>CM076716.1:0-600000 GCA_038501795.1 Pseudopleuronectes americanus | reverse complement strand
TACCATTCCACTTTTATAGTGTTCAGTTTTACTCCTGAATGTTTCTGTCAGCCCACCACAGTACTAATACAAATAAAGCTGGTTCAGTAAATTTCTTTAGACTTTTTTTTAGATAGATTTGCCAGTTCAATCCTCTCTCTTCCCCATCTGCATGCCGAAGTGTCCTTGGGCAAGATATTGAACCCCTAAAAATGGCCCTTCATAGATGTTGAATGTACTAATTGTAAGTCGGTATGGATAAAAGCGTCTGCCAAATGACAAGTAAAGTTAAATGCAATCATTGAACTATGGCAAGTAGCAAAATTAACAGAATGTTCTAATTGATATTGTGTAATCAAAATTATAACCTGATAATATACATTTTGTTTGTGTATATATATACATTATAAACCTTTTTAAAGAAATAATTCACAAGAAAATGCTCTTTAAGGGTTCCTTATTCCATCAGCACAATTGATATTGCAGTGGAATATTGTATTTATTGCACAGCTGCCAAGCCTTAGTTGGACTAAGCCTACAGTGGGATGTCATGGATAGAAAGGACATGTAGTAAGAGATTGGGATGATAAATGTTATTAGATAAAAAAGACAGAGAGGGAAAAAAGGCCCTAACCCCTCTAAGGTCCTGCATTCCTGTTGAGTAATATTAGAGTTTTGCCTTCATAACAAGGTGTTACATTTTGTACGACACAGTTTCTGCTTACAAGAGGACCTGTCTTGTTTATTGACTCTGCGGCTTTTGCTCAGTGTTTAAAAAAAAGAAAGCCCAATAGTCTCAGGCATTGCTTCCCAGGACCCCCCTGGGAGGAGCTATTGTCCAAGCCAGGAAGCCTCCCCAGCCCGCAGGTATAGAATGACAAGGCTTTATAGAAGCTACCTATAGATGGGAATGAGGCAAAACCTTAACATCCAAAAGAATGATTTCTGTAATGAATTTTGCGTTTTTGCAGTTTCTGCTCCGCTGTATTGCAGCAACAGGTGGGCACTTTCACAAATGAGCAGCACAGAGAGAGAGAGGTAATGTCACATGTAGATCGTGGGGAGGGGGGGCTGCTTGTTGTTATAAACTTAGCTAACCTACTGTTACACCGATACCTTTCCACTGCAGCTCTACAGAGCAGGATTATGGCACAGAAAACTACTCTCTGTAAATCCTTAATGATGTGATTTGTATACTTTTGCTGGTAAGATTTAGCTATTCCAGATAGTGTGTCTATCCATCAATCGCAGAATTGAAACATTGAACTTCATAATGACACGGAGATCCTCAGGAAGTTACAGACAAATACAGGCACAGCTATCTAACCCTTTTCACATCTGGTTCATACACTTGCATTTATCCCTTGAGGAAACCAAAACACTTTGCATTTTAAAGGGAAACAATCAGATGTGTAGGAGGGAAAATAAAAAAGGACAAATTGGCCACTTGTTTTGTTGTATCAATATTAATTTATGTTGGAAGCAGGTGATAAGTGATAACTATGAAGCAATTAGCAACAGGCAAAATGCAGAAATAGTCTTATCAATAACTTACAACACAGGCACCAAATAAATACTCATATCATTAGTAAAATATTCATATCATTAGTAAAATATACAAAGTACTTCTTTCAGTTTGCAGACAGTAGACTATCACATTGTAAAAATATTCCACTATATCACATTCCATACTGATTTTACATTTGTGTCTTAATGTGAATCTGACAAAAAGTGCTTTGATTTATTATGTCCACTGTTCAATATCCATCATTTTTGTTAGCACTTTAGAGTAGCAAAATATTATATTCTGTTAATCATTTCAGTGAAATGAAAACCTACAGAATCCCTGTATACTGCATTTACAATAATCCCTGTCAAATCGTCTGTAGCTCTGTGAAAAGATGAAGATAAATTGGTCTCTTGTTCTAAATTTGAACTTTTTATAAAACTAGAAGTGATCTATCTATACTAATGCATCTGTCTGTAGCAACTAGTATGATAGAAACTTTTTGAAGAAGTCAGACATCAGTAAATAGAAGATTACATGGTTTATGTTTGTGTGTGTGTGTGTGTGTGCGTGCAAGCCTGTTTGTACAGTGTGTGTGTTTGTGTGTGCATGCATGAAGTCGAGTGTATGTTTGTGTGTGCGTGCGTGCATGTGTGGACAATTCAACCAATGCGTCGCAACACTTCAGGTGGCTATAGGTCTTTTCTTCCTCTTCTATGGATTTATTTCTTTGTGCATCAATGACAAATACTTCTGCTAATCCAGAAGGCAGCATCAGACTGTTTTTTTTCCCATCCCATTGAAATCAAGCTACACTGTGTAACAAGGTCAGGGTTCTGAACAGTCTCAGGACTACAGGGTCAGCTCCCTTCTCTGAATGTCTGCTCAGTCAGCCCCGGCCTTTCCTGGCACGATGCCGGCGTCTTCGGCATTCACCACGGCTGCTGAGGTGATGCGTGTGGTGGTGTACGCTCTGACTGTCTCTTAACCGTCTCACCATCTCATGATCCTTGTTGCCCAGAACCCGAGGCAGAAATAGTGAGGCTTTGTCTGTGCTTCGCGTTTTAAAGCCCCGTCGCGGCCGGCCTTTGCCGTTAATAGAAACATACCACTGGCGTTTGGCGCTTGCTCTTCGCTTGTTGCTAATGCCCCCTGTTGGCAGTGGCTGTTCGGTTGAGTGGTGGCGAGATGCATAGGTGTTGTACCCCAACTCATGGATCCGCTCTACAAACTCACACTCTTTGTTGAATACTTCCTGGGGATATGAGAAGGAAAGAAACAGTGAGCCACATCTGTCATACAGCTTGCAGTATGTTTTGATTGTCAGGGCAAACTCCTAAAGACACTGAGTACTCTACGCAGCTCTGTATGGACTCTGTGTGACTGCAAATTATACACAAAGTAACAGAATTTCCAGCAGAAATTCAGTCAGTTCATAGGACGGATGTAAATCTTTCTGCCACATATCTTTCTCTCTCTCTAAGCCAGGAACTGTTTGTGTTGAAGACATGGTGATACATGAGATGATGAAATGAAAGTTGTACCTACCGAGGCATACAGTCGCCCTTTATCATTCATGGCCAAATATCTGCCAGAGAAAAGCCCTTTTATGGCCACAACTCCCACATCCACCGCTGTGATTTCCATGATGCCTGCAACAAAAAGAAAGAGACAACTCTTAGATGAGACAACATTTTAGTGTGTTGGTGTTAGAGTCATTATGATCATATATTTCCATTTATCTCTATAGATTCAGCAATCCTTCTTAGAGGGTGAAATAGCATATATCAAAAAGCCTATGGTCTTAAACATAAATCCTAAATGACTAAAATAAATGAACGTTTACGAAAGTAAATGAATGTCACCCAACCACAATTCACACCTATCCCTCGCAGAAGTCACAGATTACGTTTTTACATGATTATAACTGAGTTTAGGTCCTTCTGACAACTACTGGTCCCGTCAAAAAAAGGTCTACATCACTGAGTAAGTGACGGGGAAAGTCGATACGATTTTTTTATCAATCAGATTAGAATTTAAGACACAAAATTTCCTGAATACTGTACATTTTGATAAAGGCTAAAGAAGCGTATCCTACAAGATATTCATATAAGTATCTGAGGTGAAACTTGTTTTTCATGCCACCAATTTACATTTAAAAACTTCCTTTCAACTCCATATTTTGAGGCACAAAACACATGAGCTTGTGTCATATAAAATTAGATACTTCATGTTAATCAATGACAGCTTGTATGTGAAAAATGAGTCAATACTCACTTAATGGATTCGTTTCCTCCAGTGAGCCATCTATCTTCCCATTAGAATGGATTTGTAAATGATATTTAGTGGCGCAGTAGAGTTTCCTTCTTCGCGGCGCTCCTCCGAGGTGTTCATATACTCCCCCGCGGCCCCCGGCGTCCCTCCGTTGTCGGGGGTCGCAAGCCTGGCCAGGGTCGCAGCGGCTCCGGGGTCTAACGGGATCTAACAGGCTCAGCAACACCAGCAGATGTATCATCAGCATTGTGGCATGGCCGGGGAGAGACGATTGTGGTAAAAAATGGGTAACTCCTGCCCGGCTCCCGGGGTCCCATTAAAGTGTCAGGGCCTAAAGCTGGAGAGCTCCAGCAGTGAGCACATACGAGTCCAAGAGATACCGCTGACAGCACAGCCGTCCCCGCGGTGGGATCCGCTCCAAGGCTCTGCTGCTGCTAGAAGTCCCTCCTGTGGATCTGACTGAGAGTCGCAGCACAATCAGAGCGCAGATATAAAAGAAGCTTGTGGCGACAATAGGCTGAACTCCGACCAATTGATACAAAGGAAAGGGGGAGGCAAAGGTATCAGCCCTGTGTGAAGCGAGAGACGGCGGCGTGGATGAAATTACACAGTGGCTGAGTGTGGAACAGCTCTCTCCCTTGAACGCGAGTGAGCTAGCGTGTGCAACAGGTGAGGAATAAAGTGTTTGATGTTGTTATACATAATCAACCTACCATAACCGAAACAAACAAATAATTAAACCAACTTAATTTCACTGTTGATTCTCACATTGTATGTTTAATAATCTGACACATGTCCACCAATCTCTCCCCAACTGGATGGTTTAGTCTGGCTGCTTAGATCCAACTTTCTGATTCAGATGTTTTGATTATTTGAGCATACTGAAGTAATAAAAAAATTACTTTGGACTTTTAACTTTTGGGTGGTCCACATAATAGATCATGTTTAAATAGGCCTAGCTTCAACCAAATCAAATAGGTGCTTGTCAAGGGTACACAGTAAAACTAACATCAGAAGGGTCAGTAAATCATGTATGTTTAATTTTTAATTTGCCTTGATTCAGGGTTTCTTGCCTTAGTGCAGTCATACACTCACATATATGCACAGGTCTTACGAGCTGCTGCCAAGCTGTTGCTGCAGGTTGGCTTGGGAATCCAACCCAACTTATTCTCTCAGCAGTTAAATTTCACAGCCATCTGTTTTCTAAAATATTTACAAACTCCTTCCTCCCTCTGAACTGTAAGCACTGCCTGCTAGCTCTACACTTCATTTCTGTTGAAGTTAGATTAGGAAAATAGACAAAAAAATTATCAGTTTCAGTGCTCTGTCCATGTGCTCCTTTCGACACAGAACCCCTCTTCGACACGTTATTCTTTATTTTTCACCCGAGCAATGGATTATCCCAGACTTTTCCCATCCTAAAGCCAGGGCTCTGGCTAAGCAGCAGCCGGTGGGCGGAAGAGCAGCAGGCTAAATGACTACTGCCTAAATTGCTTCCATGTTGGTCACATTATGGTTTGCATTCTGGTAATTAGCACCATCATCTACAAATCTCTCTGCCCTTTGGCGCTGTTCCACTTCTGCTATGGAGGCCTCTGCTGAGAATCCCCCAGAGAGTCAATGGTTAATTTGTCTTCCCCTGCCATACATCACCCAGCTTTTTGCCACTGTCAGTTTATTTAATCTGATTATGAGAAAAAGGCTGCTCTTTTAATGACAAATGTGTGCACATTGTGCCTCATAAACCCCTTGTAAAGTCAGAAAACACACCAAAAAATCAGCCGGGTCGTGTGTATCTGAGGTTGTTCTGGTGGCCATTTCTAAGTGAGACACTCTTGATGTGGTTAAATGCTGGAAGAGGGTGGAACCTCAGATGCGGTGTGCTGTTTCTCTCAGAAACTATTTTAATTACGTTCCCTCCACGCCGCCCACATAGCATCCCAGCAATAAGCAGGGCAAACGATCTCAATTTGTGAGACACGTAGACACACACACACACGCACACACAAATTAGTACATTATACCCCAGTCCATACTAAACTCTATAATTCACTCACATTATGCACCCAACACAAACCTTAGCAGAAAAGTCCAAACTATATTTTCAGCAGTGGGTTGCATCTTCAAATGTATTTTCATGGTCTCACAGATGTCTTATTTCTGCTGGGCTGAGACCAACAATTAAATCCTACATTTCAAAGACTTTGCTGCTCTGCTTGTTCTTTACTGAAACATATAGTCACCACAGTGTCAACAGTATGTGGATACCCTAGAAAAGGATTTGAAATTTCCGGGCTACAAGGATATATGTGGGGTCACATTGGGGTGCAGACCTTTATGGGTCTTTAATGTTAGACCTAATCTCTAACATTCTTGGGGAGATGCATAAATAATTTTTGGGGAAATAAATAGATCCTGAAATCGAGAGAACAGCACCCCTGGTAGCAGCAGGATGATCCATTAATTAACAAGCAGCCAGGGTCAAAATGAGCAGTTATATAGCCTATTAATGGTTTTCTATGATGTAGTAGTTTTCTTTGTTGATACTATTTGCATTATTAAGTAAATAATTAATGGACTATATTCATATATATATATATATGTATATATAGAGCTCTTCCAGTCTTTTCCACCACTTAAAGCGCTTCCACCACTACGTAAGTATAAGTCACATTCACTAATGCATCAGAGAAATTTTAAAAGTCCAACTCACAGAGTAAAAGGACAAGAATATAACCAAAAACTAGAGCAATTTATTTGTGATACAATTCATGTATCTATTATTCACAAAGTTCTAATAAGGTAAGCTGGAAAGATGGTGTCTCAAAATTTGATCTTCATCGTCACATCTGTTATCCATGCTGTCAGGCAAGGAAACAGCTGCATTGCACTATTAAACTATATAATTTTGGTAATTTTGTAGTCAATGCACAAACTATAACTATACCTGGAAAGTGTGGTCACACTGAGGACACAATAATGGATGTCATTTTTTCATCCGAATTGAAAAGCTGGGGGGTGAGCAACCAAGTCCATTGAAGAGTAGGTGGTGTTTTAGGGTTTTGATAGCATCTCGTTCATTGACACAGGCTACAGACAAAACAGTTGTACAGAGTGGGTTTTGACAGGTGTCAACATTTCCAATATCTACAGCTATACACAGTTCAGATTATGTCATTTCTTCTGGTCTTTTCAATGACTATCCTCTCCATAAGTAGCCTAGCAAACTTTTTATTGAAATTCAGTAATTGTAGTGGGCCCATGTCTTACAGGGTTCCCGGACAGAGTTTAAAAAGGTTTTAAAAAATAATAGACTGTCAAAATCAGAAAACAACATTGGTAAGCGTGTCAAACAGGCAGTCATGGTGTATGTTTTATTGTTTCCTAGAGTGTTGTCTAAGAGCACAGTTTGGAGGGACAAGGGTTGCAGCAGCAGATTGGATTCCTTTGCTCAGAAACACACCTCAGAACCTTGTCCTATTTGGCAGAGGCAAATCAACTGTGTTTAGGAGTTTTGTCCAGCCAACTATGTAATATTCAGTTGACAAATGGGTCCTTCCATGTGATCAATTTGAATTCACATTACACTGCACACATCCCAGTGCATTCTTAATGCATTCTGGGTGCATCCACACCATGTTTAGAAGTGAAAAGATAATACTTCTTCTTCAAAAGAAACGCTTGGAGAATTTTTTTATAATTTACCTAACTGAAATATGTTTTACAATTACTTTTGCCATCATCCACTTGACAAATGAATAAAAACCAATGCACATGAAGAGTCTTGACACAGAACTCCAAAACATACATTTTGACTTTCCCCTTTTCTCTCCTGCGACCATGAATAAAGGCAAGAATTTCAGGGCTCTTTTTTTAATTGACCTCCCAAAAATTCACCCCCCACAACAACCCCAAAAAGCCCTCTTGGCACAAAAGGGTTTCTTTTCTGCAATAATACAAAGGTTATTAGGCAGGTCCTTTTCTTGCACCCCCACCTCCCTTTTTTAGTGGAGAAAAGGGAGGTACCAGTAATCCAGAGCAAATCAAAATGACCTTTGAACCCTTTCTGCTGTACTTTTTCTCATGGGCAGTTTTCTTTGGTGAGGCAGTGATCAGAGGGCTGAACCCAGTCGCTGCCTCTCCTCTCCTGACAAATCGCTGCTGAGCCTCTTTTGTCCCAATGACTTTGATCTCACCTACTTGATAGGCGCTTAAAAAAAAGTCTAGTACAGTTCCAGGACACAGCAAACAAATTGGCAACTTTTTTATCCTGACTTCATTTCTGTACAGCCCTATTCTCTCTTCAATTTGTGGCATGCTGGTTTGGTAAATCAATTAATTTTAATACCCTTACAAACATAGTTTAATACTCAACTGTGAACACACAGGAAAAGGTCTTCTTTAGTATTCACTTATCACAAGAGCAGGCAACAACAAAGGAAACTATGCCACAATGTGCATGTTTTCTATGCTGCTATAGTTTCTAGTATATATTAAGAATAACCTCCACACACACGCTATAAATGGTTACAAGGACTTCGATTCAGTGTACCTAAAACCCCCTCCTTTCACATTTGAAGGAGGGCTTTATTTATCATGTATTTATAAAGATATATCAGTAAACAACAAACTAGTAGAATTAATAGTTATTAAAATAAGTTCTTATAAAGTCCCTTGAAAGTTCTATAGAGTGGTCTTTAAAAGGATAGTTCACAGAAAAATTTAAAATCAGTCATTATCTACTGACCGCTACGCAGATGGAGGGATGGGTGAAGTGTTAGTTTCCAAAAAACATTTTGGAGTCACTCGGGTAAACAGTGTTAGCCACTTCCAATACAATTAAAGATACAAGCGACTCCTTCTTCAGATGTAATAAAACATATTTGCCAAAATGCTAAGAATTACACTCCTACCATACCTCAGAGGAGTGGTTCTCCTCCAACCAAAATGTCAGCAATTCGATCCTCAGTCTTCCCCATCTGCATGCCCATCTGCATTCTTAAATGTTCTTGGGCAAGATACTGAACCCCTAAATGGCCCTCATAGATTTTGAATGCACTAATTGTAATTTACTTTGTAGCTAAAAAGGATGGCATGTAATGTAATGGCTAGTATTTAGTATGTAGTATGTAGGAGGGAGAGGTTATAGACCAGTTGGATCATTAAGATGTTCCACACTAAGTGACCTGCTGTTAATTATAACCATTACTTCATGAGGAAATGTTCTTAAAGTTGTGGTGCAGACTTGTTGAGCATGGCTGGTAGGATGCTTTGGATAGTTTGAATCTAATGCTCCCAGTCTCCACCTATATGGCTAGCTGATAGGGTGTTCAGAACAAATCTGAGATATTCTGTTGATGTGGGTATATAGTAATTTACGTCAGAGTCCAGAACTACAACAAGATTCCTGACATGGTTTGAGGTCTGAAGTTGTAGGGTTTCAAGATGAGTACTGCCATTACAACGTTCCTTTTTGGCACCAAAATAAAATTGTTTCCATTCTCTCCTTATTTAACTAGAGAAACTGCTGGCAGATCCACTGATTAATGAGTTCAATGCATTTATTTAGTGACTGTGTTGGTGCACAGTCATCCGGTGTTATTGTTGGATGAATCTGTGTGTCATCTGCGTAGCTATGGTAGGGTATTGTATTGTCTTGTAAGATGCAAGCTAGTGGGAGCATGTAATGTTGAACAGAGCTGGACCAAGAATGAACCCTTTGGTAACTCCAAGTCATTTCCATTTGCTCAGATTTATAAGGACCAACTGATACAAAATAATAATAATAATGACTGTATCTGTATAGTACATAACTAATCAAGGTTACAAAGTGCTTCACATAAAAAATCCATGGCAAAATGATGAATGAACTGAAATAGAAGGTATTCAAGTCAGTTAAATGTAAAGGGCCAAATTATAATATAACTAGGTCTGCGAAGCAGCACTGAGCGGGCCGAAGCGCTTGTGAACTCGGGACCTGATGCGGCCGCGGGAGAGGGCGGCTGGGGACGAAATGGCCCATGCTGCGGGCGTTTTGTATATCACAGGAACGCTTCACTTCCTGGGTAAATCGAATTAAAGTTGTAAAACATTTTACTTTCTGTTGCAAGTAGGTGGCGCTATTACTATCACTACATACAGATTAATAGAAGTGTTCAGGTCAGGGCGCTGATGAAGTGTGTGTAATTTGGGGCCAATTGGACAATGCACTGTGGAGTTACAACAACGTTATTGTCACGCTGATCATTAGGAGGCGCTATGACCCTGAGTTATTTTTGACATATGGAGCTGTTTAGGCTGGGACTCTGATTGTGTGACAGATATTTGGGGCGGATTGAAATATGCTCATTGGAGCTAAAAAAAAATATTCACGCTGCTCAGTAGGTGGCGTTATGACCGTGACTTAATATTGACACACAGAGCTGTTCAGGCCTTGATTCTGATCTTAGGTTTTAATTTTGGTGCCGATTGGAGAGTGCACAGTGGAGTTAAAAAAAAATCTTAATCTGATCAGTAGGTGACACTATGAACCTGAATTAATATTGACATATGGAGCTATTCAGTCCTGGACTCTGATCATGTGACAGATTTTGATGCAGACTGGATTTGCACAGTGGAATTTAAAAAATCTTAATCTTTGCCACACCTTAATGTTTACACAGTATGAGGAAACGTCACAATTCTGACCATGAACATGAGCCTCAGACCTGCTCTTAGTTATGCTGCTATAGGTCTAGAACAGGGGTGTCTAGAACAGGGGGGTCCAAACTACAACCCACGGGCCATCTACTGTATTTTACTTCTCAGTTTCGACACTAGGTGGTGCCCAACTCACCCCTGACCTGCCAGCTATCCTTCAGAACGCCCCAACGCCCCCGCCCTGAACGACTCGATTGAGGCGCACTGTTAACAGTCCACTCCATGTCAGGGTGTCGTGGCGGTGTGAGTGGCCCAGACCTTCGTATTTTTTTCTGTATGTGGCCCTCGGGATAAAAATTTTGGACACTCCTGGTCTAGAAGGTCGGGGGACACATGACACATGGAGCTTCTCTTTCCAGCTTCACCTTCCTTTTCTCAATCGTTATCACATCAAAGTAATTAATATCTCATCAATACATTTTCATGACTTGACTTGAGTCCCTTATCATCCATCAAGATCGAGGGCAGCCACATCGGATTATGATCTGTGGACTGCGTATCAGAGATCATAATGGTGGATCCAATATGGCGGATCCTGTATCGTGTTGGCATTTGATAAATGGTGGCGGACCACGATCGAGGTGGAAGCTGAGGTTGGATCCTAATGGCGGCAGTGGAAGATGACTGTGGACTATAGTGGCATCCGATCTTGATGGTGGATCATGATCTTGCTGGCTGCTGACCATAGACTATGATTGCAGCAGGACTGCTTGATACATAGTATTTCTCCTCAGATACTTGACCATTACTGACAATAATCCATCAATTCATTGACCTTCAGTTATGCTTCCAAAGTTTTAGCCTTATCAATGCTGCTAAAATCTTTATCTTGATGATGTTCTCCTTTACCCTTCACAATTATGGCACTTCTGTCCGTCTTGGGAGAGGGATCCCTCACATATGTTCAGGTACCTCAGGAGAAATATTATCTATCAAGCAGTCTTGTTGTTGTCATAGTCAAGGACCATTCACCATCAAGAATGGATGCCACTATAGTGCACAGTCATTGTCCACTGCCGCCATTAGGATCCACCATCAACTTCCACCTCAATCGTGGTCCCCCACCATTATCAGATGCCAACACGATACAATATCCGGCATTATTATCACGATCCGCCAGCACGATACAGAATCCGCCACACTGGATCAACCATTACGATCTCTGATACGTGATCCACAGATCATAATCCATGATGTGGCCACAGCCGCGGCCCTGGATCTGCGAACGATAAGGCAAAGGACTCCGGGGAAGAAGTGAAGTCAGTTACATCTATCGATGAAATATTAATTTCATTGTTGGATAAGTATTGAGAAGAGGAAGGAGAAGCTGTATAGAGAAGCTCAGTGTTTCATCTGTCCACTGACATTCTAGACCTATAACAGCATAACAAAGAGCAGGTCTATTAAGTCTTATGTTAATCATAGTGACTTAAAAATGCTTTTGCTCATGTTACTCTGTAGCATTTGTATATTGTTGGACCTTCTGGTGTCCTTGATGCATCAAGTCTACATTAAAATCTTCTGCATATGACATCGGATGCTGCCTGAATTCTCCCTTCACCAGCTTCCAGAAAACTTCCATAACAACTACCATACTGAGACAAGATACTCTGGTCTAACACCCTGCTAGTATCTGTCCTACAACAGTACTATGAAGTAATATCAATTCAACTTCGTAAAATTGACAGTACCCTGGGAGGATAATGTTAATGAAGCGAATGAGAGGAATAGGGTTTTCATTGCAAGCTCAAATATCTGGTGATCCATGGACAAGCCCTGAAACATCATACACTGCAGAACGTTGCATCCAATTGCTCTGGATCCGTACGAAAGATTCCAACTGAGCCCCAAGATGCTAGGGACATGTCTTTGACAAAGAGACATTCTGGAAGCAAAAACACACAATTTTATAATTTCAACAGACGACTTTACTGACGTTATCCGTAGTTGGCTGTGGTAGTGTTAGTTGGAGTTGGTAATGTGAGATCAACATGCTCTTTGCTAACGATAGGAGTGGGCCTCACGTTAGCTTGATGCTCCCTGGTTGCATTTAGTACTGGTTCTGGTTGAATCTCTGTTGTGTTGTCTGACTCATGCGTTCTCTCTGTGCCGCTTTGGAGCAAGGCCAACATTGTTAACGTAACTTAGCATTAGACTAGCATTAAAAAGACTTGTCGAGAGAATAGGAGCAGGTGAGTGTCATGTACAGTGCTGTAACAAAGTATTTGCCCCCTTCAGAGTTTCTTAGTTTTTTGCATATTTGTCACACTTAAATGTTTCAGATCATCAAACAAATTTTAATATTAGACAAAGATAACCCGAGTAAATACAAAATACAGTTTTTAAATGATGATTTCATTTATTAAGGGAAAAAAGCTATCCAAACCTATCTGTGAAAAAGTATTTGCCCCCTCTTGATAAATCCTGAATAAACTGTGATAAACCACATTTTTTGGAAAGCTGAGTTCAATGTCACTAGCCACACCCAGGCCTGATTACTGCCAGAACTATTTAATCTAGAAATCAGTTAAATAGAAGCTGTCTGACAAAGTTAAGTAGACTAAAATATCTCAAAAAACAACACATCATGCCGCGATTTAAAGAAATTAAAAAACAGATTATAAAACAAAGTTATTGACATGTAGCAGTCTGGAAAGGGTTATAAAGCCATTTCTAAGTCGTTGGGACTTCAGCGAACCACGGTGAGAGCCATTATTCACATATGGAGAAGATTTGGAGCAGTCGTGAACCTTCCCAGGAGCTGCTGGCTTACCAAAATTACTCCAATAACACATCAACGACTCATCCAGGAGGTCATAAAAGACCCCAGAACAACATCTAAGGAGTTGCAGGCCTCACTTGCATCAGTTAGGGTCAGTGTTCATGATTCAACAAATAAGACAGACACTGGACAAAAATGGCATCCATGGGAGAGTTCCAAGGCGAAAGCCACTGCTGACCAAAAAGAACACAAAGGCTTGTCTCACATTTGCTAAAAAACATCTTGTTGATCCCTGAGACTTTTGGGCAAATATTCTGTGGACTGATCAAAAAAAAATTGAACTTTTTGGAAGGTGTGGGTCCTGTTACGTCTGGCATAAAACGAACAAAGCATTTCATAAAATAACATCATACCTAAAGTCAAACATGGCGGTGGTAGTGTGATGTCCTGGGGCTGCTTTGCAGCTTCAGGACCTGGATGACTTGCCATAATTGATGGAACCATGGATTCTGCTCTCTAACAGAAAATCCGGAGAATGTCCGGTCATCAGTTCGTGACATCAAGCTCAAGTGCACTTGGGTTATGCAACATGACAATAATCCGAAATACACAAGCAAGTCAACATCTGAATGGCTCAAAATAAACAAAATGAAGGTTTTGGAGTGGCCTAGTCAAAGTCCAGACTTAAATCGGATTGAGATGCTCTGGCATGAACTTAAACAAGCCCTTTATGCTCGAAAACCATCCAATGTTACTGAATTTAAAGAATTCTGCAAAGAAGAGTGGTCCAAAATTCCTCCACAGTGATGTGAGAGACTCATTGGCAGTTATCACAAACATCTAATTGCAGTTGTTGCCCCAAAGGGTAGAACAACCAGTTATTAGGCTTAGGGGGCAATTACTTTTTCACAGAGGTCCAAGTAGGTTTGGATAGACTTTTTCACTTAATAAATTAAATCATGATTTAAAAACTGCATTCTTTATTTACTCGGGCTACCTTTGTCTAATATACAAATTTGTGTGATGATCTGAATCATTTAAGTGTGACAAAAATGCAAAAACGTAGGAAACCAGAAAGGGGGCAAATACTTTTTCACAGCACTGTAGGTGGTAGTGCAGGGGGCAGTGGGTTAGCATAACATACAGTCTGTAAACTCTATGTGTTGATTTCTCTGAGCCTCCAACTTTCACAATGTAATAGATAAAACTTTCTTGCCGATAAATTGTTGATTTTATCAATACCTAGTCAGGGGCGATGTGGTAGCTTAACATTTTGAAGTGGATAAGTTGTCTTTGAACAAGCAACACAGATTAAATTTTTATATTACATGCACAAGGTATATCAAAGACAAATTACTTTTATATATTATATATATATATACATAAATATAGACCAGTGGTGTCAAACTCAATCACAGAAAGGGCCAAATTAAAAATTGGGACTACATCGAGGGCCTTACAGGGCCAATATTCATTAAACAGGATAGAGAGGATATTGGATAAAGTGCAATGCGAAAACATATTTACATTCTTCTTTTATGTACATGTGCCAGAGACAGATGTTTGGCATCTTCTTGTGGCTGCCAGTTTATGTCCGGTTAATGTTTAGTGGTAGGTTCTGTGCTGTGGAGACCCTAAAGATGGAGTGGCGGACCCTGTGTCGCGTTGGCATTGGGTACAGGAGGTGGACCAGGGCCACGGCGGTGGCTCGTGGTGGGTGTTGGTGGGCGGCGGTGGACGGTGACTGAGGACTGGAGTGGCCTCTGGTCTGGATGGTGGATCGTGGTCCTGCTGGTTGCTGACCATGGAATGTGATTGCAGCGGGACTGCATCAATGCCGCTAAAGACGTTAATGATGAATGTTTTCTACACGTGGCATCTATTGCACTTCTGTCCGTCCTGGGAGAGGGATCCCTCACATGTGGCTCTCTCTGAGGTTTCTACCAGAGGTGTAAAGTAACGAATTACATTTACTCAAGTTACTGTAATTGAGTAGTTTTTTTGTGTACTTTGTAATTTTTTGAGTAGTTTTTGAAATTGGTAATTTTACTTTTACTTAAGTAGATTTTGACTGGAGTATTGTACTTCGCTACATTGGAATTACATCCGTTACTGAGTAAAAAAAATAACACTTGAATGCACAAGATAATTCTGACAGCCGTGATAGATGCTGCATAGAGTGGATGACGTTCCCTCACGTGCACGTTCATCATATGAAAACTGATCGTAAAGTTCACTGTTCGCGAAAACTATGGGTGACATTCACAACACTGCACTGGGAGCCACCGCAGAGCGGCTGCAGAGCCGCGAGTTGCCAATCCCTGGCTCCGGCGAAAGAGTGATTTGTTTACTGCTCCGCCGTTAAAGAGATGTGGATGTCAAAACATCAGTTCGGCTATAATATTAGTTTCGCCTCGCATTTCTCCCTCCCGATCACGTGCCCGACCAGTTATGCCTCCTCGCCCCATCGGTGGGGCGCACCGGGCACACCGAGAATCACTGCACTACACAGGGCCGGACCTAGCACATTTGGAGCTCTATGCAAGCTTCACTCCTGGCGCCCCCCCCCCGAAAATTAAATATATATATATATTTTTTTTTAAACGATTTTCTACGAAAAACGGAATTGCAACTTTCAGATGGTATTTTGCCCTGTAAGACTGCATTTCTTTTCAAACACAACAACGATCGCATGACATGGTGCAAGCATTTGATTTAGACAGCGTCTCTACTCAGGAGCTATACCTCAGATAATATGAACCTGTTCACTGTTCAAATTCATTATTTGTCATTAAGTTGCGTTCAGTTCAACGTTCTCATAATAATGAACGTGTTCAATGAACATGTTCTTTTGATTCTCCTTTAATTAAAACGTACTGTTTTTGGATTGGATTTATGACCCCTTGTCCTTTTTTGCACTGTATAGGAGCGCCCCCATCAAGTTGTTGGAAGTAACTAAGTAACTTTTACTTAAAGTACATTTTAAATGAACTACTTTTTACTTTTACTTGAGTAGATTTTTAGATGGGTACTTTTACTTGTACTTAAGTAAAATGTCATCAAAGTAAAGGTACTTTTACTTGAGTACAATATTTCAGTACTTTTTACACCTCTGGTTTCTACTTATTTTTACCCTGTTAAAAGGGTTTTTAGTAGTTTTTCCTCACTCTTGCTGAGGGTTAAGGACAGAGGATGCCACACCCTGTTAAAGCCCTATGAGATGAATGTAATTTGTGAATATGGGCTATACAAATAAAATTTGATTGATTGATTGATTACCAAACAGACAGTGCTCCAAAATAACCAATGAGCTCCCCACTACGGTTCGGATTCGAGATACTGGCCGAGGAGGTAACACCAAATACTTGAGTTGTGATAAGGGGTGCTCGTTCCGTCTGCATGTAGCTGGGCATTGCACACCTTGGGTCGGTCTGTGGAGCCCTTGCTGTTAAGACCAGGCCTTGGATGCAGAGGCAGAGAGAGAGGTTGAGGCAGAAGGAACCATGTAGAGCAGGCAGGCAGGCAGGCAGGCAGAACTCTGAGGATGGAGTCGGGGCTAATGTCCAGCTGTTGATCCTGGACAGGGAGACAGAGAAAGTCAGGACACAGGAAAAACAGGACGTTCAGAATCTTCTATATCTTACTAACCATCGGGGCTGGCAGTACTAACATCAACTTAGTCTTTAGCACTGTGTAAACGGGACCACCGTCCACCATACTGGGGGAGGGGGGGCAGCAACAGGGGGAGGGAGGGGGTTGGACTGAACAGGCTTCAACTCGGACACGGGAAAGGTGGGGTGAATCCTACGATAGGAGGCAGGGAGCTTCAACCGGACAGCACAGGGGTTTACCACAGCCTCTACCTCAAACGGACCAACATACCGGGGGGCAAGCTTCCTTGAGTCCACTTGGAGAGGGACATCCCTGGAGTGGAGCCATACCCTGTTCCCCGGAGTATAAGCGAGAGACGGTTGGCCTGGGCCTGAGTCGCCCCCAGGGCCGTGTAGAAAGCCTTCCAAACCTGGGACGTAAACTGTGAGACTCTGTCGGAGACGATGTCTGACGGCAGAACATGGATGCGGAAGATATTCTGCACCTTTAAGCCAGCAGTCTCCCGAGCAGAGGGTAGTTTGGGCAGGGCAATGAAATGGGCAGCCTTTGAGAAACTGTCAATTATTGTGAGGACCACAGTATTACCTCCAGATGGGGGAAGACCGGTTACGAAGTCCAGGGCAATGTGGGACCACGGACGACCAGAGATCGGCAGAGGACGGAGCAAACCAGAACTGGGGTTGGTGGAGGTCTTATTCGGAGACCATAAGGTGCAGGCTGCTACAAATGACAGAGTATCAGTTTCGGTGGTCGGACACCAGAAGTGTCACTAGAGGAACGAGATGGTTCGAAGGATCCCCGCATCACAGGTAAAGTGGGAGGAGTGTGCCCACTGTAGGTACTGAAAGTGGACAGAGTCTGGGACAAAGAGGTTGTTAGGAGGTACAGTACCTGGGTCAGGCTGGGTGGTCTGAGCCTAAAGGACCTTGGCTTCGACATCCCAGGTGAGGACAGCAATGATGCAGGACGGAGGTCTGATATAGACCTTTATATTAGCAAAAGACAAATGGAGGGGCTTGTCTATGTATCAACTGTATTCATTTTGGTAGAACAGACAAATGCTGCAAAACCTTAAAGATGGCTAAAGAGAAAGCCACATCCTCTTTCCCATGAGAGGATGCATGAAAAAAACAGCTGTCTTAATGTTTTTCTCCCTTTCTCTTTCTTCCATGCTTTTTCTATCTCATTACACTCTCTATCATTCTCGCAGTGTCACTTTTTGTCTCTCATTCACTTGCTTGCCTTCTGTAACCAGATACATCTGTCCTATACTTCTACAGCTCTTTGATTGTTAGCTGCAGGTCTCAGATGCCTGTGGAGCGGCTGCACCTTCCAACAGGCAAATGACTGTGGAAGGATGAAACTCTAGAGGCCATCAATGGCTGCGACACACACACGCACACACACAAAAACACACAAAGGAACCACCACATGGTAGAAAAAAATATATAAAAACGATTTGCATACAAGCAATGCTCACTTATATACACTCATTTATAAAAGATACATAAGCAAACATATACTTCATCCACACATGCCCTTAAAAAAATAATAAAATTTCATATATTTATCATATATCAAAAACACACACACACACACACACACAGACAAACACAGCAGTAGTAGTAGAATGTTAGTGTAGGACAATCACTGTGGCAAACAATTGTTTAGTTGTGATGTTGACTATCAGAATAGCAGTTAAATAAAAAAGATATACAACAATCTCAAAGTTTACATGATTCATATGCAGCATATTTATCAAATTCTTCTTCTATTGTTCAGAACAATGCACGTTAAAGCTAATTGGACCTGTAGATATCCTCAGTATGTATCACACAGTAGGAGCATGTGATGGACAGGTAAATGCTCATTCTGGCTGACAGTGATGCAGCAATTCAGAAACTAAATGTTCTCGTTTGTTCTTGTATTACTGGACCAATGGGGACAAACCCTGGCGGCTGCACTGGCGTTGCTGCTTGAAAAAGCTGCAGGCTGAGGAAGTGAAAGATGAAAAAATATAAATGTTTTTAACAAGTTCTTAAATTAATGGGAATGTATTTGTCCATGGGAATGTTAATGGATAAGTTCCAGCACAATAGGTTTAATCTTAAACCAACTGCTTATGCTGGCAAACACTAAGACTTGATCACTGCTCTTTTAATAGGTTTACTTTAAAGGTTTCTTGCAGTGTCCCTATGCAAGTACGGCTGCTAGTTGACTTGATGATAGACCCCTGTCTTGAATGTACTCGAGGTAGCGATCTGATCGCTTTTGTCATTCAGCCAACACGCTGCAGGCAGAGGCGGATTTAACCATTGGCAAAGGTCAGCAATTGTCTAAGGCCCCGAACTACCAGGGGCCACATAAATCACCTAATAAACTTATTGTTTAAAACATTTATATGAACTCTATGTTAATTAATCATTTCATTCTAAAAATCGATATGCTAAAATAGCATCAGAATGCCCATAAATTATGAGTAACTACTGTCTCAGCATCCCCCTCCCCCCAATACAATGGACAATTCCATGTGCACAAACTGACGAGCAGTATTGAGCCAGTTCACACTTAAAAATAACATGTTCAAAATTCATGTCATCACCAATATTAAGATCAACAAAACAGAACTGAGTACATGGGCCAACAGTCTCGTAGTTAAATAAAAAAGGCAGCTCAGATAACTCAGGTTGCCTTACCATTTCAGTGGTTAACAGGGAGAGGGGTAAAGCAAGGTACGCCACCTTAACAGTGTTGTATCAGGAGCAGCCTTTGTTTTTGACTGCGACCCGCCGGGTCTCTTAGACCTGTTCCACTCCAAGACCAGTAGGAGAGCAGACAAGATCATTGCTGATCCTCCCCATCCCAGTCACCACCTATTCCAGAGACTCCCATCCGGAAAAAAGTTCCGGGCTATCAGGACTAACCTCGCACCACCTGACCATCTTTTTCCCTATGGCAGTGGGGCTCACAAACAAGCACCCTGCATCACACTGACTCTGCCCCCCCTCCCCCTCGCACGTGATTTATAATTTATTTATAATTTATATATTATTGGCACAATCACCAATCTCTCCACCTTAGCATCGCACATGCCCATAACTCTCCTACTGTATATATTCTGATTCTGAGGGTCATCAAAGCGGTGTTTAGCACCTCCTGATTCCGTAAAAGACAGCACAGCAGTGTGTCCAATTTTGAATGGACTATTTGCCATGTGCGCTTTTTTTTTATAAATCTGTTTATTGAAACACATCACATCATGTTACATGACCTTTACAAATAGATGCATGTTTTTGTTTTTTTTGCCAAATAAACATTACATACAAACAAACAAACCGACAAGTAGAAAACATACAAAGCATTATCCCACCCCCCACCCCAGTTGGTCTTCCCTTTTCAAACTGAATATCTCATCAGCCACCTTACATTTATACATTCACATTGATGTAAGAGCAAAGCTGGACAAAAAAAAACATAATGTGTTGTTCACCCCTACACCGTAGGAGTTGTAGCTACATTATTGAAATATGAGATAAGAGGTTGCCATATAGTATAGAATTTCTCAGTTGACCCTCGGAGTGAAAATTTCATTTTTTCTAATTTAAGGAATGTCATTAGGTCAATCTGCCAAGATTGTTCTGCCGGGGGTTTAGGCAGCTTCCAGTGTAGAAGGATACGCCTGCGGACAATCAGAGAGGCAAATGCAAAAAAAAATGTCTGCTTACTGACTTCTGAATAATTTGAGGGAACTCCAAAAATAGCAATGAGCTGGCAGGGAGTGATAGCTACACCTAGAACCTCCGACATGGTCTTGAAAAAGCTCTTCCAGAACCAAGTTTAGAAGGTAAAAAAATATGATTATTGCATAACGGACCTAGGAGGACAAGATTGTTTAGCTTGAGATGTTTGCGAAACTGTGTCCATATTTTCAAAGTTGACCAGATTACAGGATTTGAGGTATAATTTGAAACTGAGAATGGAAAAGGGGAGCATGTCAGAGCCACAAGTGAAGAGGTGTGGCAGGAGAGGGACTCCATTTTACACCAGTCCAACTCACTCTCGTACCACCAGCTGAGTATCTTTTGTATATTTGCTGCCCAGTAATATAACATAAAGTTAGGTAGACCCAGCCCACCCTCCTGCCCTGCTGTCTGTAGGGAGCTTTTATTAGTCCTGGCTACCCTGCCCGCCCACACAAATGAAAGAATAGCTTGATCAAGTTTTTTAAAGAATGTTTTTGTCAGGAAGAGAGGTAAACATTGGAAAAAAGGGGTAATTTATAAAAAAGGCGTGTCCATGCAATAAAGTTTTCTCTGAATCCAAATTTTCCTAGTACCTTAAATAAGTACCCCAATTCCACCCTGTGAAAGGCTTTTTCCGTGTCCAATGAGAGCACTATTTCAGGCTTTATTTCATTTGACGGGGAAGAGATAATATTTAATAGCCGTCTGACATTTGAAGATAACTGACGAGCTCTGATGAAGCCAGTTTGATCCTCAGAGATTATTGAAGGGAGACATGTTTCCAATCTTTTTGCCAAAATTTTTACTAGTATTTTCACGTCCGCATTTAAAAGTGATATTGGTCGATAGGAACTACATTCAGCAGGGTTCTTATCCTTCTTAAGAATAACGGAAATAGTCGCCTATGTTAAAGTTTTTGGTAAAGATCCTATAGACAGGGAATGGTTAAACATATCTAGTAATAACGGGGCTAGATGAGTGGAGAATTTTTTGTAAAATTCAGATGGCAGCCCGTCAGGCCCTGGTGTTTTAGAATTATTAATTTGCCTAATGCTGCTAAGTATTTCCTCTACAGTTATTGCCTGTTTTAGTGATAACCGTGTTGCTGTATCTATAGTGGGAATTTCTAGGCCATCAAAAATGATTCATGTTCAAGTCCGTTGGAGAGGGCTCAGAAGTGTATAGATTGGAATAAAATAATTTAAAAGCTGCATTGATCTCCAGAGGAGATGTTGTAAGACCAGTTGGCTGAGTGTTGATTTGGGGGATGTGTCGTGATGCTGCTTGATGTTTGAGCTGGAGAGCCAGCAGCCGGCTAGCCTTGTCGCCATACTCATACCACCTGCCTTTAGATCTTAGTATAGTATATTCAGCCTTTCCCGTCGAAGAGAGAACAAACTGAGTTTGAAGGTTAACTTTTCATTGGTACAGCTCTGGGGTGGGATTTATTGCATATTGCCTATCACATTCGGATAATTTATCCATTACGTCAGTTTGCTTCTTTTTGCGCAGCTTATTAGAATGAGAGGAATAATATATTATTTGTCCTCTGATTGTAGCTTCAAGGCTTTCCCAAAGTAGCGATGAACGAACCTCTTATGACCGGTTTAAAACATAGAAAGTTTTCAATAGCTTCTTCCATGGAAGAGCAAAAAGCATCACTAGACAACAGAGATGTATTGAGTCTCCATTGTGGAGTTCCTGCCGAAGGGGATTCAAATCTGAAATCTGGTAAGACCGGGGAGTGGTCTGATATGACTATCACTGAGTATTCAATAACATGTACAGATGGTAATAGTACTTTATCAATAAAAAAAATAATCTATCCTTGAGTAGACATGGTGCACGTGAGAATAAAAGGACTCTAGTATCTTTATGTAAGGATCTCCAGGGGTCACAGCTTCCATAATCCCCCATGAAAGATTGCAGTGTTTTGATAAACTGGTCACTCTAGGGCTTGAGCAATCTAGAGTGTTCATTACACAAATAATGCGTATCCATATTAGGAAGTGAAGATAAAAGTGTGGCCATGAACTGACTGTCATCAAAATTAGGAGCGTAGACACAGACTAATATAACAGGTAAGTGAAACAGTCTGCCCGAGACCATGATGAAGCGTCAGGTACTATGCTTTCTGGTATGAACTGAATTTTTTTTCGAAATTAAAATAGCTGCCCCTCTGGCCTTTGAGTTAAAAACTGAGTGAAATACCTGTCCTACCCACGGATGTCGGAGCCTTATATGATCATTTATCTTGAGGTGGGTTTCTTGGAGGAAAACAATGTCAGCACTGAGGAGTTTAAGATGTTGAAAGACTTTTGCTCTCTTAACAGGGCCATTTAATCCTCTCCCATTCCATGAAATGAATTTAACTTGAAGCTTATATGTCTTATTAGAAGTAGTCTCTTCCCTCATATATAGGCCCACCAAATGACACTTGAGAGAAATGTAACCAAATAGGAAGTATATGAAGCCAGCTGTACTCAAACAGTGGGTATTCACGACATTTGTATTCCAAGAGTGTGACCAACATGCCCCCCCATATTTCCCAACCCAAAACGAAAAACAAAGAAAAGAAACGCTCAGCAGCATTAGAACAGTCTGCTGGTGTTTCCAAAGCCTATGCTCGTCCTTCGGTCGAGGCGAGCCGCAGGTCTACAAAACAATTACACTTCCAACAATGGAGTCGAGTGTGTCTCTTTATCTAATATGAGAAGCAGCAGGAATTTGCTCCCAATATTGAACCCATACATGACACGTGCAAACTATAATAAAACATCATGTGAAGTTAAACTTCACTCTACATTTACCCAACTTCACTCAGAAATTTTCAGAGTACTTGAACACAGAAGTCTCCTTTAACTTAATGCAAAACATGAGTCAGGCAGATTAATTATGTGAGCTCAGCGCCAGCTATCACCCACCCTGTTTAACGTTAGTATATTCAAACCTTTCAGCTGGCATCTGTTAACCTTCCCCACTGGTTGGAGAGCTCCCTTTAACCATTTCATAGAATCCTTCTGCTGCAGCTGGAGTATAGAAGAGATGTTTGCAGCTGTTGACAGTGATGCAAAGACGAGCCGAGTAGTGCAAGGAAAAAGCGATTCCAGCAGCGTAAAGCTTAGCTTTAATGTCCCTGAATGTCGCTCGTTGCTCTGCCAGATTCACACTCATGTCGGGGAAAAACAAGATCTTGCTACCGTTGAACTTGATGTCATCCCTCTGCAACCTTGCCCACGTTCCTTGTCCTGATACCGGAGGAATCTGACCAGGATGGCTAGGGGACGCTGTCCCGCCGCGGGCTTCTGGGTGAGTGTACGGTGCGCCCTGTCCAGCTCTTGTGGTTCAGGGAAGATGTCGTTTCCGGTAACTGTCTGCAGAAGCCGTGATATGAATTCCACCGAATTCTAACCCTGACCGGTGAGCCTCCCTCCAGGCTCACCGGTCAAGCTTGCCCTGTGTTTGTCAAGTTCTTGTACGAGGCTAGTGAGGGTTAGCGAGTCCTCCACGTTAGCCATTGTTGCTACCTGAGCTGGAGAGGAGGCTTCTTGTACCAGTTGCTTCTTCCTCGGCATCACATATCAGCCGACTCGGTTCAGAAAATAGGCGAATTAACGTTTTGACTAATTAACAATGTGAAAATGGGGGTAAAAGTCGAAATAGTTCCCATAAGTTGGAGAAAATGCAGGAGCTGTCCCACAGCGTGACCTTCCCCTACATCGCTCAGCCCGGAACAGTCATTCCTATCTTGATAGAAGCTTATTCTTTTACCCTGCCAGCGCACATCCCCGATGTCCCTGGCTGCCTTTCTCACGCTTTATTTTCTAAACCTTAGGAAACGTACGTTGAAAGGTCTTTGAGGAACCCCAGTCTTTATTGCAGCCAAAGCCCTGTAAGCACACTCCACATACAGGTGGAATGAATGCTATGTCTGATGTTATGTTAAATATAGTGAAATGTCTCTGATGTACACAGAAAAAGGCATAATCATTATGCATACTTTTGGCCGGAGCCCCTCTCTCAAGCAGCCATCTTCTTTTGACATCACCACAGCCACAAGGCAAAGAAAAGGTGGCTGAGGAAAGTGATTGGCATGAGGAAAAGTAGTCATTGTTGGTGCAGAGTGTGCCTACTGGGAAAGCCCAAGAGCAGTGTCAGCCTTGGACAGTCATGAAGGCCTTGAATATGATGCTCTGAGGAAAGCGTTTTTAAAAGCTTTTGGGACTGTACCGGAAGCTTACAGGCGACTGTTCCATGATTTAGTGCAGCTGCAGGGTGGATCCTATTTGAATTTTGTCAAAATAGGAACTTTCATTCGATCTAGTGATTATTTCTTGTACTGCTTTTGACTATGCTAAACTGAAAGACGATGTGAGCAGAGCTAGCTAGTCAACTGAATGGGAGGAGAAAGCCCCATGAAGACATTTAGGCAGAAGAAGACCAATAACGAAGGTAGGGTAATAATGTGACATGCACCATGCAGGATCGCCCAGTTAGGCTCTTGACTCCTCTGTAAGATGGTCTGTATTGATTTGTTCTAGTCTTGGGGTAATTTTAAATTAATGGGGTGTTATCAATGCTTCAGCCCTCACTTGTCTGAGGATCCAATTTTCAGAATTTGGTTCATCATGTACAGATATTGTTGGGATTTAACATTTTAGCTTCTCTGTGCGTGTGTGTCTGTGAAGAACTGAAACTCTAAACAAATGAAAGGAGGGTGGGGGCAGGAGCAGTTTGGGCCAGATATATGGCTTTCACATCATGACTTTTAATAACCGTCGCTGCATAGTGTTAATCTGATGGCCTATTTATGCTTCTGAGTTATTGTTTGATTTAAATAATTTAATGGGACTGTGGAAAGACACAATCTCTATGGGTTTGTGGTTGTGTGACTGATCCAGAGGGAGTGCAGAGAATTGTTCAGCTTTGCAGCTCTGCTTCCTGGTCCCAACTCTGTGTTGTCATTTAATAGACTGGGCAGTATTTCTAGATAAGAGAGATGCCCCATCCCAAGTGGGATGAACGCCGTCTCTCCTAACAAGACCAGTTTTCCTCCAAAAAGTTTGCCAATTATCTACAGAGCCCACACCATTTACAGGACACCACATCGACAGCCAGTGGTTGAAAGACAACATGTGGCTAAACACGAGCCCCCATTCTTGAGACTGTTAAAGTGAAGCCCACGCGGAACACCTTGCCATTCTACAAACTATCATGTCAGAGGAGTCCAACTCCAGACCTGCACTTATTTCTTCAACTCTTTATTGAAGCCTTTTCAGTTTACATACTGGTGTTGTCTGAGTTGTGCTTTTGGGTCTAGTCTCAGTGCAATTTGTAACAGTGACGGACATTTTTTGGCCTGTGAGTTTCCTGGGCCGCTAAACCAGTACTGTAAAAGCTAGAAAAGCAGTGATTAAAATAGAAGAGCTCTGTCAAAATATAACAGTTCTCAATGATTATTGATTATAGGTGTTTCTTTTAATGATTTTGAACTGTACATTGAATTTCTTAACTGCACATTGAACTAAACTAGAACTATCCACAAAGTCTGCAGCTTCGGGTGCTTTTGGATCCGGTACTTATGTTTATCGCGTCTACACGAAGCCCTGTCAAGAAAACACAGAAACGCTGGAGCAGAGTGGTTCAAATCGCTGTTAAGCGTCATGGAGCATGCGCATAAAGTGAAAGAAGATGAAAGTCAAGATCCTACTATCTGAACGCATTCTCTACCACCTGAAATCACTGTTACCACAGCAATCAAACAGGACTAGTTAGAATCGAGCACTCCGCCATAACCCTCGTTTGTGTTAAGTTACCGTTTTGAAACTTCCGTCTATAATATAAATCTTTCCACGTCAGATTGCCAATGTTTGAACAATGTTCAGATGAGAATAGATTAAACAGTGATAGTTTAATTATAGTGATAGTGATATTAAAGTGTTGCTTGGTAATGTCATCCCTTTCTTAACCAGATTCTTAAAAATAATATGGTTTACGTTGTTGCTATTATGAAGTGACGCAGCGGGGTCAATAAGGGTTCAGGCTGAGGTTGTGAGGGAAGCATTTTTGTCACTAAATCTGGCGATTTTCACATGGCGAAAGCTACTAGCGACAAATCTAGCGACTTTTTCTGGTGTTATGGAGACTAGCTCTGCCAGAGTGTCTCTTTTGGATCATTTTGCTGGTCCCAAGCCCGGTTAAAGGAGGAGGGCTGGACGTAGAGCTAGAAGTTCCACCCCACATAACAGCCTTTTGATTAAATTTGCTATTCTAACATTTAACAATACTGGACAAAATTCATTTATGTATGTGGGTCTAGATACAGCATTAAAGGCATGAGAAGCGATGGCCTATTTCAATGTAAAGATAAAATAAAAGAATCAACAGAAGAATACGGAACGTATTGCATTCACTTTTTATTTTTTATTCATTGGGAATTTATCTCGGAATTTCCGAGATAATTATCTCAGAAAAACAGAATAATTTTTTTGTGAAGTGAATGTAATACGCTTCTGTAGAATAAAGCTTATTTGTAGTTCTAAACATATTTAAGGTGATTTTTTTCTCACTTTTTGCATGTCCTACATGTCCATTACATTATGCAAATTAGGCGATGGCGTCTTTTAGCGACTTTTAGGAAAACCAATAGCTACTTTACTTACTGAGGAGTTGGCAACAATGAAGGGGAGGCGTGGTGCGTTCACGGTTAAATACAACAAGCGGAGAAAGCAGGATCGCTGGCTGAACGGCGCTGAGAAATGCGCGTCCCGTTTTAACAGCCAGGCGCCTGCGCTCTTGAGAATTGCGGGATGCGGGGCTTCGCCGTCTTACCGATATCAGTCTTGTACAGCCAGGGGGAGTATTTCCCCTCTAACAGCCAAGATGGGTCAAATCATGTCATCCGGTGGTGACTGGACAGATGCTTGTCTAGGTCAGGGCGTGCAGCTCTTGGGCTCTTCGCTGCACTTGGACCCGGAGCAGGTCCACTCCGGCTGCTACACGCAGGAGAGTGGCTGTTACCAAGGTTTGCAAGGCTTTTAGTTTAGAGTATATTTGTGGGTGTTTTTTTTTATTTATTGAGGTGTAGGGCTTCACAAGGTGTGTGTTTGTGTGTTTTGGATGATCATGAATTTGTTTGCAGAGAAAACCAATAGTTGTGTTAACGAGATCTACATATGGTCCAACATGGTGGGCTGCTTAATTAAAACCAGACCTGTGAGTGTGCGTGTGTGTGTGTGTGTGTACTCAATGAGCTGCATACCTAAGTGAGGAGGTGTGTCACTGAAATTCGTATTATTCCCCAATAAACACAAGGCACAACAGATAATTTGGTTGAAAGTGTTACGAAATGAGACGGGTGGACCCCAGAGCGGAGGCAAAACACAGAGCACGGAGGTGGTGCGTTCAAACACGTTTATTTAACGTGGGACAAGGTGGATAGAAGGGGTGCTGATGGCTCCGTGAGTTCTTCAGCGCAGAGGAGAAGCAGTAGGGCAGGACAGGGGGGGGGGTGCTGATGGCTCCGGGAGTTTCTTCAACGCTGAGGAGAAGCAGGAGGGCAGGACGAGGGGGTGCTGATGGCTCTGGGAGTTCTTCAGCGGGAAGGTGAAGCAGGTGAGCAGGATGACGGGGTAGCTGGAGGACAGGAGAGCAGACACGGGGACTAGCGGAGCAAAAACACAGGAGAACCAGACTAGGTGCCGAGAACGAGAAACTACCACTTTAGTGACAAAGACGAACTGGCGATGACGCCGCGCCCAGCCAGGGCAGATATAGTGAGCAGTTGATGGGTGCAGGTGCGCCTGGTGAGCCGGGTCATCTAGAGAGACGAGCTGCACCTGCGGGGAAAGGAGAGAAGAAAGGAGGAGGGGCACTGGAGGCACAGAGAACTGTGACAGAAAGTATTGTATTGCAGGGTTTCCCCCAGAAAACTTGCTAAGCCTGGTGGTAGGGCCGCTAGAGAAGCCGACCGGCGGCCGACCGGCGGCAGAAAGTTGACAGGAATTTTGAAATTATGACAATTATGTGTTATTGTAAGACATTTATTAACAATACTTATTAACATTACATAATACAGTTTACAAACACAAAAAAATAATAAATAAAATAAAAATAAATATTATCAATTCGTTTTCAAGTAAAATCTAAGTGAATCTAAAAAAACAAGCCATTTCTGGTCACATTTAAAAGTAAAATAAATTAACATAAATAAAAAAGTGCAAACATGTCCAAGGGGGAACAGGGAACTTAGGGCCTGAAGAGGTATGCTGTAGTTATTCATATTAGTAATATATTTACATTATTTATTGTTTACTTTTGCTTTTGCTTGCTGCCATCTCAATGCTTGTCCGAAGGTGTAGAGACCCAATATGTGCGTTTAGCACATCTTGCCCTTACGTAGTACAAGGAGCTTCAATGAAAGTTCTCGTTGAGCATCCTTGTGTTGCCCGCTTGCAGTGACTATGACACACCCAGCAAAATGTTTTGCCGGGATGTTTCCCATCACGGCTCGCAGCAGTCTGCTCCGACGTGCTAACATCCGACATGCTAACATCCGCGCTAACTAGCTCTGGCTCTGCCTCATCATCGAGCCGCGGCTCGGTCGGCTCGCTGGCGTTGCTCTCCGCTTGGCCCGGGGGTGAATGAGCGGCCTCATCGTCTCCTCCAGTGCTCCCCCGCCTCCGGAAAAAGAAAGAATTTTACCCTTTCTCCGTGACATGTCGCGTGAAAGTTGTTGCGTGGTAGAGACAGGACGTGGTTTTGGAGGTTCAGGTGATGGAAAATACACCGGACCTCTCACCTTATGTGTTCACATACTGACCTTAAGATGTCGCCATTGTGGTTTCAACTGTATCACCAGATGCGGTTGAAACCGCAATGCCGTTTTTGGTATCATGTTTCTGGTGCATAACATTAATAAATAAACAAGTGACGCTTAGCCTGGCGGGGAGGGGAGAAAAGCCTGGCGGCCCGCCAGGCCTATAAAGCACTGGGGGAAACCCTGATTGGAAAAATGACTTACAGTAGTGGAAAATAGTTAAGTGTGGTTGAAACCTATTTTATAGTTGAAGAGTAATTTTTTGCATACCTGTCTAAGACTCCATGACCTGAAATGTTTATGACCTAAAACCTGTATGATCTTTTCCATTACTTATTGACTGTCCAAAGAACCCAATGGAAATGTATGCAAATCAATTTCCTGTGTATTAATTCCTGTCTTAAAGTACGCCCACAGAACCAGTCTGAACTGGCTCAGGCCTTGTTCTCCTATATAATATCTTTGCATTTGACTGCTCTCCATCTTCACTCTGAGATCCTTGTGACTCTCTGTGTTGATCCTTTCTGCAGGAAGCCCCTATTAAATACGTGTAGATAACATTGGTGTTTCGTGACTCTTGTATTTCCAGATTTCCATCACAGTATTATTAGTAGAATGAGCCAATACACTTCTAGAATACATATCCTGGATGAGAAATTATATAATGTATTTTTTTGTAAAAGTTTGATGGCTTCCATTATTATTCCTTTTCGATGGGCTCTGAAATACTGACACTAACATTACAGTCCAGCACCTTCACCTCATCTGGACTACAGATATAGTTTTTCCAATGATCTGGCAGGAGCAGGAGGAGGAGGGGAATACACGAGTATCTCTCCCCAGGTAACCCTACCTGTCCCTAAGGACGGAGTTCTCCTCCACCCTTGCCTACACACTAGCTCCTCCACTTGCTGCCGAAATAGTCCTCCAGCACCGCTTCTGCCATTCGTTGGCCCTTTTGTTGTGATATCTACTTAAAATATCAAAGCGGACAGAGCCTTCAATGAGGCATCTGAAAACTGAGAATCACAGGTTTTATGTGTCAATGCAGCATAATCCAACACCGCTGCCCCCCTTTGACATGTCATTCATACTCTTAGCATGCTCGTTCTATGCAGTTACCCTGGTTGAAAAAGAAAGATAGAGCAAAGCAGGCTTTGGTTGGGATATGAATGGTTGATATGGTAGGGACCAGAACAATAAGTGTAGTCAGAAAATCAAAGGCTCTAAATACAGGGAACCAGGTCAAAGGCATTGCCATGCTACTAATGTGTGTGTATGTGTGTTTGGCAAATAGTTGCTCTCACAGAGCAACTACAGTATATGCACCAGATTTTCCTACTTCCTCTTTGAGTGACTACACTGACCAGAAAGAACCTAAAATGACTTGAGTGTGTGTGAACTTAATTGCTTGGTTTGTTTGCAGTCATTTGTTTGTGTGTTTGTGTGTGTGTACGTGTGCGTGTAGGCGTGTGCATATGCGTGTGATTGTGTGGCAGCTGACCATAGAGTATAATTACAAGACTGCTTGCTAAACAATATGCCTACTCACATATTTTACCATTACCGGCAATAAATCAAAAAGTGTCCTTTTTCTGGGGTTATTTATCAGGGCCGGCCCTAGCACATTTGGCGCTCTAGGCAACCTTCACTCCTGGCGTCCCCCTGTTCAACGGTTGATGCACGCACACCTCCGCTACAGCCTGTCACATTCACTCGCTCATCTTCCCATCACCTGCAAATAATGTTTTTTTAGTCTTATGTTCTGTTGCTGGCTGGCAAACAACAATCTTAGAGGGTCTGGGTCACTTGTGGCACATATTATTCACTCATTTTAAGCCATCAATCTACCTTAACAAAATTAGCTGAAACGGAATAAAAGGGAATTCACCAAAATGTGAAACAGAAAATTCATTTTTTGGAAACGGAAAATCATTATTGTACAGTTTTACAGTACAATACTGCACCTTTATTAATTTTAAGAACAAGAGTGCAAAGTGCACACTATAGAATCAAAACAAATAAACAACTTATTAATAACAAGAGTGTTAAATAATCAAAATATAATATTAATAATAAACAAATAAATTGTATAATATAAATAGTGCAAATTAATTTTGTCTAAAGAACTATATACATTTCACTCCACACTTCAAGGGTTACATACAGTGCAGTCCTTCTCGCCTTCCTCGCTGCAAAGTCATCAATGACATAATTTTATCGAATCCAACTTCATCCAGACCACTGAGGCGTTTTTGAGCCATGGTTCAAATTCAATCAATCCAATTTTATTTGTATAGCCCATATTCACAAATTACAATTCATCTCATAGGGCTTTAACAGGGTGTGGCATCCTCTGTCCTTAACCCTCAGCAAGAGTAAGGAAAAACTACAAAAAACCCTTTTAACAGGGTAAAAATACGTAGAAACCTCAGAGAGAGCCACATGTGAGGGATCCCTCTCCCAGGACGGACAGAAGTGCAATAGATGCCACGTGTAGAAAACATCATCCAAATTAAAGTTTTTAGCGGCATTGATGCAGTCCCGCTGCAATCACAGTCCATGGTCAGCAACCAGCAGGACCACGATCCACCATCCAGACCAGAGGCCACTCCAGTCCTCAGTCACCGTCCACCGCCGCCCACCAGGACCCACCACGAGCAACCACCTTGGGTACAGGAGGTCCACCTCCTGTACCCAATGCCAACGCGACACAGGGTCCGCCACCAGCACCATGATCACCCACCACAACACAGAATCCGTCACACTGGGTCCACCACTGCGACCCCCGATGCGCGATCCACAAACTGCAATCCATGGTGCGGCCACAGAGGCCCTGGATCTGCGGGTGATAAAGCAAAGGGATCCCGGGGAAGGGGGATAGGGATGGAGAAGAGGAAGGATAAGCTGGAAAAAGAAGCTCCGTGTGCTTAAAGTATAACAAGTTACGTTCTGCCGCACTAATTAGCTCTAACTATAAGCTTTATCAAAAAGAAAGGTTTTGAGTCTACTCTTAAACAAACAGATGGTGTCTGCCTCCCGAACTGAAAGTGGTAGATTATTCCACAAGTGAGGGGCCTTGATGGCTAAAAGCTCTGGCTCCTACTCTACTTTTAGAGTCTTTAGGGACGACAAGTAGGCCTGAATTCTGGGAGCGGAGCGCTCTAGTGGGTTTATAAGGTACTAACAGCTCTTTAAGGTAAAAAGGCGCTATATTATTAAGGGCCTTGAAGGTGAGGAGGAGAATTTTAAATTCTATTCTAGATTTAACTGGAAGCCAGTGTAGCGAAGCTAATACTGGAGAAATGTGCTCTCTTTTCTTTGTTCTCGTCAGGACACGTGCTCCGGCATTTTGGACAAGCTGTAGAGTCTTTAACGACTTACTGCTGGAGCCTGATAATAATGAATTACAATAGTCCAGTCTCGATGTAACAAAGGCGTGGATTAGTTTTTCTGCATCTTTTTGCGAAAGGACATGTCTGATTTTAGAAATTTGTTTTAAGTGACTATTAAAGGATAAATCAGGATCGAAGATCACTCCCAAGTTCCTGACTGTTTCGTTGGAAGCAAGGGCAATGTCGTCTAGCGCAGCTATATCATTAGATAATGTATCTCTAAGGTGTTTGGGGCCAAGTATTATAACCTCTGTTTTGTCTGAGTTTAATAAGAGAAAATTGCAGGTCATCCAGGTTTTTATGTCTGTGAGACAGGCTCGAAGTTTAGTTAATTGATTACTTTGTTCAGGTTTTATTGACAAGTATAACTGGGTGTCATCCGCATAGCAGTGGAAATTTACAGAGTGTGTCCTGATAATGTTTCCTAGTGGAAGCATATATAATGAGAATAAAATTGAGCCGAGCACAGAGCCCTGTGGAACATCATGGTTAACTTTGGTGCCCACAGATGTATCATCATTAATTTGCACGAATTGGGAGCGATCAGAAAAATATGATTTAAACCAGTATTAATGGAACCGCAAGTGCCAATTGAGGGCAGGAGATTGTTGATTTTATTTCTAATGGTTAGAATTTTATCATTAAAAAAGGTCATAAAGGTTTTGCTATTTAGGGATGGAGGAATACTGGGTTCGGTGGAGGTGTGACTCTCTGTCAGCCTGGCTACAGTGCTGAAGAGAAACATGGGGTTGTTTTTATTCTCTTCTATTAGTTTTGAATAGTAGGCGGCTCTTGCTTTGTGGAGAGCCTTTTTATATTCTTTAACACTATTCTTCCAGTCTATGAGGTTTTCAACATGGTTGTTGGAGCGCCACTTCCTTTCTAGTTTTCTTGATAATTGTTTTAACTCATTTGTCTGGGAATTATACCACGGAGCTAATTTACTATGTTTGACATTTTTCTTTTTTAGAGGCGCTATTGAATCTAATGTTAATCGTAATGAGTCTTCAGAGCTATCTCAATGGAGCTCAGGGTTTTTAAAAGAATTTGTTCTTTATATCTACGGATAATACGGGTTTAAATGTAATTGGAATTATTTCCTTAAATTTAGCTACAGCACTATCAGGTAGACATCTAGAAAAATAATTTTTTATTGGTGGCATATATTCAGTTATTGAAAAATGGAAGGTTATTAAATTATGGTCTGATAGAACTGGATTGCACGGGAGGACTGTTAAATGTTCAATTCCAACACCGTACGATAATATAAGGTCAAGTGTGTGGTTACAACAATGAGTCGGTTGGTGCACACACTGACTGAAACCAATTGAGTCTAGTATCAAAATTAAATGCTACGCTACGGCAATCTTTCTTATTGTCAACATGGATATTAAAGTCAACAACAATAATAATTTTATCGGTCTTTAGGACTAAGTTTGATAAAAACTCAGGGAATTCCGTTAAAAATTCAGTATAAGCCCTGACTACAGCAAATATGATTGGCTGTTGGTGTTTCCTGGATTGGCGTGGAAGACTAAGAACCAGACATTCAAATGATTTGTAGCTGAGTTTAGGTTTAGGATTAATTGATAGACTGGAGTTAAAAATAGCAGCAACTCCACCTCCTCGTCCCAAATTCTCTGGGAACCTGTGCATTTATATGACTGGGTGGGGAGTAGATTCATTTAGACTGACATATTCATCAGGATGCAGCCACGTCTCAGTGAGGGACAATAAATCTATGTTGTAGTCAGAGACTAGTTCATTAACTAAAAGAGCCTTAGTTGATAGTGATCTAATGTTTAAAAGACCACATTTAAAAGTCTTAGTTCCCTGTGTTGTTTCAGAGGTTGTTTTAATTTTTATTAGATTTTTGTGTGGAGTTCTCGCTCTGTTATTGTTTAATTTAAATAATTTAATCGGACGGTGGACAGACACAATCTCTATGGGGTTGTGTGACTGATCCAGAGGGAGCGCAGAGAAGTGTTTAGCACTGCAGCTCTGCTTCCTGGTCCCAACTATGGGTTGTCATGTTATAGACTTTGTAATATTCCTAGATAAGAGAGCTGCTCCATCCCAAGTGGGATGAACGCCGTCTCTCATAACAAGACCAGGTTTTCTCAAAAAAGTTATCCAATTATCTACAAAGCCCACACCGTTTACAGGACACCACCTCGACAGCCAGCGGTTAAAAGACAACATGCAGCTAAACATGTCATCACCTGTTGTATTAGGGAGCGGGCCAGAGAAAACTACTTTGTCCGACATCGTTTTTGCAAAAGCACACAACGACTCAACATTCACTTTAGTGATCTCCGACATACGAAGCCGGGAGTCATTGCTGCCGACGTGAATTACAATTCTATTGTATTTACGTTTTATCTTTAGCCATTAACTTAAGTTTAGATGCGATGTCGCCGGCTCTGGCCCCTGGGATACAGTTAACTATGGTTGATGGTGTCGCTAACCCTGACGTTTCTCAGAACCGAGTCGCCAATAATTAGAGTTTGTTTATCAGCGGGTGCCTCGCTGAATGGAGAGAATCTATTTGAAACGTGAGCTGGTGGCTCTTTAATCGTGGGCTTTTTAAGACTAGCACTATGCCCCCTCCGGACCGTCACCCATCCGCCCTGGGCTCCCTGCTGCACGGGACTAGTCAGGGGACTGCTAGTTGAGGCTAAGCTACGTGCTAAGCTAGGTGGCGTCGCGGCTAGCGGGAGCCGGCTAACTACAGCTAACGGAGTTTCTAAGCTGCGGAGCCGAGCTTCTAAGTCGCTAAGCCTCGCCTCCATCGCTACCAACACACTTCATTTATTACAAGTACCACTACTGTTAAGGGAGGCAGAGGAGTAAGTAAACATAAGACACTCGGAGCAAGAGAGAGCAGTGGAGCGAGAGGGGGAGAGAGAAGACATCGCTGCTATAGAGCTACGAGGGTGAGCTAACACAGAACACAGAATCACTAAGCACGATAGAGTATGGGTTTTTAGGTATGGGTGTTTAACTACAGACCGGTGATTTTAGCCGTAGTGCTACAGAGAAAAGTCTGTGTTTAGCAGAGGAGCTAATACAGAGAGCGACCAACACTAGCAGCAAGAAAACAGGAAATGACGCAGCACGCTTACCTTTATGACGTCAGGAGTGAAAGGCCTATCTTGACCTCAGGTATGTCTTCAAAAGTTTTAATTTGGAAAATCTCCTCTCGGCTGAAGCTGAACTGAACTGGAAGGGTTGGACTGATCCACAGAGAAATACAAAGGTTAGGATATATCTCTGTGACCTGTTTTGTTTGAATGAATTTGAACAACTCAAGACTTGAAATGCTCCTTGAAGCCAAATCAGGTACATTTTTCAACTCCTGGGCCAGCTCCTTCCCATCCAAATCAAATTGCCCTCCATGGCCTAAGGTGTGTGCTAGTGCCTCTGCTTGCTTCATCAGCTCTTGGTGTGGTAGGTCTCTGAAGTTTGACAGAATGCCAAACTTGTCTTCCACATCTTCACGAGTGGTAAACCTCTCCTTTTGTGCTGACACTGCAGCATCCACCCCCACGTTAAAGAAGTTTACCTCCAGATTTTGCCAGGCATCCCTCAATGGCTCATCAGGAGACTCTTATGAGAAGTGCCTCTTGTGGACTTTACGCTCTGATATTTATTTTTTTAAATATTGTCTGGAGATATAGAAGGGGGCACCCTAGGCAACCGCCTATGTCGCCTGTAGGAAAGATCGGCCCTGGTAAGCTCTGCAGAGTTTACACAACAAGTACGGGTGCTCAAAGTGTAACTGGCCGCAAGTTCACAAAACCAGAACTTATACAAAGAGGCATTACATAAGACATAATAGGAAAAAAAAAGACATTAAAGACATATATCATCATCTGTGTCTTATCTGCTGTGTCCGTCCGTATGCCAGTTGGAAGAAAACATCAAATAAGGGTTCCATCCTGTCAGGTACACAGTATCACAGCAGTGAGGGACCTAGTCAGGGGATTTCTGTCAGAGTCTGCTTCCTCCTCACTTCCCCTCTGACTTGCGCTCAATTAACACTTTACCAATAAACATCAGGACTGATCAGAACTTCTTAGGACAAAAAAAGGACTTATGTTTACTTTGACGTTGTTTGATTTGATCTAGAGTTTACGTGTTTAAAACTGCAACACAACACAACACGTATTGTCTGAGTCGGTGTGCGCCGACAGAGCCACTAAACAAGTATTAGAAAGGAAATGGCGTACATTTTAACACCATGATGACCTGCTCACGTATCAATCTCTCCTCTTCTACTTCTCTGTCAACTGGTTGTTTCCATAACTATCTTAAGGAGGCTAGAGTAAACCCTCTCCTGAAGAAACCTAACCCAAGCCCTCTCAAGTAAACAACTACAGACCTGTCTGTCTTCTTCCCTTTCTTTCCAAAGCCCTCGAAAGTGCTATCTTTAATCAACTCTCCTTCTATCTTCACCATAACAACCGTCTTGATCCTCACCAGTCTGGTTTTAAGGCAGGCCACTCAACTGAGACGTCCCTTGCTGTCTCTGGGCAACTTCACACTGCTAGAGCTGCCTCTCTCTCCTCTGTCCCTTAGTCCTTTCTGCTGCATTTGACGCAGTTCACTGGTTGGCCACGGGACAGCTCCAAGAAGGAGTCAATTCGGAGTCAATTGGTTAAAAAACAGTTTTAGTCTCAATAACTAAGATCTTCCATCATGACAACTCTGAGGGGGCTGAATTATTTTCTAACTCACTCGTTTAAATTATATAGAGGTTTGATATTTGGAATAATTCTCACATGACGTTAATCAGCTCGCGACTGCAGCTCCTAGCCTGTTGCCTGCTCGGCTTCACCTGAACTCACAGGCTAATCCCTGTCAGTGAACACAACTGAGTCTGTGGAGAGGGTTTCAGTCACATATCGGATGAATAATATGGTTTGATGTTCGACTTGTTCTCCTGACGGAGAAGCTAGAGACGTCTGCACTCCCATTTCTGTGGTAAGTAAAGTTTAGTATTTTATTTATGTGTAAGTAGTGATTCGCTGGTATCGGTGTCTCTGTACCTGGCTTGTTAACTTAGCTCAGTTAGCCTGCAGGCAAGATACCAGCAGTAATAGCGATGCTAATGGGACCATACGGGAGTTATTACAGACACACACCGACATGAACCGGTCCACCCAGCAGAGAGAAGCGTTAGAGATTATGAGGATGAATCTTTTAAACTGAGACTGGCGACTCAGTTGTGTACATTACACAGATTGTTATTCTGCAGAAACAGATTTACTGTGATCAACTGAAAGATGAGTATTTAAAATCACATCTGCTTTTAAAAGCAGCCGTTTAGAGTAGCATTACATCTCCTAAAGCTCTTTATTGAGAGTATTGGTATTGATGTGTTGTAACGCGTAACAGTGAAAACTAAACTTCTCTGCTACCTTCAGTTTTACATCGTTAATCTTAGGCAAACTTTACTGAATGATTGTGTTAAATAAGTGGACATGCAGAATAATGTCTTTTTGTGTCACATATAAATAAATTATAGGAAGTGTAACTTTACTAGAATAGACAGTCACATAGAGAACCTGAGGCTGATGTCCACCACCTATATCCTAAACTGAAATTATTATGATCTGATGAACTTTGAAATAATAAACTTTTATTTTTACCATTTACAAGTCTGTTAAGGAGTTAAACTGGCACATGAATGACTTTACATATCTGTGTATTTGTGTTGAAGGTTCCTCTAGGACAGGGGTCTCCAACACGTCGATCGCGAGCTACCGGTAGCTCGCGGGCAGGTTTTCAGTAGCTCGCCTGATAGGTTGACCGAAAAAAAATAAAAAAATAAAAAATAATAATAATAATAAAAAAATTATATTCCGACGACAGTAAATGCACCTCATCTCACTTACGTTCACATATATGTCACATTGGTGTCCGGTGTAAATGTAGCCAAAGTGACGTTGTGACGTTGAGTGACGTTGTACGCTCGCTAAGCTAAAGTGAGGAGTTTGGTGGTATTAGCAGAACTTTACACAAACAACAAAGATGGAAAACCAAGGTGGCCAAGTCAAGAAAAAGCAGAAAACATACAATTTCCATTTGGAGTGGGAATGCGAGTTCTTCTTTACTAGCGTGAAGGACAAGTGTGTGTGCCTCATATGCGGGAACAGTGTTTCGGTCGGCAAAAGAGGTAACGTGGAGCGCCACCACACTCAAGTCCACGGTAACTTTGCACGGGATTTTCCAGCAGGCAGCACTCTACGGACTGAGAAAGTGAACCAGCTGAAAGCAAACCTTAAAAAACAGCAATGTTTATTCATCGGACCGACGATGAAAGCCAACGCGGCCACTGAGGCATCATTTAAAGTGGCGCACATTTTGACAAAGCACAAGAAGCCATACACCGATGGCGGGATGGTGAAGGAAGCAATGACAGCGGTGGCCGACACATTATTCAAGGACCATAAAAGTAAGACTGAAATCATGTCCGCTATCGCTGATGTACAGCTTGGCGCAAACACAGTGGCACGGCGAGTGTCTGCGCTCTCTGCCGATGCAGTGGGTCAGTTGGAGCGGGACATGATTAAATGCAAATGGTTTTCAATTCAATGTGACGAGTCGGTGGATGCGGCTGATACCGCTCAGATGGCTGTGTTTGTCCGGATGGTTTTCGAAGACGCTTCCACCAGAGAGGAGTTTTTGACGTTGCTTCCACTAAAAACCACAACCAGAGGAGTCGATATTTACAACGTTGTGAAAAAGTACTTCGTTGAAAATAACGTGCCTATTGAAAAGCTGGTGTCTATTACAACAGACGGCGCACCAGCTATGACAGGACGCCACTCAGGATTTATTGCACTGTGCAAGGCCGACCCGGACTTTCCTAAAATTGTGAACTATCACTGCATCATTCACCAGCAGGCTATATGCGCCAAAGTCATGAGATTTGATCATGTGATGACACCTGTCATTAAGATCATCAACTCCATTCGCGCAAAGGCCAAGCAGCACAGAAGCTTCAAACTGCTCCTCCAGGAACTGTCTGCTGAACACAGTGATCTCCTTCTCCACACTGAGGTGAGGTGGCTGAGCCGAGGAAAAATACTGCATCGCTTCTGCTCATTGCTGAACGAAATCAAGGCTTTCATGGAGTCAAGAGAGGAGGACACTACACTTTTGTCTGATGCTGAGTGGCTGCTTGATCTTGCGTTCCTGACAGACATGACAGAGAAACTCAATCAGCTCAACACCCAGTTACAAGGTAAAGACAGAACAATTTCTGACATGATCAGTGCTGTTAAGGCTTTTAAAGCAAAACTGTCATTCTACCTCCAGCAACTGAAAAACAAAAGACTGCAACACTTCCCAACAGTAGTTAAGATGTTAGATAGCCATGCAGGGGCTGACTTTGTTTTGGATGTCAATAAATATTGTGACCTCATGTCAAAGCTAGGCCAGGAGTTTGAGGATAGGTTCAATGATTTTGATAAGCTGGAGCCATGTGTGGCATTCATTGCCAACCCATTCATGGAGGTAGACATCACAGAGATTTCAGAAAAGATGGCTGAACTGTTCACTGTCAATCCTGTGGAGATGGAGATGGAGGTTATAAATCTCCAGAATCATGTTCAGCTTAAGTCTCAGCAACACTCACAACATTTCTGGAGCCTTGTAGACCCAGAAAACTACAAGAACATTCACCAAGCAGCACTTAAAATGTCTGCTTTATTTGGTTCGACATACCTTTGTGAAGCTGCTTTTTCTGACATGAAATGAATGTCATCAAATCTAAATTCAGAACAAGACTGACAGATGAACATTTAAATGACTGTATTAGAGTGAACCTGAGTGCATACACTCCAGCATACACCTCTTTGGTGGACTCCATGCAGTGCCAGTCATCTCACTAAGTTTTAAAAAGAGTGAGTGTACTAATGTTTTCTTGGACCTTTGATGTTGAGTTATTAAGTTATTGTATTAGAGTTGAGTTATTTTTGATAAGCATTGTGTATTGCAATTTCACACGTGTACAAACAGAAGCTTAAGTCAGTTGATTAATAAATATGTGCGATGTGATGCAAGTAGCTCTTGGCCACTTAATTTTTTTCTAAGTAGCTCTCAGTTGAAAAAAGGTTGGAGACCCCTGCTCTAGGATGTCCAGCATGAGTTTTCATAACTTACAAACGATCAAAGCAAATTATTGGACATAATACATAATGTATTAAATAATATACCCAATACTTTTAATGTTGAAGAACTCCATACTGTACATTCATTGTCTTGGTAGTGTACAGTTTAATCCAAAAGCATATTCAAAAACATAGTTGAATATCCACAGAAAATTAGGATACAAACTTTGTTCATAAGTAACACTTCCTCTACAATAATGCCATACTTGTGTTTCCTGTCATCTTATTAGGAAGGGACGAGCCTGAAGGACACAGCTGTGCTGACCGTGTTCTGTCTCTTATGGCAAAGAAGAAAATAAAACACTGGGTTCTTATCTAAAGTGTATCAAATCAGAAAGTAAGAGATAAACATTGTTTTGATAAGTGTTAGAAATAGAGAAATTGACTCTATTATCCATGACACTAAGCAATGACTGCTAACTATAAACAGTTGCAGGCCATCTTAGTTAAGGGAGGAAAACATGAAGTGTTGTGCAGATGAAACTGGTGCAGGTCGTCCATATGTTGACCACCCCGAAGCTGCCGATCTCCACCATGTTGCTGCTGCCAGAGTGGATGCTGAATACACCAGGTGCTGCAGTGCTTCATCTAATGAAAAGGAGATACTAACTATAAAATAATGTTTTGTGTTGTGTATGTTCCAGAAAAGACTGGTTCTTACAGATTATTCTGTGTTCAGCACGTGGAAGCAACCAGGTTTCACACAGAACCGATGTACTAGGCTCTTTGTTTGTACCCTCATGGTTACATGCACATATTCTAAGTCGCTTTGGATAAAAGTACTGAAATAAATAAAACATTGTACAAATAGATAAAATGCTTGTTGAGGACAGTCACTACAGAACGATACGTGCTTTCACGTCAGTCTCCAAAACACCAGAAAGTCTGTAATATCCCCAGAAAAAGTCGTTAGATTTGTCGCTAGTAGCTTTTGACATGAGGGTTTGGAGAGTCGCCAGACAAAGTCGCTAAGTTGGCAATACTGTGCGGGCGTGGCTCAGCTGTCAGTCTTTACACGCGCTCCTCCTTCTTGCCCATTTATTGGTTAGCAAGGAACTACGAGGAGTCAGCACTAGGAATGCACCGATCCACTTTTTTCACCTCCGATACCGATATCTGAGGTTTAGTATCGGCCGATACCGATCCGATACCGAAAAAGAAAAACAGCGCGAAATTATGGTAACAAACTGTAAGTTTCATTGGGGGGAAAAGACTGGGATTGTGAGACTTGACTTAAACGTTTCTTTCCTATTTTTTAAAAACAAATAAACAGATCTAAATGTACTGAATTACTTATTTATTTAATAATTGTGCACCAGTAAAACAATCTTAATCATAAAAATATAATGTGACCGGTTCAGTCAGTGCAATTAGGGATTCAAAATACAATGTAAAACAAAATAAATAATAAAGGAGCTGAAATTGAGAAAACAATAGCTTCAATAGCAATCAGCTCTTTATATAGCTTAGAGCTATAGCACAATAAACCCAAACACAACTATGACTATGATTAATGTGACAAGTGTGTTAAGCCAGTGGAGTTGTCCGGCTTACGGTGGCTGGGTAGAGCACTAACGGCATGTGTGTACGGTCACATACGGTTATAAAGCCCTGTCATAACGGCGCTAGCGGCGCTAGCCACCATGCTAACTGCGGTGGGAACAGCGCAAAAACCCGCTGACTTTAATTCCACGGCTGGCATGACAATGTTTCTCAAACCCCGTCAGGTTAGAAGCAAACACTTGGTAGTAGTTAGTATCGGGAGTCCCTGCCGACTGTGTGTGGAAGCTGGGGGGGGGCGAAGCTAGCTGCCTCCGTGTAGCTTCAAGCTGTTGAATTAGCAACGCAGTTCGGAAACAATACCGGGGAACCGCTGCGCTAAGACACGATAACATAAACATTATGACCCGCTGGGTGTCAGTTTATTTTATTTAGTTACCATCGTACACTGTGTAAGTGAAAAGCCGGGAGCAGGTAAATAATGAACGTGGACTTCTTCTGAGAACTCATGAGGTAGGCTTCTCTAAGCTTGTCTTCCATTGCGCCCCCTATTGTTCTGGCGCCCAATTGTTTTCAGCAACGGTGAACTATAAATCAAAAAGTGTCTGTCCGATCCGTCCGCCAGTCCGTCCTCAACGGACTCGGAGAAGCATATATCGGCCTTTAGGGAAGCCTCTGCTGGGCTTGTTGGCTGAGGTAATGTGTAATAGCTCCAGATAGCTGATCCTTTCACTCGCTCCATTTTGTAAACACTGTAGGCTCCGCACGGCGTGTTGCTTGTGTATGATGTCACTCACAGCGCACAGCATAGAATAACACTGAAGCGTGTTAACTCGCGGCTACACCGCAGGGAAGTCTCCAATGCTCCTATTGAGCTGCCCTCGCGTATATTTCGATCTAAGTTGCTGCAAGCTAGTGTTAGCTCGCTGCTGCTACCCCTCAGACATCTAAATGGCCGCATAAACATGCCAATTGTCTAGGCGGAGACCCCCGGGACACTAACCGCTTTCCGCAGGATCCGAGTTTCACCCTAATGCACAGTGTCGGCAGTGTCAGCCTTGGCTCGGTCGGCGCCATCTCTCCGGGGAGAGGGCGGAGCGCGTTAGCTCGCGAGCAGTCTCTCCCCGGAGCCGGTGAGATAATGGTGTGCGAGACTATGACGTCAATTCGGGTCGTAATCCCATTCGACGCCATCTAGCGTATCGTTTCTGACATAGAGGAACCACAACAAATCGCGGGAGTTGTTTTTTTTCCAGAGTTTTTGGGACGATAGACATGCCAGATACCCAAATTAACATGTAGAAGCACTACAATAGTGGAATTTTCATAATATTTGCCCTTTAACACATTCAAGGTTCCGTCCTGGGCCCTCTCCTATTCTTGCCATACACCAACTTTCTCGGCTCTGTCATTCACTCACATGGCTTCTCCTACCACGGGGTCTGTTCTGATTCTGAAATCTTGCCTAGGGCTCCACCATTGCCAGGACCGGCCCCGGGTCGCCTGCTAGTGCCACCCGACCTCTGCAGCTCATCAAGAATGCAACAGCTCAAATGGTTTTCAACATACCTAAGTTCACTCACACTACACTGCTCCTCTTGGCTGCCTATATCCGTTTCAAGACACTAGTTATTGCGTACCGTGGTGTGAACGGATCAGGCCCAGTCTACATCCAGGACATTGCCAAACCTTAAACCCAAGCCCGTCCGCTCCGCTCTACAAAGGCCAATCGGCCCGCTGCTCCCTCACTGCAGGCTAGCCACTTAAAAAAATCAATTAATCAATGAACCAATCAAATTGTATTTGTGAAGCCCATATTCATAAATCAAAATTTGTCCCATAGAGCTTTAACAAGGTGTGACACCCTCTGTCCTTAAATTGGTTAATTTGTGTCTTGCTAATGTACACACAAGTCACAAGTTAGGGCATATAGGATAGTGTACTGCACTTAAGCGGAGACACAAAAGGTGTATACGAATAAATACATTTGTATCTAATGATGCCATCACAAAGGCCAACTTGATATGCAAATTAGGCATGAACTACTTAAAATGCACCAATTGGAACTGAAGTTGCATAAGATAAAAAAAAATTGCTCTGAAATGTTGTAGGAGCTGTAGGTATACTGAAACTAGGTCCTTGTCACCATCTATGTTGTGTGTTTGCATGTGTGTGTGTTATTCTAAATGCATACTAGAAACTATAGTAGCATATAAAACATGCACATTGTGGTATACTTTCTTTGTTGTTACCTGCTCTTTTGATAAACCTAGTGAATACTAAAGAAAACCATTGTCTGTTTGAACTGTTGAGTATTAAACTATTTTAAATATTATACCTGAATATAGAACACATTTTAACCTCACTCATGTTCACTTTGGCCTTTATACTTTGTCACACTGATTCTGCAAAGGAAAAGCTATTAAAAGGAAGGCCAGGTTACAGGCCTAAAGGTCTTTTTAATATTTTAGATGGAATATTTCTTTAGTGTTTTTGTGTGTGTGTGTGTGTGTGTGTGTGTGTGTGTGTGTGTGTGTGTGTGTGTGTGTGGTGTGTGTGTGTGTGTGTGTGTGTGTGTGTGTGTGTGTGTGTGTGTGTGTGTGTGTGTGTGTGTGTGTGTGTGTGTGGTGTGTGTGTGTGTGGGTGGGTGTGGTTGCTTGTTTGAAGGGCTTGCTTCTTGCATCTGTGTGTGGTGAGACAGACAGACAGACAGACTGATGACTCTGACAGGCCAAACAACAGGTGTGTCCTTTGAACATAGCCCGCCGGCACACGAACACCCTCTTTAGCTTTAGCCCGCTGATTCTTGTTTTCATCAGCAAAAGAAAAGACTTCTCCTCCTCCTTGTTGCTGACTGTCTTTCATCTGTGAGAAATACAGACAACCCCTCTCTCTGTGCCTTTATGTCCCTCTACTGTCTCTCCTCATTGATGCTGTCATCTCTTTACGTTGCTATGTCTAGGCCTTGACGTGAAGTGGTGAAAGAAGTACAATTAGCAATAGACAGCACCAAATTTATGAAAGGAAGTACTTTAATAATGTTAACTGTGTTATTACTTTATACACTTATTGAGCATTTAGGGATCTAATATTAATCGAACATTATGCTGGGTATTTCCTCTCTTTGCTTTCAATTAACCTCAGTTATTTTTATCATGGATTCAATAAACCATGAAACAATGGAAGCATTCCCCTTATATTCTGCATCATATTGACATGACAGCATCACGTCATTCGTGCAGATTTGCCATCTACACACTCAATCAAGTGTTCTGCCACATCCCACAGATTCTATTGAGTTCTCATCTGGTGGAGGTGAAGTTCAGAGAACTCAATGTGAGGTTCATGAAACCAGTTTTGGAACCACTGGTTATCTTGCTTACTGTAGCCTTTCTGAAAAACAAAGTTTTATAAAGTCACAATTTAGATACTTTCCCTCCTTTCTTAAACAACATTAACATTAACATTAACAATATGAGATAGAGCTTTTTTGACATTTCACCAATTGCTCAGAGAAGAATGCATTGAACGCACTAAAATGCACTACTGAGTGCCGTTTGATCAAAGACCCTCAAAAAATATCTTCTCACACAGATTTTTAAATGTTTGATAGGGAGAACTTGGATAATCTGGGGCACTGGGTAAATATAGGGCAGCTAAACTCCAATCGGTTTATTTCCTAAACTAACTAAATCTAGTCAACAGGGTTGTGAAGTTTTGTATACCCTATAGAGTGCACTCATTGTTTCCTATAATGCATCCCAAAAAATTGTGTACAAGATAAGTCGATGGTAATAGTAGTAGACAAAATTATCAAATTATATCTGTGATGTATTCAAGCAACCAATTATGCTTTGAGCTGCTGTTGAAATGTTATTTTTTCAAACATCTTTTCAGTTCATTATTCATCAAATATGATTGATACACATGTAATGTTTTAAATACATTTTTTAGTTTCTTTATCTATGATAAGGTTCTTTATGAAAATAATACGACTTTTACCTGAGAAAATATGAATCAATGTCATGATTATAGGATTACAGTAAAGTATACTATGTTGACTAATGAGTAACAGATATTCGAAGAAGTCATAGAAATCTAATTTGCTAAAAATATCCCAGATTAACCAAATTCACCCTAACGACAACTGATGACCAGGGGGGAGTTACCTGATGTTTGCTTGATTTACAAAGTTGTATAAGCCCTACATCCCTTTACAGTCTTACATGTCTCTCCATCCACATTCTTAACTGTTTCCTTCCCTTTTTGCTTTTTCAGTACTAATGTAACTTATGCTCCTTTACAGACCCAGTGCAAGCAGTGTTTATTTTAGAAGAAATAATCATTAGTTGGCATTATTCCGGTCTTTGTTGCTTTCAGCTTTGTTGTCTTTAAGTTTGTCCCAAACTGACAGATTGTAGCACATTAATGGTATTACTCTAAAATTTGATGATGGTCAGTGATGTGTTTCCAACATCTAAGAGCAGTTTTTTCATGTGAATATACTGTCATAAAACAGCCAGCAAGAAAAGACAAATTTAGATTGGTAAACTGTACAGTAAGACCAAAAGCCATTTCTGTTGTTTTGGATAACACAGTTGCTGTCTCTTTGCTGTCCTGGCTCCTAAATGTTGGAACGAGCTCCCCAATGACATCAGGACTGCAGAAAGTCTTCACATCTTCTGCTGCAGACTTAAGACACATCTCCACCGACTATACCTTGGATAAAAAAAGAAAGAAAGAAAGTTTCACTTTATTAGCACTTATACAGGACTTACATATAGCACTTAGTAGTTTGGCTTTCTTGAAGAAAATTGTACTTTCTTGATTCTGGTTGTTCTCGGTTTGTTCCCTCATGGTTGCATGCACTTATTGTAAGTAGCTTTTGATAAAATAGCAGGTTAATGAAGTGTAATGTAGATAATATCAAAAATTGCTGCTATGATAAACTTCACAGGAAAAGTTGTACAAATAATGCACAATAATAAACACTTTCATAACTTCAACCAATGAAATTACACAACCTGATTTAAATGTTGATGTACTGTTTGAATATTAACAATTGCTATCTTAAGAAAAGATCCCTTTGAGAATCCTCCTCTCCAGTTGCCAAAGTGCTTGCTCATTGCAGGTACTGTCGTGTTTCCGCAAATTAACTTGACCTTGAAATAATTATATTATGATTTGGAGCTATATAAATGAAATGATATCGAAGTGCACTTGAATGGATGACACTGTGTGGAGGTTCAAAGATGGTCCACCTGCTGCAAAGTTCAAAGCTCTTCCACCTGCCGTTGATCCCACTGTAAGGAAATTGGAGGGCCGGGCCTGATTCCAAACCACAGAAGGGTGTGGAGCGTCACAGCAAATGCATATGTGACATTGGGGATGAAAGGACTTTGATTATATTGCAAACACACACAAACACTCACTCGTAGATGCACGCACACAAACGCCCGCACAAAGACACAAACAGAAAGACAAACTCAGTACGGTCCATGCAGTTTTCTTAGTAAAGTAATCAGGGTATTTGCTAACATTTTAATTTGTATGTATTTGTTATGATTGTAAATTACTGTAACATTTTACCTAATCAGAGAAGTTAATTAGGTAAAAGCTTTCTGTAATAGATATCGCTGCTACCTGTAGGTTCCCTCACCAGTAATCTCCCGGTAATCATGAGTTGCTCAAGAATTTTAAATTTTTTACCCCCACTGCCCGACTTAGGCTGGGGAGCTGTCCGGCTTAACCTTCTCCCCCCCCTCTCATAACGGGAAAGGAAGTCAGCCACAGCCAACTGCGGTCCCAGCCTACGGATCACATTAAATTTAAAGGGTTGAGGGAGAGGGGAGAGGAGGATCTGCCTGTCAAACTGTGAAATGTCATTCACCTTGTGATAGTCCTTAGAGAGCTTTATAGAGCAATCCTTCCCCAGGCACTGTTGGACTCATCTATTACAACCCATCTCTAGCATGACAACTCTTTCTGAATCACTTTTCGCTTGTGATCAGGAAGCCGATGGGGTTGTGAAACCACCGTCACCACCCGGGAAAGTCTCAACATGATGTTGTATGAGGTTTGTGCATCCTGGCATGGGGAGAGTAAATCAGCAAAATGCTACTGCAACATGGTTACATCCACTCTCTGGGTTAGGAAGAAAACAAAATGTTGTCATTGTGGTAGGTGGCGAACAATCCACTGGTTGGTTGGCATCTGTGGTTTTAGATGGAACTTTTGTCAGTCTTGGGCTCAGCTTAAATCTAAATTTGTTGTGGTCAAACTGTTTGGCCTTTGGTTAGCCTTTGTTTGGAGTCCTTCCACCGTTAGTAGTTTTATGTCTTGTTTTTTTTAGGGAATCCATGGTAGTAATTCTTAGTGTGGTGGCCAATGTGGGTAGTAGCAATCCACTGCAGAACATGTGCAGGGGCTTTTGGAGGGTCGCTGATTTATCAGGTTCCCTTCAACCCGCTGCGATTGAGTCTGTAAATACTAGAGATGAGCCGGATACTCGGCTGAAACGAGTATCCGGTACGGATAAAGCACTTTTGCCGAGCACGAGTATTATACGAGTTCTACGAGTCAATATCTGTGCTCGGATTGAATGAAAATCCTCATACAGCGTCACAGCGCTCCTCCCCTTCACACACCGCTCTACTCACTCACTCACAGAACAGCTCTCTGTCGCTCAGTCACTCAGGTTCGCGGGTCTTTCCCGTTAATGTTTAGGGTTTATTCAGCTTGAAGTTTGTTTTTATTTCAGTTTGTACTTACTTATTAACCAGTAGAGTTCTGTTAAACGTGGGTTCGTTCAGACATGGTGCTGGTAGAAAGCGACTCGCGTTGCGACTCTGCCTTTGTGGCACGTTCGCGTGACTAGGTTTAGTAAGACGTGAATGATATTCGTTCACAAGTAATAATGACATGTTTCGTTATTTTAACTTTTTTGTACTTTAATTACAGTTCAGTGCGTTGAATTGTTTGTATTGATAATTAAATGCCAGTGTGAAAATAAATGACCATTTTAAATCATCCAAACTGACAGGCATTTATTTGAGTTCTTGTGATAATATCGCCCCGGCTGCTCAGATGTGGCGGGCCCCCCCCCCGTGGCGACCGGCTAACCGTCGCTCCGGTACACGAGGAGCAGCGGGGGCCCTGCTCAGGGGGTCCTCGTAGCCGCATCAAGACAGGCGCTCACCGAGAGTAAACCGTCAGTTGGCTCTAACCAGTTTTATTTTACTTCACGCACTGAGTGTCTGACACTTTCTAGGTAGTAGTGGTATAAAAAATATTACAAATTAAGCTACACACACACACACACACACACTCCCCCTCTCTCTCTCTCTCTCATAATCAGTGATACAGAATAATGAGTGATACAGAGAGTATTTCAGCTGACAGTGGGTTAAATCACACCCACTTCCGGGTTAGGCCCCGCCCACCGAGTACGGATACGGATACAGATAATTCATATGGTTAACAGATACAGATACAGATACAGATAATGCTGTACTCGCTCATCCCTAGTAAATACCCCCACAATTAGCTGTCTGAGGTAGTCCTCAGACAGCTAAGACGGTTGAGTTAGGTAGGTAGTGGTTTGTAATAGTCTTAGTTAGTAGGGTATTTGACTACATTGTTTTGGCTATTGGTTGTTTGTATAACTGGACCTTTGTAATTGGGTGTTTGGTAAGTGGTTTACTTTTGCTTTGGGTAAGTAATTTGCAATGTTTTGTTCACTGCTATGTGAAATATGTCCTTTGAAGATTTCATATATTCTCCCTCACAGGAGCTGTGTGAACAGTGTATTAAGGATCAGCTGATAAAAAATGCTCAGCATTTTGGAAATTGATATCCCTGACAAAAGGTTAATCAAAAATGTGAAAATTGCTGTGAAAAACAATGGATGTGAATAGTAAAGTTCACCAGTAGTCACTTCTGTGGCGTTAACATTTGAACAATAGAGTTAACTTCTAGTCTTACGTCTAGAACATGACACAATATAACAGCAAAAGAATTGGAAGTGGAAGTCATTTTACAGAAAACTGAACTAGCTAACATAGAACTACAGCAGTATAAACAAAATTTGATTAAAAAAAGAAGGAAAACAGGTGGGTGAGGGGGCTGTTCAAGGTAAATATGAATTTGATGTGGCATCTAACCTTGTTCCTAAATTCAAGACCTTCCAGACCTATTTTTCTCTTTGATTAAGAATGGCTGAGTCCAGATGTTGGCCAGATGAAGATTGTACCCTCCTGATCCAGTGTGTCTTGGTGGGTAAGGCCCAAGAGGCGTAACCTTCAATATCACAGTCAGACAGTAAAGAGTATGAGGTAGTCAAGGTAGAAGTGTTTAGAGCATTTAAGTAGGTACCTGAAGCCTACAGGCAGTGCTTTAGGAGGTTTATGAAACCTTGAGACACAATTTAACCGCTGTCGTGTTTATTGATAGGTTAAAACATTTGGAGACTGAGAACAAGTATAAGATAGTTTGCCGGACAAAATGTTAGCTTTTGTAAATTTATATGAATAAAATACAAAGCTGTTTAAGGCACTTAAGCCACACACCCAACAATATTTGGAACACAGGTAGTGGCAGAAAAGATAAGATAATATTCAGTGTATCTAACATTATTTTCTTATCCCGTAAAGTAAGAAAGAAGCACTATACAAATGTTGGACAGCAATATGATCTTCCAGTTCTATGGTAGGATACCCAAGCTGAGGTTCTATCCAGGAGTCCCTCCACAAACTTCTCCAACACCACCTATTTAAGCATCTTGCCCTCTGCAGCGGAGCACCTCGGACCTTGGGCCCATCCGGGTTTCACGGAATCTACTGCAATGATCCCCAGGCGACAGACCCAGTTGGTCCAGTTTAGCCCTCTTAACATGTCGGTATTCCCTCATTTCTCACAGCGGAAGACCCAGCACTTCAGTGTGAGTCGCTCCCAAAGCAGGGGTAGAGGACGTACTAACTCCATCGGCCAGCCACACACCTTCGCCTTCGTCTCAAACATTTCCACAAAGGATTGTGGATCATGCCTTCAATCTAAGAGAGTGTGATGCCAGCTAATGGGGAGTGGGCAGTGGGCGAAAAGAGTGGCAGCCTACTGGGCGAGGAGTTGCTCCAACATGCATGCTCCGCCAAGTTCTAAAGCACCCCCAGGAAATGCCGATTGTGTAGAGTGATAAGCCAACGCAGGACACCTGTGCAAAATCTATTTAACACATGACCCGGTCCTCAGGAAGAACAATGTTCACAAATGAATGAGCCGCTAAAATCTCTCATTTTACTTGAGGATGTTCAAGAGAGTTTTTTCCCCCTACTCTAATTAAGTTGCACTCCTGGCTGAGAATCAGCAAATGCTCAGGATCCAGTGCCAACCCGACCAGCTCCTTTTCTTCTTTACCGCAGGGTACCCTAGCCATACGGGGCAAGTCACAAAAAATTAACCCTTGATGCCCTCTGTACTGGTGGTAATCAACTCACAGCTGCATACTTTCCCGAGCCTAAATATTGGCCCTGCAAATCCCTGCTGTGCTGACGGGGAAACCAGAGTTTCTCTTAGTTGAGGACTCCATCGTAAGGTTTGTTGATATTCCAAAATGAGTCACTTATGATATTTCACCATATCGGACTGACACAGACATCCATGGGTGTTGCAGGCACTGAATTTCTTAGTGTCTTTATTTTTCAAAAGTTGTGAACTTGTGTCTGAAGATTGTGTGGATTGCTTAACAGTAATAAATTAAATTCAGTTTCATGTCATAAAAAACATATATATCAGACTATAAAATCTTAACTGTAGAAAAACTAGGGAGGAGGAACGCAGTTTTAAACTTCACTCTGCACCATGGACTGTTAATAAAAAGCTCTGCACAAAACATACAGCATACCAACAAATAAAAAAGTTACAGTTTATTGAGGAGCACTCATTAATGACAATTAATAATTATTTTCTGTAGCTCCAGAGTATCACATCACAAACAACTACTTCAGAACAAGCTTATTTAGATCGGGCATTGCACTAGGACAAAAAAAAAGTAATTAGATTGCCAATTATTGAGATTATATCATGAAAACATAAAGTCTGTGGCTCTCTTGTTCTCCCTAATCAATCAGCAGATGGCATTGACAAATGATGAATAGATTGGGTACGGTGCACCTCTAACCCTTGAGATGCACACACACACAAACACACCCACTGAACTGCCCCTGTTGGTGTCATCACTCTTGTCCTACAAGACTTCTAACACCCCAGTGGCATGGGAGAGTGAGCGCATCAAACCACCGAAGAACAGCCTTCCTCGCTTCACTGAGACAGAGAGGCTGCACAAAGGCATGAGAGAGAGAGAGAGCAAGGAATAGGAGATTCCTTACATAGCTTCCCATTTGTATGCACGACTGCTGTCAGAGAAATGAAGGTATCCCCAGATATCCCATCCCTCCCTGTCCTTTCATGTGGCATTCAAAGGCAGCTCTTTCCTCTTTGGGCCTATTGAGATGCCACCACCTGTAACTGGATGCAAGGTTTTCTGTCTTTTGTCCTCCCTCTCTCTGTCTGTCCCCGCCCCGCTCTCTCACACTCTCACACACACACAAAAACACACGCACACACTAGGACTCTGGGATTACGTGAAAAAATGGTAGAGGGAGTCAATGAGTAAAAAGGTTCCCATCCTGCTCTCAAATATCTCAATATCTCAATATCCGACTCTCATGAGGAAAGTGCTTAAATGCAGCAGCGTAGTGATAAATATAACATTATTCTCCTTTTATTGAAAAAATATATTTTCAGTCACATTGCAGTGAAAGGATCACAGTTACATCAACAGATAAGACAGATTGGACAACAAATACAAACTATTAGATGTTTGAACTGTTTGAACAGTTTGTCTATTTCTGTTTTGTCTTCTACATATCTCCAGCATTTCTTGAGACAGCATCAGATGGTTCTTTGATTGATTGGTGTTTATTTGTTTTCATAATTTTTTCCTTCGGAAACTTCTCAAAAATCATCTCCCCTAAGAGCCAGTATTAGTTTATTTTCTAAAACTTAGATATTCCAAAACAATGACACAAGCTTCTTTCAGACATGAACTAAACTCAGACTTTCACAGCCTGGCCAGGTGGTATTATGTCTGTAGAAATACAGAAGTCGATGAGAAAAAAATAGCAGGAGATCTCAGGGTGAAAAACCGGCGTCATACATGTAGAAGACACAGAAAAGACGTCAAGAGAGTTTATGGTGAGAGCCAACACTCTCTGTGTCTGTGTGTTGTCAAGAAAATGACACGATCTCCACAGGGGAGTCAATATGTTACTTTCTGCCTCTGCCTGCTGCACCACTCGCCGTCTGGCAGGAAACCTGCCACTGTGTTTTGCATGTGTGAAATGTAGACTGCATGTAAACTCTGTGGCCTATTCTCCAGATTTCACCAGCCGATCATGTCTGAAAATGGCAATAGACTCTCATAACCGCCGTCTGATTGTGTCTTTTCGGTCAATATTTACTGGCAGTAGCAGTGTCTACCAATAAACAATTACAAGCATTGCTGACCCTGTTTTCTTTGCAGCTGTTAAATTTGGAATGTTATAGTACTGCTAACATGTATAGGAGACAAACTATTATTCAAGTAATCTGCAACAATTCCACTCTCTATTGTGAAATGCATGCATACCTTAACATCGGCACGTGTTTGCACAGTGTTTGTGAGCTCTCATATGGTATGCTTTTTCTGGCGTGTTAGTACAGCTGAGTATTGAAACTGATAAGAAGCCAAAACACCTGGCATGCAGAGATCGTTTTAGTTTGAAAATACTGTTTTCAAACAAAAACTTAGTAATATTGATGTAGCCTAAGACCTGAGGACCTATTGCGCAGCAGCCAGAGGATTGGTGATCTCACCTTTAACCTGTCTAACCCTCAATCAGCACATGGGATTTCATTACTTTGTGAAGGGATGCACGTCTTAACCCCTCTTTCTCTCTTTTGAACCCTGAGGGTGTCACTCCCTGTGGGCTGAATGTTGGTAATGAGGTGACAAATTACTGTCTTAAATCTTGATGGAGAGGCCCCCCACTGACATCCTGACAGACACACACACACACTCACACACACACACACACACACACACACACACACACACACACAGAGACAGAGCTTCTCTGAGGGCTGTCCTCAACCCCCTGCCAACTGTAAAACAACAATGTTCCTGTTCCACACTCTTTACTGATGAGACAGCAATGGTTTTCACTGACTTGTCATTTCCCTTCAGCACTTGAAAGAATCGGCTCTTCACTGTTTTCACAGTAGCTTCACCATTTGTTCTTCTTCTTCTTTGTTCGGTTTATTTGCAGGTGGCAACCAACATCAAGTTGTATAATATTTGTTCTTGGTCCAAGAAACTGTGGGGATTTTATTTTAAAAACATCAAGCTAATCAACAGTCAGGTTATCATATATATTACATTTAATTATGTTTCACAGCAGGAACCTGGTCAATATTGGTCTCAAAATTGGATTAAGATATGTAAACTAAATGGAGGAGTTTCATGAATTTCAGTATGTGGGTTTTATTGTTGACATTTGATTTTGGGGCGTGGTCAGAAATATTCAGCATATAACAATTTAGGTATAAATGTTTTCCATTTTTGTTGAAATACCAAAAACTGTTCAATTTTGGCATTTCTTTCTATTGTGATTTTTTTTGCGTAAAATATAAAGTGGGAATCTAATAGAAAATGTTTGTTAGAACAGGGCCTTTTTCTAGTTATAGTTTTTAAACAGCATAATTGTACAAAGCCTGATCCGACAGCAGAAGGATTAGAAGGAATATGATTTATTGCAGCATCAAACCTCAAAGGTGTTGGTTAGGGATCATGTTGTCTTCTCTGAAATTATGACATGTACTGGCTGATCATTTTGGATCTGGAATTAATCATAGTCATTACTCATTTCTAACTATCTGATATCTCAAAAGTAGTGTTAAATGTTTATATGTCATATTACTCTTTCAGTACAATATCAGGTCATAGCAACAACAACATTACAGTTTTGTGTTGCTGTTGCCTTAATCTAAGTATTGCTGTTGCTTTAACCTAACATGGGACATGTGTACCCAGTCCAATATCTGTCGTGTCACTGTCCTGCACTTTGTACAACCACCATCTACCTCAACTCCATGTAGGGATTACTTCATAAAAAGAATATAACATCTGAACATTTAACTGAAGAAACAATTAAGTATTATACACATTTTGCAAAACACAATTTTGTTTTATTTAAACATAATTATTGGTGACAGAATATAATCATTTGTGACAGAGTTGTGCCCTATCGAGACAACTTTCCGAGATGAAAAGCACATCAAATTCATATGAATGCATGTGTTAAAGATCAGTTGGTTGAACAGGTTTGCATGTCAGCATCTAGTTAGTGCTTCTAGTGTAGTACGCATCTTAAAAATATGTTCACATAAAATCTCAAGTTCATAAACAGAAAAGAAAATAAATAAACTGTAAAGTGAGGACAACGGTTTCATGACCATCACCAGTAGCCAAGATATCACCAGTGCTAGTGAGCTTCTCAACATCGTCTTGTTACCACAAATTAACCAATAGATTTGTTGTTTATGTCTTTCTTCAAATCTGTCTGATATGTTGGTAATGCTTATCATCCTATTTTACTGCATGCTAAAACAAGATGAGAATATTGTGCAGAAGTGGCAAATAAAGGTTCAGTGCAATAATATTTGTGGACCTAACAATTTAACATGAGGTTAAAGTTAGTTATATTTCTTAAGCCGTTTTCAGACATGGTCTGCGGGTAAAACAAATCCAGAGAATTGGCTACAGAGTTTAGCCACAGTTTACCTTTCACACATGCACAATACAATCGGGGGCTGTCTACACAGACACATTCACAACAGCAGCAAATCCTCCGCATTATTCAATTGAGAGGTGGTGCAGCTGGATCCAGCAGACAGAGACAGGAAGCGATGTGTTAACTCTGCTGCAGAGATCATGTAATTTTTTTTACGACACAAAGACAACATCAGCTCTTATCACCTCAAACTCTTGACATCTTTGTCAGTGTATTTTAACTGTGTGTCACCACTATTTCACCTTGAGATTTTTGCTATCTTTTAGTTTTTTTCATTTTTGCGTTTGAGGGATCCATCTCCCAGGATGAACAGAGATGCAATAGATGCCACGTGTAACTTAAAACATCTGCAAAATAACAGTATTCATAACAATGATTCGAAGAAACAGTAATCCATTATTTAAGATAATGGAAACTAAATTAATAGAATACTCCTCGATTAGGATCCCCCACCACAATCAGATGCCACCATAATTCCACAATCCATCGTCATGATCCACTGCGGCCTTTACGATCTGCCATCATGATCTCTGATTCGCGATCCACCATCACAAACCAAAAGCTGCGGCCCTGGATCTGCAAACGATAAATCACAAGGTCATGTGTCCCCCGACCTTCTAACATATAGCAGCATGACTAAGAGCTGGTCCAAGAAAAACCTGAACCGGCTGTAACTACAAGCTTTATCAAAAAGGAAGGTTTTAAACATACAGAGGGGGTCTGCCTCCCGAACTGAACCTGAGAGATGATTCCATAGGAGAGGAGCTTGATAGTAGAAAGCTCTGGCTCCTACTCTACTTTTAGAGACTTTAGGGATGACAAGTAAGCCTGAATTCTGGGAGCGCAGGGCTCTGCTCGGTTGATCATCAGTGGTCTAGTGGCAGAAACTTGGACTATGGGCAGAGAAGGTCGCTGGTTTGTCTCTGGTTCGATTCCACGGAAAGACAACAAAAGACGAACCTAGATTGATCTGCCCAAAAATCCAAGAGTCTGTCTAGTGTCTAGACCCTGTCTAGTGTCTAGACCCTGTCTAGTGCCCCTGAGCAAGGTACCTCGCTCCCCGAGCGCTGTACATGGTCGCTCACTGCTCTGTGTGTCCTGCACACAGATGGGTCAAAAGCAGAAGTTAAATTTCCCTACCTGCGTGAGTGTGCCTTTGCATGTCTGTGCATGTGTTTGGGATAATAAAATGCATCTGCATCAGCTCATTAAGGTATAATGGTGACATATTATTAAGGGCCTTGTAGGTGAGGAGGAGAATATAAATACAGGAAAAATTTGATATTTTTTCCTGGTTCTTGTCAGGATACGTGCTGCCGCATTTTGACAAGCTGATCTCCTGCTCTATTCTCTGATCGAATTCTCCTGAATTTATACTAGGAAGCCAGGTAGAGAAAATCCGCAGAAACTGCTGAGTCTCTCATTTGGATAATTGTGTTCACACATGCACGTCCTCCGAGACAATACAAACTATCGGCGGAGTTCAGTGCATTTCTGAAAGCAGCTTTATTTAACAAATTCCCTGAAAAAGTCTTGCCCCCCAGTGAGCTTTCTCATGGGAAAAATAACACCTCACTCCTTTTTGCTCCCTCTCTCCCTTCTTCTCCCCCTTTCCCCTCTTCTCCAATAAAGAACAGAGAGCCGAGGGGCCATAATGGTGGCGAGGCAGATCTGTTTGATCCCCATGCCGTGCTATCTTCAGTTTTTTCCATTCAGCCCGTACAGACGGGGATCATTGGAGTGGACCGCCTGTCTGCCCAAAGGGACAAAAGTCCCCCTGCTAATTGCTCCCACATCAAATGAAGAAGGACATCCCATATAGGAGCCCTCAGATTGATGGAGAGGGGGAGAGGGGAAGTAAAAGGGACAGCGATTTATCTTAAACTGGTTTTACTCTGATTACTACTTGGTATTTGTTAAAAATCAGTTGGTAAGGTATTCTTATTTGTTAAAAATTTGCTTTAAGGTTAGTCCTGTGTTCTTGATTTGTGTTGTACACTATAAGTCATTAGAAGTGTCAGAGTGGATCCATCAACAGTGGAGCTTCGTTCAGATACTTCACTGCACACACATAGATATAGCTTCCCAATATTCTTAAAGCTGCAATAATAATTAATTTTTAATATAAAAAAAACATGTTTTGATAAGACCATAGCAATTTAGACAAATTATACACTTATAAGAGTCCTTAATAGAATTTGATCTAAAACAAAAATTAGATCTCAGGTACACACAGAAACAAAATATTGGGGGTGCGATGACTGTTGTGGTATCACAAAGTTACCTAAGTCTTGTCGTAAGGCACACTCAAAGAAAATTTGCTTTTAAATGGTGTCCTCACAAATATATACTTTTTTATTTCTTCGTTTTACCACACTAAAGTCATTTTCAGATGTGAATTTGGTTTCTTTGTTGACTAACTTCTTGCTTGAAATAAAAATAAAGAAAGTTTGAATAAAGCAATCCCTGATTCAGCTTAATTAATTCATGCGACGGAATAATACAATTTGATTTGCAATTGGGACCAACTGTAATTATGAAACGCTATTTGCAAAGTAGGGCCTCATTCTGAAACTTGACATTTTACTGAAACGTGTCTAAACTTTACTACACTTTACTCTGGTGAAAGATTTTGAATCAACTACCTAGTTGTCAAGGTTGTGTACTAGACTATTGGTTTAACTAAGTTCCAATAGTTATACTTATGTCATTAAGGGAGAAGGATTTAAGTTAGAGGTCCACATTTTCCTCATCGAAGATGAGTTTTTTGGAAAAGAATTGGAGAGACATTCCAAGATTAGTTCTGCCCATGCGACTGCCTGCTATGTTATTGGGTAGCAGACAGAAGCTGACTGACTGCCTGTTTGACTGGCTGCCCTCTTATTGTCCTACAGCAACGAGAGAGTTCAGTGGACCAGGACTCAGCAACAAAAGGCTTGGAGCCACCACTCTGTCTGTTTGTGTGCTCGTGTATGTGTGTAGCTGTCACGGCCCAGTGATATAAGTGTCCCGGGGCCCTGGCTAGATTCCTGCACCTCACAGGGGCTAAAAAACTGAAATTTCCCGTTCACTTCAGAGCACCTTTACAAAATTGTATCACTTTAGATCTAACAGGCCCTGAAAACACAGTCCAAATAGTCTTCCAACAAGTCACATGGCAGCACCTAAACTTCTGCATCAAATGATTTGGTTCTCAAACTCCATCCTCCCACCTCAATTCAACCCTAACTCACTCAAACCCAACCCTTCCTTTTCTCAAGTCATGCATTCCTGTTTTCCAATTGTGTTGTCTTTGTTTGACAGCGAGGCTTTGTTGGATGGCTGTTTTGGCTGGCGGTGCAATTTCAAAGTGTTTACTGATGTGCAGTCTCCACATGATGTTGGATCTTGTTGTCAGAGGTCACAACCTGTTAGTATTCCGGTGTGGCTGGAGAGAAGCTCACATCTTGATCCATGCCGGCAGGTCACGCTAGGCCTTTCAAAGCAACCAGGCAAACACATCTTTTGGATGTCAGCTCATCCATCAAGCACACCTTAAGACTGTATCAGCCAAGCATGTAGCGCTGTCAATCAAAGGTAAGAAAGCTGTTGGCAGCAGGAAGCAGGGTCAGTTAAACAATTACTCCAAATATCATGCAATCTATGAAGTGGTTTGTAAATATTAAGCAATCATAAGCTAAAAATACTACACATGGCTGCTGAGTATTACAATTTTCATTGCATCAGTGTTTTTTTCCATTGTTGTAAAGAACATTTATAAAAGTCCACATGGTGCATTGTACCGAGACGTTTGTCTTCCATTCTGATGGTGAAAGCTAGCAGGGCTAACTAGAGACTTGCTTCGTGTGAGTAATCTATGTAAAAGAGGTGAAGAGTGCAAAGAAAGAATAGCAGGTAAAGCTCCAATGGACAAATTTAATTAAATTTACAACAGTTTGAAATAAACCAGAATAATACAATTATGTTTTTGTTTGTCTAACAAGCATCAAAATCAAACAAAAGATTACCAAAGGTTTAATAATATCAGGTATGTTTTCAGAGATAATGGTCTCTAAATGCGTTTTTATTTTATTAATGAAGCATGACATTTATTAACAGCAGTGGAGTTATCAGGGAGAGATGGATGATAGACAACAGTGTGCACAGCTGTTAAACCAGAGACCCAGGATTTTGACAACAAAATAATTATATTTGTTCAGTGAAAGGTTTCAATTTAGGTCAAATTAAGTCAATATAGGTAGAGATAGTTCTGTAACATCTGATATGTGATTGAAAGAAAACAATTTCATTGAGCCATTATCAACAATTAGTATACTTAGCAGTGGGATTTGAACCAAGGATCTTGATGCTTTGAGGCTACCGTGGTAAGCACCTGCCACCATGCCGCTTTACATAAGCCCAAGATTTGATGATATTTTAGAAAAACCCAACAGTTCCCACAATTAACAAAAACTTGACGACAATGGAGAGAGAAAACTCCCTGTCAACCCGGGGGAGACCGGGTACAGTTGTGTACCATCATAGTTAAATTCTGTTAGACAGAAGGGGAGAAGTGCTCAGTGCATAATGAGAGTTCCTATAGCAGTCTTGACCTATAGAAGCATAATAAGGGACGGTTCAGGGCTCACATGATCAAACCCCAACTGTAGGCTTTATCAAAATAGAAAGTTTAAGTCTAATCTTAAATGTAGAGATGGTGTCTACCTCTTGAACCCAGAGTCGGAACTGTCTCCCCAGTAGAGGAGCCTGGTAGCTGGAGGCTCTACCTCCCATTCTACTCTTAAAGATTCTAGGAAACACAAGTGAGCCTGTAATATTGGAGCAGAGTAATATATTGGGACAATAAGGTGTTGTGAGCTATTTTACATATGATTGGGCTTGATTGTTATGGGCTTTGTATGTAAGGAGCAGGATTGGTAATTATGGAGAGAAGTTGCGAGCTTGTTCAGACGGCCAACTTGAGCTGCGCTGCTCCAATCATGTGACATACCTCACTGTCCACAGCAATCTATAATACACAACCATCCTATCTGGTGGTCTATAGAAAGCTGAGAAAATCCCATCAGTCCCTTTGCTTGCCCCAATGCTGCGTCCGTATTGCTGCCACTTGCTTCAGCCCCATCCACCACCCCAGCATCCACCTGTAGGCTCCAACAGTGGTTATAAGTATTTGCTCATCATTACATCATATCTATGTATTCATATCTGTGGGAATGATGAAATCAGAACCTAGATGCCAAACACTTATCTGTTATACTGTTGCAATAAACATTTGAACCTGAGTTGTCTTACTGAACTATTCTGAATTTTACATAGAGCCAATGTAGAGAAGCTAAGACAGAAATAATATGATCTCTCCTTCTAGTTCCTGTCAGCACTCGTACTGCAGCATTTTAGACCAACTGGAGGCTTTTCACAGACTTACTGGGACATCCAGAATTACATTAACCAGTTTAGAGGTAACAAATGTATGGACTAGTTTGCATGGAGGAGTCATTGTTAAAAAATTGAAATATATCTGAAATATGTGACTTAAACCAGCCTTAAATCCTACATGTTCTTCCAGTCTCTGTAACAGTATCTTATGATCTATGGTTTCAAATTCTGCACTAAGATCCAACAGGATGAATATAGAAGTCCATTATCTGATGCCATGAAAAGGTCCCTTTTAAAAGTGCTGTTTCGTTGCTGTGATAGATTCTAAATCCTGACTGAATTGTCTTCCAGTAATTCCTTACTGTCTAAGTAATTGCATAAATGGTTAGCAACAGGTTTTGGGGGGATTTTGGAAATAAAGGGAAGGTTTGAAATAGGCTTTTGAGTGGTTGATTAAATCATCCATCTAGCAGGCAACCTGCTGTACCTGCCAAGCCACAGTCACCCAATTACAGTCACCAAAGAATGAAGTGAACAGTGGTGTTGGTTAGTGAGTTCCTTATACTTTGCCTTTATTTCTAATACAAAAGGAAAATATAATTTTATATTTAAATATGGAAAATAAGGCTGTTAGTAAAATGTAGCTGTTTAATCACTGATACATATCCAGCTGTTTCTCAATTTATATATGCTTTTTTCGCCACTGCATACGGATGTAACTTGAACATTATATGAGAAGATTTGCTCGCAGCAAATATAAACTCTGCAAATCTATCTCATTCTGGAGATCATTTTAGTGTCTGTGTCTGCTCATTGTTTTGGTTTTAAAGGCCACAGCCTTACTGTTCTGAGTCCGGTTTGTGGAAGAAAGATATCAATATAATTGTTGTAAACTACCTCGATGCACCAGAAGTTACACAGACAAGGTCAGCAACAGGTTGATGAATATAGTGGAGCATTTAGCAGCTGGAAAGGCTGATACTGACCAGCAACAGAACAAACGTTCTGCTCAATGTCTCCCTGGAATGTTTTGTTGTATTTATATTGTTTTACAAGCTTCGTAAGCTTCATGATAGTAATAGATAATGTTAATGGTTGCTTCTTTTGCTCAAGCGGTAGATCAGTTTGATCGACCAGCGGGTCTGCAGTTTGATCGCCTTCTTTCCATTCAACATGCCAAATTTTCCTTTGGCAAGATACTGAACCCTTGGCAAGGATAATGAGCCCCAAATTTCCCCTAAAAGCTGTGCAGGCAGTGAATGAATGATGAGTGACAGATCAAGTGCTGCAAATTGATGCTCTGTATCAATGTTTGTGTGAAAGATTGGAAGGCAAAACTGTAATGTTAATCAATTGGAATCAAGACTAGAAAAGTATCATATAAATATGGCTATATACAGATCAGAATCAGAATCAGATACCCCACATTTATCAATACTTCAAGTAGGCACAATTTTAGAAAACAGAAGACTCTGCCAACCAGTAAATACAGAAAATGGTAAAACTATGTGGAAAGGATGTAAGGTTTATGACTAGGTCATGGAAAATTCCACGGTTTATAACTGGAGCCTCTGCCATCGCATCTCACAACTTATTCTCACATAATGGTAACAATCAAAGTAAACCTCTTTCTTTCCCTTATGTTCATGGTTGGAGTACATGAAAATGTGTCATAAATTGTAGTTGTAATTACAAATAAGTAGCTTATCTTGTCATCAGAGCCACCCCTCCTACATACACTCATCCTGTAGATCACTAGAGTTGCACAGCATGTTTAAGATCAATCAGGGTTCGAATTATCTTTTCGTCTCTAAGGGGGTCTCTATCTCATAAAAAAGTTGGCGCACCGTGCACATAGCCTACCAAGGCTATACAATTAAATAGCCTAGGCGCGGGCAGCGCTTTTGCGAACGGTAGGCAGAGGCTGCATATAACTTGACACACGCACACAACAGACGGAGACATTTTTGTACAGAAATTGATTTATTTTAATTAATTTCAATATATTATTGATTGTAATAGTCCATATATATATATATTAGGGCTGTGAAATGATTAACATTTTAAATCAAATTAATCACAGGTTTCTATGGATTAATCATGATTAATCACATTACTGATTTTCTCGGTATATTTTTGTGAGAACAAAAAGATTTATGACAAAAGACAGATATATACATTTAAAATGTTTTCTTTTTTTATTCATAAATAAACTAAACAATGGTGCCGCAACTCAGCAGTTCTTTAGCAGTTATCTTTGCTATTCTATATGGAACATTCATCCGAAACAGAATTAGGTCTTCTTAGCCATTGTATGGTTGAATAAAACTTTTTTCTTTTCTTTTTAATTCAAACAGAAATTATTTGGGCTTCTAAGCCATTGTTTTTATAGTATGGTTGAACATTTTTAATTTTTTTTGTCAAACAACCAATCACCACACCATGGCACAATCTAATGCCTCTAAAGGTCCTCTTGCTTGTTGTTTGATTAGCAGCTGCCGTCTGACTGCATTAGAGCGGCGACTAATGCAGATTGGGCGGACATGTGGGTATTGGAAGGTCCTTCTGCGCATGCGTTAAATACGTTAAAAAAAATTAACGAATTAATCCTGTAATTTAATCATAACGCGTTAACGCGTTATTTTCACAGCTCTAATATATATCAATTTCGAAATACAAAGAAATAGACCAAAAGATTTAGTCTTATCATTCACAATTTCAGAATGCAATGAAATAAAGCATAGATCTTCTTAAGTAACTGCTTTTGTAGTGGGCTACTGACGGTCCCATTAACCCATGCATCCGAAAGGTGCATCCCAGTTTTTTTTTCATGGAGCAACAGAGTTTTTGCTGCCTGACAGGCAGCGCACCCAAGACCACACTCACTTGCACACAGCCATGGATTTCTCTCTTTCCACGATCGCCACTGACTGAGTCCCCAGTTCTTAGGAAGGTGGCAGTGTTCCAGCTCCATCATATCAGTCCCCGACCCGGACCCCGTCTCCCCAGGCTCTTCATCTCCGTCCATTTCCTCCTCGATGTCTTCATTGGTAAGTGCCCCAGCAGCAACATCACGATTACTTGTTGTAGCCACAACCTACTCTGCCTCGGTCACGGCATCGGTAGAGCTAGTGGGTGCCTGACTAGCTGTGGCTAGCCCCATATTTTCTGATACTAAATCTTCTACTATTTTTAGTTTTTTTGGCTGTAAACCCGAAACTTGTGGCATAACTGACCGTGGATGTAGATATGTTTATCTCAAAAGCACGTTAAGCTAAAAGCGCACGACTTCTTCTTCTAACTTTATGACCTGTCAAATTGATCGTATCTACTATGCGGTTTGCTCCAGCCTAGTGGTGTGGTGGTGAAGTGCAGTCATGCTGCGTGGTATGGTATTCTATTTAAATTTAACGTCTTTAATGGTAAGAGACCACACAGGGATGGATAATGAGCGTTATTTAACACTAATTACAATGTCACATATGGCAGACACCTTCAGATATGAGAGACCACCTCAGATTTTTGACTTTGTTGCTTTAATGGGAGCTAGTCCTTACTCTCTGGGAGCTCGGCTCCCTCTGGCTCCCACGTAGTTCGAACACTGAGATCAACCCACAAATATCAATGATGTTAAGGTCAGGGGACAGAGGGTCATTCTAAAAGTTTCAAATTTAGTTTCTTGAAGTAATTCACAATATAGTTTGAGATCTGCTTTAGCAGATCTTGAGATTGGCTTACGTAGAGATCAACTGTATACTTTTTTTCAACGCTGTTTTTACTTTCTCTTTCTTGACAACAGAGAAACTGTATCCATAATCTTGTGATATTTAGTAGAACAAATATTTAGTACAACTAATTCCTCCCTTTGTTTGTGCTGGGATTTCTGTACCACTAGCTCTCATCAAAACCAAAAGCAGAATGTTTCCAGCTCCATACTGAAGAAGTGGCAAGGTGTTAGAGTTTGCAGATCCTTTTCAGTGTTATGACAGTTTGGCTTTGCCTTTGTATTCAGCAGTTTTATAAGACTTTTTTTGGGGTCCATGTCATGTCTTCACTTAAACAGTTCCCGATAACTCCCATTTCTTAATGGCATTTCACACATGTGGAAGAACTTACTCTAGGTGTATGTTTGTAGGCGCGCATTCACAGGCCCCTTCTGTTGACAATTGTTGTTGTGCTGATTGTTACACCTGACTGTCCTAATCAGCTCTCAAGTCACTTCATCATGAGTTGGATCTAATAGGGGATGATCTCTCATTACTACCCATCACACCCCACCAGTGTGACCTATGACCTCTACTTCCTTACAAGCAATCAAGATCTTTTTACCACTTTATTTCTCAGAGCCATCTGGTCAGATGTCACACAATATGTAAAAAATGCTGTGATAATAATAAGGAAAAGAGTGGGGTATGACGAATACAACTTGACTTCCAAGTTATGTGAAAATCAACACCAACCTTATTGTTATATCTTGATCCAGGTCAGGTTTCATCCTCTCATAATTATACTCTATACCAAAATTTCATCACAGATCTATTGATGAGTCTATACTTTGTTTTACATGATTTGCTTAAGAAACAAAAAAAAGGGAGTGTAACAGCCATATAGATTAAAGAACATTTATTTACAGATACATTACAGATTTATTGACTTTGAAGAAACAAACACAAAATGTTTTAATGGTAACTTTTACTCTAGGCATTTAGAATTACACATTTTCACTACATCTTAGTTACAGCTGGGAAGATATCAACAAAAAATCTTCAGAAGAAGAAAGAAATATAGCCCTATATTTCTCATATGTTGGCAATGAAGGGGTGGAATTGGGTGGGGTTGTGAGGGCCTGGCAGCAGGGGTCACAGGAAGGGTGGAGGTAAGGATTAGGGGGCAACAATGAGTTAAATGTTCCCCCTCCAGACCACATGGAGGACGAAGCCTCCCCCAAGTGTCCATAATTTGTCTGGAATAATTGAGCGAGAGAGAGTGTGTGTGTGCGTGTGTGTGTGTAACCATGGCTCAGGCCTTGCTTTCTGGGAGTTGGAGGTGAAGGGGCTCTCCAGTTTGGAGGACCCTCGCTGTCGAACAGGAATCTGAAGAGACCTCCCAGTAACCATCAGTGGTGGGACCCTGCAGTTCTGCTGATTCACAACCCTCAGTGCTCAGCGGCTGAGAGTGAAAATGTTGGGTGATTTAAAATGGGTGTTAGGGTCATATGGGAATGCATGGGCCAATTGCTAATAAGTCAATACAGGTAGAGTTGAATGGTCCTCATTCACCGATATCTACTTAAGAATGTTCTTAAATTTGTTCTTGAGAAGTTTCCTAAGAAAACTCCACGTCCGATCATGAAGTGTTCTTAAACTCCAGAATTGTTTTCATCTGTGTTCTTAAATCAATGAATAACATGTCTTTGTAGGTAAAAAATGATCGAACGGATATCCAGAGACGGTGCCGCACTGGACTCAAACCATTAAAAAATATAATAAAAAAATTAAGTGAAATCTGTAGTGGGACAAAGTTCCTTAATTTAAGTAAAATATATAGATTTTAAGTCAAAAAAAATATTTTCAAACACAGAGGGAAAAAAAAGGAAGGGGCACAGAGTTATCCAGAGTGCTGCGCATCATTGGAACCTCAGTTCTTTAGGTGAACTCTGAGCTGATCATTTGTGGATACTTAACCTGAACCCTGTACAGTCTATGCCTGAACATGACAGGATCCATCGGGACCCGACATGCCAGGTCGGGTTCAGACAAAATGTTATGGGCCTGGATAAACCCACAGACCAAGGTGCACCCACAGGCCTTAACTAGCTACTCAACACTATGCCGATTGAGGGGTGGTGAATGCTTGAGTGGAGTCCTGGCTCCTCAGTCAAACGACCCGCAGACAGAGCCCTGATCTATATTAGTCATTTTCAGAAGTTACAGGATGAAAGACGAGGTGCTCTGGAAATTGTGTTGCATAACAACATCAACATCAACATAGACCTCGATCTCCCCGCTGAAGTGCTTAAGAAATGCAGTGAATAAGCTGAAGCCAAAAAGTGTTAAAGAAAAACAAATTAAGTTCCAGACCCCATACCCCATAAGGATAAGATAAGATACATGTATTGTCTCACACACACACACACACACACACAACATGCAAGGGGGGAAATTTGTTTTCTGCTATGACCCACACAGGAGGACACACAGAGCAGTGGGCAGCCATGCACGGCGCCCCAGGGAGCAGGTGTTAGGGGAGTAAGGTGCCTTGCTCAGGGGCACTTAGACAGTGGGGTGGGGTAGGCACTTTGACAGTGTGGAACAGATCCAGGTGTTGTCCGTGCAAGTATGTTGTTTTTTTGATGTTGTCACTCCGTGGATCCGAACCAGAGACCACCGTCGGATTTTCTCCACAGTCTAACTTTCTGCAACGAGTCCACCACCTCTCCCCAGGATGCAGGTTTTCTATGTGGACCCGCATCTCAGCTATTTCAGGATGCTTTAGAGACAACAAAGGATATGCCTGCTCAAGGATTGCTATGGTGAAGCCTCTCGCTGCTCTGGACAAAGCAGAGATCAGTCTCCTGTCCACCTGGCAGAGGACAGGGGGACATCATGACTGGCACAGAAATCAGGAACTGGATGCTGCAGATGGCAGCACACAACCCAAGAAGAATCATCACTCTCAATTCAAAGAAAAACTTTAGGAACTCGGATAACCGGACAAGTCTCATTTGACCCATGGGAGATGTTCCAGATCTTTGTTGTGCTCAGGAACTAGTTCCACATTAGTGGCTAAGAGAGTCTCGACTTGCGGGTCATCTGCGTTTTGTTTTATTAATTTTAATTTGAACATTGGCTAGCATGAGGTCATTTCATAGGGCCCCCCAGTGTTTCTTATTGGTCCCCCTTATTGAGGTCTGGACTTAAGCCAAGCCACTTCTTCAAAAACATCTGTTCTAAACATTTTCAGTGAATCGTTGTTAGAACTGTTCCACTGATGTATTTATGTTTCTTTTCTGAATGAGATTTCACTAGTGCACATTGTTGACGCAAGGAGGGGTATCAAGAGAGAAAATACCTGCGATCATTTAATATACTATGAAAAAGCAGTTCATTAAAGTCATTTCATTTAATGTAAATGTTATAATAAACCCAGCACACAGAATTAGAATATTATCAAAAAAGTTTTGGGGTGCAGGTTGTGTTCTTACAGGTTTCTCAAGAATATATCACTCATCATTTAATTAGGACGAAGAGGTATAGCAATATTGATATCACATAAAGTATAATTTTAACAACTTTTAGAGGTAACAGACAAGGAAGGAGGTATGCAATAGTTTCAAGAAAAATAGATGGCATTATGGTAACACTGTGTAACATTTATGCCCCCCTGGAAGTGTTTGGGCTTTTTACTATTATATGCGGTGGAGACTGGAACATTTGTCTAAACATGAAAATTGACTACTAAAAGAAATTTGACTATTACATCAGTGCACAAAACTTATGTTTGTCCAAATGGCAGGGCTGGGCATATTAGACCTCTGGAAGGACTTCAACCCATCAGGTCGAGATTTTACGTTTTATTCAACCCCTAATGAAACATATTCAAGCATAGACCACCAAAGAGTACATTGTTGTGATATCGGAAGTATTCATTTGTCTGACCCTGCACCCCTTTCCTGCACTGTAGGATTGGTGATAATGCAGTTAGAACTTTGTTGAGATTAAATACGAGCTTTCTATGAAACTTCTGCGGAGAAAATTCAAAAACAACCAGCAGATAACACTATACATAAAAAGGGATCAATTTTCGAAAAATCTTAATACAAACAATATTCAAAAAGGGCTACAAATCTCGATATTTAAAACTCAACCAAACCTAGAGGACCGACAACAAATTGACAAGTTCCTTTACCCTCTCAACCTACCTGCTTTATCTGAGGAACAAAACCTGATATTATTAGCCAAAACAGAGTCATAGCTCAACACCGCCATCTCTAGGCTGACAGTGAATAAGTCACGTGGCACTGATGGTCTATCAGACAGGTATGAAGTTTTCAATCAATCAATCAAGTTGTATTGTATAGCCCATATTCACTTCCCATTAGGAGTTAACACCAATACTTTTTTCGATTTTGCAACACAACCCTAACAGATGTTAAATTTTCACCAACAATGGAATGAGGGGGTAATCACAGTTATTGCAAACTAGGCAAAAGACGATTTCAGTGTTGAATGTCGACTACAAACTATAAACAGCTATTCTCGGCAAAAGACTATCCCTATCCCCCAAAGACAAAGTCATGTAACATTTGACAATCAGTGAACATACTACACCATATCCAACAGAACAATCTCGATTCCTCTTAGTAAGTTGGGACAAAAAAAGGGCTTTGATTCAGTGAGTTGGCCTTTCTTAAAAAAGGTCTTGAAAAATTTGCACAAACTCTTATATGTGGTGGGAATTCAAATGGAAGTCCTCAATCAATTTCTTCCAAATACCAAAAGAGGAAGCATATTCTACAAGAGGAGATGCCGTATTTTGGAGATGGTGTAGATCTCAGGAAGCCGATCACTGGCATATATTTTGGGAGTTTATGGTTCTAAAGCCCTTCTGGCCAGACTGTTACAAAGTACTGACGAGTGTACCTGACAATGATGTATCTCTGCAGTTTTCCAAAATGTTTCTAGGCAATATTCATATTTAGGTCAAGACAATCTGATATATATTTTTGGTATCTTGACAACGGCTTATAAACAAGCCATTTGGAGGCACTGGTTGCTTCCTGAGCCCCCATCCATCCAGGAATGGTTATTTATTACATTTTAGACTAAGTGGGTTAATGACATAAAACCTTTGCCATCAGGATTTGTTTTGACTGAATGAATGTGATTTTTTTGTTTGTTTTGCATATGTATGATATTATGTATATACAGTGCATCAGGAAAGTATTCACAGCGCTTAACTTTCTCCACATTTTGATATGTTACAGCCTTATTCCAAAATGGATAAATTCTACACACAATACCCCATAATGATAACGTCAAAAAAGGAACAATTTAGCAAATTTATAAAAAATAAAAAACGAGAAAATCATGAGTACATAAGTATTAACAGCATTGCCATGACACTCAAAATTGAGCTCAGGTGCATCCTGTATCCACTGATCATCCTTGAGGTGTTTGTACAACTTGATTGGAGTCCACCTTTGGTAAATGCAGTTGATTAGACATGATTTGGAAAGGCACACACCGTCTACTTAAGGTCCCACAGTTAGCTTACGACAAAGGTTAGTTTATAATATGCACATCGATGGGAAGCAGTTCTTTTTCTTTATACAATTGGCTTATCCCTCCCACTCTGGTTGGGGGTTGTTACAAAGTCAGAAGTCTTCTAACCAAGGCACCAATGCCTCAGTCAGGCCAAGATTCATTCAGTTGTACAGGATACAGCATGATCAAGGTTACATTGTATGAGATTCAATCGTGATCAATCAAAGGGGAAATTAACATTAACATAATGTTGTAAAAATGTTACATTTCCCTTACATCCCCTACCACACAGAGTCAAATAATATCAACTGAGAATTTCAGTTTTAGTAAGTTACTTTTAAAATTCAAAACTATCCCACAACAAGCGAAAAAACCATAGCGGCTCTCCAGGGAGCTGTACCAAGGAAACGTGACGTATGTGTGTGAGCCTGCGTTTGTGTTTGACGTAACTCAAGGGGCTTCATCTTCCCCAATGGCCGCAGCGATTCGAGTTGGGGCCTGGACCGTGGTGAGGAAGACATACGAAAGATTCTGAACTGATAGAGAATAGGGCAACAGCGACATGATGCATCATCTTGTATTCGTGAAGCATGCCATATTGGTTCAACTGATCCTGGAGGAAAACCACAATATCATGGATATCGGAAAGGTCTTTCTGTCTGAGCAACCACAGAGTCCTGAGGTGCCTGCGCAAAGTCGACAAACTAATACAAATATCATCTATTAATTAAATACACAAGTATCTCCCAATGTCTCAAGCCCAAAACAACCTAAAACTTGAAAAACTAAACAGACAGGACATTGTTGCTTCCATGAACCCCACATCTCCAACAAATGAGAAGATTTTGCAGCATTTTGAGTTAGCCTATGATTAATACAGAAAATCATAACTTTTTTTCTTATCTCAAGTGAATGCAATACGCTTCTGTAGCCTTGCTATTAGAAAGAGGGGGGAATCATACAAACTTCAGGGACATAAGACACTGGCACAAATGTGACAGATTGATAAAAGTAGAGTTTCAACTTACCTGCAGGTCTCAGATGAGGAAAGTGGAGAAGGCGTGCTCGCCAGGGTGCTTTGGGCGAGCCAAGAATCCTAAAGTCAGTGACATGACTTTGTTGATATATGGTCTTAAGGATATGGAGATGAGGGCATCATTCAAGGGTAAGGACCGTGGTGAGGTCGTAATAGATCTACTGTGCAAGTGCATGGAGTTCACTATGTTCAAAAAGAGAAAAAGAATACCAGGTTAGAGTTTGTTTGACAGGGAATAAAGGTAACACATCATATAAGTATATAATACATAGGTCTGACAGTAAGATAAACTGATTTTATGATTTTGTAGGATTTAGTCATATAATTACAATTTGTAATATTAGAGTCAATAAATTTGAAAATTGTGCTGTTAATTCAATTTTTTTTATTTCGTGACAACTTTATCAAAATAAAAATTACAACAAAGAGAAAGAATACAAGATTCAAGTTTCAGAGCTTTAGCCTTTGGGCCACCAGGGGGCTGTATGGCGCTTCTATGCGCTGGTGATTCAGGAAACAGACTGATTCGAATCTAATGTGTCCGTGAACAGTCACACGCATGTTTCAGCCTCGAGCTGCGGACACATTTTCAAACCTTGGGAGTGAAATTGAGAAAGTGGAGATGGCTGGCGGCCGCGGACACGAAGAGCTGTTTGACAGTATTTTCCTCGCAGATGAAAGGTAAGCTTTTCTGTATGTGAACAAGGGTCATGTTATGTTAAAGGCTCAGCTTGTTCACCCGGAGCGGTTTGGCTTCGTTCACTTTCAGACAATTATTTTCCATAGCGAAGAAACACAGCCCTGCTTGGCTTTCTTGTCAGAATAAGAATTATAAAATGAGAAACAAAAAATTATGTAGCGTCGTTCTGTTAAAAAAGACAGACGTGACACGGAAGTAAAAGTAAAATTTCAAAATAAAAGACAACATGGAACGATAACCATAGGAGATAGATTTAAAAAACCTTTGCATTGGAAACATAAAAAACAACATTTGTTCCTGTAGTTTGTTCTTTAACTACACAGTCTTTATCTAGGGCATATTGTAAATTGTTGCTGTTAGAGTACCTGTTGTTATGGCCAGGCTAGTGTTGACCTCAATGAAAAAGGCCCTGTATGAACATACATGAATGTTGGCTCCGTACTTAAAGGAATAGTTCACCCAAAAATGATAATTCACTCATTATCTACCCACTTCTATGCCGATTGAGGGGTGAGTGAAGTGTTTTAACTCCACAAAACACTGCTGGAGCTTCAGGGGTTAACAGCATAGCAGCCAGGTAGCAGCTAAATCCAATACAACTGAAGATATTAGGGGCTTATCTTCAGACGTCAAAAAACAAACAGAAAAAAACATAAAATGCCTCCATACTGCTCGTGTGATCTGCAAGCTCAGTCATTAATATTATTATTATTATTATAATATCTAAATCAGTTTCAGATATTTCCAATGTAATTTTCACAATTCAAGTTTAAGATATATTTACTTCGCCTCAATTCAAGAAACTATAAATTAACTTAGAACATTTCACTAGTTTAACAGACAAGTAAATTCATATCTCCAGACTAACCTTGGGCTCCAAACTTACTTTTTCTTCTAGAAGCACTGCTTTAGGGGGACCAGCACAAACTTTAGAGGCACCACTTACAACATCATGCAACGCCACACATTTATATTTTTTCCCATCTCAACTGTTTTACTGTTAAATGTTTTGGTAATAAATAGAAAATTTACAAAATAACAACCACAACAAGAAACTTCATTTACAGACCACTAGGTCTTCGCACCTCTGAAGTTCTAACCATGTAGTTGTATCTTCTACCTCTTTAGCTCTGACTAAACCTAATCTGTTCAGCTGCCTTGGCATCATCCTCCTCCAAGCTAGTTCCCTCAATACTTATTCTAATCAGGTCCTCCACTGTCTCCACATCCCAAGACCCTCTGACATCAGATTTAATCTTCTTCTGTGCTGAGAATCCTGTCATACATTATACTGAAATCGGCTATTCTGCACTTTTGTTTTTGTTACTTAAAGTACATGCTGATTTGACCTAAAGTCACAGTAATCTTATGCCTACATTATCAATGTCTTGAGACCCTTTTGACACCAGTTGACATGGTTGCAGTCAGTGGATGAGGAGGAATACATCCAAGTGTAAGACGTGCAAAAAACAAGACATTTCCTGTTGCCACCAGGGGGCACTGTGGGTTTAAGTCATAATTTCTGTGTAGATGTCATCAGGTCAGGACTCATGTCTTCCATGTCTACTTTGGAGTTGATTGTTCCATGTATATCCGAGATACAACAACCTTGTGTTTTTTTTAATCAAAATCTGTTTATTGAAGGATTTTCAATATATATCAGTGCAATGCTGAATGGACATTACAGAGACAGGAGGTAAACATGAGTACAACAATCAACACCAATGTGTCCAGACAGACATGAATTGGGCAATATAACTTCAGGAAAAAAAAACACAAGGTAACAACATAAAAAGGAAAACAGAAAAAAAAATGCAACGCTAAGAAAGAGAATATATCAAATAAAATCTTCAAATGAAAAATAATCCCTTGTCAGTCACTGCCATTACACTACAATAATATGAGCACATTGTCACATCTAGAGCCTGCGCTAAAAATAAGCATAAGCAAAGAGTACATAGTGTTGTTAAGCTGCACCTAATGGCCAGGTTTTCACAGAATCTGGAATGCATTAAGAAAAGGACCCCACGCCTTCTGAAATCTCCCACTTGATTGCTTAAGCGAGTATCTAACCTTCTCCAATTTTAAGCAGGACATGATTTCTTCTAGCCATTGTGCGTGAGTGGGGGAGGAGGCATCCCTCCACCTGAGCAGGATCAGTCGCCTAGCTAGCAGGGAGACAAAGGATATAGCATGTCGTTTTTCTATGGACAACTCGACCTCTGCCTCCATGAGCCCAAAAAGAGAAATCAACAGGCTTGGTTCCGATCTGATGCCTAACACCCGAGAGAGTGTATGGAAAATTTCTCTCCATTAATTGGTAAGGCTCGAACAGGACCAGTACATGTGGTTAGTGAAGCTTCAGCAAAACCACATTTGATACAATGTGGGCTAATATCAGGGTACATAGATGATAGTTTTGCTTTTGAGATATGAGCCCTGTGCACCACTTTGAACTGAATTAAACTGTGACGTGCACAGAGGGAGGTCGAGCTAACCAGTCTAAGTATGGAAGTCCAAGTGTCCTCTGATATAAAGAGACCCAAGTCTTCCTCCCATGCTCTTCTAAGCCTATCTGTGGAGGCACGCCCAAGATCCAACACCATGTTATACAGAGCTGAAATCAACTTTTTTTTGTGGATTGAGTGGATTGACAGAGAGGACTCTATCAACAGTGGTCAAGTCTGTTGATATTAAAGAGCCAGGTTAAATGAGAAACAACAAAATGCCTTGCTTGAAGATATCTGAAAAAATTTGACTTAGCTGCTCAAAAGATGCCAGGTTGTTGCCTATGAACAGGTCTTTAAAGCGCATGATACCCTTCCTGTGCCATTCACGAAAAGCAGAATCCTGGCAGGACGGTTTAAAAAGATGGTTTGATGCGATGGGGCTCAGAAGAGAGAAGTTGTGAAATCCAAAATATTTCCTAAATTGTGTCAATTTTTTTTTAAATGTTTAACCACCGGATTTTGAATGAATCTGCGTGAGGGAAGTGGGAGTTGGGATCCGAAAGGTGCAAGAATTTACATATTATCATCCGACTGTAGCTCCATCTCTACCCAGTCAGGGCAGTCAGGTCGGCTGTAGTAAAAAGACCAAAAGCGCAAGACAGCGCAAGTTAGCAGCCCTAGCCTGACGTTGTCATACTCAAAATTCTAGGCAGAATGTGAGTCTGAGATTATGGGGCGTGTTTCAACCGAACCAGAAAAAAAAAGCCTCTTGTCTCAATTGGATAGACCTACAACCAATCAGATCAACGTAGTATGTGACGTATGTTAAGCGACTCATTTTGAGTTATTTACTAACGCCGTGTTCACGCCGGACGCTGAAGCGCAGCGCCAAGCCTTAAATAACAGCTGACTCCCATCCACTCCCATGTTAAACCTTTGTGCGGGTCACACCAGAGGCTGAAGCGCCGCTCTGCCCCAAGGCTGCCTCGCGCCGTGCAGTGATCGTTTCGGCGTTGAGTCTATTTTTTGCGCTTGACGCGAGTGCATCGCAACAGGAAACACACTGATTTTAAACGATATTGATGATATATTTTATATGATATAAATGATCAAATATGCATCCCATACTTTGAAGTCCCCTTCTGTTGTCCTGGAGTTTTAATTTGACCAATGACATTATTAAATGTCCCCATCTGCCCATCCACCACCACCACACAAGCAGTGATAAAGATAAAAAGAGAGAGAGGGGGCTACGTAGTCTCCACATAGGCTTGAGTGAAGAATACGTAATTTACCCTCCACACCCGACATTTAACTGAGCAAACAGCGGAGAAGTTCTTCAACATGGATGACATTAAATTAATAATTGAAGTGGAGAAGTGCAGTGAGTTGTATGATCCTCGGAACATGTTATATAAAGACAACACCAAGAAAGACAAATGTTGGGACGCTGTTGCTTAATGTTGGAGCAACAAGTAAGTATATGCTTGAATACCACTGGATCAACGGGTGATATTATTAGCGCTGCCCGGCGGTTCAGCGTCGCTTCAGCGTCCGGTGTTAACAGCCAAGCGCCGGCGCGATAGGGATTAGCACGGCGCGGCACTTTTGCGGCACTTTCGCCTCCGCGTTCTCTGTTCCTCTTTCAAAATGAATGAGCTGTCGCTGTCTCCTAAAACAGACTCAAATGCAGCATCTACACATCTCAGCTCTCAAGCGGCAGGCATTCAATCCAAGCGTACTTTGATGACGTGGTTGATACGTTACCGTTGATCATCTGTCCATCATTGTATAAAGCCCGCCCTGACAATCTGATTGGCACGTCGTTTTGGATCCGGGCATAATTTCTCCCCAACGGAGCGTCTCCAGACCGAACTTCCCGACCTCAAATGTTGTGGCTGGGGCTAAGTTCGTCTGGCATCCAGGCTATAGCAGCCCAGTAATAGAAACGAAAATTTGGCAGAGCAAGACCACCAGTAGCCTTGGTTTTCTGCAGGTGGTTCTTGTTCAAACGTGGTTGTTTACCTTGTCATAAATATGAAGAAATAACTGAATCAAGAAGTTGAAAAAAGGATCCAGGGATAAAGAGAGGTAGGGCCTGGAAGAGGTACAGAAATTTTGGTAAAATGGTCATTTTGACAGAGTTAATATGTCCGACAAGAGATAATGACAAGGGTGACCACTGTGCTAATATTTGTTTAGTCTGATTCAATAACATGGTAAAGTTGTCTTGGAATAGATCTTTGTGCTTTCTTGTAACTGAGATACCTAGATAGGAAAACTTCTTATTCTCAATTCTAAAAGGCAAATTTGCAAGGTCTAAAGCTTGTGCGTTGTTGTTGATAGGAAAAAGCTCGCTTTTGTTAAGGTTTAACTTATAGCCTGAAAATTTATCAAACTGACAGAGCAGCGAAAGAGCGGGAGGTAGTGAGGTGGTCGGATAAGAAATAAAAAGCAAAGATCGTCAGTATATAGTGAAACTCTATGCTCCGTGCCACCTCTCCAGATGCCAGATATGTCCTTGCAAGTACGGAGTGCTGTAGCAAGCGGCTCAATGGCCATATCGAAAAGCATGGGACTCATGGGGGCATCCCTGGCGGGTTCTGCGATGCAAATTGAACGGTCTTGACTGCTGTGAGTTCGTGCGAATTGTGGCTGTGGGGTTGTGACTAAAGTAACTGAACCCATGAAGTAAATTTTGGGCCAAAGCCAAATTTGTCAAACACAGCAAATAAGTACCCCCACTCAACCCAGTCGAATGCCTTCTCTGCATCGACAGAGACAACGCGTTCTGGGATATCTTCAGAGGGAGAGTAGATAATGTCAAGCAGTCGTCTAATATTAAAATAGGATTGCCTGCCTTTAACAAAGCCAGTTTGGTCTTTGGATATGATTGTAGGGAGGGCAGTCTCCAATCTATGGGCTACGACCTTGGCTACAATTTTAGCATCCGTGTTAAGGAGGGAAATAGGCCTGTAGGAGGCACTTTCAGGCGGATCTTTACCCTTCTTTGCAATTAGGGTAATACAGGCCTCAGTAAATGATGGAGGAAGTGAACCTTGCCTGCAAGATTCAGAGAGGACTGAGCATAACAGTGGGGAAAGCAGCTGAGAGAATTTCTTAAAAAATTCTGCCGGGAAGCCATCGGGGCCTGGGCACTTGCCTGACTGCAGTGAAGAAATGGCTGAGGCTATTTCTGTCTGGGATATAGGTTCTTCCAATCTTTTCGTTATGTCTGATGAAAGACTAGGGATGTTAAGACCACTTAGAAAGTCAGGAATTGCATTAGAATCACTCTGACAATCTGAGGTATAAAGCTGGGTGTAAAAGTCCCTGAATGCTAAATTAATCTGTAGGCGATCTGCAGTTATAAGGCCATTTGGTAACCGGATCTTAGAAATATTTTGTTTTGCTTTGTGACCTTTGAGTTGATTGGCTAATAATTTGTCAGAATTGTCACCACTTAGTCTGGGTGTATTGTTTCAATCAATCAATCAATCAAATTTTATTTGTATAGCCCATATTCACAAATTACATTCATCTCATAGGGCTTTAACAGGGTGTGGCATCCTCTGTCCTTAACCCTCAGCAAGAGTGAGGAAAAACTACTAAAAACCCTTTTAACAGGGTAAAAATAAGTAGAAACCTCAGAGAGAGCCACATGTGAGGGATCCCTCTCCCAGGACGGACAGAAGTGCAATAGATGCCACGTGTAGAAAACATTCATCATTAAAGTCTTTAGCGGCATTGATGCAGTCCCGCTGCAATTACAGTCCATGGTCAGCAACCAGCAGGACCACGATCCACCATCCAGATCAGAGGCCACTCCAGTCCTCAGTCACCGTCCACCGCCGCCCACCAGGACCCACCACGAGCCATCGCCGTGGCCCTGGTCCACCTCCTTTACCCAGTGCCAACGCGACACAGGGTCCGCCACCAGCACCACGATCAGCCGACACGACACAGAATCCGCCACACTGGGTCCACCACTGCGACCCCCGATGCGCGATCCACAAACAGCAATCCATGGTGCGGCCACAGAGGCCCTGGATCTGCGGGTGTTAAAGCAAAGGGACCCCGGGGAAGGGGGGGGGGTTAGGGATGGAGAAGAGGAAGGAGAAGCTGGAAAAAGAAGCTCCGTGTGTCATATGTCATTAAATAGAGCAAGTTACGTTCTGCCTCACTAATTAACTCTAACTATAAGCTTTATCAAAAAGAAAGGTTTTGAGCCTACTCTTAAACAAACTGATGGTGTCTGCCTCCCGAACTGAAATTGGTAGATTATTCCACAAGTGAGGGGCTTGATGGCTAAAAGCTCTGGCTCCTACTCTACTTTTAGAGACTTTAGGGACGACAAGTAAGCCTGAATTCTGGGAGCGGAGTGCTCTAGCTGGTTTATAAGGTATTAACAGCTCTTTAAGGTAAAAAGGCGCTATATTATTAAGGGCCTTGAAGGTGAGGAGGAGAATTTTAAATTCTACTCTAGATTTAACTGGAAGCCAGTGTAGCGAAGCTAATACTGGAGAAATGTGCTCTCTTTTCTTTGTTCTTGTCAGGACACGTGCTGCGGCATTTTGGACAAGCTGTAGAGTCTTTAACGACTTACTGCTGGAGCCTGATAATAATGAGTTACAATAGTCCAGTCTCGATGTAACGAAGGCGTGGACTAGTTTTTCTGCATCTTTTTGCGAAAGGACATGTCTGATTTTTGAGATATTACGCAAGTGGAAAAAGGCAGTCCGAGAAATTTGTATTAAATGACTATTAAATGATAAATCAGGATCGAAGATCACTCCCAAGTTCCTGACTGTTTCGTTGGAAGCAAGGGCAATGTCGTCTAGCGCAGCTATATCATTAGATAATTTATCTCTAAGGTGTTTGGGGCCAAGTATTATAACCTCTGTTTTGTCTGAGTTTAATAAGAGAAAATTGCGGGTCATCCAGGTTTTTATGTCCTTGAGACATGCTCGAAGTTTAGTTAATTGATTACTTTGTTCTGGTTTTATTGACAAGTATAACTGGGTGTCATCCGCATAGCAGTGGAAATTTACCGAGTGTGTCCTGATAATGTTTCCTAGTGGAAGCATATATAATGAGAATAAAGTTGGGCCGAGCACAGAGCCCTGTGGAACACCATGGTTAACTTTGGTGCGCACAGATGTCTCATCATTAATTTGCACGAATTGGGAGCGATCAGAAAAATAAGATTTAAACCAATTAAGGGCAGTTCCATTAATTTTAATTAACTGTTTGAGTCTTTGTAATAAAATTTGATGGTCAATTGTGTCGAATGCTGCACTGAGATCTAACAGAACGAGGACAGACACAAGTCCCTGATCTGAGGCTATTAAAAGGTCATTAGTGACTTTTGCCAAGGCTGTTTCTGTGCTGTGATTGGCTCTAAACCCCGACTGAAAGTCTTCATATATATTATTTTCCTGGAGAAACTCACACAGCTGATTGGCTACCACTTTTTCTAAGATTTTAGACATGAAGGGGAGATTAGATATTGGTCTGTAATTGGCTAAAACCTCTGGGTCTAGGGTGGGTTTTTTGAGAAGGGGTTTGATTACTGCTATTTTAAAAGACTGTGGTACATAACCTGATGATAATGACAGATTGATTGTGTTAAGTAACGAACTATCAATTAGGGGCAGAATTTCTTTAAGTAATTTTGTAGGAATGGGATCTAAGATACAGGTTGTTGGTTTAGAACCTGAGATTATTTTGGTAAACTGATCACAAGTGATCAGAGAGAAGCTGTCTAAATAATGGTTAGGATTCTCAGCCATTTCTGAGATTTCTGTTATTGGGAGGGTATTAGTGCCAATTGAGGGCAGGAGATTGTTGATTTTATTTCTAATGGTTAGAATTTTATCATTAAAAAAGGTCATAAAGGTATTGCTATTTAGGGATGGAGGAATACTGGGTTCGGTGGAGGTGTGACTCTCTGTCAGCCTGGCTACAGTGCTGAAGAGAAACCTGGGGTTGTTTTTATTCTCTTCTATTAGTTTTGAATAGTAGGCTGCTCTTGCTTTGAGGAGAGCCTTTTTATATTCTTTAACACTATTCTTCCAGTCTATGAGGTTTTCAACATGGTTGCTGGAGCGCCACTTCCTTTCTAGTTTTCTTGATAATTGTTTTAACTCATTTGTCTGGGAATTATACCACGGAGCTAATTTACCATGTTTGACATTTTTCTTTTTTAGAGGCGCTATTGAATCTAATGTTAATCGTAATGAGTCTGCAGAGCTATCGACGAGTCGGTCGATCTCAATGGAGCTCGGGTTTTTAAAGAATTTGTTCTTTATATCTACGGATAATACGGGTTTAAATGTAATTGGAATTATTTCCTTAAATTTAGCTACAGCACTATCAGGTAGACATCTAGAAAATGAGTTTTTTATTGGTGGCATATATTCATTTATTGAAAAATGGAAGGTTATTAAATTATGGTCTGATAGAACTGGATTGTGCGGGAGGACTGTTAAATGTTCAATTCCGACGCCGTACGATAATATAAGGTCAAGTGTGTGGTTACAACAATGAGTCGGTTGGTGCACACACTGACTGAAACCAATTGAGTCTAGTATTGAATTAAATGCTACGCTACGGTAATCTTTCTTATTGTCAACATGGATATTAAAGTCACCAACAATAATAATTTTATCGCTCTTTAGGACTAAGTTTGATAAAAACTCAGGGAATTCCGTTAAAAATTCAGTATAAGCCCTGGGAGGATGGTAAACTACAGCAAATATGATTGGCTGTTGGTGTTTCCTGGATTGGCGTGGAAGACTAAGAACCAGACATTCAAATGATTTGTAGCTTAGGTTAAGTTTAGGTTTTGGATTAATTGATAGACTGGAGTTAAAAATAGCAGCAACTCCACCTCCTCGCCCAAATTCTCTGGGAACCTGTGCATTTATATGACTGGGGGGAGTAGATTCATTTAGACTGACATATTCATCAGGATGCAGCCACGTCTCAGTGAGGGACAATACATCTAGGTTGTAGTCAGAGACTAGTTCATTAATTAAAAGAGCCTTAGTTGATAGTGATCTAATGTTTAAAAGACCACATTTAAAAGTCTTAGTTCCCTGTGTTGTTGCAGAGGTTGTTTTAATTTTTATTAGATTTTTGTGTGGAGTTCTCGCTCTGTTATTGTTTAATTTAAATAATTTAATCGGACGGTGGACAGACACAATCTCTATGGGGTTGCGTGACTGATCCAGAGGGAGCGCAGAGAAGTGTTTAGCACTGCAGCTCTGCTTCCTGGTCCCAACTATGGGTTGTCATGTTATAGACTTTGTAATATTCCTAGATAAGAGAGCTGCTCCATCCCAAGTGGGATGAACGCCGTCTCTCATAACAAGACCAGGTTTTCTCAAAAAAGTTAGCCAATTATCTACAAAGCCCACACCGTTTACAGGACACCACGTCGACAGCCAGCGGTTAAAAGACAACATGCGGCTAAACATGTCATCGCCTGTTGTATTAGGGAGCGGGCCAGAGAAAACTACTTTGTCTGACATCGTTTTAGCAAAAGCACACAACGACTCAACATTCACTTTAGTGATCTCCGACATACGAAGCCGGGAGTCATTGCTGCCGACGTGAATTACAATTCTATTGTATTTACGTTTAGTTTTAGCCATTAACTTAAGTTTAGATGCGATGTCGCCGGCTCTGGCCCCTGGGATACAATTAACTATGGTCGCTGGTGTCGCTAACCTGACGTTTCTCAGAACCGAGTCGCCAATAATCAGAGTTTGTTTATCAGCGGGTGCCTCGCTGAGTGGAGAGAATCTATTTGAAACGTGAGCTGGTGGCTCTTTAATCATGGGCTTTTTAAGACTAGCACTATGCCCCCTCCGGACCGTCACCCAGCTGCCCTGGGCTCCCTGCTGCACGGGACTAGTCAGGGGACTGCTAGTTGAAGCTAAGCTACGTCCTAAGCTATGTGCTATGCTAGGTGGCTCCGACGCTAGCGGAAGCCGGCTAACTACAGCTAACGGAGTTTCTAAGCTGCGGAGCCGAGCTTCTAAGTCACTAAGCCTCGCCTCCATCGCTACCAACACACTACATTTATTACAGGTACCACTACTGTTAAGTGAGGCAGAGGAGTAAGTAAACATAAGACACTCGGAGCAAGAGAGAGCAGTGGAGGGAGAGAGAGAAGACATCGCTGATATAGAGCTACGAGGGTGAGCTCACACAGAATCACTAAGAACGCTAGAGTATGGGTTGTTATGTGTGGGTGTTTAACTACAGACCGGTGATTTTAGCCGTAGTGTTACAGAGTTTAGCGAGGAGCTAAGCGGAGGAGCTAATACAGAGAGCGACCAACACTAGCAGCAAGTAAACAGGAAATGACGCGGGACGCTTACCGGAGATGACGCACTCAATTCTAGTCAGAATGTGAGTCTGATACCGCTCTGTTTGTCAATCTCTCTGATTTGGTGGGCAAGGTCTGATTGTTCTTGGTGAGATTTTCGCTTCACTTGTGCGGTGTAGGCTATAATCTGCCCCCGAAGGTAGGCCTTAAGAGCATCCCACACAATTAAACAAGAAATGTCTGGAGACATATTTGTAGTAAGAAAAAAGGCTATATCCTCCTGCATGAATTTGACGAAGTTATCATCCGACAGCAAAGTTGAATTGAATCGCCACTGTCTGTTCCTCTGAGGGAGGCCAGGGAAAGACATGGTCAGGACAATAGGTGCGTGATCCGAGATGACAATACTTTGATAAGCGCATGAATGAACCAGTGGAATATGTTCGTTAGCGATAAAGAAATAATCGATCCTTGAGTACGTGTGATGGACATGTGAAAAAAAAGAGTATTCTCTGTCGTATGGATGCAAAGAACGCCATATATCACAAGCACCATAGTTAGAGAGAAAATATTGAATAGACAGGCTGACCTACTTGCGGTGCTGGGTTTAGTAGAAGATCGGTCGAAAACCGGGTCTAACCAACAGTTAAAATCACCTCCGAGGATAAGAGAATATGTATTAAGATCTGGGAGCAATGAAAACAGTCGTTCAAAAAAACCTACGTCATCCACATTAGGAGCATAAATGTTTACGAATACTACAAGTGTGTTACATAGTTTACCTGAGACAATCACATACCGATCGAACCTATCAGAGATCAAATCATGTTGCACAAAGGTAATATCCTGACTGATAAGAATTGAAACTCTCCGGGCTTTTCCCTGGAAAGAGGAGTGAAATCCCTGTCCCGACCATCGTGACAACAGATGGACGCTATCTGAACTGCGAATATGGGTTTCTTGTAGGAAAGCTATTTCTGCTTTAAGTTGTTTCAAATGTGAGAAGACCTTTCTTTTTTTTACAGGATGGTTCAGACTAGGGATGAGCGAGTACAGCATTATCTGTATCTGTATCTGTTAAACATATGAATTATCTGTATCCGTATCCGTACTCGAAGTGGGTGTGATTTAACCAACTGTCAGCTGAAATACTCTCTGTATCACTCATTATTCTGTATCACTGATCATGAGAGAGAGAGAAAGAGAGGGAGTGTGTGTGTGTGTGTGTGTGTGTGTGTGTGTGTGTGTGTGTGTGTGTGTGTGTGTGTGTGTGTGTGTGTGTGTGTGTGTGTGTGTGTGTGTGTGTGTGTGTGTGTGTGTGTGTGTGTGTGTGTGTGTGTGTGTGTGTGTGTGTGTGTGTGTGTGTGTGTGTGTGTGTGTGTGTGTGTGTGTGTGTGTGTGTGTGTGTGTGTGTGTGTGTGTGTGTGTAGCTTAATTTGTGATATTTGTTATACCACTACTACCTAGAATGTGTCAGACACAGTGCATGAAGTACAATAAAACTGGTTAGAGCCAACTGACGGTTTAACTCCAACGACCTGCAGAGAGAGGGAGAGAGAGAGAGAGAGCTGCGGAGCAGAGAGCCTGTCTTGATGCGGCTACGAGGACCCCCTGAGCAGGGCCCCCACTGCTCCTCCGGTACCGGAGCGATGGGGAGCCGGTCCCCACCCCCGCGATGCTGACCTCACTTAGACTCCGGGGAGCCGATCGCCGCGGGGGGGGCCCGCCACATCTGAACAGCCGGGGCGATATTATCACAAGAACTCAAATAAATGCCCGTCAGTTTGGATGATTTTAAATGGTCATTTATTTTCACACTGGCATTTAATTATCAATGCAAATAATTACGCTGCACTGAACTGTAAGTAAAGTACAAAAAAGTAAAAATAACGAAACATGTAATTATTACTTGTGAACGAATATCATTCACGTCTTACTAAACCTAGTCACGCGAACGTGCCACAAAAAACTCCGACAGGCAGAGTCGCAACGCGAGTCGCTTTCTACCAGCACCACGTCTGAACGAACCCTCGTTTAACAGAAATCTACTGGTTAATAAGTAAGTACAAACTGAAATAAAAACAGACTTCAAGCTGAATAAACCCTAAACGTTAACGGGAAAGACCCGCGAACCTGAGTGACTGAGAGACAGAGAGCTGTTCTGTGAGTGAGTGAGCAGAGCGGTGTGTGAAGGGGAGGAGCGCTGTGACGCTGTGTGAGGATTTTTTTTATTCAGTCCGAGCACAGATATTGACTCGTAGAACTCGTATAATACTCGTGATCGGCAAAAGTGCTTTATCCGTACCGGATACTCGTTTCAGCCGAGTATCCGGCTCATCTCTAGTTCAGACCCTTAACATGCCAACTCAGTAGACCTAGATGTCTGTTCATAGCTCTTGATAAATAAAGTTAAAACATGAGCGCAGTGACCAAAGCAAAATATTAAGAGATAAGGTGTGAGTAGTGCATTGTGCTGGATTCGAAAAGATTACAAAATTACAGGCAGTGACATCTAACCCTAACCCACCCTCCCCAACCAAGACAGCTGCTAGAAAAAAAAGCAGCAAGCTCTTCAGAACAAACATCATTCAACCACACCTCTTCCTGTCTCACACACATCTAACTATTGCTCCGTGTCATACACATAAGGGGAGTCAGCACCTCCTAAAAAAAAACATGTGTAGACCTAATCTAGGGGGTCTTTACAAACAAAATAGAAAGAATAAAAAAATTTGAGCTTTAAGATATGATTACAGATAACATAAAGCGTCTAGTTCCAGGTAACGTATAGTTAAAATTGTCACCCAACGTAAACAAATGCTCACAATAGAAGCTGGAAGCTGTCAAAAGGAACAGCGTTAAAATACTCACGTATGAACCACTGGACTGAACATATTCACCAGTATAAACAAGTCGCACCGTCCAGCTTGTAACTAACCATGCAGGAAGGCAGGACCCAAGTTGGAGCCACCTTTCCTCTGCTGGGTTAATCGTTAAACAGTCCCATCACAAAGTTTTCAAGGATTTGGGGAGAGACCTGGCGTACTTGCGCGCCTCGTCCGCCGAGCTGATCCACTTTCTGGCTCCGCTGGGCAGTGTCAGCCGGAGCCGCGAGGGGAAGAGCAGCGCAGGCTTCAGACCCAGTTTATCATCACGTCTCTGTACTCCGCTCGCCGGGTGTCAACTTCAGGGCTGTAGTCCTCTACGATCCGAATTGGCTTGCCGCAATAATCGAGCTTCCGTCGCCGAGCCTCTCTGATGAGATCCTTCGTCTGGTAGCGGTGTCGGCGGAGGAGGACTGGCCGCGGTCGCTGTCCGGGGGCCGGTTTCGATGTCAGAGAGCGATGAGCCCTGTCGATTTCTGGTGGAGCTGGCAGCAACTCGCTCCAAAATACCTCACACAGCACTCGAAAAAAAGTCGGTGGGACGTCCGCTTTCGGTAGACTCCGGCATGCCCAAGATGCGCACGTTTTGCCGTCTGCTTCGGCTCTTCAGGTCAGAGACTTTAGCCTTAAGCTTAGCATTGTCGTCTCTCAGAGTCGAGCAGATGTTTTCAAGGTCCGAGACTCTTTGACTGACGTCCTCTTCCGGGTAAAACAGGATGGGAGATTAAAGAAGACAAAAAATAATTCTTCCTCACAATTAAGTTTGAGGGCTGGGTTGCTCCATCTGCCCTACCGACCAGAACACACAACCTTGTGTTTTAATAGCGTGTCATCAAACCTTGACGCCATGCCACGGTCACACCGTGTGACGAAATTTTTTAGGTATTTTATACGTCCATCTTGTTAAGATGACATTCACTTCAATTTGAAGGTGATCTGACGTAATCCTCGTTAAAGTAAAAATGTGGAGAATGACCATTAAATTTAAAATGACGGGCTTCGTATTTGGTCTAGCATATCTATCAATAAATCAAATTTGGTTTGAATAGCCCATATTCACAAATCACAATTTGTCTCATAGGGCTTAAAACAACATCCTCTGCCCTTAACCCTCAACAAGAGTAAGGAAAAACTACTAAAAACCCTTTTAACAGGGTAAAAATAACCTAGAAACCTCAGAGAGAGCCACATGTGAGGGATCCCTCTCCCAGTATGGACAGAAGTGCAATAGATGTCAAGTGTGAAGGAGAACATCATCAAGATAAAGGTTTAGCAGCATTGATAAGAATAATCATTTTGAAGCATAACGGGAGGTCAATAGATTATTATTGATAGATTATTTTCAGTAACGGTCGAGTATCAGAGGATAAATACTATATATCAAGCAGTCCTGCTGCAATCATAGTCTATGGTCAGCAGCCAGTGGCCAGCAAGATAATGATCCACTATCCAGATCGGAGACCATAATAGTCCACAGTCATTTTCCACTGCCGCCATTAGGATCCACCATCAGCTGTCACATCGATCGTGGTCCACTACCATTATCAGATGCCAACACGATACAGAATCTGCCATTATTATCACGATCAGCCAGCATGATACAGATTCCGCCATACTGGATCCATCATTACGATCTCTGATACGCGATCCACAGATCATAATCCACGATATGGCCGGAGTCGCAGCCCTGGATCTGCGGGCCATAAGGCAAAGGGACTCCGGGTTAGAGGTCAAGTCAGGAACATGTATTGATGAGATATTAATTTCTTTGATGTGATAATGATTTGAGAAGAGGAAGGAGAAACTGGAAAGAGAAGCTCCCAGTGTCATGTGTCCCCCGACATTCTATACCTATAGCAGCATAACTAAGCCTGGACTGGCTCTAACTATAAGCTTTATCAAAAAGGAAGGTTTTAAGCCTACTCTCAAACGTACAGATGGTGTCTGCCTCCCGAACTGAAAGTGGGAGATGATTCCACAGGAGAGGAGCTTAAGAGCTGAAAGCTAGAGATGAGCCGGATACTCGGCTGAAACGAGTATCCGGTACGGATAAAGCACTTTTGCCGATCACGAGTATTATACGAGTAATACCAGTCAATATCTGTGCTCGGACTGAATGAAAATCCTCACACAGCGTCACAGCGCTCCTCCCCTTCACACACCGCTCTGCTCACTCACTCACAGAACAGCTCTCTGTCTCTCAGTCACTCAGGTTCGCGGGTCTTTTCCGTTAACGTTTAGGGTTTATTCAGCTTCAAGTTTGTTTTTATTTCAGTTTGTACTTACTTATTAACCAGTAGATTTCTGTTAAACGAGGGTTCGTTCAGACGTGGTGCTGGTAGAAAGCGACTCGCGTTGCGACTCTGCCTGTCGGAGTTTTTTGTGGCACGTTCGCGTGACTAGGTTTAGTAAGACGTGAATGATATTCGTTCACAAGTAATAATTACATGTTTCGTTATTTTAACTTTTTTGTACTTTACTTACAGTTCAGTGCAGCGTAATTATTTGCATTGATAATTAAATGCCAGTGTGAAAATAAATGACCATTTAAAATCATCCAAACTGACGGGCATTTATTTGAGTTCTTGTGATAATATCGTCCCGGCTGTTCAGATGTGGCGGGCCCCCCCCGCGGCGATCGGCTCCCTGGAGTCTAAGTGAGGTCAGCATCGCGGGGGGGGACCGGCTCCCCATCGCTCCGGTACCGGAGGAGCAGCGGTGGCCCTGCTCAGGGGGTCCTCGTAGCCGCATCAAGACAGGCTCTCTGCTCCGCAGCTCTCTCTCTCTCTCTCTCTCTCCCTCTCTCTGCAGGTCGTTGGAGTAAACCGTCAGTTGGCTCTAACCAGTTTTATTTTACTTCACGCACTGAGTGTCTGACACTTTCTAGGTAGTAGTGGTATAAAAAATATTACAAATTAAGCTACACACACACACACACACATACACACTCCCCCTCTCTTTCTCTCTCTCTCATGATCAGTGATACAGAATAATGAGTGATACAGAGAGTATTTCAGCTGACAGTGGGTTAAATCACACCCACTTCCGGGTTAGGCCCCACCCACTCCGAGTACGGATACGGATACAGATAATTCATATGTTTAACAGATACAGATACAGATACAGATAATGCTGTACTCGCTCATCCCTACTGAAAGCTCTGGCTCCTACTCTACTTTTAGAGACTTAAGGTACGACATGTAAGCCTGAATTATTGGAGTGCAGTGCTCTAGTGGGTTGATTAGGAACTATCAGCTCTTTGAGGTATAATGGTGCCATATTATTAAGGACCTTGAAGGTGAAGAGTACAATATTTAATAATATTCTGGATTTAACCGGAAGCCAGTGTAGTGAAGGTAATACTGTAGAGGTGTGGTCTCTTTTCTTGGTTCTTGTCAGGAATTGTGCTGCAGCATTTTGGACAAGTTGCAGAGTCTTTAACGACTTACTGCTGGAGCCTGATAATAAGGAAATACAATAATCAAGTCTGGATGTAACAAAGGCGTGGACTAGTTTTTCTTCATTTTTTTTAGATAGGACATGTCAGATTTTTTAGATGTTATGCAAGTGAAAGAAGGCGGTCCTAGAATTAGTTTTAAGTGAGAATTAAGGACAAATCAGGATCACCCGGGTCTAGGGTGTTTTTATTTTAGTATGGGTTTGATTACAGCTATTTTAAAGGACTGTGGTGCATATCCTGATGATAATGACAGATTGATTGTGTTCAGTAACATACTATCAATTAGGGGCAGAATTTCTTGGTTTAGAACATGAGATCATTTTGGTCAGCTGATCAAGGGTGATCAGAGAGAAGCTGTATAAATAATTGGTAGGATTCTCAGCCGTTTCTGAGAGATCTATTCTTGGTAAGGTATAAGTGCCAATTGAGGTCAGGAGATGTTTGATTTTAATCCTAATAACTCGAATTTTATCATTAAAGAAGGTCATAGAGATATTGCTATAAAGGGATCAAGAAATACTGGGTTCGGTGGAGGTCTGACTGTCTGTCAGCCTGGCTACAGTGCTGAAGAGAACCTTGGGTTGTTTTTATTTTTCTTCTATTCATTTGGAGTAGTAGGCAGCTCTTGCTTTGTGGAGGGCCTTCTTATATGCTTTAACACTAATTTTCCCGGGTTGGGGAGATATTCAACACTTCCACAGTTTTCTTGATGCTTTTGGGGCAGCACGATTGTTGATTGGCTGACATGTACAAAAATCGGGCCATGTGTCTTTTCAAATTACCCCAGAATACAAAAATATCCGGGGTTTTTGAATTTTCTGCAAAGTTTCATTATTTTTTAGCATGTTCAGGCCCTGAAAAAGTCCCCCAAAGTGAAATAATAATAATAGGAAAAATCCTTACCATTTCATTAGGGCCTCCCACCGTAGGTGCCCGGGCCCTAATAAATATGATCCTCTTAAGTGTTTTTTTTGGAACTGGTAGATAGCTTTCATTTGGAATTAAAAAGTAATCTTGGCCTTAAAAAAGTTCTTTACCCTTGGGTAAGAACAATAATATCCAAGGAAAATACATTTTGACACAATTAGAAATTTAAAGCTGGGAAACTATGTTCTGTTTAGAGTGGAGGAGAAAAGAAAAGAACTGGGAAGAGAGGAGAGAAAACAAAATTTTCATGGCCTGATCGCCCTTCGCCAAAGTTTGAGGTTATTTAATCATTTATTTTTATTTACAGCTATTATTGAAAACAAATCATTTGTTTTCACAATACTGATTATTAACATTATTTTATTGGTGTATCATTTCTTATTAAGTTAATAGTTAAATTTCAGTTTTTTCCTTTTATCCACAACACATAAGGAGAAGAACAGTAAATATTGACAATAACAGGAAACACATAAATGACTATGAACTAGAGATGAAACAGTTTGAATCAGGATTAAAGTGGATTAAAGTGACCATAATTATCACGATTATCGGTATCATTGTGGTATTGATAAAATGTAATGTAAATGTTTCCATATTACTGATACACAGCTATAGAGATTTTTCTTTTAATTTCACTCTCTGCTTGTCAAAGTCCAGAAGGTTCTGCCAGATTAATAATGTGGCTCACCTAAACAAAGAGAGAACACAAAAGCAAACCATAAGACAAAATCATATTCCAGAGTGAAAATATGTGACTAAGTGTTTGTGAAAGTGAAAGGACAGTAAATGTTCCTGTCCTGTTGGCAGGTGAGGGCTGATAGGGCTGGTTATTCAGCTCCACTAGATACTGATGGTATGGTATATTATTATTTGTAATAAAAAAAAGTCTGTATTGGTACAGTTTTGGGAAATTTTATATATGTATGATGTTATAAGCAATTCTGTATATGGTTTGCTATGGTAATGATCAAACTAAATATATAAACCAAATCAGATTTAGTAATTGTAATATTGAAATCAGCACTGAAAATAACTTAACACAGAATCAGACCAGTGAATAGATGCTGTACTCACCACAGCGGTTGTTGTCAGGCCCTCAGTAAAGAGTGGGACTGCAGCAGTCACACCAGTGGCTGAATCTGAGGCCATTGAGTTGTTAAGTCATGATATGTGATATCTGTTTCCAGGTTCAAGCTCTGGTAATTGACTGTAATTGTGGAACTGGCATGGTAAAATAGTTTAAATACTAAGCAAAACTGCAAGTTAGTTTTTTGCCAATTTTTTGGGAATCTTGACAAAAACATAATAATGGTTCTGACTTTTCTCACCCTAAGCTTTAACACAGCAGCTGTTTAAGTGTAAACTGAGCTTAATGCTGCAGATGCAAATGCACTAATGGGTCACTTACAAAGAAACCTGTCCCGTGTCTCACATTAACAATGGTGAAATAGTTCTGAATCAAGTACAAGCAAGCCAAGCAGCATCCAAATTAAGATAAGAATTTTACAGATTGTCTTAAGCTACCGCCACTGAGTGAGTGCAGAGTGACTGTTTTTCAGGTTCCGAGGGGAGGGCTACAAAGAGGGATTTGAAAGAGGAAAATGCAGAGGATTGCAGGAGGGCCACAGACATGGGGCCTCTCATGGGGCCAAGTTGTCAACTGAGGTGAGTGATTTAGCTGTGAATATGACTCTGAGGCTATATCAGTAGATGTAGTTGTTCCACCCTTTTTTTCTATTATGTGAAGCTTAATGTCAGGTATTCAGAGAGCTTATTAACTTGGCACAAACACAATTCCCAAAGTACACTGCTCAGAAAAATTAAAGGAACACTTTTTTATCAGGGTATGGCATGAATTCAATTGCACTTTTTTGATAATTATCTGATCAGTTAAGTAGCAGAGGGGGTTGTTAATCAGTTTCAGCTGCATTTGTGTTGATGGAATTAACAGCAGGTGCACTAGAGGGGCAACAATGAGACGACCCCCAAAATAGGAGTGTTTTTTCATGTGGAGGCAATTTCAAGTTTCTCCCTCTTGATCACTTTGACTGGTTTTCCATTAGTGTTGGCTTTAGCTAGAGTCATTATCTTTACTGCACAGATTGTCTAACTCTTCCAGGATGGCACATCCATGCGTGCCGTTGCAAAGAGATTTGATGTGTCTCCCAGCATAATCTCCAGAACATGGAGGAGATTCCAGGAGATAGGCAGTTACTCTAGGAGAGCTGGACAGGGCCGTAGAAGATCCTCAACCCATCAGCAGGACCGATATCTGCTGCTTTGTGCAAGGAGGAACAGGTTGAGCACTGCCCGAGCCCTACAGAATGACCTCCAGCAGGCCACTGGTGTGAATGTCTCTGCCCAAACAGTCAGAAACAGACTTCATGAGGGTGGCCTCAGAGCGCGACGTCCTGTAGTGTGCCCTGCGCTCACTGCCCAGCACCGTGGAGCTCGATTGGCATTTGCAATAGAACACCAGAATTGGCATGTCCGCCATTGCCGTCCTGTGCTTTTCACAGATGAGAGCAGGTTCACCCTGAGCACCTGTGATAGACGTGAAAGGGTCTGGAGAAGCCAAGGAGAACGCTATGCTGCCTGCAACATCGTTCAGCATGACCGGTTTGGTGGTGGGTCAGTGATGGTCTGGGAGAGGCATATCCATGGAGGGACGCACAGACCTCTACAGGCTAGAGAACGGCAGTCTTACTGCCATTAGGTATCGGGATGAAATCTTTGAACCCATGGTCAGACCCTACGCTGGTGCAGTAGGTCCTGGGTTCCTCCTGATGCACGATAATGCCCGGCCTCATGTGGCAAGGGTATGCAGGCAGTGACTGGAGGATGAAGAAATTGATGCAATTGCATGGCCCTCACGATCACCTGACCTAAACCCGATAGAACACCTCTGGGACATTATGTTTCAGTCCATCAGAAGCCGCCAGGTTGCTCCTCAGACTTTACAGGAGCTCACTGATGCCCTTAGACAGATCTGGGAGGACATCCCACAAGACACCATCTGTTGTCTCATTAAGAGCATGCCGTGACGTTGTCAAGCATGCATACAAGCACGTGGGGGCCACACAAGATATTGAGAAGCATTTTGAGTTGCAGAAATTGAATTTTGGCAAAATGGACAAGCCTGCCACATCACTTTTTCACTTTGATTTTTGGGCTGTCTATAATATTGACCCTCTGTAGGCTGAACACTTTTATTTCCATCAAAGATGTGGCATCCTTTTGTTCCCAAGACATTAAACTGTAAATATGAGTATAAATATCTAACATACTTTTTTTCACAATGAGATCTGATGTGTTTTCAAAGTGTACCTTTAATTTTTTTGAGCAAATCAAATCAAATCAAAGTTTATTGTCACATGCACCAATGACAGCATAATCGGAGCAGTGAAATTCTTATGACATGGCAGGCAAACATCTACGCAGTAGACGACTTTACAAAATGAAGAAAAAAATATAACATACTATGTAACATAACATATAACATAACATTGTAACATATAACACAACACAGTCAAGTGAATATTAAATTAAGTAATATGAATATATATATAACATATTACATAGTCAAATTAAAGTCAAAGTTAAATGAAGCCGCAGTTTACAGGGTGAAGGAGAGGGGAATATTAAATAAATAATATGAATATATGTATAACATATAACATAGTCAAATAAGTGTATATAACAGTAATTATGTTGTCTTCATACGACAATAACTAGTCTTTACAACCTTCCTATGTAAGAGATATTGAGAATATACATGGTCGGTCTTTCTTTTATGATAGGAGTGTTACCGTCAAGTTGCTTACTGCCTCTGGCCCTCTAACCCTCTGCAGATGTCCTTCTATTATGGGTTTGCCATCACATGGAAGGGCCTTCTCCAAAATAAAACGGATGTCAAATCAAGGTACAGTCTCTACAAACAAGGCAACCATCTACCATCACGTTTTACTTCAACACTCTGGAGCAGTATAATGCTAGGTCTCATATCCTACATACTTAAATAAGTAAAACAGTAGGAAGTAGTAGTGACAAGGGCAGCAACTACAGCTGGGCGATAAAACAATAGACATAATTATCTCAATATAACTTTTCCTCCATACAGATTTAAGACGATAGTCTTAGGTCGATATACGTCGATAGATCTCATCTCGTCCATGTTTTGACAGAAAACACAAAAAGCCAATGAAAATAGCGCATCGCCAAACAATCATGTGGCTGGATTAGAGTAACAGCCAAATTAAGTTAGGTTGACACACACAGAACAGAGTGGCGGAAGAGCAACAGCACATGTATTCATTTTTGGGCTACTGCAGAGAGTAGGACAACTTTTCATCAATGCAGTGACTGAACATTAACATCTTTTCAGCAACGTTCATAGACATGACTTGACACATACAGTCAGGACATCAGGGTTATAGTGAACGGAACGATCCAGAGTCATGATCCGTCATCAACAATTAATAACTAAATAAATGTGATTATTGGTCTGTGGGTGAAGAGGGGCAGAGACGAGCAGAGATACACACACACTCCTGCAGACAGAAGTTCCTCCCATAGATTACGACGTAACTCAGTGTATTAACTTCATTGTTGCAGAAGAAGTGACACCCCGTTTATCCAGAAACATAAATATAAATTCAGCAGGTTTTTATAAAGATCAGTTGTACATGTAAATGGTAAATGGATTTGTATTTATATAGCGCTTTTCTAATCTTGATGACCACTCAAAGCGCTTTACATTACAGTTTCACGTTCACAGTACATGTGAGTGATAAGAAAACATCAGAGGAGCAGAGTCACTAATGCGCCTCACTGCAGTGGCGCTGATTTAAGATAAGATACAACTTTCATGATCCACACAACCATGGGTAAGTCAGTTGTTACAGTAGGAGAAACATCAGAATGTGGAGCACGAGAGAATAAAGAAACTAATACAAAAATTAAACTTTAAAAAAAGCTGAGAATGTACACCTTTTTCCGTAAGGTGGTTTGTTTGCAATGTTATAAGTAAAGTGCAGAGGCACAGGATGATTGCACTAGCAAATGGACAGTTCAGAATTTGTCACCTCATTACACCCTGTTCATTATAAAACTTTAGAGGGTATAGTGGGTGCCTAACAGTATATGTTGTGGTACTTTACTCTTATTTTTGCATCAGTTATGCTACTGTTGTTGTTGTCACTACTGCAGGGCTTGCACTTTGCATACAGTAATTTAGTTCTTAGCGCACTAAATAGCTTTTAGCAGGACTTTTGAATGCAGCCATTGACAAATGTTGATCTTTTTTGACTGCTTCTTTTAAAAATGCTAAGCTTAGACTGAAATACTTTTCCTTTCAGTGAAAGGCTCTCCCAGCCACGACCTGACTACCGGTATTACTTTTGACGACCCTGTGTTAGCCCCAACCCAGACTACTAGGAACCTGGGTGTGACACTCGACATTCAACTCTCCCTTACTGCCAACATTACTGTAACAACATGTTCCTGTAGATACATGCTGCACAACATCATAGAATATGTCCCCTTCTCATGCAGTAGATGGCGCAGGTTCTGGTCCAGTCTGGTCCAGTGGTTGGGCCAACATTTTGGCCCAACCGCCCCTGCTTCTTAAACACACCCTAGAGGAAACACTGATTTAATGCCTGACAATTATACACAATTTTTTTCAAATATAAATATTAATTTGGTTGATAAACTTGCTAAACATGTACAGTTACAGGGAAAGGGACTGTTCAGAGATAAATTCCTTGATGGACTGTTTCACGAAACGTCGTAAGATTCAAATCAGAGTTTGTGTTTGTGTCTGTGTGCCTTCAGAAAGCGTGTAAAAACTCTGGAGGCTCTCTTGGGTTTAATCCAAAACTCTTCTCACAATGATCCACAGTCTGCAACACTACAGGAGGAAATGGAGAAGCTTCGGGCCAAGTTCAGACAGGTACTCAACTGTTATTGATGAAAGATATCTTTGTATGGAGGTAATCATACTGGAATTAATTTATTTGCAGCATATGTCCAATGTCACTTGTACATTAGCTTTTGTAGCCACTCCATTGCTCAGTTACTGTGAATTACCATTGGTTTTCCATCTTAACTATGTTACTGATCAATGCTTTGTTAAATACAGAGGTAAATTTTTAAGTAACAATGTGCTGGTTTGTTAAATTTTTGTTGTTAAAGCCTATATCCATGGGCAGGTTATTTCTTATACTAAATCCAGCCGCCTGTCTCGTCTCAAATGTTTGTCTGGCATACGCAGATGAGCTGTTTTTAGCTGTTTTTTAAGTAACTTAGCCACTGATATCCAATCCCGACATTATGACTATTTTGAAAGAATATGGTGCAGTTTCTTGTATTATGAGTTAAATCTGACGAAATCATAAATCTTCCCAATCAATACAGCTGCTCAAAGCCTTTCATGAACACATCAAATTAACAATTAACTAAATATCTGAGTATGGTGGTGTCGGAGACATGGCCGGTTTGATCGAAGGAAACTTTAAGCCATGTTTTGAGTGCATTTAAGCTAGAGGTGTTCCCATCTCCCCGTCTCTTTGGCAGTCGGAATCAATTCCCAAAAAATGTACATTCTTCACAAATTTCTATTCCTAATCCAAACCATCGTCTTAAGAAAAGAAATCTTCACATCAATAATATTAAATATTAAAAAGTTATAATATTAGATCCCATCTCTTTAGCTTTCTCATAAAGGTGTTTCCTGTACCTGTGGCTGAGGGGTAGAGCGGTCATCCTCCAACCTGAAGGTCGGCAGTTCGATCCCCATTCTTCCCCATCTGCATGCCAAAGTGTCCTTGGGCAAGATGCTGAACCCCGAATTGCCTCTCATAGAACAACAAAAAGTGCGCTATTAGATGCACTGTATGATTGTGTATGTGACTGGGTGGTCATCATCAGACTAGAAAAGCGCTATATAAATAAAAAAAACAGTTACCAGAGTCCTGGACCAGGTTGGGTAACCGTTCAAAAGTTGAATAATGGATAAAAAACATATTCATATAAATTCACAACCACAATTAAAATGATTTAATCGGGGAGGCAGCAGGTGAAAATTAAATAATTGATAAATATTTTAACATCTGAATAAGTTTATTTTAAGCCAGGTCAGCTGCAAGGATTTGTGACGTACACAAAACTGCAAAACAAGCTTGTAAATTTAACTTGCTTGCCCTGACTGATGGAAAACCAGTAAATAATTACTTAATTGTGTCCTTAAAATATTTTAGTTTATTTATTGTAATATGTAGAGTAATTGGAGACTAAAGTAGCCAATCAAATATGTAATTTACTTGTATATTAAGGATGTACTTTAGCTGCCACTGAGCTCTGAACTTATTAACCCCTTAACCTCCTCCATCCTTTATTATTTGCCATGTTAACTGTTCTGCCTGTGAAGATGTTGCAGGGGGTGGCCCTAATACACTTTTACTGATTTCACCTTTCTCTCAGTAGTTGTGAACACATCAAAAGTTAAATAAGAATATAGACCACATATCACAACTGTATTAGAGTTTTTCTAAATATTTTTCACTAACATTTCTTAATCCATTTCAAAATAGTTAACACAGACTGAAAAAGAAACAACACTGTCCAGATTGACACATTTTGTTTTTGAAAGGCTTGAACACTTACAAAACATGAAACACCAGACCTTGTGGTGAAATGAATATATTAGTTCAATCAATCATTACACAATGAGTGACAAAGCTTTCAAATCAGGCTTGTTTGTAGTATTCCTTTGGGCATTTGTCCCATAATTGTAATGGTTGCCAAAAATGCAAGCAAACCTATCACTTCCTGATTGTTTTTTTATACTCACTCGATAATGGGTTGTGAATAAGCCTCCCTGGCTTTGTTGTTTGCCACAGTTTTAATTTCACAGTTTTAGTTCCTTTAAACACTTTAAGCTTCCTCTGAGAAAGAGGTGCAGGGGGCCTGATTCATAACCGTTGCGTACACATATTTCAGACCCCATTTTGTGTGTATGCCACTTCTCATGCAAACGTTGGTATATATAAAAACAAACTTTATGGGAGAATGTGCGCACTTGTATGCAAAATTTAACCCATGAGTAAAACATTTTTGAAGACAGGAAAAGTGGCAACGCAGACTTGAGGTGGTAATTTGTAGCCAGATCATTGATGCACTTCATCATAACAATTTTAAATAACAGCGTTATTTGTGCCTCCGCGACAAGCTATATGTACGTGGTGAAAGAAGTTGCAATCCTGCAAGTGAAAAAGATAGTTAAAGGTATCAGCCAAATCGTTTGGCTGATACCTTTAACTATTGACGGGCACACATTTTCATCACACTATACCTCATCTCAGACATACTTACGAAACACAACGCAGAGATATGGACTGGAGCTGGCGGGTGTGCAGAGGAGAGGTTTAAATTTTAGAATATCGGAAAATATTGTGAATACCTCTTGTACGTTTCGTGGTTTTCTGCACAATTTAGGATACCAACTACGGGTAGATGTTAACAGGTGGTAGCTAATATTAGGGACATAACTTCAGTTGTGCCCCATAGCCTGTTCATGTGTTTTGGCCTTGTAATCAACGTTACAGGCCAAACTTGAGGGTACGCTGAAGTTAAAAGTAAATCTACTGGCTTGTATGGCACTACTATGACCATGTGACCCGCTCAGTATATCAGACATCAATACCTCTATGCTTTTTTTTTATCTGCATTTTCCCAATAATACAGAGCAGCAGACCAGTCCCACAGCAGTGTAAAAACACACAGATAAAGCGACACAGAAAGAAATTGACAAAGAAAAAAACAATACAAACAGGCAGTTGTGCTGGTTAGAAGCTTATCTCATTTTGATTGGCCATATTGGCTTTCCAGGGAAAGGCACTCCCTCCTACGACCTGACTATTACCTTTGAAAACTCTGTGTTAGCCCCCACCCAGACTGCTAGGAGCCTGGGTGCGACACTCGACAGTCAACTCTTCCCTACTGCCAACATTACTGTAACATCACGTTCGAGTAGATACATGCTGCACAACATCAGGAGAATACACCCGCTTCTCACTCAGAAGGCAGTGCAGGTACTGGTCCAGGCTCTGGTCCTCTCATGCCTAGACTATTGTAACTCCCTCCTGGTAGGTCTACCTGCTAGTGCCATCCGACCTCTGCAACTCATCCAGAATGCAGCTGCACAGCTGGTCTTTAACCCAACCTAAATTCACTCACGCTACTCTGCTCCTCCGCTCCCTTCACTGGTTACCAGTGTCTGCCCGCATCTGTTTCAAAACATAAGTACTTGCTTAACCGTGCTGCGAACGGATCGGGTACAGTCTTCAACCAGGACATGGTCAAACGTTACACCCCAGCCCGTTCACTCCGCACTGCATTTGCCTATCGGCTTGTTGCTGCCTCACTGCGAGCTAAACACTCAAGATTCAAGATTTGTATTATTAAATGCACAACAATAACAGTAAGAAGTTGCTGGCAGTGAAATGCTTGAGTCACAGGCTCTCTTTAGCAATGCTCAAGTAATTACAACCTGAAAATTAAAAACAGAAATAGTAAAAAAATAGAATATACAAATTTAAAATAGAATAATAAATAATATATCTAAATATACAGTGGTGGCCAAAATTATTAGAACAACTTTAGGATCTGACAAAATTTACCTTTTTTTTGCCTCCAAAAAAGTATTTAATTTCAGAATGTTCATGAAACATGCAGATGGTTGCTCTGAGCACAAACAAATAACAGATGAAGTGAGTCCTACTGTTTTTATCCAATTTTAACGTCAATATTCGGTATGTCCACCTTTTGCAGCAATTACAGCAGCACATCTCTCTGGCATAGTGTCAATATATTTCCTGAGAACTTCAACACTAATTTTATCCCATGCCTTCTGCAACTCAAGCCAAAGGCTTTCCTTTGAATGCACAATAGATCTGTCAGGTTTATTTTCCAACACGCCCCAAATTTGCTCGATGGGGTTCAGGTCCGGACTTTGAGGGAGCCAGTCCATCATTTTCAACGTTCCAGCAGATTCCTTCTGTCGCAGGTAACTCCGGCAGTAGTTAGAAGAATGTTTAGGGTCATTGTCCTCATGGAAAATAAGTCTAGGCTCTTCGACAAAAAACGTTACTCCGCCTAGTGTTCTGGCGGTGAATTGTGTTGCAACACGCGCAACACGTTAGAGAAGTTTAAACCAAAACGAGTCCATCGATGCAACTGCATGGCCTTCCGCAGTTGCAGTCGCAGGACTATAATTCGGCCTTTACGGTTCAGGGTGGTGCAGCTGCCATACCAGGCGGTGATGCAGCCAGTCAGGATGCTCTCTATGGTGCACCTGTAGAAATTGAAGAGAATCCTGGAGTCCATGTGGAGCCTCCGCAGCCTGCGGAGGAAGAAGATTCGCTGCCTGGCCGTCTTCCTGATGGAGTCTGTGTGATGGGTACAGGTCAGGGGTCGGATTTATAAAGGAGTGCGTAGGATTTTTACTAAAAGTGTGCGTACGCACAACTGAACGCAATGTTCACAGTCCACCTGCAAACATTCGTACGTTCCTCACCTCCACTGGGATGTTATTTGGAAAGTGTCTTCATTTCTTGTAAGTGATCTCCTGTGCACTGGGTGCGCTCTGTGCGCTCTGTGGAACGGTCACGTTCACTGCAGTGATTTGATGATACACGCACAGTGTTAGAAGATATTATTAAAAACTATTAATGACTCGGCTCTGTAACTCCGCTGTTAAATGGAATCTAAACGTAATTTGCTTTAAGTTGTTTTATATATTTTTTAACTAAAAGGCTCGGGTGGAGCAGATATGTCACGCGAGCAAAACTAAGATGTTGTTTTTAATGTAAATTATGAATTGGATCAATAATCTGCTTCAGTTCAACACCTCATGTCTGCATCGCCACTTTCACGTCTCCAAAACGTCCGTACGCATGGGTCAGAGTTTGCTTTGAAATACGTACATTTTCCCGTCAAGATCGTTTTTATAAATCCCAACTTTGGCGTGAGAAGTGGCGTACGCACGTTTCAGGCCCCGTTTTGTGCGTACGCAACGGTTATAAATCCGACCCCAGATCATCAGTGATGTGGACCCCGAGGAACTTGAAGCTGCTGACTCGCTCCACCGTGGTCCCGTTGATGGAGAGGGGGGCGTGTTCCACTCCTTGTTTCTTCCTGTATTACACGATCAGCTCCTTTGTTTTGCTGACGTTGAGATGGAGGTTGTTGGTTGTTGTCCTGGCACCAAGATGTCAGGGCTCTTACCTCCTCTCTGTAGGCGTTCTCATCGTCGCCGGTGATCAGGCCTATGACAGTGGTGTCTCATCAGCAAACTTGACGATGGTGTTGGAGCTGTGGGTGGCCACGCAGTCATGCGTGAACAGGGAGTACAGGAGAGGACTGAGCACACAGCCTTTGGGGGAACCAGTGTTGAGAGTCAGGGTGGAGGATGTGGTGCTGCCGATCCGCACCGCCTGTGGTCTGCCCGTCAGGTAGTTCAGTATCCACTCGCATAGGGCGATGTTGAGGCCAACGTCTCTGAGCTTGGTGATGAGCTTCAGGGGCACGATGGTGTTGAATGCTGAACTGTAGTCGATGAACAGCATTCTCACATATGTACCTGTAGGCAAACTGAAGAGGGTCCAGAGAGTCAGGGAGGGAGGAGGTGATGAATGGTTGGACCAGCCGCTCAAAACATTTCATGATGATGGAAGTGAGTGCTACTGGGCGGTAGTCGTTCAGGCAGAGGATTTTAGTTATCTTGGGAAAAGGGACAATGATGGTCTTCTTAAAACATACGGGGACAACAGACTGGAGCAGTGACAGGTTGAAGATGTCTGTGAACACATCTGCCAGCTGATCTGCAAACACCTTGAGAGCACGGCCAGGGATCCCATCAGGACCAGGTGCCTTTCGCGTCTTGATCTGGTTGAACGATTTCCACACGTCTGCCCTGGATATGACGGGGGCCAGCGGCCCTCCTGGGCTTCTTCGATCTCCGCAGCCGGGGAGTTACTCTCAAAGCGTGCATAAAAAGTGTTCAGATCACCGCATGCAGCTCGTCCAGTGCCTGGTCGGTGTCGGCGTGCGGCGGAATGTACACCGCTGTTATGATGACCGATGTAAACTCCCTCAGGATGTAATAAGGTCGGCATCTGATCATGAGGTGCTCCAGGCCCGGAGTACAGCCTGAAGAAATAATCCTCACATCAGAGCACCACAGATTATTCACCATGAAGCAGACACCCCCTCCCTTGCTCTTACCTGAGTTTGTTGTCCGGTCCTGGCGGTGAATGGAGACCCCCTCTGGAACAATGGCGGAGTCCGGGCTCGAGGGGTCAAGCCAAGTCTCCGTGAAAACCAACACGTTACAAAACTTAATGTCCCGTTGAAAGCCATCCTGCTACGAAGTTCGTCCAGCTTGTTGTCCAGGGACTGGACATTAGCCAGAAGAATGTCGCGACTGTTTGCTGTCCTGGCTCTTTAACGGTAGAATGAGCTCCCCATTGACATCAGGACAGCAGAGAGTGTACACATCTTCCGCCGCAAACTAATAACACACATTTTCTGACTATATCTTGAATAAAAGTTTAAACGAAACAATTTAGTAGCACTGAAATGACACTAACTTATAGCACTTTGCAGCTTGGCTTTTTTTTAAGAAATTGTACTTTCTTGATTCTTGTTGTTCTGGGTTGTTATCCTCAACAGTAAGTTGCTTTGGATAAAAGTGTCAGCTAAGGGGGGCGCAGCTGAGCAGCGACATGTGAAGACGTGTTTTGGTGGGCTCTGCTTAGATTGAACATTTATTTAATATTCTTCCTCTCCTTCTCATCCTTTCCGGTGCAAACGTGTCTCTAAAGTGCCAAGTCCCTCGAATTGGTCTTTTTTTATTTATTTCTAAGCTCCTCAGAATGCCTAAATATCAAAAGCCAAAGCCGGGGCCGGACGCCTCGGACTCGCCTGATGTTGATCCGACCATGGAACCGAGGTCAGGGTCGGATCTCGAGGCAATCATGGCTGCCATTAAGCAATCGGAGCGGTGTGTGCTAACCAAGATCGACTCGTCTGTGATGGTGGCTGCAGATAAACTGCACAAGGAAATCGACAGCTTGGCGAGTGACTTAAAGACAGAAATCCTGAATGTGCGTGTAGAATTTACGAGGGTGACGGAAGAAATGCGGAAAGAATACGCCACATTCCCAACCCGCATTGGTGATCTCGAGGAGGCAGCTAATGGTCAGGCTAACCGGGTTGTAGCACTTGAAGCTAAAGTTAATGCGCTGTCTACACAAGTCGCCCGGCTGGCAGATAAGACCGAAGATTTGGAGTCCCGGCAGCGGCGAGATAACTGCAGACTAATTGGAGTGGAAGAGGGACTCGGGAACATACGACCGGAGAGAGCCGTGGCCGAATTGCTGAAGGAAGCGCTGGCCCTCGACTACACGCCGACGCTTGACCGGGCACATCGGAGCCTGCAGCCGAGACCAAAGGATGGGGATGCCCCGAGGCCAATAATCGTCAAGTTCCACTACTTTCAGGAGAAAGTTGATATTCTTCGAAAGGCCATGGGTGCAGGTCCCATCACCCACAAAGGCAAGCGTTTCTACATCTACCCAGATTACACGAGCCCAGCTGGCGAGCAGGGATCTTTTGATGACCCGATCAAGGCAAAGCACTACATCGAGACCAATCTGCGCCCGCGGGAGATGGAGGGAGAGTGAAATTAATTCACGGGGCCATAACAGGTATCATATATGCTGCGTGTTGACATTACAGTAGTCTGCACATGCTGACTTTATTGACTGATGAACGTCACCACACTGCAGTTGGATGCATTTTATGTTTGGACTATGGACAAGTTTAAGTGACATGTTTCAGTCATCTGAGGAATTCTAGTTGATTTTACTCTTTTTCTTTTTTGTGAGATTATCTTCCAACTGTAAGTGCTAAGAACCTTATCAGCCTGTGACCAAATAGTGCCAGCACACATGCAGCAAAAAATAGTATTGAGAGGAAAGCCCCCTTATATTTTGTTCTGCCTTTGCAGAGTGCATGTAAGAGTGTAAGTTAGTGTAGATGTGTTATATGCTCAGGAGAGAGAGGAGAGTTTTCAGGGCAGTCTCAGGTTTAAGGAAGACCAGCCCAGGAGTCCAGGATGGTAAGGGGTTTATCTATGTCTATTTGTTTGTTTTTGTCAGTCTTCTTTTGGGTTTATTTGTTGTTTATGGTTTAACTCAAACATGCACTAAAGTACTCAGATATAGCCAACATGCAGGACCGGCTCACTACAAATTGTTGCGCTATGATTCTGAATAACGCAAATAATCAACAAGGAGCAATCTCGTTCATTAGCTGGAATGTCAAAGGCATGAATAACTTGGTTAAACGGAGCAAAATATTTAGTCATCTGAAATCATTAAAACCGGATGTAATATTGCTACAGGAGACTCATTTAAATATTAATTCCCAAAAAAGACTAAGTTGTAAGTGGATTGGACAAATATATCATTCACGTTTTAATTACAAAGCAAGGGGAACAGCAATCCTAATTAGGAAGGGGATCCCATTTGAACACCCTGAAGTAATATCAGATGCTAATGGCAGATATATTGTTGTAGTGGGCAAGCTAGTAGTGGGCAATTTAATAATATAATAACATTTATGGACCAAATTGGGACAATGCACAATTCTTTCTTAATTTTTTTTCAACTCTTCCGGACCTTAATTCCTACAAGTTAATTTTAGGTGGAGACTTCAACTGCGTCCTTCATACCCAGCTAGACAGGTCAAGTGTAAGGGCAAATAATACTCTCTCATCAGCTGCAGTGGTTATTAATTCCCTCCTTCGCTCTTATGGCTTATCAGACCCCTGGCGGACAAAAAATCCAACTACGAAGCAATTCTCCTTCTTCTCCTCCGTTCATCATAGTTACTCCAGGATTGATTATTTTATTGTTGATAATCAGCTACTCCCCTTAATTTCCAGCAGCAAATATCACAGTATAGTGCTATCAGACCACAGCCCAGTGCAGATGGATCTAGTTTTTCCAGCTAATGTAGCGCCCCAACGAACTTGGCGGCTAGACCCCCAGCTACTTTTATGTAAACACTTTAGAACATTTCTCAACAATCAGATTGACTTCTTTCTGGAAATTAATGATACTCAGGATGTTTCAAGGGGAATTTTATGGGAGTCTATGAAAGCCTACATTAGGGGCCAAGTTATCTCTTATGTGGCACATAGGAATAAGGAGCGTTCCAAACAACTTAAAGAGCTTGCTGACAAAATTGCAGATATTGATAGGCGTTATGCTCTTTCACCTACACCAGATCTTTTTAAGGAGAAATTACTGTTGCAAACTGAATTTAATAAGCTTATGACATGGAAAGCCGAGAAAAATATTTTTAAATCCAGACAGGTATATTATGAGCATGGAGATAAAGCGGGGAGACTCCTTGCACTTCAACTTAAACAGCAGTCAACTGAACAAATGATCCCAGGAATTAATACAGGCGCTGACTCGATATCTCGCAGTCCCAGAGTCATTAATGACCAGTTTAAGCAATATTATTCTACTCTATATCAGTCAGAGGTAGATAGTACCTCATCTGAGATTTATTCGTTTCTTGATTCTCTGGACATCCCAAGGCTTTCTCCAGATGCTCAGTCATCTCTAGAGCAGCCATTGTCGCTCGAGGGAATAGCGAGTGCCATCAGATTGACTCGAACAGGAAGGGCGCCAGGTCCGGACGGATTCCCCACAGAGTTTTACAAGGAATTTTCTTTAAAACTCGCACCTATCCTCAAATCAGTCTATGACGAATCTTTGGCCAATGGAAGATTGCCGCAAACGCTTACCCAGGCCACAATCTCAGTTTTACTAAAAAAAGATAAGGATCCTGTACAGTGTAGCTCATATAGGCCGATAAGTCTTTTGTGCTGTGATTATAAAATTTTAACTAAAACCCTTGCACAACGATTAGACACTTTTATTCCTACTATTATTAATGAGGAGCAAACAGGCTTCATTCCTGGGCGGCAATCATTTTTTAATGTCAGAAGATTATTTAATGTGTTATTTTCCCCCCATTCAACAGTTAAACCTGAAGTTATTCTAAGCCTTGACGCTGAAAAGGCGTTTGATAGAATTGAATGGACCTATCTTTTCGCAGCTTTAGAAAAATTCGGAATGGGGCCCACTTTTTGTAAGTGGATCAAAGTCCTATATTCAACACCAATGGCGGCAGTCAGGACAAATGGCCTGATTTCGGAATATTTTTCACTCCACAGAGGTACAAGACAGGGTTGCTGTCTGTCGCCTTTCCTGTTCGACATTGCAATCGAACCACTGGCAATTGCTATTAGATCAGATGACAGGATAAAAAGTATATCCAGGGGTGAAACAAACCACAAAACTTTGCTTTATGCTGATGATCTGCTTTTGCAAATATCAGATCCAACTGAGAGCATGACCTTCTCAACTGGCTGCAAAAATTTAGTAGCATATCGGGGTATAAAGTTAATTTGTCAAAATCTTTATTATTTCCACTGAATAATCTGGCAAAACAGATCACTTATGAGAATCTGCCTTTTAAAATTGAAAATGACAAATTTACTTATCTGGGAATAGAAATAGCAGGTTCAATTAAAGCTATTTTTCAGTATAACTATAGGTCGATTTTAGACCGTACCAAAACTGATTTGAATAGGTGGTCAAATCTTCCACTCTCATTGGCAGGGCGGATAAATGTAGTGAAGATGACTGTAATGCCCAGGTTTCTTTATTTATTCCAAATGATTCCCATTTTTCTCCCAAAATCCTATTTTGCTCAGCTGGATCGCTTTATTTCTGTGTTCATATGGAATAAAAAACCTGCACGTATAAAGATAAGATAAGATAAGATAATCCTTTATTAGTCCCACCAATGGGGAAATTTCAAGAGAAAGGTTACAGCATAACATGAGGGGAGGGAGGAGAAAAAAAAACCTCCCAGACTATGCTCCTAGAGGAGTACAGTGTGGGAACAGGAAGAAAAAAAAACACCTCAGCACATAAGCACATACATTTAAACAAGACTTGCAACGGGGAGGGGGGAGGGGGGAAGGAGGGTAAGCCAGTGGTGGGTGTTTTAAGCCCAGCCAGTGGAGGATGGAGGTTAGCCAGCACAGACAAGCAGCCATCTGGACCTGCAGCCCAAAAAAGCGCTGGTCACAGGCCCGCCTGTCAGACTGGGGGTACGAAGCAGGCAAAGGCGTGGGATGGGGGTGTGGGGGCCTGGGTTGTCGCCTTCCCCTAGGCCACAAACAGACAGTTCTCAGTTCGCAAGATTGTCGTTGCCATGGAGACAGCCTTGATAGGGTCCTAGTCAGAGACAACAATCCACATAAAGAAGGCAAGTCTAGAGAGAGTTAAATCTGATGGTGGTTTGGGTTTACCTAATTTGTTATTTTACTATTGGGCAGCTAATATTGTCAAGCTGACATATTGGATCACCATGTTCGCGGATAAGGAGGGTCCGGTCTGGACTGATATGGAACTGAGAGCTACACTTCCAGTTTCCCCGATTTCAATCCTAGCTGCCCCTCTCACACTAAATATCAAAGCGCCTGGACTGAACCCAAATTTGGTGGTCCAAAATTCGATTAAGATTTGGCGCCAGTTCAGAAAACATTTTAATTTGACAAATATATGTAGCTTCTCTCCAATAATGTTTAATTATCTTTTTGCACCATCTCAAATAGATCAGGCATTTGCAGTTTGGCACAGAAAGGGCTTGGTCTACTTTCAAGACCTCTTTACCGATGATGGCTTTGCATCATTTAAATTTCTATGTGAAGATCATAATTTACCAAAGTCTCATTACTTCAGATATCTTCAGGTTCGAAGTTTTGCCTCTAAATTCTTCCCAGGGTACCCATCCCCACCCTCTAAAGATTTACTGTTTTCAGTCCTTAATGTTAATCCACTCAATAAAGGAGCAATATCAAAAATATATGCTTTAATCCTGGATGGCTGCCCTCATTCGTGGGACAAAATTAAGGCAGCATGGGAGGGAGAGTTTGGAGAAGTAATACCAGAAGACACCTGGAAAACTACCATACAGCGTATACACACATCTTCTTTCTGTATCAGACACGGTTTGATTCAGTTTAAGGTTGTCCACAGGTTGCATTATTCTAACGACAGACCCTAATGTTGCACCAAACTGTCCTAGATGTCATTATTCTCCTGTCTCTTTGGGACACATGTTTTGGTCATGTCCATCATTGATTGGCTTCTGGTCCTCAGTCTTCCAATCACTTTCAGCAATACCTGGCAAAACACTGCAGCCTGACCCTTTGATAGCTATCTTCGGTGTAGTAAGGGATGAGCTAAAGCTGTCCCGTCTCCACAAAAATGCAATTGCCTTTGCATCGTTGCATGCCCGACGTCTGATTCTGCTGAATTGGAAGGGGAAGAATCCTCCTGCCTATGTTCATTGGATTAGAGAGGTAATGTTGGGATTGGCTCTGGAAAAAATTAGATATACAGTACACGGGTTGGAGGGTAAATACGACAGAACCTGGTCACAGTTCATGACACATATCAAGAGCTTGCCTTTTGCCTGAATCCTAGTTCTTATTTAATATATGTCTATTTTTCCTTCTCTCCTTCTCTGACTGCCGTCCTAGTCTTCTCAATGCCTATATTCTGACTGTTGGGATTTTTATTTTGTGTTAAAGGTCCAGACTGTTGGTGTTATGACAATAATGATCAACACAGATTGGTTTGAGTGCTGTCTCTTTTTTGTATTTGTCTATATTTGCTTTCTTCTTTTGGTGTTCTGTTTGTCAGTGTGATACGTGAGTGTTTTTGTGGATATGTTTGTGGGGATGCCACCTGGTTGGGGTGGGGGGCGGTTGCACAACTTCTGTAAGAAATGCGTAACTAATGATGTCACTGTTTTCAATATGGAAAAATTATAAATAAAGTTGTAAAAAAAAAGTCAGCTAAATGAGATGTGTTGTAATGTAATATAAAAAGCCCAAAGGTCATAAAGGGTAATCTGCTAATTACATAGCTTACTCCATTCAGGAAGGTGGTGATAGGGAGGAAGGTCTGGAATCAGTGAAGATAAATGGCTTCAAGACTCTTTCGATTTTTTGTAATGCGAGTCTAAGTTTCTCAAGTTTGAGATGCTACATCACCTCTCTCAGCAAATGAGTTCAGCTCTGTGGATGATGAGACTTCCAATAGAGAATGATCAGTGGGATGGATTACTGTTTTGAAAACATCAGATAATGTTTTGAAGATTGGATTCCATAAAATGAGCAGGCTAGGACACTGCCATAATGTGTAGGCAAGAGAGGCAGGTGAGAGTTGTCATCCATCACATTTGGAGGCAAGATCTGGAAACATTTTAGAGAAATCAGGTGCTCCCATTAACTCGTCCAGCAATAAGATTTCATAATTCTTGGTTTCTTTGTGTTACAAATGATATTTGAGATTATTTTGTCAATTGATGAGCTATATTTTGGAATAGGAATACAAATTTGGGAAGAATGTTAATTTTTTGGAATTGATTCTGACTGCCAAAGAGATGGGGAGATGGGAACACCTCTAGCTTAAATGCGCTCAAAACATGTCTTAAAGTTTGCTTTGAACAAGCCGGCCATATCTCCGTCACCACCATACTCAGATATTTAGTTAATTGTTAATTTGAGACGAGACAGGCGGCTCGATTTTGTATAAGAAATAACCTGCCCATGGATTTGGCTTTAAGAGTCTCCCAGAGTGTTCCTCTTGATACCTCTCCGATCTCATTATTACAGATATTGGGCTCTATCTGGGCAGAAATTAATTTTACCCTTAGCACAGATTAAATAAATGTCCCACCATATTTAGTAACCTCCGCAATAAACTCACCAAGCTGCCCACTATCTGTTTAGAAAGAGAGATTTGTATAACATAATAACTTAGACATGTCAATATAAAAGTACATAGTTATATGAATAGTGATATACAGTAACAAATAAGCTGTATATGCTGTATAAGAGGAGTTGATCATTGTCTCCATGTTCTCAACTCTTTTGAGTTGACCATCGACTACTAAGGTGGCCACTTCAGTCGGGGTAACAGGCAAAACTGTAAACACCAGAGCTTTAGTTTACCAGGAAGCATTGACTGGATGATGTTCTTAAGGCCACTGCTGATATCCAGCTTCAGTTGCTGGACCTGCTCGCAGTCTTTGAGGCTTGCATCAATGCATCTTCCAAAGCTTTTTATAGGTTAATCAGATACCGTTGAAATGGGTTCCTCATTAATGTCGAACCTATGATATGATCTCTTACCTTTGCTTATTGAGATGCTTCTTAAATTTGATGGACAAAGACAAAATAAAGGAAATTATGGAAATTAGTGTAAAATAACCTTTACAGAAACGAGTGATAAATAGTTTTTAATAATATCTTCTATAACACTGCTTTTTCATTACGAGTAGGACTGTAGTTTTCATATTGTTATATATCAGTCTCAGTATGACTCTCCTGCATGTCTATCATGTAATGTTCCTGCATTAGCAAAGCAGTTAAAGCAGACAGCTAACCTCAGTTCTGCCATCACCCAGGTCTGCTCTATGTTGAATGTCCCAACTGACTTCAAGGATCACATCAAAACCTCCCAAGGGACTTCTTTCTGAATCACTCTTGATCCTGATGAGGAGGAGGAGGAGCTGAGTGGACACCTGCAATCCGGACAGAGGAGGATCAGGATGAGCTGCTCTCAGTCAGCAGTCCTGCTGTTCGTCTTACAGGAGGCAGCAGCAGGTGACTGGTCTGTGGTGGATTTATTGTGTAAAGCAGACAGCAAGGGATTGGTCTCTGCTCTCAGGTTCTGGTGACATTTGGAGAAGTCCAGGGTCCTCATTTATCTTGATCAGTAAGAAGAGATGTCTGTTATCTGTAGGGGGGAATCTTTTTGTGTAACTTTGTTAAAAGACTGGATTAATTGCAGTGACTCAGTGTGTTACAGGACCTGAATTGAGAACCTGTAAATGTAATAAACCGACTGCAAGACATTGCATTTCTTCTTTGATGTCCATTTTCCGAGATTTGCCTTGATGAATCTTTCAATACTTTTCGATTGTGTAGGATTTCAATATGCTCTACAAGCAACATTGAAATATTTATTATCATCCAAATCAGTTTCAAGAAGATTATCTTAAGTTTATGTTAATTTTGGTGAGATTTATTACCAATTTCATATCTGGGACTTTGCACTGTTGGGTTGACAGAATGAGCTCTGAATATGTTTGTCTTAAGTTGTTTGATCAAATGATGTCATCAAGAAGAAAATGAGTCCTTACATTAATAAATAATTCTTCATCTACTACACACGGCAGTGTGGTGGTACAGGCTATCATTCAAATATCACAAGCAAAATCTTTAAACCAATAAGTTAATTGGTGAAGCTTACACTTATGACCTTCAAGTTCTGAAATGTGTGTTGGTTTAAATACACCAAAGAAGTAGCCCTTCTAAACATGCCTGTTTGGAATCATTCTTTCTGCCAGATAAAACAAAATTCAAATTTGTGCAACACAATTTTTTGCAAATTCACATGTAAATTGAAATTGCAAAGCAATAAAAAGGAGTCATTCACTCATACTTCAAAATCAGCCAAATTCATTTAACATGCTATATATCAAATTATCATCATTATTATGTTATAGACTTGTTTGAAAAGTTAAGTATATCCCATATCAAACTCTAAAATATTGATATGATATTGTGATATAGATCAAAAACACAAAATTCCCAGATGGAGCATACACAGAGCTAATCTGGTTGGAGACTTTCCATTGTCATCCAGTGTCCATTTTGTCATAGGGTAGGGGGTTCCTTGGCCTTATGACTCATTTGCAGGGCCACCAGACAGTATTTTGTAAAACATAGAGGTAAGTAAATCTATATAATTATCCTAACATTTCATAATTTCAGTTTTGTTCAGGGATCCTGTACCGAGAAGACTGGTCTGGATTTGGAGGTATTGTTTGCAATTTCAATATTGTATTGTGTCATAACAGCTACCATGCTCAAACTTTCATCTGAAGCAGACCTATCGGAATGGTTGTCCGTCTGACCACAAATGTATATAATGCGACTGAATAACCGGTGGTAAATATTGTCCCACCCAGTTGTCGTCCACTAACATCTTTAATGATCACAGCGTACGGTGTTCCCAAGTGGTCGGCCTGGGCTCCAATTTTATTTTTCCTCATATACAGTGCTGTGAAAAAGTATTTGCCCCCTTCCTGATTTTTTATTTTTTTGCATTTTTGTCACACTTAAATGATTCAGATCATCACACACATTTATATATTAGACAAAGGTAGCCCGAGTAAATACAAAATGCAGTTTTTAAATGATGATTTCATTTATTAAGTGAAAAAGTCTATCCAAACCTACTCGGCCCTCTGTGAAAAAGTATTTGCCCCCTAATCCTAATAACTGGTTGTGCCACCCTTGGCGGCAACAACTGCAATCAAATGTTTGCGATAACTGCCAATGAGTCTCTCACATCGCTGTGGAGGAATTTTGGACCACTCTTCTTTGCAGAATTCTTTTAATTCAGCAACATTGGATGGTTTTCAAGCATAAATGGCTTGTTTAAGTTATTGCCAGAGCATCTCAATCCGATTAAGGTCTGGACTTTGACTAGGCCACTCCAAAACCTTCATTTTGTTTATTTTGAGGCATTCAGATGTTGACTTGCTTGTGTATTTCGGATCATTGTCCTGCTGCATTACCCAAGTCCGCTTGAGCTTGAGGTCACAAACTGATGGCCGGACATTCTCCTTCAGGATTTTCTGTTAGAGAGCAGAATTCATGGTTCCATCAATTATGGCAAGTCATCCAGGTCCTGAAGCTGCAAAGCAGCCCCAGAACATCACACTACCACCGCCATGTTTGAGTGTTGGTATGATGTTGTTTTTATGAAACGCTGTGTTAGTTTTATACCAGATGTAACAGGACCCACAACTTCCAAAAAGTTCAATTTTTTTTTGATCAGTCCACAGAATATTTGTCTAAAAGTCTTGGGGATCAACAAAATGTTTTTTGGCAAATGTGAGACAAGCCTTTGTGTTCTTTTTGGTCAGCAGTGGCTTTCGCCTGGGAACTCTCCCATGGATGCCATTTTTGCTCAGTCTCTTTCTTATTGTTGAATCATGAACAATAACCTTAACTGAAGCATGTCATGCCTGCAGTTCCTTAGATGTTGTTCTGGGGTCTTTAATGACCTCCTAGATGAGTCGTTGATGTGCTATTGGAGTAATTTTGGTAGGCCGGCAACTCCTTGGAAGGTTCACCTCTGTTCCAAGTCTTCTCCATATGTGGATAATGGCTCTCACCGTGGTTCGCTGAAGTCCCAAATGTCTTTGTAACCCTTTCCAGACTGCTAGATAACAATAACTTTGTTTCTCATCTGTTTTTTGAATTTCTTTAGATCGCGGCGTGATGTGTTGTTTTTGAGATATTTTAGTCTACTTAACTTTGTCAGACAGCTTCTATTTAACAAATTTCTAGATTAAATAGTTCTGGCAGTAATCAGGCATGGGTGTGGCTAGTGACATTGAACTCTGCTTACCAAAAAATGTGGTTTATCACAGTTTATTCAGGATTTATCAAGAGGGGGCAAATACTTTTTCACATAGGGCCAGATAGGTTTGGATAGCTTTTTTCCCTTAATAAATGAAATCCTCATTTAAAAACTGCATTTTGTATTTACTCGGGTTGTATTTGTCTAATATAAAAATTTGTTTGATGATCTGAAACATTTAAGTGTGACAAATATGCAAAAAACTAAGAAACTCGGAAGGGGGCAAATACTTTTTCACAGCACTGTATGCCCACCCTATGTCACATCATAAACAAGCATAGTGCTTTATTTTTAAGCGGATGACATGCAGTTGTACCTGCCTGTTAGACCCAAACTCCCTGGTATGCTTGGTTCATTAAACAACTGTCTTTCCGAGATTAAGAGAAGGATATCCAGAGACTTTCTGCAGTTGAGCCCAGTCTAAACTGAGATCATTTTAAATGGACCTGAACACAATACGAAACATATACTGCCATCTGCTGGTCTGTTATTGGATCACATCAACCCTGCTGCAAAGAACCTTGGCATCTGGTTTGACAACAATTTAACTTTTGATCAACACACAACAAAGCTGTTACAATCATGTTTTTATCTTCTCCAGTGTTTATAGTATTTTTGGGGACATTTTTCCTTATTCTTGTTGAGGGTTAAGAACAGATGATTTTGCACCTGGTCAAGCCCTTTGAGTCCAATTGTAATGTTTCAATATGGGCTATACAATTAGCATTTGATAGATTGATCTAAAGATCCATTCCATACTGTAAGGAACTCAGCTGCCAGGCTCTAACATTACATTTCTACTTTGCAGCTGTTTGTACAGCTACTGTCATCCCCAAGCTTTGTTTACATCACAAGTGCTGCTGCTGAAACAGCTCCGCTTGGATATACAAAGGAAAATGAGAGTAGACATTTTATGGGGCCCACATTTTTGTTGTAACTGCATAGCATTCACATGGATTCTGACTTGAATAACAGCCACTGTCACACTGTAAATGTGCATGTTTAGTGCATGGGTTGGTGGTGGGGAGCGGCATTTGGATGGAGCCCATCGTTTGTGAAGAAGGAAGAGCGCCCCCAGAACAAATTGAAGTTTTCAACAAAGCTAGAGCAGTGAGCCAACTGATGAGAGAACTCCAAGCGAACAGTGATACTCAAGTATTTTGGTCTGCTCACTGATGAAGCTTCTCAGGACGGAGTCTCTGTTCCGCAGCTCATCCGAAAGACACAGATGTCTTCTTTACACTCAGGACTGCAACAAACTGTCTCTTGTACTTTTTGTAATTTTTGCACTTTTATCACTTTATCACTACGTTTACACTTTAGAGAAACCTTATGCTGCTGTACTAAAAATCTGTACGTTTATTTAGTATTTGGAAATGTCTTGTGTTATCTGTTGTGCCTGTGCACTTTATATGTTTCACTGTGGGAGAGTGGGAAACTTCTAATCGATTCCTTGTATGTCTTGAACATGTAAGAAATTGACAATAAGTGCTAAACACTTCTCTTCCTCCCCTCTGGATCAGTCACACAACCCCATAAAGATTGTGTCTGTCCACTATCTGATTAAATTATTGAAATTAAACAATAACAGAGCGAGAACTCCACACAATAATCTAATACAAATTAAAGCAACCTCTGAAACAACACAGGAAACTAAGACTTTTTATTTTATTGTGTTTACCTTTTTTTTTATTGAAGAAACACAAACATTCCTTGACAACATCACAAATTATATATGGCAGACTGATTAGTGAAAAATAATAAATAAATAAATTGACAGTTAAGACATTCCATCTTACCACAGGATACCTCTCAGTTAGTGAGGTATCCTGCAATAGGTAGCCATCTCCTCACAAAAACATCAGACCTTAATTGTAATTGAGCAGTTAAAGCCTCCATTCCATACACCTCCCTCAGCTTCTGTTTCCACTGTGCCACTGTAGGTGGCAGTGGATTCAACCATTTTATTGTCACCATTTTCCTAGCAGTCATCAAGAATATATGTCACAAGTGCTCTTGGTCTCTTGTGGTCTAGTGGCAGAAACGTGGACTATGGGCAGAGAAGGTCTCTGGTTCGTCTCTGGTTCGACTCCACGGAGAGTCAACGAAAGACGAACTTGGATTGATCTGCCCAAAAATCCAAGAGTCTGTTTAGACCCTGTCTAGTGCCCCTGAGCAAGGCACCTTACTCCCCCAACATCTGCTCGCCGTACATGGTCGCCCACTGCTCTGTGTGTCCTGCACCAGCTGGGTCAAAAGCAGAGGTTAAATTTCCCTTCCTGCTTGAGTGTGCATGTCTGTGCATGTGTTTGGGACTAATAAATGCATCTTAATTTTAATCTTCAGGAGTTAGATCGGAAAGAAACTGGCCTTTTCAGCATCTAAGCTAAGAAGCATTGATGGAGTCTTTCTACCAGAAGCAATAGATTGTAGATTTAGAGCTCGTCTGACATTATTAGTGCCCTGCCGCCCGGTTATGAACCCCGTTTGATCAGAGTTAACTAATTTCCAGATGTGTTAACTGTATTCTATTTGCCAAGATAGAGGTCAGGATTTTTAAATCCTGACATAGCAGACTTATCGGCCGATAACCCATACACTGAGTGGGGTCTTTTCCATCTTTGTGTATAACTGTGATAATTGCCTCTGTCCAAGTTTTTGGGGGGTCCCCTTCATCCAGTGCATAATTATATACTCGACATAGAATTGGGGCTAGTTCGTGAACAAAAACTTTATAATATTCCCCGGAGTATCCATCGACACCCGGGGATTTACTGTTCTTTAATTTACTAATATTATCTGTTATTTCCTGCACTGTTATGGGAGAAGACAACATCTCAGTCTCATCCTTTGATAATCTATTCAATTGGATCGAGTCCAAGAGTTTTGTTATTTTCTCCTCCTTCCCTATCAATTCTTGACCTTCATATAATTTTTTATAGTAAACACCTTTGCTACTTCTTTCGGTTGGAAGGTAATTATATTTGTGTCGGGGTGTTTCATTTTAGGTACCACACGGTTCGATTGAGCTTTCCGTAACTGGAAAGCCAATAACCTACTTGCTTTATTCCCCATTTCATAATATTTTCTTTTCACAAATCTAAGCATTTCCTCTGCTTTATATGTGAGTAAATCATCAAATTTTTGTCTCTCCTGTTTTAATAATAATGTATTTTTTTTTCTTGAAACTTTGTGTTCTTTTTCTAACCTGATAATTTCAGTCTCCAATTCAAGTCTCCTGGCTTCCCTTTGTTTTTTTATTCTCGATGTGATTTTAATAATATGTCCCCTCACAATGGCACCATCCCATAAAATAGATGGGGTAACCTCTCTGTTATCATTTATATCAATATATTCTTTTATCTTATCACGGAATTCCTGTTGGATTAAGGGGTCATTCAATATTGAGACATTAAGTCTCCAGTATCTGAATTGTTTTCTTGACCTAGATTTATGTTTATCTTAATGGGACCATGATCTGACAAAGTTATGGGTTATATCTTACACTCTTTAACTCTATGCACATCAGCCTTTGAAACAATAAACATGTGTAATCTGGAGTAACTTCCATGAACTTGGGACCTATATAGTCTCTATCTCTGGGATGATGATATCGCCATACATCAATCAGGCCCAATCCCTCCATCATTCCCAGAACAGTAGTTGCTTTTCTAGTTCGAGGTCCCTTCCCAGCAGGTAGTCGGTCCATACTTAAATTTAGTACACAATTAGTCCCCCCCCAACCACAATGATTTCCTTCCCTTCATCTGCCAGTTTGGAGGCTATTTTCTTTAAAAAAAAATGGGGCAATCCTCATTTGGTGCATACAGGTTCAAAAATTTTAATTTATTTTCCCCAATCGTACATATCTGTTACGGTTTGGTGAAGGAGATGGACCCAGGATGCAGAGGTTGTCAACAAAAAGGTATTTAATATAAAAAGGGCTTTAAACAAGCCAAAAACGAAACATTATCACTAGCAGGTAAGTTCTGCCGACAAAGCGCACGGAGAACAAGGACACAGGAGAAGCTGGTTTAAACAGCAGGTACAGACAAACCTTATCTCACAACTTGTGGAAACGAGTAGAGAAACACCTAACAACGCGTACGACCCGACACCAGACAAAGGGAAAACAGAGGCTTAAATACACAGGAGGAAGGCAGGGGCAATTACGCACAGGTGAAACACATGAGGATTGGAGATGACAATCACAGACATGAAGTGAGACACCAAGAAGCTGGAAACAAGACACAATGAAAGTGAGGCTACAAAATAAAACAGGAAATAGAAAACACGAGACAGAAAACCATAAACATAAATGACTGAGTGTCAAAATATCACCATAATATATCTGCTTTCCTTTTCTTTCAATATTTTTTCGCAATTAAAAAAAACATTCCTTCTAAATAGGATAGCAACCCCCCTTTTCCTCCCTCCTCCATGAGATGCACTGTATATTTGTTCCACCCAGTCCCTCTTTAATTGCAGGTGTTCTGCCTCAGAGAGATGTGTCTCTTGTAACATTGCGGCTGAACATTGTAAAGCTTTGAGTTGGTTAAGTATTTTCTTTCTTTTAATTGTATTTCCCAGACCCTTTATGTTGTAGCTAACTACAGTCAAACCATCCATATTACAATTCTTTTAATCCTTACTGTCATGATGCTTTGTAGTCAACTTATAAATGTCTGTTGTAAAAGTCCTATCAGTTGTCAAGTAAGTAACTCAAAAAAGAACAGAAACTATGTACATTTTCCAATAGAGAACAACAGAAATCATACACAACAACATGGCTTCCAAGTCCTCAACTGGCCTATCTCCAGTGGTGGCCAGTCCCCGTATAGAACTGGGCAGAGAGTGGCGGAAACCCTCCGGGATAATGTCACATTGTGCGGCAGACCCACTCCGTCGGGTAAACTGCTGTGGCCCTACAGTGGCTGGGTGTGAATCACCCATGAATCAATTGCAGCTGATGCCACAAACCAAAACGACCAAATAGTATGCTTTTGTTACATTCTGGATTTCGGACTCAGCTATGTGAAAATAAATATTAGGAAGAGAAATAAAAACTTGGAACAAAGTTTCAAGAAAGGAATAGAAAAAAAAAGAAAAAGATATGTATGTAAAATATATATAGCCCAACAACACCACTGTAATTGGAGGTTAATAAGACCATTCAACTCTGGCCCAGCTAATAGTAAATTATTCACGGCTTCTCATAGCTGTCTAAATAAAATGGAAAAACCAAAATATTCCCAGTTACTTCAAGGGAAGAAAAACTCTGCAATCTTCTTCTGTAATCATGTTGACAATCCGCCCTCCTCGGGTGGCGACCCGTGTCTCCCACCTGTGTCTGGCCAGCTGTCGCTCTACTTTATCCCGCTTGTCAACTCGGACCTGGATGTTGAAATCCTTAAGTACCGACGCTGCGTCCATCACCGTCTGGAAAGTTTTTTCCTCGGATCCCACCACCATCCTCAGCCGGGCTGGGTACATGCACTTCGCTTTACCGTTTCTCTCCATCAGCTGTTTCACAATAAATCTGACCTTGGCGCGTTTCCTCTGCAGCTCCGGCGAGTAGTCATTATCAAAGTAAATCTGCTTCTCACCCATCTTCACTCTGCGTTGTCTCTAGGCGTGTTGCAGGATCCGTTCCTTGCGATACTTTTCAATCAATCAATCAATCAAATTTTATTTGTATAGCCCATATTCACAAATTACATTCATCTCATAGGGCTTTAACAGGGTGTGGCATCCTCTGTCCTTAACCCTCAGCAAGAGTGAGGAAAAACTACTAAAAACCATTTTAACAGGTAAAAATAAGTAGAAACCTCAGAGAGAGCCACATGTGAGGGATCCCTCTCCCAGGACGGACAGAAGTGCAATAGATGCCACGTGTAAAAACATTCATCATTAAAGTCTTTAGCGGCATTGATGCAGTCCCGCTGCAATCACAGTCCATGGTCAGCAACCAGCAGGACCACGATCCACCATCCAGACCAGAGGCCACTCCAGTCCTCAGTCACCGTCCACCACCGCCCACCAGGACCCACCACGAGCCATCGCCGCGGCCCTGGTCCACCTCCTTTACCCAGTGCCAACGCGACGCAGGGTCCACCACCAGCACCACGATCAGCCCACACGACACAGAATCCGCCACACTGGGTCCACCACTGCGACCCCCGATGCGCGATCCACAAACAGCAATCCATGGTGCGGCCACAGAGGCCCTGGATCTGCGGGTGTTAAAGCAAAGGGAGGGGGGTTAGGGATGGAGAAGAGGAAGGAGAAGCTGGAAAAAGAAGCTCCGTGTGTCATATGTCATTAAATAGAGCAAGTTACGTTCTGCCTCACTAATTAACTCTAACTATAAGCTTTATCAAAAAGAAAGGTTTTGAGCCTACTCTTAAACAAACAGATGGTGTCTGCCTCCCGAACTGAAATTGGTAGATTATTCCACAAGTGAGGGGCTTGATGGCTAAAAGCTCTGGCTCCTACTCTACTTTTAGAGACTTTAGGGACGACAAGTAAGCCTGAATTCTGGGAGCGGAGTGCTCTAGCGGGTTTATAAGGTACTAACAGCTCTTTAAGGTAAAAAGGCGCTATATTATTAAGGGCCTTGAAGGTGAGGAGGAGAATTTTAAATTCTATTCTAGATTTAACTGGAAGCCAGTGTAGCGAAGCTAATCCTGGAGAAATGTGCTCTCTTTTCTTTGTTCTTGTCAGGACACGTGCTGCGGCATTTTGGACAAGCTGTAGAGTCTTTAACGACTTACTGCTGGAGCCTGATAATAATGAATTACAATAGTCCAGTCTCGATGTAACGAAGGCGTGGACTAGTTTTTCTGCATCTTTTTGCGAAAGGACATGCCTGATTTTTGAGATATTACGCAAGTGGAAAAAGGCAGTCCGAGAAATTTGTTTTAAGTGACTATTAAAAGATAAATCAGGATCGAAGATCACTCCCAAGTTCCTGACTGTTTCGTTGGAAGCAAGGGCAATGTCGTCTAGCGCAGCTATATCATTAGATAATTTATCTCTAAGGTGTTTGGGGCCAAGTATTATAACCTCTGTTTTGTCTGAGTTTAATAAGAGAAAATTGCGGGTCATCCAGGTTTTTATGTCCTTGAGACATGCTCGAAGTTTAGTTAATTGATTACTTTGTTCAGGTTTTATTGACAAGTATAACTGGGTGTCATCCGCATAGCAGTGGAAATTTACCGAGTGTGTCCTGATAATGTTTCCTAGTGGAAGCATATATAATGAGAATAAAATTGGGCCGAGCACAGAGTCCTGTGGAACACCATGGTTAACTTTGGTGCGCACAGATGTCTCATCATTAATTTGCACGAATTGGGAGCGATCAGAAAAATAAGATTTAAACCAATTAAGGGCAGTTCCATTAATTTTAATTAACTGTTTGAGTCTTTGTAATAAAATTTGATGGTCAATTGTGTCGAATGCTGCACTGAGATCTAACAGAACGAGGACAGACACAAGTCCCTGATCTGAGGCTATTAAAAGGTCGTTAGTGACTTTTGCCAAGGCTGTTTCTGTGCTGTGATTGGCTCTAAACCCCGACTGAAAGTCTTCATATATATTATTTTCCTGGAGAAACTCACACAGCTGATTGGCTACCACTTTTTCTAAGATTTTAGACATGAAGGGGAGATTAGATATTGGTCTGTAATTGGCTAAAAACTTTGGGTCTAGGGTGGGTTTTTTGAGAAGGGGTTTGATTACTGCTATTTTAAAAGACTGTGGTACATAACCTGATGATAATGACAGATTGATTGTGTTAAGTAACGAACTATCAATTAGGGGCAGAATTTCTTTAAGTAATTTTGTAGGAATGGGATCTAAGATACAGGTTGTTGGTTTAGAACCTGAGATTATTTTGGTAAACTGATCACAAGTGATCAGAGAGAAGCTGTCTAAATAATGGTTAGGATTCTCAGCCATTTCTGAGATTTCTGTTATTGGGAGGGTATAAGTGCCAATTGAGGGCAGGAGATTGTTGATTTTATTTCTAATGGTTAGAATTTTATCATTAAAAAAGGTCATAAAGGTATTGTTATTTAGGGATCGAGGAATACTGGGTTCGGTGGAGGTGTGACTCTCTGTCAGCCTGGCTACAGTGCTGAAGAGAAACCTGGGGTTGTTTTTATTCTCTTCTATTAGTTTTGAATAGTAGGCTGCTCTTGCTTTGTGGAGAGCCTTTTTATATTCTTTAACACTATTCTTCCAGTCTATGAGGTTTTCAACATGGTTGCTGGAGCGCCACTTCCTTTCTAGTTTTCTTGATAATTGTTTTAACTCATTTGTCTGGGAATTATACCACGGAGCTAATTTACCATGTTTGACATTTTTCTTTTTTAGAGGCGCTATTGAATCTAATGTTAATCGTAATGAGTCTGCAGAGCTATCGACGAGGTGGTCGATCTCAATGGAGCTCGTGTTTTTAAAGAATTTGTTCTTTATATCTACGGATAATACGGGTTTAAATGTAATTGGAATTATTTCCTTAAATTTAGCTACAGCACTATCAGGTAGACATCTAGAAAATGAGTTTTTCATTGGTGGCATATATTCATTTATTGAAAAATGGAAGGTTATTAAATTATGGTCTGATAGAACTGGATTGTGCGGGAGGACTGTTAAATGTTCAATTCCGACACCGTACGATAATATAAGGTCAAGTGTGTGGTTACAACAATGAGTCGGTTGGTGCACACACTGACTGAAACCAATTGAGTCTAGTATTGAATTAAATGCTACGCTACGGTAATCTTTCTTATTGTCAACATGGATATTAAAGTCACCAACAATAATAATTTTATCGCTCTTTAGGACTAAGTTTGATAAAAACTCAGGGAATTCCGTTAAAAATTCAGTATAAGCCCTGGGAGGATGGTAAACTACAGCAAATATGATTGGCTGTTGGTGTTTCCTGGATTGGCGTGGAAGACTAAGAACCAGACATTCAAATGATTTGTAGCTTAGGTTAAGTTTAGGTTTTGGATTAATTGATAGACTGGAGTTAAAAATAGCAGCAACTCCACCTCCTCGCCCAAATTCTCTGGGAACCTGTGCATTTATATGACTGGGGGGAGTAGATTCATTTAGACTGACATATTCATCAGGATGCAGCCACGTCTCAGTGAGGGACAATACATCTAGGTTGTAGTCAGAGACTAGTTCATTAACTAAAAGAGCCTTAGTTGATAGTGATCTAATGTTTAAAAGACCACATTTAAAAGTCTTAGTTCCCTGTGTTGTTGCAGAGGTTGTTTTAATTTTTATTAGATTTTTGTGTGGAGTTCTCGCTCTGTTATTGTTTAATTTAAATAATTTAATCGGACGGTGGACAGACACAATCTCTATGGGGTTGTGTGACTGATCCAGAGGGAGCGCAGAGAAGTGTTTAGCACTGCAGCTCTGCTTCCTGGTCCCAACTATGGGTTGTCATGTTATAGACTTTGTAATATTCCTAGATAAGAGAGCTGCTCCATCCCAAGTGGGATGAACGCCGTCTCTCATAACAAGACCAGGTTTTCTCAAAAAAGTTATCCAATTATCTACAAAGCCCACACCGTTTACAGGACACCACGTCGACAGCCAGCGGTTAAAAGACAACATGCGGCTAAACATGTCATCACCTGTTGTATTAGGGAGCGGGCCAGAGAAAACTACTTTGTCTGACATCGTTTTAGCAAAAGCACACAACGACTCAACATTCACTTTAGTGATCTCCGACATACGAAGCCGGGAGTCATTGCTGCCGACGTGAATTACAATTCTATTGTATTTACGTTTAGTTTTAGCCATTAACTTAAGTTTAGATGCGATGTCGCCGGCTCTGGCCCCTGGGATACAGTTAACTATGGTCGCTGGTGTCGCTACCCTGACGTTTCTCAGAACCGAGTCGCCAATAATTAGAGTTTGTTTATCAGCGGGTGCCTCGCTGAGTGGAGAGAATATATTTGAAACGTGAGCTGGTGGCTCTTTAATCATGGGCTTTTTGAGACTAGCACTATGCCCCCTCCGGACCGTCACCCAGCTGCCCTGGGCTCCCTGCTGCACGGGACTAGTCAGGGGACTGCTAGTTGAAGCTAAGCTACGTTCTAAGCTAGGTGGCTCCGACGCTAGCGGAAGCCGGCTAACTACAGCTAACGGAGTTTCTAAGCTGCGGAGCCGAGCTTCTAAGTCACTAAGCCTCGCCTCCATCGCTACCAACACACTACATTTATTACAAGTACCACTACTGTTAAGTGAGGCAGAGGAGTAAGTAAACATAAGACACTCGGAGCAAGAGAGAGCAGTGGAGGGAGAGAGAGAAGACATCGCTGATATAGAGCTACGAGGGGTGAGCTCACACAGAATCACTAAGAACGCTAGAGTATGGGTTGTTATGTGTGGGTGTTTAACTACAGACCGGTGATTTTAGCCGTAGTGTTACAGAGTTTAGCGGAGGAGCTAATACAGAGAGCGACCAACACTAGCAGCAAGTAAACAGGAAATGAACAGGAAATGACGCGGGACGCTTACCGGAGATGACGCAGGGTTGGATTCCGACTTGGCTGATCCCCGACTTGGCTGATATCTATTATTATATTTAAATTTCGTTGCGACACTTTAACTCTTAAATTCAGGGAAGAAGGTTTTTATTTTCTGTTTCAACAATTATCTTCACATCCAATGCTCTTAACTTCAATGATGTTGTTAAGCTCTACCTATGTTTTTATTATTTTATCATGAAAGAAAAGTGTGTCAGAATAACTTTGATTTAATCTGTTTCAGCTGTCGACTCTGAAACGGTTTGTTGAATCTCATCCCTCACACATTGTCCTTTGTATGTGATTCCTGTATTACCACAGGGCAATTTGAAGTAAAAGCTTCTGAATTATCGTGTATAGAAGCAGTCGGATGATTTTTGGAAAATGGTTTGAAAACAATTACTCAAACGCTTTCAAGTCGGCTGCTTATTGAAATTCAGCTTGTTAATCATTTAATATTTCATGAAGATTTCTGTTACTCTTCTTCATACAAATGATTCATAATAATACTTTTCTTCCATAGTGTTTAATCATGGTTGTTTAGTCTCACACCTGTCTTGATAAAAGGTCTGCTAAGAGCTGCTGCCTGTTTTTAAGACTGTGCATTTGTGACATACAATACACTGTATTTTAATTGTTCATTTCTAACTGTTACATATAATAGCATAACTCCCTTAGACTCATTCACATCACATATATTTCAAGCAGCTGTCTGATAAGTTCTGGAGGTCGGGCAGAGTGACTTTGCTGACATTGTTTCGTCTCGTTCTTTTGGTCTGAGGATCTTAATGTTTACAACAAGTAGACATTTTTTGAAAATAGCAGGAACATCATATTCCTTTCGCCAATGGCCCAAATGGCATCAGCTGGGTCAAGGCCTTTCGTGAAGAGAACATTTTGCTTAGCAATTATCAGAGTAGTAGGAGCGTCATGGAGAGCAGCACCTTGTCACTTCCTGGATTCCAGTGCCAAGAGGCGTGGACATGCCTGTGCACCAACAAGGGAGAACCAAAGTGATTTGCGGTGACTCTCCTCCCATATTTTAAACCAATCACATTAAATCTACTGTTATAATTATGTCAAACCCCTTCTGTTCGGGGCCATTATTGACTTCCTATTGCTAAATTATTTAGCTTAGGCTGTGATAATTGTCCATGGCCATGTTGTTCATTGCCTCTCAATAAACACTTGAATTGGATCAGTCCGGCTCTTCTCATATTTAGGATAAGCCAACACGATTTAACACAAGCCGTGGAAACACTTGTATAATCTAGCAAGCAGCATGAAATGAATTCAACAGCCAAGATACTCAGTGGTCAGCTGCACAGATCAGCAAAAATGTCTTCATGTGACTCCAGCTTCAGAAGACAAACGATTGAGATGGATTGAGTTTATATATGATGGCAACGTTCCCGAAAGAGTTGGCAAATATCTGTTAGTGTGCGCTAACCACTTTGAATCAGACTGTTTTCTCAACCTGGGCATATACAACGCTGGATTCTCGAAAAAGTTGACATTGAAAACGGGGTCGGGGCCAACTATCCGTCGTGATAGTTGGCCCGGACTAGTGAAGATGAGGGAAATGTAAGTATTTTGCTCAGAGGTGTGAAGTTGTGGAAAGGTGCACCTCTGCTGTGGTGGGGGAGGTGAGGTGGGGGAGGTTGATGGGTTGGAGGGGGATCGTGTCAGGACTGACCCATTGTCTATCGAAGCGAAAGTAAAACTCATTCAAGTTGTTGGCCAGGCGTGAGTCTTTAGTGGAGTGGGCGGCTCTAGGCTTGCAATTTGTAATCAGACAGACAGACAGATAGACAGACTTTAAAGGCAGTTTTACTGTTCTACAAATTAGACAAGTTCACTAGTTGCTTTATCACCTGCAGATCCAGGGCCTCTGTGGCCGCACCATGGATTGCTGTTTGTGGATCGCGCATCGGGGGTCGCAGTGGTCAGCAACCAGCAGGACCACAATCCACCATCCAGACCAGAGGCCACTCCAGTCCTCAGTCACCGTCCACCGCCGCCCACCAGGGTCCACGGTGGTCGTGGCGGGCCCTGTGTCGCGTTGGCACTGGGTACAGGAGGTGGACCAGGACCGCGGGGTGGCTCGTGGTGGGTCCTGGTGGGAGGCGGCTTTAGTGGCTATTCACGCTCTTCGAAAAGACGTCTCTGCCCAGCTCAAAGAAGTTATCACCTCAAACCACGAGATCAAAGAAGCCTTAGACTCCTTCTCCGAAAGACTAAGTGGAGCGGAGTCCTGTATCAGTTCCGCCGAGGACCAGTTGAACAACCTAACTAGCGTCTCTGCAGCCACTCAAAGAAAGATGCTAGCACTCACCAGATTAGTGGAGACCATGGAAAACCGCCAGCGCTGCCTGAACGTGAGACTGGTGGGCTTACCAGAAAACACAGAGAGAGGTGACCTGGTATCCTTCCTCATCGTGTGGTTACCCGACCTCTTTGGCCGGGAGGATTTCCAGAGTCCACCTTCCATCGCTACCACGCTTGGATCCAAAATAAATGAACGACATAGACTAAGCTGTATTGGATAAGTGTATCATGTATCACATTGGCTGTATTATAGCTGTCCCTCTGTGTGATATTATCAATACGTTTTGTTTAATTTTACATAATGTCATGGGTCAGTAATTTCACATACTTGGGTTTACTTTTAGTTTTTTATACTTAATACTTTCTGCCGGACGTGGGTACCACCCAATTTTGTTCAATGTTTTGTATCTGCTCCTTAGTTAAGGATCAATGCAAGTTGTCCGGAATTTCAGTGTATTGCAAGAGTGTGAGTGGGGTCTGTTTAATTAGGGGGCACAGAGATTAAGGAGAGCGCCGTCTCTGTTCTAGAGAGGGGGCGTTTGTTACTATTCCTTCTTTTCTTTATTGTTCATGTTTTGATGGCACTCTGGTCTCATTTGGTAGAAGAGGAGTTGAAGTTATAACGTTAATATTACTTTGTGGACTGTCAGGGGTATAAGAAAGTTAGTTAAAGTTAAGCAAATACTGTCCAGACTTAAACACCTCCAAGCAAAAGTCATATTTCTCCAAGAAACTCATTTATTATCAGAGGAGATTGTGCACATGAGGAAGAGATGGCCTGGGCAAATTCTAGCTTCTTGCTGCTCCTCACAGGCAAGAGGAGTAGCAATCCTTATCCATAAATCAGTCCCCTTTAGGATTCACAAACTTCTCCAGGATCCCGCAGGTAGATTTGTGGTGGTTGGGGGAACTCTTTTGAATCGAGAAATTATTCTTGTAAACGTTTATGGGCCTAACAATGACGATGCCACATTCTTTAGTAACCTCTTCATGACCGTTTTGTTACGGTTTGAGGGAGGAGATGGACCCAGGATGCAGAGGTTATAACAAAAAGTGTATTTAATATAAAAAGGAGTCTTTAAACAAGACAAAAACAAAACATTAACACTAACACAAGTAACTCCGGCGACAAGGCGCACGGAGAGCAAGGCACGAGGAAGCAGGAGAAGCTGGTCGAGACAGCAGGAACAGGTAAACCATATCTCACGACTTGTGGACACGAGTAGAAGAAACACTTGACGACCCGACACCAGACAAAGGGAAACAGAGGCTTAAATACACAGAAGGAAGGCACGGGCAATTACACACAGGTGAAACACATGAGGATTGGAAATGACAATCAAAGACAGGAAGTGAAACACCGAGAAGCTGGAACAAGACAGTGAAAACGAGGCTACAAAATAAAAAAGGAAATAGAAAAACACAACGAGGGAGAAAACCATAAACATAAATGACTGAGCGTCACACGTTTCCTCTTTTCGAGGTGAGATAATTAAGGGTGGAGATTTTAATTGTGCTCCTAACCCCCTTCTGGACCGCTCATCGAGAAATGACTCCTCCCATACAAATACCCGAAAGGTGATAGGCCACTTCATGTCAGAGCTGCATCTTTGTGATATATGGAGAATTAGAAATCCCACCACGCTAGAATATTCATGCCACTCAAACACACACCAAACACAATCCTGCATAGATTATTTCTTGGTCTCTGGGACTCTGGCGGCCAATGTACAGAACTGTGGACACAAAGGCATAGTTATTTAAGATCATGCACTACTGTTTTTGCATTACCGCCTTACTTCTCATGCCAGGGTCCAAACAGTTTGGAGGCTTAGCCCGAGATGGCTTCCTGATCAGAATTTTCTACACTTTGTGGAAAGGAATATTGAATTTTTCTTTGCTACAAATACAGATGAAACCTCAGCATCTATTAGATGGGAAGCCTTTAAAGCCTATATTCGAGGTGTAATGATTTCGTATACTAGTAGCATTATAAATAAGACTCATCTCCTTATGACTGAACTTGAGCGTGATATTAAAGACCTAGAAAGGAAGCTCTCAGTAAATAATACTCCGGAGAATGTACAGAGGCTCTCAGAATTAAGGGCTATATATAATGATGTTACAGCAAGTAAGGCCTTAAACAGTATCACTCGGTTAAAGCGGTCTTACTATGATCAGGGAGAATCAGCGGGTAAATTACTAGCTTGGCGGATTAAAACACTACAAAATGACAGGGCTATCACTAGGGCTGAACGATTTGGGGAAATAATGTAATTGCGATTTTTTTTCCCCCAAATATTGCGATTGCGATTTAATAGGCGATTTTTTTAATTTTACCCCAAAACAAATACCCCGTAATGGATGATTTAAATATGACCAACACAATATTAAATACATTTACTGTACAATAATATAATCTGTAACGTATTTCGTTACATTAACTAATCTGAGTAACGTATTCTGAATACTTGGATTACTTCCACATTGAATTGAATTTTATAAGTGTAGTAATGCAGCATTGTTATATTCAGCGGAGCAGCAGCAGTTTAAGCTCTGTGTCCGCGGATGCAGCGGGCCGGCTGGATAAAGGGCAGCTCGAGGATCAGCAGCTCCGTAGATTCCCGTTCATGTCCGGGTGGTCGTGCAGCGGTGTGGAGGCGCCGGGCCTCAGCAGGAACAGCCCCATGCTGAACACCTCCGTCTTGCAGATGTGCATGTAGGTGACCGGGGGGCTCTGGAGCCCCGCCGCCCCGGAGCACGGCTTGCTTTAGCGGGGAGCGATTTTCAGGTCCGCCGCCCGCCCCGCGGTCACCTTCGAGATGAGCTCGCTCTGTGTGTCCGCCCCGTCGGCCGAAGACTTTAGGACCCTGTAGGTGATGCAGGCGTGCTTCGCTAACTTCTGGATCAGAGGAGTTTTGTGGTCCCGCGGCACTCTTACAGCGGGTGAGGACAGCAGCCCGGTGCCCTACTCTCTTTCGCACGTTTAAATCGCGCACGTTGCGATTAGAAAATCGCGTTTTATCAAATCGCAATTACATCGCAAATGCAATTAATCGTTCAGCCCTAGCTATCACAGAGATTGAAATTGAAAGCGGGACAACGACTAATCCAACTGAAATTAACAGAGCTTTTCAAAAATATTATATGAACCTTTAAACGTCAGAGTCCCCAGTTACTGATGACCTATACTCCTTTTTGGATCAGCTCTCCTTTCCAACTTTAGAGGAGATGGTAAAAGAGGAGCTAGACTCTCCCATTACAGAGGAGGAACTGTTTGAAGTAGGCCTCTGACCAAAATGGTTTCATAAAGGGTCGTCAAGGTTTTCATAATATTCGAAGACTACTAAATATTATAGATGCGAGGAAGGAAAGCCCAGACACAGCAATAGTCTCCCTGGACGCCGAAAAAGCGGTTGACAGAGTGGAACACAGTTGTCTTTTTGAAGTGCTCCAGAGGTTTGGGTTTGTTGAATACATCTCTAAGTGTGTGAAAATGTTATATCACTCCCCTAGTGCATCAGTCATGACTAACTTTGTAACCTCCCAACCCTAGAAAAACTCCAACGAGGGACCAGACAGGGGTGCCCCCTTTTGCCCCTTCTGTTTGCATTATCAATCGAGCCACTTGCAATGGCAATTAGGCAACAGGTATCAAAATAGGGAATGTGGAGAATAAAATAGGACTATTCGCAGACGACATTGTTTTATTCCTGACTAAGCTAAAGAGCTCTATTCCAATTCTCCTTAGATTAATAAATACTTTTGGATCAATTTCAGGATATAAACTGAATGAATCCAAGTCAAATATCCTCTTTCTTAAGCAATCAGAGAGAAGTTGCCCCCCCAATACAAACTAATTTTAAGAATACATCTAGTTTTACTTATTAGGGGATCAAAATTACTCATTCAACAGAGGACCTTATATCCACTAGCTATAGCCCAGTGATATCAGGAGTGACTAACCTTATTAACAGACGGACAACCATGCCAATTTCAATGATTGGCAGGATTAATACCCTCAAAATTAATGTCCTACCCAAATTTCTTTACTTATTCCAATGCATACCAATTCCACCACCAAAAAACTTCTTCCCTAATATGATATGAGAAATTTTATATGGAGTAACAGATGAGCAAGATTACGCCTCTCTCTACTATATCTGCCATATGACAGGGGAGGGTTGAAACTCCCCAGCCTCAAATGGTACTACTGGGCATGTCAGCTCTTGACAGCCTCCTTCTGGTTCAGATCCAGTTCATCCCTCTTGTGGCTGGCCTTGGAAAGGGAAACTTCAGCCAACTTACCTCTCCATTTGTATCTCTACTCAGATAAACCGGATAAACTAAAGAAATTCACATGTAACCCATTTGTGTCCAACTCCGTTCGAGTTTGGCATGAAGTTCATAGCTACCTAAAGGTCCCCCTCAAGCGATCACAGTTCACTCCCATTTGGGGAAACAACAATTTTCATCCAGGGGCAAAAGACAAGGGATTTAAACTATGGGCGGAAAAAGGTATTGGCCAAATAGCAGATCTCTTTCAGGAGGATGTTCTCATGCCATTTGAAGATATGAGAAAACAATTTGACATTCCAGCTAAACATTTCTTCAAATACCTACAAGTCAGAGATTTCATCTATAAGACCCAAAAAAAGGTCTCAATACCTGACCTCTCAGCATTAGAAAAAATTATTGTAAGCCCTCACCAGAGAAGACTTATTTCCATCTTTTATAAGATTTTGTCATCAGAGGACAAGAGACTTGCTTGGTACACAGACATGGGGGAGGAGATAACTGGGTCTTAATGACAAAATATTTGTACCAAATCACAAACAAAAACATATAATTCAGGTTTCAGACTGTTTCAGACTGTTACAGTATAAATGGTCCATGAATAGACTGGTGCGTCATCTGCAGTAAGCGTCCCGCGTCATTTCCTGTTCATTTACTGTTTACTTGCTGCTAGTGTTGGTCGCTCTCTGTATTAGCTCCTCCGCTAAACTCTGTAACACTACGGCTAAAATCACCGGTCTGTAGTTAAACACCCACACATAACAACCCATACTCTAGCGTTCTTAGTGATTCTGTGTGAGCTCCCCCTCGTAGCTCTATATCAGCGATGTCTTCTCTCTCTCCCTCCACTGCTCTCTCTTGCTCCGAGTGTCTTATGTTTACTTACTCCTCTGCCTCACTTAACAGTAGTGGTACTTGTAATAAATGTAGTGTGTTGGTAGCGATGGAGGCGAGGCTTAGTGACTTAGAAGCTCGGCTCCGCAGCTTAGAAACTCCGTTAGCTGTAGTTAGCCGGCTTCCGCTAGCGTCGGAGCCACCTAGCATAGCACATAGCTTAGGACGTAGCTTAGCTTCAACTAGCAGTCCCCTGACTAGTCCCGTGCAGCAGGGAGCCCAGGGCAGCTGGGTGACGGTCCGGAGGGGGCATAGTGCTAGTCTTAAAAAGCCCATGATTAAAGAGCCACCAGCTCACGTTTCAAATAGATTCTCTCCACTCAGCGAGGCACCCGCTGATAAACAAACTCTGATTATTGGCGACTCGGTTCTGAGAAACGTCAGGGTAGCGACACCAGCGACCATAGTTAACTGTATCCCAGGGGCCAGAGCCGGCGACATCGCATCTAAACTTAAGTTAATGGCTAAAACTAAACGTAAATACAATAGAATTGTAATTCACGTCGGCAGCAATGACTCCCGGCTTCGTATGTCGGAGATCACTAAAGTGAATGTTGAGTCGTTGTGTGCTTTTGCTAAAACGATGTCAGACAAAGTAGTTTTCTCTGGCCCGCTCCCTAATACAACAGGTGATGACATGTTTAGCCGCATGTTGTCTTTTAACCGCTGGCTGTCGACGTGGTGTCCTGTAAACGGTGTGGGCTTTGTAGATAATTGGCTAACTTTTTTGAGAAAACCTGGTCTTGTTATGAGAGACGGCGTTCATCCCACTTGGGATGGAGCAGCTCTCTTATCTAGGAATATTACAAAGTCTATAACATGACAACCCATAGTTGGGACCAGGAAGCAGAGCTGCAGTGCTAAACACTTCTCTGCGCTCCCTCTGGATCAGTCACACAACCCCATAGAGATTGTGTCTGTCCACCGTCCGATTAAATTATTTAAATTAAACAATAACAGAGCGAGAACTCCACACAAAAATCTAATAAAAATTAAAACAACCTCTGCAACAACACAGGGAACTAAGACTTTTAAATGTGGTCTTTTAAACATTAGATCACTATCAACTAAGGCTCTTTTAGTTAATGAACTAGTCTCTGACTACAACCTAGATGTATTGTCCCTCACTGAGACGTGGCTGCATCCTGATGAATTTGTCAGTCTAAATGAATCTACTCCTACCAGTCATATAAATGCACAGGTTCCCAGAGAATTTGGGCGAGGAGGTGGAGTTGCTGCTATTTTTAACTCCAGTCTATCAATTAATCCAAAACCTCAACTTAACCTAAGCTACAAATCATTTGAATGTCTGGTTCTTAGTCTTCCACGCCAATCCAGGAAACACCAACAGCCAATCATATTTGCTGTAGTTTACCATCCTCCCAGGGCTTATACTGAATTTTTAACGGAATTCCCTGAGTTTTTATCAAACTTAGTCCTAAAGAGCGATACAATTATTATTGTTGGTGACTTTAATATCCATGTTGACAATAAGAAAGATTACCGTAGCGTAGCATTTAATTCAATACTAGACTCAACTGGTTTCAGTCAGTGTGTGCACCAACCGACTCATTGTTGTAACCACACACTTGACCTTATATTATCGTACGGTGTCGGAATTGAACATTTAACAGTCCTCCCGCACAATCCAGTTCTATCAGACCATAATTTAATAACCTTTCATTTTTCAATGAATGAATATATGCCACCAATAAAAAATTCATTTTCTAGATGTCTACCTGATAGTGCTGTAGCTAAATTTAAGGAAATAATTCCAATTACATTTAAACCCGTATTATCCGTAGATATAAAGAACAAATTCTTTAAAAACACGAGCTCCATTGAGATCGACCACCTCGTCGATAGCTCTGCAGACTCATTACGATTAACATTAGATTCAATAGCGCCTCTAAAAAAGAAAAATGTCAAACATGGTAAATTAGCTCCGTGGTATAATTCCCAGACAAATGAGTTAAAACAATTATCAAGAAAACTAGAAAGGAAGTGGCGCTCCAGCAACCATGTTGAAAACCTCATAGACTGGAAGAATAGTGTTAAAGAATATAAAAAGGCTCTCCACAAAGCAAGAGCAGCCTACTATTCAAAACTAATAGAAGAGAATAAAAACAACCCCAGGTTTCTCTTCAGCACTGTAGCCAGGCTGACAGAGAGTCACACCTCCACCGAACCCAGTATTCCTCGATCCCTAAATAGCAATACCTTTATGACCTTTTTTAATGATAAAATTCTAACCATTAGAAATAAAATCAACAATCTCCTGCCCTCAATTGGCACTAATACCCTCCCAATAACAGAAATCTCAGAAATGGCTGAGAATCCTAACCATTATTTAGACAGCTTCTCTCTGATCACTTGTGATCAGTTTACCAAAATAATCTCAGGTTCTAAACCAACAACCTGTATCTTAGATCCCATTCCTACAAAATTACTTAAAGAAATTCTGCCCCTAATTGATAGTTCGTTACTTAACACAATCAATCTGTCATTATCATCAGGTTATGTACCACAGTCTTTTAAAATAGCAGTAATCAAACCCCTTCTCAAAAAACCCACCCTAGACCCAGAGGTTTTAGCCAATTACAGACCAATATCTAATCTCCCCTTCATGTCTAAAATCTTAGAAAAAGTGGTAGCCAATCAGCTGTGTGAGTTTCTCCAGGAAAATAATATATATGAAGACTTTCAGTCGGGGTTTAGAGCCAATCACAGCACAGAAACAGCCTTGGCAAAAGTCACTAATGACCTTTTAATAGCCTCAGATCAGGGACTTGTGTCTGTCCTCGTTCTGTTAGATCTCAGTGCAGCATTCGACACAATTGACCATCAAATTTGATTACAAAGACTCAAACAGTTAATTAAAATTAATGGAACTGCCCTTAATTGGTTTAAATCTTATTTTTCTGATCGCTCCCAATTCGTGTAAATTAATGATGTGACATCTGTGCGCACCAAAGTTAACCATGGTGTTCCACAGGGCTCTGTGCTCGGCCCAATTTTATTCTCATTATATATGCTTCCACTAGGAAACATTATCAGGACACACTCGGTAAATTTCCACTGCTATGCGGATGACACCCAGTTATACTTGTCAATAAAACCTGAACAAAGTAATCAATTAACTAAACTTCGAGCATGTCTCAAGGACATAAAAACCTGGATGACCCGCAATTTTCTCTTATTAAACTCAGACAAAACAGAGGTTATAATACTTGGCCCCAAACACCTTAGAGATAAATTATCTAATGATATAGCTGCGCTAGACGACATTGCCCTTGCTTCCAACGAAACAGTCAGGAACTTGGGAGTGATCTTCGATCCTGATTTATCTTTTAATAGTCACTTAAAACAAATTTCTCGGACTGCCTTTTTCCACTTGCGTAATATCTCAAAAATCAGGCATGTCCTTTCGCAAAAAGATGCAGAAAAACTAGTCCACGCCTTCGTTACATCGAGACTGGACTATTGTAATTCATTATTATCAGGCTCCAGCAGTAAGTCGTTAAAGACTCTACAGCTTGTCCAAAATGCCGCAGCACGTGTCCTGACAAGAACAAAGAAAAGAGAGCACATTTCTCCAGGATTAGCTTCGCTACACTGGCTTCCAGTTAAATCTAGAATAGAATTTAAAATTCTCCTCCTCACCTTCAAGGCCCTTAATAATATAGCGCCTTTTTACCTTAAAGAGCTGTTAGTACCTTATAAACCCGCTAGAGCACTCCGCTCCCAGAATTCAGGCTTACTTGTCGTCCCTAAAGTCTCTAAAAGTAGAGTAGGAGCCAGAGCTTTTAGCCATCAAGACCCTCACTTGTGGAATAATCTACCAATTTCAGTTCGGGAGGCAGACACCATCTGTTTGTTTAAGAGTAGGCTCAAAACCTTTCTTTTTGATAAAGCTTATAGTTAGAGTTAATTAGTGAGGCAGAACGTAACTTGCTCTATTTAATGACATATGACACACGGAGCTTCTTTTTCCAGCTTCTCCTTCCTCTTCTCCATCCCTAACCCCCCTCCCTTTGCTTTAACACCCGCAGATCCAGGGCCTCTGTGGCCGCACCATGGATTGCTGTTTGTGGATCGCGCATCGGGGGTCGCAGTGGTGGACCCAGTGTGGCGGATTCTGTGTCGTGTGGGCTGATCGTGGTGCTGGTGGTGGACCCTGCGTCGCGTTGGCACTGGGTAAAGGAGGTGGACCAGGGCCGCGGCGATGGCTCGTGGTGGGTCCTGGTGGGCGGTGGTGGACGGTGACTGAGGACTGGAGTGGCCTCTGGTCTGGATGGTGGATCGTGGTCCTGCTGGTTGCTGACCATGGACTGTGATTGCAGCGGGACTGCATCAATGCCGCTAAAGACTTTAATGATGAATGTTTTTACACGTGGCATCTATTGCACTTCTGTCCGTCCTGGGAGAGGGATCCCTCACATGTGGCTCTCTCTGAGGTTTCTACTTATTTTTACCTGTTAAAATGGTTTTTAGTAGTTTTTCCTCACTCTTGCTGAGGGTTAAGGACAGAGGATGCCACACCCTGTTAAAGCCCTATGAGATGAATGTAATTTGTGAATATGGGCTATACAAATAAAATTTGATTGATTGATTGATTGATTGAATCCGATATCACTCCAGAGCTTTTGAATCATTTCAATGTTAATATTCCTGATGTATGTATTAAATGTGAAACACATAAAGGGACGCTTTTCCATTGTTTATGGTCCTGTTCAAAGGTACAGGAGTTTTGGAGTGAGGTTGTTGAGACACTCTCAAAAACTTCAGAGGTGACTTTTCTATGTGCCCAAGAATGTGCGTTTTGGGACTCATACCAAAGGACATTAATCTCAGCAGAGCTAACAGAAAGATGGTTACCCTATGCCTACTACAAGCCAGAAGGATTATTGCAAAATGTTGGAAAACTATACAGAGGCCGACCACAAAAGGCTGGCTAGAGGACATTGTACAAGTTATAGCCATGGAAAAAATAACATTCACTGAAAGGAAAATATGCGCAGTTTGAAGAGATGCAGACTTCCTTTTTGGACTTTGTGAAAGGCCCTCAATTCCTTAGGGCTCTAAAGTGAACATTCAGTCATTACCCCTGTACAATCACTGGGAAACCCACTGTCCAAAAACCCCTTTCCAATGTACCAATGAACGTGCCATCTAATTTTAAGTGTCATTTTATATCAATCAATCAATCAATCAAATTTTATTTGTATAGCCCATATTCACAACTTAAAATTCATCTCATAGGGCTTTAACAAGGTGTGGCATCCTCTGTCCTTAACCCTCAGCAAGAGTGAGGAAAAACTACTAAAAACCCTTTTAACAGGGTAAAAATAAGTAGAAACCTCAGAGAGAGCCACATGTGAGGGATCCCTCTCCCAGGACGGACAGAAGTGCAACAGATGCCACGTGTAGAAAACATTCATCATAAAAGTCTTTAGCGGCATTGATGCAGTCCCGCTGCAATCACAGTCCATGGTCAGCAACCAGCAGGACCGCGTTCCAGCATCCAGACCAGACGGTGACTGAGGACCACTCCAGTCCTCAGTCACCGTCCACCGCCGCCCACCAGGACCCACCACGAGCCCCCGCTAAAATCAAATAAATTTATATAATTTATTTGATTTTATTCTATATTTATTTTTTGTTTTTGTTTTTGTCTGGTTGCTTGTTTCTTATGTTTATTGTATTTGTAACTTGTTCTTCCTTGAAAGGGAAAAAAAACAATAAACACATTTGGATGAGAAGATGAGCCGAACTCGGTTTGTTCAATCAAGTATTTATTTAGAAAGCAATGACAGGGTATGAAAAGATCAGCAAAGCAATGGGCATCCAACACACTACCCCAGAACTCTAGCAGCCCTGGGGAAGCCTTGAGTCGCATCAGAACACAAGACCCATCAGAACACGAGTCCCAGAAGTACGCATCAGCACATCAGAACGCATCAAACAGCCGGCGTCTGTAAGATTTTATAACAGTAGGTCTTGGTTCTTCCTCCTCGAAAGTGTGCACGCGTAGTCCCTCCTCTTGGCATTTGGAATAAGGAAGCGAACAGGAGACACTCTCAAGGCCTTGACCAGCTGATGCCATGAGGGCCAAAATGTTGTTGTTGGACAAAAGGTATTATGTTCCTGCTATATCGGCTGAAAAGTTCTGTTTGTACAGACATTCAAAACAACTTAACAAAAACAACGAAACAGAACTGTGAGCCACATACATTCTAATTTCAAGATTACACAGTAGGAAGGAAAAGGCTATTTATTAATCATTTGTATAGAAGGAATTATATCTGGCTCAAACTGCTCATGCTTCTCCCCCTTTAGTTGCAAATAGTTTCAGTCAGAACCCCACTATATATAATTATTCCACCCTAACAGTAGTCCTGCCATGAGGGAGTTACAATAGTCTAGGCGTGAGATGACCAGAGCCTGGACCAGAACCTGCGCTGCCTTCTGAGTGAGAAGGGGACATATTCTCCTGAAGTTGTGCAGCATGAATCTACAGGAACGTGTTGTTGATGTAATGTAGGCAGTAAGGGAGAGTTGACTGTCGAGTGTTTGAATACTTATAAATTTGGGTAAAGCAAATCACAGTTGGTTGACAATTCAAGGTCCTCAAAATCATTCTGGTGTAACCTTAGATGTGTAAACAGTGTAGCGGCTTTGCAGGGTAAATGTGACATACCGTCCATCTCTGTTAAACCCAGATACTCTTCCTTACACCTCACTTCAATATCCATACACAACATACCTACTTTCACATCCCCCTTCAAGGTGAGAGCATCATTCAATACGTTTATGACCTTGATCGGCAAGATGCCCTGTTCCACCTTGAAATGATCATGGTAATTATGACATTGCAATTTTTTAAACACTGTTTCAGCAGGCTCCAGCATTTCCTCTCAACCAGGCCTAATAATAGCTAGTGCCCAACCAGGTGTATCTTGCCAACATATCAAGAGTAAAGTCAAAATTTAGCAGCATTGAAGAGGGTAAACATTTCAAACGATAACTGATGGTCAGATACTTGAGGGTCAAGTATCAGAGGAGAAATACTTCTATGGTCCAATCAGAATCAGAATCAGAAGTATTTTATTGCCAAGTAGGTTTACACCTACAAGGAATTTGCTCTGGTAATTGGTGCATACAATGAACATAGAAACATAAAAACGCAATAACATAAAAACGCAATAAATACAACATACATAGGAAAAGCAATACAAATTAGAAAACCAGTATATATTTACCCACTGTTTACTTATTATTTACTCACTTTTTTCCAATATTTATACAAAGTAACATTTATTTTGACGTAAACATTTCTGAATAAAAAGATATAAAAAGTGAAGTAAAAAGTGAAATGCAAAATGCAAAACAGTAAACAGTGACCCTTCACAAAGCCAGCAAGATCATGATCCACCATCAAGATCGGATGCCACTATTGTCATTGTCCACTGCTGCCAATTAGGATCCATCATCAGCTGACACCTCGGTCATGGTCCACCACCATTATCTGATGCCAACGCGCTAAAGGATATGCCATTATTATTACGATCAGCCCGCACGATATAGAATCCGCCATACTGGATCCACCATCGGACCTCTGATACGCGATCCACAAATCGTAATCCATGTTGTGGCCACAGCTGTGGCCCTGGATCTGCGGGCGATAAAGCAAAGGTACTCCGGGGAAGGGGTCAAGTCAGTTACATGTATTTATGAAATATGAATTACTTTGATGTAGGGATGGGCATCGACGAAAAAACTGGATTTGGCTATGTGGCAGGAGGTCGGAGTATCCGAGTTGCCTGGAACGCAGCACAGTGAGGATGTTAGCAGCAGGAGGAAGAAGCCCGTAGCTAGCCTCCGCTGCTAGGCTTCATGTCCGCAAACGGACCCTCAGTCCACGGGGAAGGGAACCCGGACAGACCCGGGTCTGGGTAAGGGGTTCCGGGAGTGAGGACGTTACAGCAACCGGACTGAGAGGTCAAGAACCGTCAAATCCAGCTAGCTCTCAGCGGCTAGCTGCTGCTCTCTCTTGCGGCTAGCTGCTCTCTCAGCTGGGCTTAAGAGTACAGCAGCGCATATTTTCAAGTGTAACCAGTGAACGGATCCTCTTTAACTGCCACAAGACTGGTTCATCTTGTAATAAAGATCTCAATTAGGAAACACGCTGTGTTTTTTCTATTTTCAATGCATTCTAATATGGCCTATAAATAGTGATTTTTAATATAAAAATATTAATGATTCATCGAAAATCGATCATTAATTCTCCCGACGATCGATTCAGACAATTTAATCGAATGCCCATTCCTAGAGGCGACAACACGTTCCAGTATTTTTGACAGAAAGGGAAGATTGGAGATGGGCCGGAAGTTACCTATGGTGTCAGGGTCAAGTCCAGGTTTTTTGAGGATGGGGTAACAGCACACAGTTTTTGGTGAATAAGTTACTGAACCAGAGCTGAAGGACAAGTTAATGATTTATGGAGCTCAGCGTAAGTTCAAAAAGGAAGACTTAAAACCCCTTATAGATCAGCCGCCTGAGGGTGCTCCTAAACATCGGGAACGCCCACAGGAGGGCTTAACCTGCGTGCTGTCAGCGATTGTGGGCGTCCCCAAACATCCAATCAGGCCTGCGCGGGTTCTTGCAGCCAGTCACACAGCAGCTGTCAAACTTTAAAAATCCCCTCTCTTCTCTCCCTCAGCAGTGTCAATGCAGCGACTCACTCAACGCAAGCTTCGCTTATCTGGCTTATTCACATCGTTTTTAACGCGATGCCGGACCCCGACAATGATTATCGTATCCAAGAGGCTTGGACCCAGCATTCAAGAGAGCGGTCAAATCTTACGGATCGTCGGTGCAAGAGCTTCGCCGGGCGAACCTGACGAGGCTCACAGGGGGAGGCCGACTTCATCGCTCAGATTCAACACCGCGGCATCATGCCGGCTTCAGGCCGGCTTCCTCCTCGGCTCCGCGAGCAGCGGTTCAAGTAAACGTTCCATTGATTCTACCGGGTCGCAGTTTGGAGCGTGATCCAGCGACCCCAGCGGGTCCCCCGCCGCGTCTGTTCGCGGTCACAAGTTTCAACCCCTTCCCAAAGATAAGTATTGCATCGTGCTTCTTAAAACACTCATAGTAATAACTTTAGCTTTAGATAATATTCTGACCATCATTCTGCAGTCCCAGGTCCTCACCGTGCAGAACATTGACACTCGTCTAAAACCCTCACACGCGCAGCGCCGCGCATCGGCGTATAAATTATTTGATCTGAGACTCGGAAGCAGTGTACTTCTTCAGAATCATAAAACCGCGCCGAGCTTAAACGTACTATAAACACCTGAACCGGCCGAATTACATTTCCTCTAATTGAGTACGGGTGCGCGCACCTGATGGCGTAAATCCCGAGACCATGCGGAGCGTCAGTCGTGCACGTCCTCAGTATGAATGCTCCACAAACGCTCCCTAATTACGATACCAATTAGACCTAGGCGGTCACTATAGCAAATTCATGTGTAAGCTCAAAGGGCAAGGTGCTTGGTTCCCTAAGCAGATATAACTCTCAATATATTATCCGGCGACGGTGTGAATTACTCGCCTGACTTCAGGTGCAGAGCACCAATGAGCTGCCAAATTCTCAGCAATTCTGCGATGCCTGCTAGGGTTACCTATTTAATGGGTTGATGATTCCCAGAATTCGGGGAGTTTGAGGGTAACCGCGGTCGCGGTCATGGTCAAGTCGTGTTTGTGTATACATCAAGCAAACAAACGTCGGGGTCACCAATGTGGGAATCGTATTTAAACGCAGGAAACAATTCCGAGTTGGGAACATAAGTCCGCGTCCCGTTTATTTTGTAGCTCAAAACAGGATCCAAAATGGCGCTAAATTTCCCAGAAAGCCATGGGGTCAACGTCATCACGTTACCCATCAGGTATTGGGCTCGACGTCATCACGCACGTATATATTTAAAGGGACACGATCCCGGCACAGTCATACTTAACATATTAATTAAATAACGGCATGAAACAACAGTGTATAAAACTACACTAAGAACAAGGTGAATTATGTAAATCACATTCACTAAAGGCGAAGGCTCAATGTTACACTGACTGCGGCGTACTGAGCACAAAAAGTATTTTTCATGACGTTTAAATACAGTCTTATAAACTCTGGAGCAATTCAAATAAAAAAATAAAAAAATAAATAAAAAATAAAAAAAAGTACTCACGTGCTGATTAGGTCCTGATAACTAGTGATGAGCGGTTATTAGTTCAAGTGAGAGCGGAGGTGGACACCTAAACTCCTGCTCGCCTTAAACCAAGTGCAGCTTTTGCTCTGATCCCGAGCAGCGCGACCAGAGAAACCCAACTAACGCACACAACACATTTTCTGCAGCTTCTGCAGAAAATGGCTGCTTCCTCCTGATGCTAACATCCTCGCTGTGCTACATTCAGGGCAGCTCGGATATTTCAACTTCCCGACACATCGAATATGCAATAGTTTTCCTCTATGAAATAAATGTCATCGAAGAAATTTTTGATGATCAATTAAGCGATCGTCGACTAATTACGACCATCCCTAATAAATAAAATCATATTCTTCATACGTAAACCGATTCGTTCAACCCATCGTGCTCATAAAATAAACACATAAATCTATTTACAAATAATCTATGAACGCGTTCAATTACCCGTTAATACAAAAACTAACTATCTCCGGGGACGAGATATTAGGTACGCCGTGATCCGATCAAGGTGCAAGTGCAACAGCTGACTTAATTTTAGACTTTACGCGTGTTCCTGAGAGGTCCTGCGGCTCATCTGCTGGATGATAGTTCCAAGGAGTCAGGCGCTGCCCTCTCCAACTAAAACGCATCAATCACTCGGTGTCCCGCAGTCTGAAAAAATTAATTAAATTGTACAGCATTTTCGCGACATCACAAAATCCTCCCATGCAGCTAATTCATCACAAATCAGCAGCCGCTTTCCTCAGCACTTCGCGATGCACATCATCTCGCATGAAGGCCATTAATAGTTCCATCTATGGGACATGGCATCTCACGCAAAAGGTGCCGATCGACTCGCGTCTGTCCCCATCTGCCCGATCACTTGGCGACGTCACTAGTACTGATTATCTGCAGTCTTTCACAAATGTATTCCATCTGTGAGTTTTTGGGGATTTTAAGGACAATGGCTGTAGCCTTGGTCATCTCCATTGGTCCCGTATTCCTCATTGCGGAAACCTCCTCTAAAACAAAACATGGTTCTCCACCAGCATAAACAAGTTTAATTAAAGCAAACTCTTGCCTGCACTCTATTCAGCTCATGCGTTCAGAATAGGAAATGCAACTTCTTCAGTCTATCAAGGTATTCCCTTGGCTCATTAGAACAATTGGGAAGATTATCTTCTGCCTTCAACCCCTATATCCGTCCTTGCTTATACATACTCCTCTTGAATCAAAGTGTTAAAACCTGATGTCAGCAAATACATATAACTGGTGGTGGTTCCGGATTATCTGCTCACTCTTTAGTCATGCAGCGTTACTGTTAAATTCTCTTCAAACCCACGCCTGGGCACTTCCTCACTATATACCTACATTACACTGGTCGGAAGGACCCTTACGCACCAGCGGCGTACGTGCACCCTATATTCTGTAATGCTGTTGGGCAAACGACCTTATTGTTCAGGTCCGGTCCCGGGTGACCGATTTAAGCCTACACATTGCACTCTTCATGGCTTACACCCGGTCAGTGGACCTACATTTTAGCGCCATGCCTTTCTATTTCCTTTGGTGGTGTGCCGAGCCGCTGTTAATTTCTGTTTGTCTTACGACTTAATTTCTGTTGCGGTGTGCCGTGCCGCTTTCGAATTTCTGTTGTCAATTATTTTAATTTGATCTTGGATCTTAAACATTTCATTTTGGTCAAGTGACCTCGTATTTATTTTGGTTCCCTGCGACCTTTTAATAAGTTCAACACATAGGACTGCACCCTTCATGGCTACACCCGGTCAGTGGACCTTAATTTTAGCGCCATGCCTTTTTATTTCCTTTGGTGGTGTGCCGAGCCGCTGTTAATTTCTGTTCGTCTTATGACTTAATTTCTGTTGCGGTGTGCCGTGCCGCTTTTTAATTTTGTTGTCAATTATTTTAATTTGATCTTGGATCTTAAAAATTTCATTTTGGTCAGTGACCTCATATTTTTGTTGGTTCCCTGCGACCTTTTATTAAGTTCAACACATAGGACTGCACTCTTCATGGCTACACCCGGTCAGGTGACCTTCATTTTAGCTGCCATGCCTTTCTATTTCCTTTGGTGGTGTGCCGAGCCGCTGTTAATTTCTGTTTCGTCTTATGACTTAATTTCTGTTGCGGTGTGCCGTGCCGCTTTCTCATTTCCGTTGTTATTTATTTAATTTGATCTTGGATCTTAAAATTTTCGTTTGGTCTCGTGACCTTTTTTATGTTGGTTCTCTGCGACCTTTTATTCAGTTCTACACATAGGACCTGCACTCACCATGGCTTAACTCGGTCGGTGGACCTTCATTTAAATTGCCATGCCCCTTAATTCCTGTTGCGGCGTACCGTGCCGCTTTGAAATTCTTTCGAATTCGTAACTTAAAGCGGTCGCTTCATCGTCACGTAATCACCATCATATATTAATATATTATCTAGTTAATTATGGCTACATTTTAGATCCCTGTCTATACGCGCGAATACCTCTTCGTTTACATCGTACCTGTCCTCGCGGGGGCATTGATGCACTCCAATGAATCATCTTCTACTTACTTGATAAACGTATATTAATCATCGTTTTCCAAAGTACGTAGTATCCTAGAGGATACTACAACACTTTCCTTTTGGGGGGTATTCCTGTACGAAGCTTTGCTCCTCCCCCTTCTAATCCCGATGACATCACACAGGGGTCTAAAATGCCAAAGTCTACAAATATTCCCATTCTCTGTACACTGAAAAATAAACGTGTTAAACTAAAAACCAAGTCTCTCCTGATTGAAATGGAGCTCAGCGTAAGTTCAAAAAGGAAGACTTAAAACCCCTTATAGATCAGCCGCCTGAGGGTGCTCCTAAACATCGGGAACGCCACAGGAGGGCTTAACCTGCGTGCCGTCAGCATCTGTATCTGTATCTGTTAACCATATGAATTATCTGTATCCGTACTCGGAGTGGGCGGGGCCTAACCCGGAAGTGGGCTGTATTTAACCCGGAAGTAGGCCGGGTTGTCTTGAAACGGGCAGGGCTTTAACCAGTGTGTTATTTTAAGCATGCAATTGATATGGGTTGATCAGAAATTGTTATATTTATTGCTGATTAGAAAACTATTACAGGACAGCATCAGCATTGACCTTTCGTATCAATGATTTTGATCACAATAGCAAACGAACTTTGGAGGGATCATTTTCAGACACAGTGAAAGAGTCCCATACTCCAGAAGTCCTCTTGGTCTTTGGTGTAGGAGGACCTTCATCACCAGATGCAATATTGGTCTCAGTGGGGGAAAGGTGGGTGCTACTGCCACCCTCACTGTCCTGCAAGGTTAAGCAAACTCTGACTGGTGGTTCAGTGTCAGCTGAAATACTCTCTGTATCACTCATTATTCTGTATCACTGATCATGAGAGAGAGAGAGAGGGGGAGTGTGTGTGTGTGTGTAGCTTAATTTGTAATATTTGTTATACCATTACTACCTAGAAAGTGTCAGACACTCAGTGCGTGAAGTAAAATAAAACTGGTTAGAGCCAACTGACGGTTTAAAAAAAAACAAAAAAACTCCAACGACCGGCAGAGAGATGGAGAGAGAGAGAGAGAGAGCGAGAGAGTAGCCAGACGCTAGAGAGTAGTCAGACACTCAATGCGTGAAGTACTGTTTATTTACAGGGGGGCTTCCCCCCTGAACTCCCACCTCCGGGAGCGGACTCTCCGGAGCTTCGGAGGCTACCTGTACCACCTCAGTCTCATCCAGAGGAGCGAGAGGCTCTGTTGGCGGAGCCCCGCCAATAGCAGCCTCGGGCTGGGCTGCTCGCTGAAGCTCCCCTTCGAGAGCCGCGGCAGTCGGAGCTGCCTCTGGAGCTGCCGCTGCGGGAGCCGCCACAGGCAGAGACGCAACGCGAGTCGCTTTCTACCAGCACCACGTCTGAACGAACCCACGTTTAACAGAACTTTAATGGTTAATAAGTAAGTACAAACTGAAATAAAAACAAACTTCAAGCTGAATAAACCCTAAACGTTAACGGAAAAGACCCGCGAACCTGAGTGACTGAGAGACAGAGAGCTGTTCTGTGAGTGAGTGAGCAGAGCGGTGTGTGAAGGGGAGGAGCGCTGTGACGCTGTGTGAGGATTTTCATTCAGTCCGAGCACAGATATTGACTAGTATTACTCGTATTATACTCGTGATCGGCAAAAGTGCTTTATCCGTACCGGATACTCGTTTCAGCCGAGTATCCGGCTCATCTCTAGCGGTTACGCTTTATTTTATTTTACGCGCCGAAGCATTTCAGGAAGAGAGTGTGTCGGTTTGTGCTCGGCCCATGTCACCACAGAGACTCAACCTGAAGCAAATCCTCAAGGATACAACTGTTCCACACTGTGTTCAATTGCCCCTGCCTTCCCTGTGTGTATTTAAGCCTCTGTCCTTCGCTTTGTCCTCTGTCGGATTGTCAGTTTTTCTCTGTGTTTCTTGTTCCTGTTCCTCTTATCGTTCTGGTCGAAGATGTTCCATGGTGCAGTCGTTTCCTGCGTTCCTGCCCTGTCCTGATCTCCTGAGCCTCTTGTAAGCTTCCTTGTGTTTTTGTCCTCTTGTTCTTGTTTTTCCAGTGTTTCAACTCCTTTAGTGTTTATGTTTTGTGTTCTTGTCTATTTAAGTATTTTTATATTAAATACTCGTTTTGTTAACTACCTCTGCTCCTGGGTCAATCTACTTCCACACAATCCTGACAACTAGGGCTGAACGATTTGGGGAAATAATCTAATTGCGATTTTATTTACCCCAACATTGCAATATTTTTTTATATTATCTTTTTTTCCCCCAACAAAACGTAATGAAGGATCTAAATATGACCAACACAATATTATGTACATTTAGTGTAAAATATTCTTTCCCTCATTTTACATTTTTATTTAACTGCTCATTACAGAAACAAGAACAACAAATCGTAGGCTTTGCCACTGTAAATTTAAGTAAATGTTACTGCTCCCAAGTCTGTAACATTTCACACAGCTGAAACATAGAATGTGCCTCTAATACTTTGAAAATGTTTTTAAAAATCAAAGTAAATAAAGTTATAAACAAAAAACTGAGAAATGCACAGGTCACAAAGTAAAACAGTACAACTGCATATATGAACCGTTTCCTGAAGCTGATGAAATGGTCCCACTCTTCAGACTTTGGTTTTTAATCCTTTCGAACACAAGTCACCTAACAGACAGTGTGTGTGGAGCCACAAAACACCAGACATTAGGGGCTGTGAAGACCTTGAGCATCCCGTTCAAGTCCGGGTGGTCGTGCAGTAGTATGAAGGTATATGTAGGTGACCGAGCCGCCCCAGAGCTTGGATTGCTTTTGAGGGGAGCGATATTTTAGGTCCGCCGCCCGCACCGAGGTCACCAGCGTGGCGTAAGTGCTAATCCCTAGAGCGCTGGCGCTTGGCTGTTCACATCGGACTCGCATTTCCAGCAGAACAAGATCACTTTTCCTACTAGACACTGACACAATCACATCATTGCATTCCTGTATCTGTTAACATGCTCTCCGTATGTGATTTATGTGATTTTTGTGATTCATGTATGTATGTCAGTGATGTGTTAAGTGTACAAGCTACTGGATGATCTGAATTTCCCTCGGGATTAATAAAGTATCCATCTATCATCTATCTATCATTTCCCCACGCCGGTCAACCTGCCGATTCTGCTCCATAATCACACATACAGCCCAGTCTCTATCTCTCTATTTACCTATATGACATGGGTGGCTGTAGTGGATGGGCAGAGGGGGACATTTAATAATGTGGTTGGTAAAAGTGGTCAAATTAAAAATCCATGACAACAGAAGGTGAATACAAAGTATGGGATGCATATTTGATAATTTATATCATGTAAAATATTTCATCTATATCGTTTAAAAATCATTTTTCAGTGTGTTTCCTGTGGCGATACGCTCGCGTCAAGCGGAAAAAATAGACTTGACGCCGAAACGATCGCTTCACGGCGCTAGGCAGCTACGCTTCAGCGTCCGGTGTGTTCAGCACAACGATTTAACATGGGAGTGGATGGGAGCCAGAGGCTTGGCGCTGCGCTCACGCCACACTTTAGCGTCGCTTCCGCGTCCGGTGTGAACCCGGCATCACTCTGAGTCCGCCACGTCGGCCGAAGACTTGAGGCCCCTGTAGGTGATGCAGGCCTGCTTCGCTGTCTTCTGCATCAGAGGAGTTTTGTTCTCCCACGGCATTCTGGCTGCAGGTGAGGAAAGCAGCCCAGTGCCCTACCCTCTTTTGCACATTGTAATCGCTCACATCGCAGTTAGAAAATCACGTTTTATTATATCGCGATTTTATTGCAAATGCAAATAATCGTTCAGCAGTGTAACTCAGTACTGACACTCAGGATTCTACCTCCCTACTGAAACTCTAGACTGTAACTCGGGACTCCTACATTGGCCGGCTGTCCTGCTAAAACTTGAACAAACATGAGGACGGTGTAACTTACTGTTCACAAACATCCTGTTGTAACCGACTATGAATGTGTGGTTGGTCTTCTGAAGTTGTATCAAAACATAATAACATGACTCTCTGTGGTTGTGGTTCTCATTTACCGGAGAGTTCCACAATGCGCCAGAATGAGACCGGGGATAGGCCTGGTCTTGTGTCAAAGTGCAGCCAGCCAATCAGCGAGCTCTACCTTATGGCTCCAAAAGGCTTCAGTTGATAGGCCTGGTCAAGTGTGACTCAGAGTGCAGTCAGCCAATCAGAGGAAGGGCTCATAAATAATTAATGAGGCATGCAAAATACAACTTGCTCTGTCTGGAGGGCCAGAGAGATAAAGAATCTCCTGGAAGCTTGAATGCTGTGGCCAGCAGATTTGCATCGTGGAGGACAGCCCCAATGTTTTGAATCAGCAGTCTGACTTCAGAGATTCAATGGCGGAGCTTTACAAGCAAGGACTCAAGCCCTCTTTACTGTATCCTGCACGGCTCCGCATCACTCTTCCTAACGGGGACAAACTGTAACCCAGGGGTGTTTGGTTTCTTTTATATTTCATATGACAATAGCTAAGCTGAAGATTGTGTGTAGAGAGAAAGGAATTTTTATTTTTGGTATGCAATGGGTAGTTTAAAGAGCTGTCATGTTGCGGGATGGTAGGATGGGGTTTTTTTTAGGGTTCGCTCCCGATTTAATAAATGTTTTGGTAAATGGTTTTGTATTTATAAAGCTCTTTTCACCTGCTGCCTCCCACGTTTAATTCATTGTAATTGTGGTTGTTGTGAATATGTTTTTTATCCATTCAACTTTTTAGTGTTTACCCAACCTGGTGCAGGACTCTGGTAAATGGTTTTGTATTTATATAGCGCTTTTATTGTCTGATGGTGGCCACTCAAAGCTCTTTACAGTACAGTTTTACATTCACCCATTCACACACACATTCATACAGTACATCTATTAGCAGCACGTTGTTGTTCTATGATGGGGAATTCGGGGTTCGCCAACTTGCCCAAGGACACTTCGCCATGCAGATGGGAAAGACTGAGGATAAAACTGACGACTTTCAGGTTGGAGGACGGCCGCTCTACTCCTCAGTCTACTCAGATACTTGACCATTACTGACAATAATCCATCACCTAATTTACCTTCCACTATGCTACTAACTGTTTATTCTAATCAATGCTACAAATACCCTTATCTTCTACATTTTCAGTTAAGGAGAATGGTTAGCCTCCTAAATTATTTAAGCTGGAACTTCAAGGGTTTAAACCAACCCATTGAGAGAAGGAAAGTTCTATCACAGATACAAAAAAAAATTCTATGACTAAAACACGTCTCTTGCCCTGTGATATAAACGAACCTGTGCTGTTGCACGCAGGTGGCATATTGCAATCCCTCATTCTCCCTGCTTCCCTCATGCTAGAAAATTAAGGAAATAGACCTGCAATCAGTGTTGTGCAAGTTCATGAACTAGTTCAAAGTTCAGTTCATACAAGAAAAAATTAATAGTTCACATTCATAGTTCACCATTTAAATTCTGAACTAGTTCATAGTTCAGTTCATTTCATAGTTTTAAGGTGGAAAGTGAGAATGAAAGACTTAACTTGTTAAAGAAAACCTTATCACCCTTAAACCCATCACTACCCCTTGCCTTAACTGTCGGAATCTTTATCAGACAGTGTGTACAAATCCCTCACATAATAATAAGGTGCATCGGATGTAGTTGCTAAGTCTGCGTCTTTGCTTTCTCTTGCCATCTGTATATGAGACCGAGAGCTGTTGTGTTGCAGGTATGGCCTGGCCCTTTAAGGAAAGTTTGTAGTGTGTGACGTAGTGCACCTGGGTATTGTGGGAAAGGACGCTAAAAGTGTCTGTATATCGAGAAGTGACGGACCACCTAGAGGTGCTGCGAGTGTTGCTCCTCCTGTATATCCGAGAAATAAAGTGGCCGCATTCCGAGTAAAGAAACATCTCCTCCTCCTTCTTCACGGAGCGGTCCGGGCGGCTGGTTACCGGCCAGACAGTGAGCCAAGATAACCTGTTAGCTGAGACACTGCCCAGAGGAGAAAACACTAGGAATACGTTGCTTGTTTGGTCTACATATGTGTGCCATGAGTGATGGGTAACGTAGTGCGAAGTCGGGTTAGTTAGTTTGGTTAGGCTACATCGCGGACATGTTACGGGCACTGAGCAACGACATGGTGCAAGCATTCGATTTAGACAGCGTCTCTCCTGAGGAGAAAGTATTGAAATGTCCTGAGGGTCAGTGAACAGGTAGGGGTGGGGCACGTGACAGTTATAGGCCAATGGCTGTAGGGTTTAATGGAATGGCAGGCTATCATTGGATACAGTGATGGATGACAGGAGTGTCGGAGTTACAAACAAGAAGTGTGTCGTGTTAGCTGGACTTTAATAAAGTTACACATAAAAAGAGAAGATTCCTGTCGTCTATACATGAGGACGCTACAATATGAGCGTGTTCACCGTTCAAATTCATTATTCATCGTTCTCATAAAAGTGAACGCGTTCATTTGCGTTCGTTCATGCACAACACTGCCTGCAATATGCTCACGCTAAAGACCCAGAGGTATACAAAAAGCGAATTGAATTACAAACCAAATTCGACCTCTCGACACACCCAATTGAACGCCAGCTTCTGAGGAGCGAGGGTTTATTTTACGTTTATCGTAAAATATCTGGTACGCTGTTGGCTAAGCAGCTGAGAGGTATTAAGGCAAAACAGTTCATCACAAAAATTGCAAGGGAGGATGGAAGCGTCTCCTCTGACCACACCGAAATTACGCCGACACATTCAGGAATTTCTACTCCAGACTTTACTCCTCTGAATTCCGCAATGATAATAATTTGATGGAGGATTTCTTAAACCAACTGAACATTCCCATGCTCTCTTCTGACAACAAAACTAGACTAAATGCACCTATATCACAATTTGAAATAGCTGCAACTATCTCTTCATTGCAATCTGGAAAATTCCCGGGACCCGATGGATTTCCTGTAGAATTCTTTAAATTATTTTCTTCCCTGATTTCCCAGCAACTAAGTTTAGTTCTGTCAGATTAAGGTAAACTTTCACCATCATTATACAACACAAATATCACTCATTGCAAAGAAAGGCAAAGACCCAACAAAGTGCTCCTCTTATAGGTCATGATGCCAAGATGTTGGCTAAAGTTTTGGAGGACGTGATACCATTAATTTAGCCTGACGTTGTCATACTCACAATTCTAGGCAGAATGTGAGTCTGAGACCGCTCCATTAGGCTGTGATTATGGGGCGTGTTTCAACCGAACCAGAAAAAAAAAGCCTCTTCGCTCAATTGGATAGACCTACAACCAATCAGTGCAACGTAGTATGTGACGTATGTAAAGCGACGCATAGCTGTTGTCAACAGAGTTCAACTGCACGCATGCTGGAAGAAGTAGAACAAGAAGATCAGTAAAAACGATTTTTGCCAGTGTTTTTGAGAGAAACAGTAAATGTAACAGGCCCCCCCCCCGCTTCCCCAAACATGACGCAGAGTTTCTCTACTGATGTCACACGGCTCTTTATTGTTCACTTCATCGTAGCCGTAAATACACCGTAAAACTGGAATGACATTAAGTACTCGATATTTTAATCCATAAAACCAAACAAAAACGTTAAAATACAATAAACAAACAAATCACCACGAGACAAGTCTGATGCGTTAACGTGACATAGCGACTCCTGTTCCGCGCTACCTGCAGCAAAGTAAATGGGACCAGCTTCCTTACCTCGCTCCGCTGGCGAGGGGTGTTAAACTATAGTTTTTGAGAAATGCCACACAGCGTTCGTTGTACGGCAGGTGTCTTATTGCACTGGTCCGCAAGCGAGGGATCTGGTGCGTCTATTAAAATAGTCCGCTCCTTAAACTGCAGGTAGTTATGCGAGGGGAGTTGCTACGCGGAAGGCATCTTGGTTGAAAACCAATTCAACCCAAGCGTACTTTGATGACGTGGTTGATTACGTTACCGTTGATCACCTGTCCATCATCGTATAAAGCCCGCCCTGACAATCTGATTGGCTCGACCTTTTTGGAGTCTGGCATAATTTCTCCCCAACGGAGAGACTCCAGACCGAACTGCCCGACCTCAAATGTTGTGGGCGGGGCTAAGTTCGTCTGGCTACCAGGCTACCATTAATTGTATCAGAAGATCAAACTGGCTTTGTCAAAAACCACTAATCATACTTTAATAAACACCACCTGTTTGATATTATTTACTCAACCTCTGTAAATACTCACTCAATTCATCTAGTTTCAGGATATAAACTAAATCTGCACAAAAGTGAACTTTTCCCTATGAATGAGGCTCTCCCGTTGAAGTACACCACCCTTTAAGATAGCGGAGAAAGGTTTTAATTACCTTGGCATTACTGTTACAAGAAAAAAAGTTTTTCTTGAGGAAGGGTATCACATGTTTTAGGGATCATTAATAACAGATTTGCTACATTCGAGCAGCTATGGAGAAAAATGCAGCCTTCCGAACACTAACTTCTTCAGAGATATCTGCACCTGAATCGACCGTTGCTGAGGTGTTGGTTAGGTTACAATCATTGCGCAAAGGGCTTATTTTAATTACATATGGCAAGCTGACAAATATAAGAAGTGCTCCTCTCAACTAAATTTAAACCGCCTGGGAGCAGGACCTCATGCTCAGTGGGTGAGGGACATCATGGTATGTCTTCAACTTTAAAGATCCGCTACTCAGTTTATAGCTCCAATGAGGGCCAAAGGGTATGGGGACCTTTCCTAAAATACTTTCAGAACCTTGAGTCAAGCCCTTGTCATGGTCCTTTGGTATTATAACAGTATTACTGCTATTACTGTTGTTAATTATACATTTGTCTTACATTATAGATCTGTTTGTTTTGGGTTTTGTTTATCATCTGTCCCTCAGCTGACCTCTGCTAGTATTATACTTTGAATGACCGTATTATTCTCCAATAAAAGTATTCACCTGAAAACAAAATTTAGTAGACCATGGGACTTGGCCATAGACAGTCTTCTTTCCCAACTCTACTATCTCCTTATCATGTGAACTCCAATAAATTGTGTTCAAGATTTGCAATTTATTTTCAGCATCAATTGCATGCAGTGAGTTCCCTTCATTCCATCTGCAGAAGAGACAGCCACTTCACCCCACTCCATCTACAACATGTTTTATTTTGTAGTCGACGCAAATAACACACTGTTCCAGCTGAAGACAACTGGCATGAAGTAAACAACTGAAGAATGATTTGTAAAAACAAAACAAAACCGGTCTATGGCTTACTGAGCATGACACTGAATCTATTTATATACTCAAATAACTTCCATAAAAGATTTAAACATGAAACAAAAAGCTTTTTTTTTCTTTCATAAATATAAAAAAGGGGGAGGAAGGAAGGCCACTATGGGCCTAAAGGGGGATACAGTCTCTTTCACCGAGACAGCTTCACACTCAACAGAGTAATACATATCCTGTTTACTGTTATGGCACCAGCATCAAAGAATGCCATGGAATTGTGGGTTTCCATCATGGATGTTTTACCTCAAATAAGTTTAACAGAGCAAGTAGGTACTGAACCAACAAGTAGAATAGAATAAGAGCTAAACAAATACAAATACCTCAATTAGAGATATATCTTGACTGTCACTTGAGGTATTGTGGAGCAAAGCATTTCAGTACATTGTCTAGTTTTTCCTTGTTTTTTGGAATAGTATGGAGAATCATTACATAATTACAAAAACCAAAAATGTATCACATATAATCTACATAAAAGCTGAGGATGTCAATAACACATTTTTCTATACGAAAATTCCATACTAGAATGGCAGAATATTGACATTTATGTATAAAAATGTAGCAGCAAACATGAGAAAGCACTGATTTAAATCCATAACATTTTTTTTTACATGTAGCTGGAATTTATTTCCTATAGCAGCAGAATACAGGGAGTGTTTCTCTCCTATTCTATATCCTTAATGTACAATCAGAAAACTAATTCACAGGGTTCCTACACAGTTTGACACACTCAAAATTAAGTCATCCTGCTCATAATAATCTTTTACACTCTTCACATTTGATAGGACACAACTGCTTGCTCATGACACCATCACTGTCCTGTGTAGGAACCCTGACTTGACAGCGTTAGGACACACCTCACTGTTGAGCTATCACCCTTTTTGCTCTTTGTTTTCTCATCCCTTGGTACTCTTGTCAAGTTTGCTCATCTTTTTAAGCAGGTCCCCCCCAAACAAATGCAGCCCATGTCTTTTAGGTTTGTGCAAAATCACATCAATAGTTTTAACGCTCGCCCTTTCTTTTAAGCTTCATCTGCATCCAAGAATCTATGTGCAGTATCTGAACAGAGCTGGAACAATGGAGGAGATGCTCTCGTGGCAATTTAGAGCCAGAGTAGAGTTTTAGGTTTATCAGCATTGATGGCACAGCTGCTCTTGAGTTAAATGTCAGTAGGTAAAGCCTGGCTAGCAAAAAAAAAGTATTATTTTAACTCTTACTTTTACTTCTGTGAACCTTTGGCGCTGCACAATGGAGATCAACTAAATCGACAAAAACTCCAACCTGAGATTAAAAGGCATGTTAAGTGATCCACTGAATCTACGAAACGTAAGTCAGTGTCCAGCAGCATTCAGTCTTGTTTTAAAAAGTGTTTGCGATGCTGGTCACTTTTGTCTCATCAGATAAATGATTTTTTTACGTTGGTAACAACTGGTCAAAGCCCAATTCCTTTTTCATGCTGTTTCACAAACTTTATCACTGTGATCTTTTTAGACAAGCCAGCAGTGCTGTCAAAAAGTGCTTTAAAAAAAACAAAGCTGGGATGGTGTTAGGTGTAACTAATCAGACAAATAAAATATAACTAGATGTAGATTGCTCTGCTTTTGTCTGCATCTACTTGATCTTATCAGATTTGTACGGAGGTGAAATGGGTTAAGTGCAACCAACAAATGAACACAGAATTCCATTTGTACACACCTTAGCCTCAGCAGTCCACAGTCCACAGGCTGGTAAAACAGAACTTCTCACACTAGACTTGGTTTAAACAAAACAAAAGGTTTGGAACAAGAGAGGTATAAGACTAATCGATAGAAGTGTCAAAAAGGATATATAATAAAGTGACTAAACATAAGCAATGAGGGGTATATGACTGTCTACACGGCAAAAAGTCAAGAAAAGACGAGCTTAAACAGGAAGTCTAAAACATTCTAGGTACAACAAAGATATGAAAAGAAGGCCTCTTCTCTATAGTAAATGTCAGATTTCAGATGAAGACCTGAAGACAAACTACAAGGAGCTACTTTCTTGACACTTTGTGATGTTTTAGTAGGCAAGTTGAGTCTGCTGTAATTGTATCATTCCTAGTTTAATATTTTAGGAAACAAGAATAAAACAACTATTAAAAGTGTGTTTTTGTGGCTTCACTTCCAGCCCACACAGGTCATTAATATTCATAGTTTTTCTCCTGGCACTTGTCTAGTGTTCAGTTCATTTCCAAGGATAGGAGGGACACTGGCAGGAAATGTAACGTGGGGTTTACTGCAGGGCCTGCAGAGGGCGCTCTGTCCCTTCTTGGTCATAGCAGATGGCGTGCATGTGAGTGACATGTTGGTTGGATAGTAGACCAACAGGTTGAAGAGGCATGAGTGGCTGATTCAAACTAGGGCACACCCCTCTCCTCAGCAGTCTCTTCAACAACCTCTATCCATAACTGAACTTCGATCATCAGGTCATCGTGCAACGCAGCTGTTGATAATTCAGATGTTTATGTCTCTGACGTCTGTTGGAGTGCAGGACAGGTCCACGTCATCATCCATTAGTTTGGTTTCTGTTGTGCTGCTATGCTGCTGAGCCTGCCGCAGGCTCAACTCTAGCAAAGACTCTATCTGCTCCTGACATGAACGTAGGCAGTCCTGCAAGCAAAAGAAAAATCAACACTGAACCAAGACAATGAAAAACCCATTCAAATATGGCTTTGGGAGTGTGACTGTTTGCATACCGGGTCACTGCGAATGACTTGCGACAGGAAGTTGGTGAGGTTTTGGGAGGACAAGGAGGCATCTTGACTCTTCAGGTAGAGACCTTGAACAGCTGCAACCACACTTCCCGCAGCCACCATGGATGGAGGACTGGCAATGAAGTTAACATCTATTGGACAAAACACAGTGTGAATCTCCACAGTCGCCCAAGAGGTTGTTCATTGTGGGAACTGTTGGGTATCTCCATAGTTTTTAAAGTCAAGACCTTCTATGCCTTGATTTAATGCATATTATGATTTGGGCTATTCAAATGATGCATATATATTTTGGCTGTTCATATAGAAAGCAGAACTTCATATAACGATATGCATTACCTGTAGCACAGAGTGCCACAAAGGTCTGGGCATGCTTCCTCAGGATCTGCTTGGTGGACGGGTAGATCTTCAGCTTGGACAGGAAGTGCTCAATGAAGTCGTGGGGTGTGACTGAAGCCAGATCCCACTTCAGCTTGTTGAGAACCAGCAGTTCCATTTGCTGTGGATGGACCAGACCAAACACATTCACTCAAACTGAACCACTTACTGCAACAGAAAAATTAGCTACTCCTCACATTTGCTGTAGGGTTCGCCTACTACAGCTGTCACACTTTGTCATTTCACCACCATATTGACTATAATAATACTACATGCACATGAAATATCAGGAACCGTCTCCACCTAGATGGAATCACAGCAATGGTAACAGAAACATCAATAACTCAGGAGAGAACAGTGAGACTGTGGTTCTTCATGTTCAGTGCATCTCTATCATGAAGCCACTGGCTGTCGCTGTGAGTCTGGGTTTTCTTGGCAGTCACTGAGACCATTCATGAAATAAGAGAGGCCTTCTAGTCACCATGGGAAAGTCTTAGACAGTAATTTAGCCATCACTGCACCAAAGCTGCGTTTCTATTTTCTTCAATTTAACCATATTTATTTTTGTTGTTTCAACCAAATGTATACTTAATGACTACGTGACATTGACAAATCAGATCAAGTGTAACACTGCTCTGGTCATGTGCTCTCCAATGTTTGCTGCTAATGTAGGTACAATGTGTGTTATACATCATCCATGACTGCAGACGGCAATTACCAGTAGTTCTCCAGGCTGAATGGAGTTGTCTGTGTAGATACAGAGTTTCTCTGCTGTTAAGGGAACGGTCTCCTTCATCTTAGATGCTAGAAACATGCATGTGGCTCCCAGCAGCTGTAGTCGGGTTTTCCTGGTGGCCTCCACTGATAAAAATCTGTCCAAATAGTTCATAGCTAGGGGGAAAACCTCCTCCTCGCATTTCTGTTCTTCGCAGACCTGAGAGGTGAGAGAAACACTTAGATGTTGCGGTTGCTTTGTTGAAAACATTCTTACATTAAAAAGTAAATTAATCTCTGAAGTCTTTGCCCTCACTGGCTCTTTTTTATACCATAAACATCTGGTATTCAACAGCTGCTCATAAATTCAACACAAATTTAACGATTTGTGCATTTAATTCGTTCGAGTTAACAATTCATATAGTATGTGTAGCTCACTACTGAATATAAACAAAATTTCGTATTTAACTGAAAACGCCTGAAGTATATGTGATCCATTTTATTGTTAAGACAACCTGCTGGAGTAAACAGGCGAGGATTTGTTTGCAGTCAGTTCAGAATAAGACACAAAGGTGGCGTCGATGCAAGTTTCACTCTCTAATTTCACCTTCGTCATCTTTTCAAAAAATATTTATAAATATAAAAAAATTATCAGAGAGAGCACAATTAGCGTGAAAATGTTACCCATCGAACGCTTGGTCGAATGAGGCGGAAATGTGTCGACTTGTAAATCCTTTGGTTTAAGAAATGTATATATATGATTTCTCGGACTGAGCTCTTTCGACATGCTGCGGGTGCACTTCCCCGGCTCAGCGGCGCGCTGTTTCAGAAATTATTTAGAAATATTTAACTAGAGATAATTCAATCGAAAACTTAATGTTAATGTTGACAAACATTTAATCTATCAAAACCGACGTGTAAAACGAATCAAACGCTTTAGCACCTATTAAAAAACTGTTTTCCCCCCGCAGCGACCTTCACGGACTCCTGAGAAGCAAAACAAAGTTGAGCCGTGGGTTCCAGTTGAGCGAGCTGCAGCAGTCCCCATGTTTCAGTGTCAGGATAGAGATGCTTCTCTGACTCATTTAACACATTCACTGTCATTGTTACTGATGTTAAATTATCAAAGACATTTAAATCCTTCTTATTTACGACGACAAAGATGGCGCATAATACTGGCACGGTCCAGACTGCATACGTGTACAGTGCTGTAATTTGGGGAATATTTTCTCAATTCATACAAAATCTGACATTTCATGACCACTGGGTAAATATAGGTGGATAAATAATCAAACACAAAGTCGTTTTCGGTGCAAAATTACTGCAATCTGTATCCAATGCTCCTGTTAACTGCGAGGACCACCCAGCACTTGTGAGGACATACTTCTCAGAGCGTTTATGTAACGTGTGAATGTGAACAGCCACGAGCCTCTCGAAACTCGAAACTCTCACATCTACACTCACGTCTCATGTTATCATTGTACACTAGCGACAGCCCACCACTTAGCGATACCCATGCACATACAAATTGAAGTAAGGAAAAACCAACCTCTAGCATCCATGTGGCAACTATTTTCCGCATTTTAGGAATAATATCTTTCTGAACACACTTGAAGTAGTTGGGAGACGGTAGGTAGGTTTCCTCTGCCTTCAGCATGGTGTGGAGAACCCGATCGTTGAGCAGGTTGACGTCCTGGTAGGCTCTCCTGATGGAGTCCACCTCGCAGCACAGTAGCTGGTCCTCCATGCTGCGATTTATATAATCAGCGCAGATGTATTGATAGTATGAGCCTGTTGAGAGGTCAGTGTGTGGAAGCAGGGACAGGCGGTAGCAATCGGTTGGCTGCACTCAAATTGTTTTAAATCACTTTCTTGCTGCTACTGCTTCTCCTACGGCGTGCGCGAGCCCTCTGAAGAACACAACGCTGCCTTCCGCCGGACAAAAACCCTTGCCTCGCGATCACTTACTGTGCGCGCGCACACACATACACACACAAAGTGTGGTGGCTAGTGCGCGCTCAGGGGGAGGAGGCAATGAGTGCGCGCTTTGACGTCAGCTGTTGTTAAGATGGGGGAGGGGGGGGGGTGTCAAAGAGACAGGCAGTCGGCTAGTGAGCGCGCGAGGAAGGGATTCGATTATATACATATATATAAGGAAAGAGAGAGGGGGATGGGGTGCACCCCCTCTCTACCATAGCCAGTTAGCTTCTGAAGAGGTGGTAGGAGGTCCGGGGCTGAGTCTAGGGAACGTCTGGTTCGAAGCGGACCAAGGAGAGCTGGTGGGTCAGCGTCGATAGGGGGCGACCACGGCTCCCCCCCCCTTTCCGTCTTACTGTATGTGCTTCAGACTGAAAGAAAGCAGTAGCTCTCTCAGAAAGCATGAGGTGAGCACATGGGACAATAAAACTAGTCTCAAACTCACCATGGTGCTTTTTCACATTTACATTTACTCATGCTCTAAATAGTACAGGGGCTGGATGCCCACTACACATTTATTAGTACAGTCAACATTTTACAGGCTAATTGTCAACCCAGAGTTACTTAGTAGTTTAGAATATTTCCAACACAATGGTTCAATAAGAGAAAGAGACAAGGCCACTATAACCTTCACCTGACCACTGTTAACTTCAAGTGCATAAAGTAGTTAAATTAACAATACAAACCTCAGACTGAATCCTGTTTGAAGACTTTTTTTTCACAAGTACAAACACTAATGCAAACACACAAAAACGGAGGAGACTGTAGTGGCACCAAACAGAGGAACTGTTGTTAATAAAGCCGGCATTACTTTCATGTTGGGAAAACCTCACTTCACTGTTAATATGACGTAGTTATTGATAACACGAATGAAGAGACATTTCGTTATGCACAGCACTGCCTTTTCTCTACATGCATGCTTCTTTATTCACCCACAACCTGAAACCTCAATGGTTTAGGACCGGAAAAGACAAATCAATTAATTCAGAAGGATTCATATATTCTACAACCTGCTGTTTACACAATGTACACCAGTCAGGCCCTGTTAGTTGTAACCGACTTAGTTATTTAAGTTAAAATCAACCATTCAGTTTTAATTTGTGTACATTTGAATGTAGTTTCAATTTGAATAGGAGCTTTTCACATTCCTGAAATTCCTGTCTGGGCTATTGGTGGACTACCGTAATAACTGAAGTGTAGTGTAGAGTCAGTTCATACCATATCAACAGTCTGTTGTTGTTGGGGTCAAAAATATATAATTATTCTTTATGCAAAAAACATATGTATTTACATGTTTGGCTGAACTGTGAACATGGTGATTTTTCCAAACATTTTAACTCTTAATCACCTTTACTCGCACTACATTTGTGTCATGGCTCATAAATATTTTCTTTTCCTACACATACTGTAAATATTTATAATAAAATTTGTTGTATGACATTAACCAATGAATATTTCTCCAGTAAAATACACAATAGAACTCAAACTGCTCTAAACTACCTCACCATCATAGGTCTGTTGATTACCTTATTTAAAATATCAGGTGAGTATTTTATTTATGTCGTAGCAATCTACTTGCAGCACCTTACTAACTTATTTTGATTTCATTATTTTTTTAATGACAATGTGTTGAAAATAACTGCTGACAAAGAAGGTCAGAAAAACAGGAAGCAGCAGTTATTTTAACCCATCTACAGAAATCTAGTTACAGATTGAGGCTTTCTCTGGCAAACAAAGGGAGCTGGAGCATGTGACTTTTGCAGTGAGGCTTTTCTAGCAGCTTTATGGTAATAGGGGAAGGAAGTGTTTAAAGGGACAGCAAAGAGCTGAAGTGAAACCAGCAGGACACAGACTGGTTAAGACTACTGATCTCACCACCACAGCTCATGGTTACAAAATAAATTACTTAACAAGGTTGTGATTTTCAACATCGAGTCCAATGAGACTGCTTTAGTTTTTCACTTTCTTTCACTTGTCGTGCCATGTGATGTTTTCACATTTTGACTCCTTTGTGTCCTCATTTTGCTTAAATTACTAACTGATTTCAACCATTTGTTGAATTGACTCGACTAAAATGTTTAAGGCAGATGTATAATATATAATGCAGATTTAGTTGTCTTGTGCTCTCTTGAGAGGTGAATGTCACTGCTTGCGATGTAGATGACTGAAGAAATATACAAAGGAACAGAAAGAAGTCGTGGGCTAGATTAAATGGAGCATTTGACTTTGACATTTATGATCTTATACCAGGGACATTTGTTTTGCTGATCTTCTGTGTCTCCTTGGCAAACGTTGATCACACAGGGAGTGTGTCTGCTGCGTGCCTGTAGAAAAGGTGCTACCTAGGTTTCTGGTATGACTATAGTATTTCTTCAAAGAAAAGTAGGTTTATGTACTCAACTTAATGCCAGGAAATTAAGGTATGAAGGAAATGCATCTTCCTGTTCTTCAATAATAACAGGAAGATAAAAATAATTAAAAAACTGTTATTCCAACCTTCAGGTTGGAGGACGACCACTCTACCCCTCAGCCACAGCCGCCCCAATTAATGTATTAAGTCCACAGAAATGCCCTTAAGCAGCTGCAGGAAGTGTTAAAAACTTTTCTTCGTAACCTTCGACAGACATTGAAACTTTGGATCATTTTAACTTTCTATTTTGCTGTGAAACATTTGTGATATGTAGGGCTGGGATATCAATATACTATATATCACAATATAAATCCAATCAGTGCCAGTGCACTGAGGCACATTACTCTCCGCAGGTCAACAAGTGACTCTGTTCCTTATGGATTTTTCTCAACACTCACACTTCTTTTATTAAGAAACACCAAATTCATATTTATGTTTCCCGATAAACTTGCGTCGCTTCTTCTGCAACAATGAAGTTAAAACACAGCATCAGAGAATCAATCAATCAATCAAATTTTATTTGTATAGCCCATATTCACAAATTGCAATTCATCTCATAGGGCTTTAACAGGGTGTGACATCCTCTGTCCTTAACCCTCAGCAAGAGTAAGGAAAAAATACTAAAAACCCTTTTAACAGGGTAAAAATATGTAGAAACCTCAGAGAGAGCCACATGTGAGGGATCCCTCTCCCAGGACGGACAGAAGTGCAATAGATGCCACTTGTAGAAAACATTATACAGATTTAAAGTTTTTAGCGGCATTGATCAAGTCCCGCTGCAATCACAGTCCATGGTCAGCAACCAGCAGGACCACGATCCACCATCCAGACCAGAGGCCACTCCAGTCCTCAGTCACCGTTCACCGCCGCCCACCAGGACCCACCACGAGCCACCGCCGTGGTCCTGGTCCACCTCCTGTACCCAATGCCAACGCGACACAGGGTCCACCACCAGCACCACGATCAGCCCACACGACACAGAATCGGCCACACTGGGTCCACCACTGCGACCCCCGATGTGCGATCCACAAACAGCAATCCATGGTGCGGCCACAGAGGCCCTGGATCTGTGGGTGATAAAGCAAAGGGATTCCGGGGAAGGGGGATAGGGATGGAGAAGAGGAAGGAGAAGCTGGAAAAAGAAGCTCTGTGTGTCATGTGTCATAAAATAGAACAAGTTACGTACTGCCGCACTAATTAGCTCTAACTATAAGCTTTATCAAAAAGAAAGGTTTTGAGCCTACTCTTAAACGAACAGATGGTGTCTGCCTCCCGAACTGAAAGTGGTAGATTATTCCACAAGTGAGGGGCTTGATGGCTAAAAGCTCTGGCTCCTACTCTACTTTTAGAGTCTTTAGGGACGACAGGTAGGCCTGAATTCTGGGAGCGGAGTGTTTATAAGGTACTAACAGCTCTTTAAGGTAAAAAGGTGCTATATTATTAAGGGCCTTGAAGGTGAGGAGGAGAATTTTAAATTCTATTCTAGATTAAACTTGAAGCCAGTGTAGCGAAGCTAATACTGGAGAAATGTGCTCTCTTTTCTTGGTTCTCGTCAGGACACGTGCTGCGGCATTTTGGACAAGCTGTAGAGTCTTTAACGATTTACTGCTGGAGCCTGATAATAATGAATTACAATAGTCCAGTCTCGATGTAACAAAGGCATGAACTAGTTTTTCTGCGTCTCTTTGCGAAAGGACATGTCTGATTTTTGAGATATTACGCAAGTAGAAAAAGGCAGTCCGAGAAATTTGTTTTAAGTGACTATTAAAGGATAAATCAGGATCGAAGATCACTCCCAAGTTCCTGACTGTTTCGTTGGAAGCAAGGGCAATGTCGTCTAGCACAGCTATATCATTAGATAATGTATCTCTAAGGTGTTTGGGGCCAAGTATTATAACCTCTGTTTTGTCTGAGTTTAATAAGAGAATATTGCAGGTCATCCAGGTTTTTATGTCCTTGAGACATGCTCGAAGTTTAGTTAATTGATTTATTTGTTCAGGTTTTATTAACAAGTATAACTGGGTGTCATCTGCATAGCAGTGGAAATTTACAGAGTGTGTCCTGATAATGTTTCCTAGAAAGAGACTCTGACACGGGATTACCTCACCTTTGATGAGCGCTTGTCCTGATCCTTAAGCTGCGGTGGTTATAAACATTACCCAACCTGACGTGGCTGTAACTCTATTCCAGCCACAGAATTCATTCTGCCCGGTACTGTTCTCATTGTCATCAGTTGTTCGTGTTGTGTAAAAACATGGATGGCATGAATTCTTTAGAAATTCTATCGACCATGTCTTATATTATTTCAATCAAGGAAATGTTATATCACGATAATTATCTTTATCTGTTTTATCGCCCAGTCCTAGTGGTATGTAAAGGAAATAGGCGAGACTCTGCAGCCATATTCATGCTTCTGCTTCAAAACAACACCATAGGTATGTACGTAGCCTATGCACTTGGCCGAATATTCACAGTTGTGAGTGTGAGTCACGCTGCAATTACACCGCCGAAGCACTACTGGCGGTAGAGTTTATATGTGTCAACGCTGTTGAGACATGCGGCTCACGCGGGCAGTGTGAAGTGTTAAAGTGGTGTCATTTGTCTTCACCCTTATTCTATTTTCTAGCTTTGAAGTGATGAACTAATGCCTTCTTCATATTCTCTCTCTCGCTCACACACGCACGCACTCACACACACACACGCACACACACAGTGTTTTTGTGAAGGCTTCCCTTCCTCCAGCCATCATGTCAAAGGGACAGAGTGAAAAAAAGACTGCAGAGAAAGAGGGTTTTTCCTTTTGAAAGAAACTTCATTCTAAGCTGAGGGCAGGACTAAAATGACCCTGCAAAGATGGAGAGGGAGATTGTCCTGTGTAGTAATCCGCAAACACAGATTGGCAACGGCAACCTGGGCGTGTTGGTGGCTGTGTCCTGCACCACAACTGACCTAACAACATCTCTGTACTGGCTAGATGGGTGGGCGCGCAAACCCATGTAGGGCCAAGGGCGAAGGTAAGAGAAAAAAAACAGCACAATCGGTCAGTGGGAGTATGTGAGGCAGTTAGGGTGGATGAACTGCATTAATCCCATATCTCTCTGACAGACACACATGCCAAAGCTTGTGCTGGTTAATGATGCCTCTGGTAAGAAAGTGGTGAAATACACATAAAGGACACTGCCGAAGATGTCTAGAGAGTTTGTGGGGATAAAAGTGGTGATAAGAGTATCTGTTGTCAATAAAATCACGTGATCCCTGCAGTGGCATAAAACATAATTTCCTCTCTCTGTCTGCTACACCTGGCTGCTGCACCGGAATAATTCTGAGATTTTATACTGTTGTCAATATATCTTTGAAGAAAACCTCCCACTGTGTTCAGCAGGTGTGAACGGCAAACTGCGGCTAAGCTCATAGTCAATTCTCAACATTTTACACCCAGGTCATGTGAGAAAACGGCTCAAAAGAGACATACAAAGAGACATACAAAGAGACGCAAACACATCACAGTTGTGTGTATGGGGTGCTGCATTGACAAGAACCTGAGAATAAAACTGTTGATAATTGCAGGCCTAGATTTGACATGCTAATATTTGACATTCATTCCCATTTAATGTACTTCCTGTTTCAGGTAGATATTCCTCTCCTTTGGCAGACAGACCCTGATTTTTGTCATTTTTTCTTGAATAAATGAACTGGGTATGAGTGGTCATAGCTAGTGTGGCTGAGCAGATTACAAGAGAGAAGAGATGCATAAGCCATTTTCAGATATGACCTATAAAGGAACTCCAGAGAATTGGGTCCGGACTTTCTCCAGAAGTTTCCATTCAAACATGTACAATGCAGCAGAAGGTTTTCTATTCAGACCCCACAGTGAATCCTGCAGAGGATATCCTGCTGTGTTCTCACATTAGATCCTCAAGAGTCTCTGCATAATTTATACTAGAGGGCAGGCAAAGAAGGTCTCTGGGAAACTCCGGACACCTAAGTTCAGACAGCCCCTGCATGGAAACTCCGGAGGATCTCGAGAGTTCAGTGCATATCTTATAGCATCTGATCAGTCAAATCATTTAAAAAACAAAGTCACAGCATTGACCTCATTTGTATGTGAAAATAGCAGCTGGTGAGTCTGCTCATTATTAATATTGAAATGAATTCATACCGTTGAGCATACATAAAGCTGCTTTGATGTTTACATTTTGCAGGAGGAATATATTATCTTATCTCACTGTATTTTAAACAGCTCATTTGACTAGATGGTACAACTACAGACACATGCATGCAGAAGAGTCCAGCCTCTTGATAAATGTTCATAAAAGTTTCACCTTCTCAAAAATGCCAGGATTTCCAACAGCCATCTACTGTTGCATATACATATACACCTTTCTCCTATACACAGCTGAGGGCTTCAGTCAAAAGCTGAGTCAAGTGTGTTGTGTACATTAACATTTTTTTTCTGTTAAAGGGGACATATTATGAAAAATCCACTTTTGTAGTGCTTCTACACGTTTTTTTTGGGTATCTGGCATGTCTACCGTCCAAAAAACTCTGGAAAAAAAACACTCCCGCGATTTGTTGTGGTTCCTCTATGTCAGAAACTATACTTTAGAGTGCGTCCTATGGGAATACGCTTGGTTCTGGCGTCACAAACAACATAGCGGTGTAGATCTGGTGGAGGAGGAGACCGGGTTACGTTATGATTCACAGCGTCCTCCCCCTCTCGAGGCGGCAGGTGTTAGCTGGGAAGCTAGCCGAGGGGGGACGCTAAACAGCCGGGGAGCGGGGTGAGAGGCAGAGGTCTGGCCGAGAACCAGAGCCTGCGGTCGGGGTAAGTGATGAGCCCAAGCCCCCTCGCTTCTGGTGGACCTGTCGGTGTTTGTTTACGGTGAGCAGCATCCGCCTGACTGATCTCCCCACGGACAGGGGAGCATTGACAGTGCGTGTGTAGTGTCGCAGTGAGTGTCTTCAAATAAAAAAGCTGTTGTTTCGATTTGGTAATTGACGGTGACATGTAAGCTGGGTGGCGCAGCTCTCTCTCCCCGCCTCCTCCGTTTCGCCGGCCGGCGTTGGCGGCAGCGGCAGCGGGCAGACGGCTGCTCGGTGCTGGGTTGGTCCCCGGCCGGGCGGCTCACTGCGAGGCTGGGGCTGCTCCCGCTCACTTCACTATGCTCTGGGAGTTGTAGCTTGTGTGTGTGTGTGTGTGTTTTGCCCCGGTAGAAAAAACAGCTATATATAGATAGAGGCTAACCCGAGTCGAAGCTTCTGTGTGTGTCGCCCCGGTTTGTGGAGGTTTGTTAGAAAATAGCATCTGAACATGTTCCAGGACCCCTTTAGCTCCTCCACTTTGTGTGTGTGTGTGTGTGTGTGCGTGCTTGCGTGCGTGCCTCTGTGTGTGTGTGTGCGCACGCTCAGAATATATGCCCTGTATGAATAAATATACACATACAATTATAGTGTATACACACATATCTAATGCATGTATTTAAATAATGTACATCTTTATCAGAAGGTGTATTAGTTTGAATTTGTAGCTTCAATGAAGAAACACAACAAACAGATACAGAAATATATGTGTAGGACAGTGACTTAAAAAGATTTTACAACCTTAAATATGCTAAGGAGGGGATTTAAGATGTCTGTGTCTATGTCTGTGTGTGTGTGTGTGTGTGTGCCGGGGGCGGGACAGTGAGAGGGTGGGTGGGTTGTTGGTGAGAGGGGGGGCGGGGCGGTCGGGGAAACAGCTCAATTTGAGGAGGGCTGTTTTAGACAGGGTAAAAAGGTGCTGTTTTAGATTATCCTTTTGGTATTTTGACCAAAAAATGTTACAGACATTTCATTAAGACCCCAAGGATCCATATCAACTGTGGTAAAATGGGCATACGATGGGTCCTTTAAGATCTCTTTTTGCATGATAATCCTGTATTTAGCATTGCCTACTGATGACGTGTCGGGTTTTCGCGACAATTACTGATGATGTAACGGCTTTTTTCGTGGGGCTGTTACAACTTGTAGGGGAAGATTTCAACCACTACCCTTTGTGAATCAGTTTCAGGGGGCAAGATAAGATAACCCTGGAAAACAAGGGGTAGGGGTAGGGGTAAGGCCAAGAGGTGAAATGTATTTGGGACTTACTGTAGCTCTTTGTACTCCCCAGACTGATGATAGTTTTATCACCTTTTTACAGGGCACAAATCTGTGCAGTGTTTGGTAAACAGCAATGATTATTGTTGCTATTACCTCTGATATGAAGAGATTTATATTTCCACAGGGAAAAACCAGATTTTCCAATCACACAAAAATATCTCTGATTTCAGTGGGAATGTTAGGTTTTCATGATAACCCAATAAGTAACCTTTCTGTACACAGATTTTTTCTGACAAGGCCAAGTTAGAAAACATTTTTTGCCACAGCTTCCAACATGCCTGGTCTGGCTGTCCAGGAGTGTCTTCACCTGGGAAATCCATGCTTAGAGTTAGGCTCAACCCATTTTATTTGCATATGTTTGCATAGATTTTGCATCATGTCTTTAAAGTTTTCAAAGTATTCCCGAAACAGTTTGGACACATCTTACATAGTCACATGGAGCACCTCGTTTCCACAGCATGTAAAAACCCAGAACACTAAATCTATTTTACAGAATTAACTAGTTGTTACATTATACAGATATGTCCTGTATAATTTATATGGTTACAAAATCATAGCTACTTTGATGCCTTTGTTTGGTTATGACTCACGAAACGTTAAAACAAACAGAACACGCTTTTGAAGGAGCAGATGTGCATTCAGGCGGGTACAGTATGTTTTTAAAGAACCACTACTCATTTAACTTCTGAATGTTTGCCTTATCAAACAGTTGGCCCAAAAGAACCCTACATAAGCTTCTTTGAGAGCGCTGCTTTTATTTCCTCAAACTGTAATCAGATCTGAGGATTTGGATATAGCTGATAAGGACTCCCTGCAGCCTAACCCCGAGGTCGAGGGTGTGGACTGTAAATATTTAACACAGGCTGTGAAAAATTTGCCTAACAGTCAAATCCTTTAATACTTCAGGTATGTAAGTAATAGTGCAGATATAAAACTTTTAAAAAGTGCAGTTTAAATTTCCTCAGTCCTTAAACGGAGCTTCACAAATTAGCAGATTTTCAGGTGCATATAGTTTGTGATTTGTAGATTTGTATGTATTTGGCACCTAAACACAAAGCATTTAGTCATACAATAAAAATGTCTCCAGCTAGCTGTCCATGTCTCTAAGTTCGGTGCGTGAACCTGTGTGTGTGTGCGCGTGAGTGTGTGTTAAAGTCATAGAGAGTCCAAAATTAGAAGTTACAATTAAATCCTTTATTTATGGTGTAGGCAAGGAGACATGGGATTTGACCTTTTAATCAGATCCTAAACACTCACACGAACACAATGCAGTGCAAAGTTAAGGCCCCATGATTTGGTGCAAGGATGAATCTGAAACCATAGGCTACATTCCAACTAATAGTCATTTTAAAACAATGTTTCATTACAAAAACGATCTCCATCCACACTTTCTGTTGTGCAGACCACAATACCATTACAACTTGTTAATGAGTCACCTTAGTAGGAGTGAATGGCCAACTATTTGTTCTGCATACAAAAAACAATTGACACGTATGCCATACCCTGCACCTAAATAACATTAATGTTGGATCTCTGCAGTAGCTGTTTATAAAAAAACATTGAGAGCTAGTTACTCACACTTGAATATGAAGCTACATTTTTCATAAATATTCTTCCACACTACCAATGAGAAGACCATTCATTATTATTTTGATTGTTGTCACTGAAACAAACAAACCAGCATATTCCACCCACTTATGCTATTTAAAACAGAGTGGCATGGGTGAAGTAAACAATTGGATAAATGAACACCCTTGAATTTTCCGTACTGCGTTGTGCTGTTTGTACTGTCTCTGCGCTGGGGTAGATACATCAACTGATGCTCACTAACATCCGCTAACATCAACAAGTGATAGGGATTCATTTGTGTGGTTGACCATACCATGGATATTCTCCATCTTGTCCTTTGTTCTAAAATGGGACAGGGTTTAGTTTAAAAAGGCAAAGAGGTACAGATGTGAATAACATTAGGAAACAAATGATTCTTCCTGACGCCATTTTAAATGCCAAGAGGAGCATTCATACATATTTTTGCAAATTTTAGCCTGTGTCACTGTTGTTTTTATCTGAAATCATAACCCACATGAAACGAACTACATGCAGCCTTGATATCATTCCCAGCAAATTTCTTAAAGAGGTTATCGACGCAGTTTTATCAACACAGTTGAGCCCAGTATTTAATGATTCTTAATTGATCCCTAACAGAGGACATTTTTCCTTACAGTTTTAAACATGATGTGGTCCAACTTATTTTAAAGAAACCTAGCCTTGAACTCTTTGTTAGATTTTTGGCCAATCTCAAACTCCCATTATTATAAATTTTGGGAAAAAGTGGTTTCAACCCAACTTTGATCTTTTATATGTCATAACATCTTTGAGAAATTTCAATCAGGTTTTAGATAGGGCTGGGCAACGATTAAGAGTTTTAATCGTGATTGATCACATGATTTCCTTGATTAATCGCATTGGTATACACAAAATCCAATAATGAATTCAAAAGTAGTGTATAGCGCACTTTTTTTGTAAGTGTTCTACCATATGAACGAAAGTGCCAGAACATTTGTTGTGCAAACACTTTTAACATCGGCATTTTAATAAAGTAGCAGTTAAATAAAATATTCAGTGTAAATCTCAACTTAAACAATGTTATCAAAGCAAATACAAAATTAAACCTCATTGCCACTGCCAGGTTATTAATGTTATCCTGTTCGTTATGAAAAAGAAAAAAAACTCGCCACAAAATCCTGAGCCACAAAATCATTAAAACAGGCAATTTCTGAGGTAACAGCAGAAACATTTTACTTTCTTCAGGGATCAGCACATCCAGTCTAGTACCAAATGTCCCTGTTAGAGTGAGACACCGTCTCACTCTAACGTTTCCAACATTTCTAAGCGTTTCCAACCTCTGCAGTTTGTCCATTTCAGCTGTAGCTGGCATGACAATCTTGGGGTTTGTGGTGAGGACGTCCCTCAGTGGCTGTTCGTTTCTGCAGATGCTTTTTATAATGTCTAGAGTAGAATACCATCTGGTTTGAACATCTTGCATAAGTGACTCCTTCTTCTGTCCATGTTCAACTTGTTGTTGCTCTAATTCTGCTGCACTTGCTGGACTGTGTTTAAAGTGCCCCACAACCTTTCTGCACTTGGCCAGGACTTTGCAAACGCACTGTTATGCAGAGATACCTTGACAGAACGCTGGAGACTGTGCGCGAAGCAGGGGACATGTCAGTCAGAGCATGTGAATGCATCGCCCACTTTTCATCAATATAATGCACTGTAACTCAGAGGTAATTGTGGTTACCGAGTGATGTCCAGTGGTCTAAGTGCAGCCTTTGCACTGCAGATAATGACTGGGTTAGGGTTTGATTCCCACATTTTAAAGGGGACATATTATGAAAAAAACACTTTTGTAGTGCGAGCTGCACGAGCTGCAAGAACCGGTGCCGGTCACCAGCAGCTCATTGCCAACTCCGTCGCTCGCTTTAAAATAAACTCATACCCAGGGTTTTAAGTGCATTTCGCCCCAATAGCTGCAGCAGTATTAGCCTCCAGAGCTGTAGCCCCCAACGATCCCTTTGTCTGTGTGTGCGTGCGCTCAGAATATATGCCCTGTGTGAATAAATATACACATACAATTATAGTGTATACACAACAAACGGATACAGAAATATATGTGTACGACAGTGACTTAAAATGATTTTACAACCTTAAATATGCTAAGGGGGGATTTAAGACGTGAAACTGGATGTGTTTGCGTGTGCGCTCAGAATATATGCCCTCTATGAATAAATATACACATACAATTATAGTGTATACACACATATCTAATGCATGTATTTAAATAATGTACATCTTTATCAGAAGGTGAAGTAGTTTGAAACTTGAAGAAACACAACAAACAGATACAGAAATATATGTGTAGGACAGTTACATGATTTTACAACCTTAAATATGCTAAGGGGGGATTTAAGATGTCTGTGTGTCTGTGTCTGTGTGTGTGTGTGTGTGTGTGTGTGTGTGTGTGTCGGGGGTGGGGCAGTGAGAGGGGGGGTGGGTTGCTGGTGAGAGCGGGGGCACTCAAAACAGCTCAATCTGAGGAGGGCTGTTTTAGACAGGGTAAAAAGGTGCTGTTTTGACCAAAAAATGTTACAGACATTTCATTTAGACCCCAAGGAGCCATATCAACTGTGGTAAAATGGGCATAATATGTCACCTTTAAAAAGAACCTGCTCAGTCACAATAGGTTATTACACATCCTCTAAAAAAATATCTGTTCTGCAGGTGGCTGATTGTTTTGATCTGAAGCACCTGTGGCCCATTGTGTGAAGGTTACATACATTCTGCCTGCCTAATCTGTCTCTATCTGCTCCTCTCCACAGGCACTAGTTATGGGAAGTTCGGATCCTTTTACCGTCTCGGTTCTTTGAATCTCGTTCAGTAAAATGAACGAATCTTTTTTCGAGTCTTTCGCATCAAGCGATGTGAGGAGGAAGTGAAACTGCTGTGGATAACACAATGTGTGGATAACACACTGTGAGATCAGTAATCCCTGAACCCTCGCTTCCTCCTGTCCTTCCATTCGCATGCACACATAACGCAGATCCCCGCACCACTGTCACGGCAGTATTTATTTATTTAGAGCATCAGACCGATTCCCTCACATCTGTGGATCCTTGCCTACAGTCCGGGATATTATTTGGAAAATTAATTCATTTCTTATAAGTGATTTCCTGTGCGCTCCGTGCGCTGGGTCACTCTGTGCTCCGTGTGCTCTGTTTGCTCTGTGCGCTGGGTCACTCTGTGCGCTCCGATCGCTGGGTCACTCTGTGCGCTGTGCTCCGTGCGCTCTGTGCGCTCGGTCACTCTGTGCGCTCTTTGCGCCTGATGGCACAGTCACGTTCACTGCAGTGATTTTATGAGACACGAACAGTGTTATAAGATATTATTAAAAACTATTAATGACTCGGCTCCGCAACTCCGCTGTTAAATTGAATCTGAACGTAATTTGCTTTAAGTTGTTTTATATATTTTTTAATAAAAAGCTTGTGTGGAACAGATAAAACTAAGTTATTGTTTTTAATGTAAATTATGAAGTGGATCAATAATCTGGCTTCAGTTCACCACCTCACGTCTGCTTCGCCATTATCCCGTCTCCAAAACGTCCGTACGCATGGGTCTAAGTTTGCATAGAAATAAGCACATTTTCCCGTCGCTTTCGTTTTTATAAATCCCAACTTTGGCGTGAGCAGTGGCGTGCGCACGTTTCAGGCCCCGTTTTGTGCGTATGCAATGGTTATAAATCCGACCCCTGATGCGGCTACGAGGACCCCTGGAGCAGGGCCCCCGCTGCTCCTCCGGTACCGGAGCGACGGGGAGCCGGGCGCCACCTCCGCGATGCTGATCCGAGGGCTTCACCGCCAATATCTCCGCGGAGCATGTCGGGGCGATATTATCACAAGAACTCAAATAAATGCCCGTAAGTTTGGATGATTTGAAATGGTCATTTATTTTCACACTAGCATTTACTTATCACTGCAAACAATTATGCTTCACTGAACTGTAAGTAAAGTACAAAAAAGTTATAATAACGAAAAATGTAATTATTACTTGTGAACGAATATCATTCACGTCTTACTTAACCTAGTCACGCGAACATGGTGAACATGGAGCTCACGTGAAAAATTATCCAAAGCCTCGTACCCGGCAGTTGAACGAATCGTTCACCTATCCCGAGTCTTCGGATCAATGTTTCGTTCTTCTGCCAATAGAGTCTTTGGATCAATGTTTCGTTCTTCTGCCAACAGAGTCTTCGGATCACTGATTCGTTCATCTGCCGGATACGAGTCTTTGGTTCCTTTTTCACGTGACCTGCATATGCGCGGCCACGAGAAAATGAACGAACGAATCTCTGTCTGAGAGGACTTGTTACTCCGAGTCCTTGGAAGGATTCGTTCAAAACGAACGAATCGTTCACGACCGACACATCACTAACAGGCACTTCAAGTTCTGGTTTGTACTGTATATCATCTTTATGTTTTATTTACACCTTACAACATTTACAACTACAACCTTCACTCATGCACACCCTACACCACTGACTTTACTGACTTCCTCCTCTAATGTGTTAACTCTTGATTTGGTATTTTAATTTGGTTTGATTTGGGTAACCTTAATTCGTTATACTGGTGTGTCTCCCTTTTTGTCGTGGCCACTTTAGCCGGGTCGTGACAAATGAGGGCTCGTCTTTGGACATCAATCATTTCCATGTGGTCATTTTTAGGTTACCTGCATACAGGTTACTTTATGTGCCCATGGTGTTTGTGCTTAATCTACCTGCTGCCGAACCGCAATAAGACTAATGGTTGAGTCTTTACTAAGTTTGGTTAAACAGTCATGGGGAAATTCTCGAAGGGGTGTTGGCCTGCAGTGCATATCTGGCAAGGAACACATTGCTGTCTGTATCGGTAGGTGGTAATTATGGCTTCCTTGTAGGGCTGCTCGATTTTGGAAAAAATCATTATCACGATTATTTTGGACAATATCAAAATCACGATTATTTAAACGTTTATTAATATATGCCCTTATTCTGAAGTCGATGCTTTATTTTTTTAATCACTTCCGGTTCCGGTAAACACCGGTGACGGCTGCGTGTCTTCCTCCGTGAAACCAGGATATCGGTGGCCGGTTATTCAAACCCTTATTGATGTCAACCCTAACACTCGCTGACCGGCTTGGAGAAATGCGGGTCCGGTTGGACCGGTCTGAACAGCCAGGCGGGAGCGCGCTTAAGAATAGCGGTGCGCGGCGCGGCCGCTACATGGTCTGCTGCTGCTCGCACTTTTTCAACCCTTTTTGTCGATCGAACGAGGCTGCCCTCCATGATTTTCCACTTGCGCTGTTTTTTTTCACCACCTGTCCCCATACACACCACTCGCCTCCTTCACTTTATAGCGAGTGCAAGTCAGCTGGGCCGCTGAATGCTGTGGGGGAAGGACTGAATAGTGCATATGCATCTCTTTCGAAAAAAACACCAAATAATCGTTTCAACTCGATTATAGTAGATTATAATACAAAGGGATTATTCTTTTTTCTCACAAAGACACAAATCTTTATCTAGAATCGACTATTTTTTTGCTTGACTCAAACTTGATATCAAATGTGATCTCCATCTCATATCATAATATCCTTATTTCTGATCACTCTCCGATATCATTGGTGCTTGACCTCAACCATAAGAAAGGCTGTGCTTAGAGGACACATTATTTCTTTTGAAAACTCAAAAAAAAGAAGAAGCGCCTCTTAGAAATTGAAAAGGATCTAATGCAACGATAAACTGCCTATAAATCTTCTGCTAATTCTTTCACCCTACTCAACTGTTTAAATTGAAACTAATGAATGAAAACAATTTGAACTTGGAGACAAGCCCCAGAAGCTACTAGCCCGACAGCTGAGAGGTTTGCAGGATAGCAGAGCTATACATAAAATAAAATCATAATCTGGGGACATTATCACTGACCCCAGCAATATAAACAAGCGCTTCAGACAATATTATCAACAAATATATACATCCAAAGCTAAAGGGGACACCTCTGCGTGGCTGGAGAACCTGAACCTCCCCAAGTTAAATGACGAGGCATGTGAAGCGCTTAATGCTGACGCTCCACTCTTGCTCAGGATTTTTTACCACTCATTTGAAACTCACAAATTTCTAAACTCCTTGTATGAAGCCAACATCTCACTTATTCCAAAAGAAGGGAGAGATGAGACTGAAACCTCATCCTATCGTCCAATTGCATTGCTGAACTCTGATATGAACATTTTTACAAAATTGATGGCAAATAGGTTAAAAAAAACACATTGCCTCCATTATTCATGCAGACCAAACTGGTTTCAATCCTGGTAGGTTCTCCTTTTATAATGTTAGAAGATTAATGAACATAATATACCATAACAACAGAAAGGTTAAGAAGGTGGCAGTCCTCCGCTTAGATGCTGAGAAAGCGTTTGATCAGATAGAGTGGGCATATATGTGGAGGGTATTTAATTGGAGGAATTTGGATTTGGTGACAACTCCATTTCCATTACATCGTGGGACGCGCCAGGGTTGCCCCCTTAGCCCGCTCCTCTTTGCGAATGGTATTGAGCCCCTTGCTATTAGTATCAGGCAGCACCACAGCTCTCCTGAACCCATTCACCTGTGAGATGTGGACCAGCATCTATCCTTATATGCAGATGATGTTGCAATCTTCATGTCACAGCCTCAACAGTCTATTCCCATTCTGTTAGACCTCATAAAGTCATTTGGGGAGGTTTCTGGATACACAATTTACTGGCAAAAAAGTGAATTTATGCCTCTTGGGGATAACCATGAAGCATAATTTCTGCATAAACTCCAATCTACAGTTACAGACAAGCGAATGTACCTAGGAGTTACCCTTCCAAAGGATCCTAAATTAATATTTAAACTGAATTTCCATGAAAAGTTGGAAAAAATAAAAGGAGATATTGGCAAGTGGCGCACGCTCCCGCTCTCTATGGTGGGTCGTATAAATGCTATCAAGATGGTTTCACTGGCAAGATTCTTATACCTCTTTCATTTTTTATTTTTTTTTATAAATCTGTTTATTGAAACAAAGACACATCATGTTACATGACCTTTACAAATAGATGCATGTTTTTTTTTGCCAAATAAACAAACATACAAACAAACAAACCAACAAGTAGAAAACATACACAACATTATCCCACCCCCCCACCCTAGTTGGTCATCCCTTTTCAAACAGAATATTTCATCAACCACCTTACATTTGTACATTCACATTGATGTAAGAGCACAGCTGGACAAAAAACAAAAACAAAACATAATGTGTTGTTCACCCCTACACCGTAGGAGTTGTAGCTACATTCTTATACCTCTTTCATAACCTTCCTATTTTCCTCACAAAGTCATTCTTTAAGTTACTAGTCTCAATAATCATGCCTTTTATCTGGGGTTTTAAAGCTCATAGAATATCAAAAACTAATTTTCAAAAACCCAGAGAGAAAGGTGGATTTGGGCTGCCATGCTTCCAGCATTACTACTGGGCGACAAATCTTAGAGCTCTTGCCTTCTGGGGTGATGGCTACAACCTGGAGATTTCAACAAGCACCCCTGCATGGGTAGCCATTGAAAAGAAAGATGTCAAAGACAGTTCACTCCCAGCTCTTCTTTTTTCAACACCTGGGCTGCCCATCACAAAAGTAAAAAATCAAATCATTATTAATTATTTGAAAATATGGCAGCAAATTAAGAAGTGCTGCAAGTTACCTGGTACCTCTATCTATGCTCCAGTGTGTCATAATCATGCATTTCCCCCTGCTCTCTTAGATGCAACTTTCTATAGTAGGAGACAAAAAGCCATTGTAGTTTTAAAAGATAGAGATAGATACCTTCAGGTTAGAAACTATGTCCGCTAAAGCCTGACTAAATTGAATCTCTCCCTGACGAAAGTAGGATTTATGGTTTCTGGCTTGGCCCGCCAGATTCAAAATGCTTGATTTCAAACTTTGTCAGGGTATTCTTTGAACAAGTGAACTATGCCACCCACTCTTTGAAAAAGGCTTGTGAGGAGGAACTGGGTCTCCAGATTGATGACATTGTTTAGCAGGAGGGTCTCAGCAGAATCCAATATTGTTCTATTAATGCCAGACATCACTTAATCCAGTTTAAGTTTATGCATAGATTCCATTATTCGAAAACGAAACTAAATAGAATATGTCCTATTGTCTTTCCTTTGTGTGATCGATGTAAATCTGCTGACGGATCCTTAACCCACCTTTTCTGGACATGTTCAAAGCTGTACGACTTCTGGTGTGGAATATTTAAGAGGTTTTCTGAAATGTACAACTGTGTGTTCAAGCCTGAGCCAGATGTGGCACTATTGGGCTTCTCCCTGTCTCTTTTGTCTCGAAGTATCCCAGTACAGCACACCATCATGTATGGAATGTATATTGCAGAGACACTGATTCTAAGGCTGTGGAAGTCAGAAACAGTGCCACTCTTTAAGTCGTGGCTATCAGAATTTACTTATCTATTACATATGGAGAAAATTCGATCAAGTTTGACAAACAATCTTAAACAATTCTACAAGATCTGGCAGCCATTATTAGACCATCTTGCTCAATTTGGGGGAGAGTCAGAGCAGCTATGAGACTCACAATAGGCCACTCACCTCTTTTTTTGATGTATTTTGTGTACTAGTGATGCATCAATACATTTCATTGTCTTGAATTGTATGCCCTGTTTGTTAGTTTATGTGTTTTTTGTTCTGTTTTTATTAGGGCTGTGAAATGATTAAAAATTTTAATCAAATTAATTACAGGTTTCTATGGATTAATCAGGATTAATCACATTACCAATTTTCTCTGTATATTTTGTGAGAACAAAAAAGATTTATGACAACAGACAGATATATACATTTAACATGTTTTCTTTTTTTATTCATAAATAAACAAATCAATGGTGCTACAACTCAGCAGTTCTTTTGCAGTTCTCTTTGCTATTCCATATGGAACATTCATCCTAAACAGAATTTGGGCTTCTTAGCCATTGTATGGGTTAATAAAACTTTTTAAATCAAACAGAAATTATTTAGGCTTCTTAGCCATTGTTTTTATAGTATGGTTGAACATTTTTCTATTTTTTGTCAAACAACCATTCACCACACCATGGCACAATGTAATGCCCCTAAAGGCCCTCTTAGCTAGTCTTCCTTCAGCCAGTTGGTGAGGCAAACCAACTTCACTTTCTCTGACAGTAAAGCTGACCGCTTCTTTTGCACAATGTGTCCTGTGAGTGAAGCTGGTTTGGCGGATTCCCCTTGAACGCCCCTCACAGACCAACTCATGCTCCGTGTTGCGGTGGAACTTTAAGCGGCTTTGCTCCGGTGAAACAATTACGTGTTCCCGCAGAGTGTACATATCACTTTGGTTTTATTGAATGTTCCATCTTTGTTTTTTTTGGAGCATGATCTTCCCATCCAGAAGGTGATGTGTGTTTGTTTGAATAGCAGCGGCCGTCTGAGTGACTGCATTAGAGCGGTGACTAGTGCAGATTGGGCGGAAAAGTGGGTAAATTGGAAGATCGTTCTGCGCATGCGTTAAATACGTTAAAAAAAATTAACGAAATAATCCTGTAATTTAATCATAACGCGTTAACGCGTTATTTTTCACAGCTCTAGTTTTTATGTCTTTATTTACTCCTAGTATTTGACTGTTTGTACTAAAAAAAACTAATAAACACATTGAAAAATGCTTGTTATATGTCAGGTTTGGTTGCCTACTATGTTAATGTGAATTCATTTGGTCATTTTTTTTCTCTCTTCGTATTTGTAACATTTTTTAAGAGGCTTAATAGACATTTCACACTATATCTTCATAGGCTATACTATCTTACAAAATCTAAGAAGGGTGGCACAAGCCAGTGTCCATCATACTTACACCCATATGAACTATTTTCTGATAGATAACAGGTTAGTAGGGAGTGCAGGCTCTTGCAAATATCACAGCATTTCTGTCTCAGACCATGGTGCTCTATCCTTTCAACTGAATTTACCCAATTGCTCCAGACCCTCCTGCCAGTGGAGGCTTAACCCACTTATATTGGCTGATGAAGAGTTTGTAAATCACATCTCCTCCCAGATTAATTTCTTTACAGAGACTAACACTACCCCAGATACTTCCCACTCGACCATGTGGGAGGAACTTAAAGCGTTCCTTAGAGGGCAGATAATTGAGTTCTCCTCCAGAATAAAAAAAGCTAAAATGTCCAAACTTCAGACCATCTCCAAAGCCTTAACTGATATTGACAAACAATACGCCTCATCCCCCTCTCCAAATCTTTATTAAGAAAGGCTGCGCTTGCAGACAGAATATGATACACTGACCACAGGCAAAGCCACTTATCCCCTCACCAGGGCCTGTTATAATATCTATGAATCTGGTGATAAGGCTGGCCAATTGTTAGCCCAGCAAGCCCACCAATCCGCATCCTCTCGCCTCATACCTAAGGTTCATGGTGAAAATGGTGAGATTGTGATCAGCCATTCGGGGATTAACAACAAAGATCTTTAAACAATATTACAGTGACCTATATAGCTCTGAGAGACAGTGGTCTAGTGGCAGAAACTTGGACTATGGGCAGAGAAGGTCTCTGGTTCGTCTCTGGTTCGATTCCACGGAAAGACAACAAAAAGACGAACCTGGATTGATCTGCCCAAAAATCCAAGAGTCTCTCTAGACCCTGTCTAGTGCCCCTGAGCAAGGCACCTTACTCCTCCAACATCTGCTCCCCGAGCGCTGTACATAGTCGCTCACTGCTCTGTGTGTCCCGCACACAGATGGGTCAAAAGCAGAGATTACATTTCCCTACCTGCATGAGTGTGCGTTTGCATGTCTGTGCATGTGTGTGGGATAAATAAAATGCATCTGCATCTACTTAATGAACAGGATGAAAACTCCCTGTCAGGGACCGAGCAGGAAGACCAGAGAGCCACAGAGTTTCTTTGAACAAAAAGTAGTTTTTTAATTTTATTTACATTAACAAGAGGGAAAGAGTAAATTTCACAAGCGGTAAAAAGTTAAATTACTCCAACTAGCCTCAATTAGCAACTGGAGACCAGTCAACAGCAGCACAACAAAAAACTCTCCCTCTCAACTGAGAGATGAGAACATATATGGTGGCTGGTCAAGCCACTCAAAAACAAAGAGGGGGATACACTTAGACATACTAACATTGAAAACAAACTACAGCCACAACATAACATCCCAGTATTAGACCATATAATATTAACTAAGGGAAATTAATTAAATATAAATATCAAACAATAATTAAAGATTTAACAATTAAAAATCGAGATAAGGCAACAATGTCCTTCCCCATGATGGCACGAGACATGGTGCAGTCCAATTAGGAATCAAAGCCATTTAAGGTGGTCTGCTGCAGCTGGACCTCCTTTTGGTGAATGGCCAGAAGACTCCAGCAACAAACCCAAGGAACTGGTAAATCAAAGAAAATGTAATTAATTATCACAGAAAGAAAATATTTAATAAATAAAAGTATGTTGTATGAAATCAAAATGTGTCCAGTTATTTTATAAATGAAGTGGGTGCGTTTGCCAAAAGAAACAACATAGCAAATTAGAAATTAAGAGGTTACCACCATGTTTCAGAATGTCAGTGTGTGGTTGTTGGTGCGGCCATCACACTCCCCAAAAATTGAGAGCTTCTTTGACAAACACACATTTCCCTCTATCCCTCCGGACCACAATTCACCACTTTGGGGAGAGATCTCAAACACAGAAATCTTAGAAGCTATTAAATCTTTAAAATGCAATTAAACACCTGGGCCGGATGGCTTTACATCAGACTTCTATAAAAAAAATAGCAACTGAACTATCCCCACTGCTCCAAGCCATGTTTAATGAATCCTTGCTGTCTGAAGAGCTTCCACCAACCCTGCGACAAGCTGCTATTACACTTATCCCTAAGAAAGGTAAAGATCCACTACAGTGCGCTACAATGCGCTGTTCCTGAAATGGTGATTTCACTTGATGCCGAAAAGGCATTTGATCGAGTTGAATGGAACTATCTGTTCTCAGTGCTCAAGCAATTTGGATTTGGTGAAGCTTTTATATCCCTGATTAAACTTTTAAATGCTCAACCCTTAGCGTAGTTACCAACGGTCAGCATTCTGAATATTTTTCTCTGGGTAGAGGCACCCGCCAAGGTTGTCCAGGTTTGTCCCCTGTTCCCTCTCAATCAGGCTGCCTGTCAAATTTCTCCATCACATTTCCCATTCAAAATAGTTAAGAAGGGATTTAAATACCTTGGACTAAAAATCACGCCCACTTTTTCCCTGTTATTTATAAAGAACTTTGGAGTGCTCCTTGAAAAGTGTAAACATGATATGGTGAGATGGTCCAGCCTGCCATTCTCCTTGGTCGGTTGAGTTAACCCAGGGGTAGGCAACCTTTACTATCGAAAGAGCAATTTCGCCCCCTCTTCCCCCAAATTAAATCAGTCTGGAGCCGCACAACATATTTGATAACACAGGTTATAAAGTTATATATATATATAGTTATACAATATATATATAAAAACTATAGTTTGTTGCATTTATTAAAATTATAGAACGACAATAAAAAAACTGTTGACATTTAACTGCTATTTTTACCTGTTACAAAATAGGAAAACACCAAACTCTTATGAATTGGAGAACAAAATACATGTGTAGGCCTACTTTTGGAATAAATTAAACACAGAACTCAGCTTTTTTTGCTCAGCTCCAGCTTGGTACTTTTCAGCAGATGCTGTGTGCTTGCTCTGGAAATATCTTTCAACATTACATTTCTTATTGTTTGCTAATTCCTCGCCACATATCAAGCATACATGTAAGACAGCATCGGTGGCAGTGAAAGCAAATTAATCTGTCCACGCAGAATTAAACTCTATTTTCTTCCCAGACTTTTCTTTTCTGGGATTTATCCATGATTAGTTTACGAGGCCGGGGGTCGGAACTATAGATTAGCGACCTGCAGGGAAGAGCGCCGGGACGTAATAGGATGTGACGCATATTTTAGTTGCTGAAATATTAAAGCAAAACGTGAGAGCAGGTCAGATTGGAGGCGGACACAGAAACTGCATGCTCGGTACAAACCACCTGCAGCTTCTGCTCTGATCAAGAAGCTGAGGCGCTGATCTCTGATCAGCTGAGACCAGAGAAACTCGTTTGTTTTCACTGTTTCCACTGTTGAGAAGCAGCCGGTCACTGAGCGGCTCCTTCACGAAAACGCGCTCCGATCTCACTGTGTCTCTCTGAGCGAGTGAGCAGGGGCGGGGGGGCGGAGCCGCGGCTCTGTGTGTCTGTCTGCTATCTGGGAGCGCGCACACACACACACACACACACATTCACCCGCTCCTGGTATTTCATGACGGCCTGATACGATGATTCTTTAAAAAATTAACGTGAACCTGACGTTCATCTTATGAAAGAACTGATTCGTTAAGTTCACCGTTCGCGAAAAATATGCGCAACATGCACTGTACAGGGAGCCACTGCAGAGGGGCTGAAGAGCAGCATGCGGCTCCGGAGCCGCAGGTTGCCGACCACTGAGTTAACCTCATTAAAAAAATCGTATTACCAAAATTCTCTTACCTATTCCAAACATTCCCATCTTGATAACGTTTATTAAAGTTTTTGACCATTGCATAGCGTCTTTCATCTGGAATGTTAATCACACAGGATTTAAAGGCAATCGCTTGAAAGACCCAAGGGGCTTGCTGGCTTGGCTTTGCCCAATTTGATACATTATTACTGAGCCTGTAATATCCAGAAAATATTGTTCTGGATGGAGGACTATCAACCAGGCAGCAGTGAAGCCTGGATACATCTTGAGTGCACAGGCGGCCCGGTCTACTTGCGCTCTGTTTTATGCGCTCCATCCCCTCCGACCCCACATACCCGATTCTTCACCAACCCAATTGTCCTTAACTCAGGTAGAATCTAGTCGCAGTTTAAAAGACATTTCAACCAGTCTACAATGTCAATTCACACCCCAGTTGTCAATAATTACAATTCCCCCCCCTCTACCTTGGACTCAGCTTTTAAAATCTGGATGGCAGAAGGCATAACTTCCACATGTAGCCTCTTTTTTCAAGGCAATTTTGGATCATTCGCACAACTCTGTGAGAAGTTCGACCTGCCATAATCACATTTTTGTAGATATCTCCAAGTAAGACATTTTGTGCTTAATTTCCAGATTTACCAGCAGATAACGCAACTGACATTCTTCTCACTTTGTCTCCACACCTTAAAGCAGGGGTGTCCAAACTTTTTATTCCGAGGGCCACATACAAAAAAAAATTCGAAGGTCTGGGCCACTCACGCTGCCACGCCCCCCTGCCCTGCAGCAAACTGTTGACAGTGCGCCTCAATCGCGTCGCTTAGGGCGGGGGGCATGGCGGCGTTCTGAGGGACAGCTGGCAGGTCAGGGGTGAGTTAGGCGCCACTTAGTGTCAAAACTGAGAAGTACAATACAGTGGGCCATTTTCCATTACATTACAATTAATTTAGCTGACGCTTTTATCCAAAGCGATTTACAATCAGTGCATTCAAGGGTAGGGGAGAGCGGTGTAATGTGAGACACCCCCTGTATCTAGGCAACGGAACACATTTGTGGTCATGTGATCATTATGTTTTCAAGCCCCTCCCATTCCACCCTTGCCATAAAGAAGAAGTTGGTGCTGGTGCTGTGGTAGGGTTTTTTTAACAAAAACTTGACCCCCTTGATTTCACTTTACCCCTAAGCTGGGGTAAAGTGAGACACAAGACCACTTTTTTAAAAAACAATCATATTTTCACTGCCCTTTGACCTGAAGACATTCTGATCTTTTCCATTGCTAGGAAACATCCTGAATTTACAGGAAATGTGTAAATTTTTACTGATATATCATTTTAGCTCGCCTAGAGGGGAGCAAATTTCTCACATTACCCCGCTCTCCCCTACCCGAGGGTACAATCCCAGTACAACAAGAATCAAGAAAGTACAATTTCTTCAAAAATAAAGCAAAACTACAAAGTGCTATAAGTAAGTGCCACATTTAAGTGCTACTAAATTGTTAGTTTAAAAAAAAAGGCTGCGCTAAACTTAGTACACACATCATCCCCCTGCGCTAGACAAAGCTTAATTCAACTTAAAATCCTCCTGAGAGTTCACTGGACCAGGGCTAAAATTGCAAAGATTTTCCCTGAGGTTGACCCCTCTTGCCCCCACTGTAAAAGTCAATCAGCTGATCACATACATATGTTCTGGTCTTGCCCTCTCCTTAGAAAATTTTGGGCAGAAATCTTTCATGCTTACTCTACAATCTTTGGCGTGGTCATTCCTCCAAACCCATAGATGGATTGGAGAAACCATGTCTTTTCCTGAAACTGGAGAAAAGCAGATACACTCTGAAAGGTTCCACACAGAGCTCTGAGAGAACCTGGACCCCTTTCTTATCATTCTGTGAGAGCATACAAAGCCTACTACTAGAGGAAGATTAGATGGCAACAACCACCCCTCCCCTCTCCCTCCTCTTTCCCCCCTTTTTTTTTAATTTAAAATATTTTAATTTAATATTATTTATCTATTTATTTGTTTATTTATAATTTTATTTTCTTCTTTCTTTCTTTTCTCTGCTTTGATTTTGTAGTAATCCAATGTTTCTATATACAGATATATGTATGTTTATATATACATTCTTGAGACTCTTGGTGTGTGTGCTTCTGCTACACGGGGTGGGCTGGCTGGGGGTGGCCAAGTTGCAGACTTCAGAGAATGGGTAGATGATACACTGAAAAAATAGGAAAAGTGGGGTTGTTCAATTGACATATATGTATTTAGTATATAATACATGTTTAATATATGTTTCTCATCTGAACATATATTAATCATGTAGAACTCTTTTAATCTTGAGGGATGTCAAATATATAAGGCTTAGTCATGTTATGAATTAAGAAAATAGTTATGTTTCTCTGAAACTCTTTGAGAAGAAAATAAAAACGGCTGTATATGTGTTTGAATTAGGGCTAAACAAAATGGTGTTCCACGCACCTCCCATTCACGCTCTGCCGTGTCAATGAAACCTGCTGCCCTAGGATATAAATTAAAGATCTTCTGATAATAGACGTGTTCGTTCAAAGGCAGAAGAAGAGAAGAGAATAGAGCGAAGCCAAGTTGGAAACAGCGGTCTGAGCAGCGGATTTATCAGCCGCACGCACGCTCTATACACTTTATAAACTACGTAAATGTATCTAGAGCCGGAGAAGATGGTGTTGCTCTGTTTGGTTTGACGTTGTTGGCGCAGCGCACAGCGCTAATGATAGAGGCACAGAGCCGCTAAAAACTGTAAACTCCAAACATGTATGGAAGACTCAAAACGAACACTAAAGTGGATGGCTCCCAGGTGCCTGCTGCGGACTTGGTGGCCCCGTGGCCGAGCTGTGCGCCTTCTCCGGGCTGTGGAGCTGTCCATGATCTCTGCGTCAGTAGTAGTGTTGTCACGATACCAAAATTATGACTTCGATACAATACCTACCAAAATATCACGATACCCGATACAATACCACAAATACGATACTGGTTTATCTGATAGTAATAAATAAAACATCTGTAAAGTTCCCTTTTTTACCAGCCTGTTCCTACCCAGCTTTTTGAACACTTAACAAATGGCATTCATATTAGTATTAGCCTACAGGCGCACATAAGTGAAATTGTAGGTTATTTTGCATGTATAGCGTTTTCTTTCCTAATTTTTTTCTTAATTCTTAATTGAGTTTAATTTTGACAATGAACAGGGCTACGTTCTTGCAGCCAAATTGAAAGCTAGATCAACGTCTTAAACGAGAATACATGCAATAGGGCAAGAACAGATCAAGTGACTGGGTTGTTTCTAATTGCGTAACGTGAGGGAACGTCACATTAATTTGTCAAATCAGCATCGTATCAGGCTAGCATGATAAAACCAGGAGCCTTGACAAATTACCATGACATTCCCTCACGTTACCGTTCAACATATGAACACTGTACAGGGAGCGCGGGTTGCGGCCCCTGGCTCCGGCGAAAGAATGACTTTTTTTACTGCTCTGCTATTAAAGAGATGCGGACGTCAAAGCATTAGTTGTGCCGCACATTCACCCTCCTGGTCGCGCGCCTCACTTGTTATGTCTTTGCCCGGTCGCGCCACATAGTTTCCAGATTTCACTCCGCGCATCTTTCTTTTCAATAAGCCAAGGACGGTCAGCAAGAGCTCCTGCAGATGATGCCGTGTCTCCCCTGAGATCACTCGCTGTGAGTGAGGGCCGCCTGCACGTGTGAGAGCTGGCAGCCCCGCCCCTCGCAGTCTGCATGCAGAGTGACAGGGAGCGAAACAGCGAGTGTGCTCTGATTGCTGCTATTTCAATGAAGTACCGGTACTAAAAATATGCAAAACCGTATAGTTTTTAACGTAAGGGTACCGCGGTACCTTTCTAGTACTGGTACACCGTGCAGAACTAGTCAGTAGCCAGGGACTGTTAATGCGTATTAATTGCAAGTCATAGCGTCAACGAGATATTAAACAATGCTATCGAATCTTTGAGCAGCGCCAGTGTGAATAATAAAATAATTTTAAAATATATTCTTCCTTGATAGGTAATTGGTGCAGAGACGGTTATCTGTTCCTTTGAACATTGTCACACAGGCTCTGTAGTAAATGGTGAGTATTAAAATGCTTTATTGATTGACTGGACCTATTTAAACTTGATTTGGAAGACATTCAAAATACCTTGGTAGGTCAAATTAATATGAGATAATGTTTGCGTGTTTAAATGTTTTTTCTCTCTCTCCCTCTCTCCAGTGAATTCGGCAGTGTAAGGGGTGTTCAGTTGCTGTCGCTAGTAGGTCTGCACTACTTAACCATTATAAAGTCAAACATCCACATTTTGGGCGCACCATTCGCTATTCTTGTACATATTTAAATTGTCCATGCACATTTAAGACTTGGAATGCTTTAATTGTACATCAAAGTAGAGTGCATTTCACACAAGTTAGCAAGACTCATAAATAATTATCTACTTTCAGCTGTCATGTTTGTAAAGGCAAACATTTATCTAATGAAAGAGAGTACTTTGAACATATCAACACACATTTAAGGAGAAACAAAAATGTCTCTTGCATGTTTGTTGGCTGTAGTTTTCACACCAGTATTGATGGAACCTTTAAGTCTCATAAGAGTCGCCGACACACACCTCACAACCTACCTGATTTTATACCTGGTATTGTAATAACTATATTAGCATCACCATCATTACATGATTCGTTTGCTGATTGCCAGGACGAGGAGTGTGTTGAAGAGGAATTTTGTTAAATCCCTAAGATTGGAAAGCCCAACACAACTCACCCCCAAGTATTGTTGAGCAGCAGATTGCCACAGCCTTGTTGAAATTTGAGTATTTAGTACATGTGCCAGGTGCAGCTATCCATGAATTGTTTACAAGAACGTAACTACTTACTAAGCTCTGCATCAGTCCCACTATCGAGACATTTTGTAAGTGAGATCATTGAGCGTCATAACCTCCAAGTTGATGACTCTGTAGTTACTGAAATCACCACAGTGGTGTGCTCATCTAACCCAGTTCATAGAACAATTGAAAAAGGTGGCCTTCTTAGCACTTCCTATCAATGTAAACAATATTGCAAGGAAAAATTAAGGGTTGTGGAGCCAGTTACCTACATACTTGATCATAAAAAAACCACACCTTTCAGTATGTCCCACTGATATAATCCTTGCAGCAAATATTAAATTGGAAAGTCATTCTTGATAAGATTATTGAAAATCATAGAGGACAGCAGGACATTGAACTTGACCGTTCGTTTGAATGGTCCGATGTAATGGAGCTGACGTCATTTCCTGTTTTCTTGCTGCTAGTGTTGGTCGCTCTCTGTATTAGCTCCTCTGCTAAACACAGCCTTTTCTCTGTAGCACTACGGCTAAAATCACCGGTCTGTAGTTAAACACCCATACCTAAAAACCCATACTCTATCGTGCTTAGTGATTCTGTGTTCTGTGTTAGCTCACCCTCGTAGCTCTATAGCAGCGATGTCTTCTCTCTCTCCCTCTCGCTCCACTGCTCTCTCTTGCTCCGAGTGTCTTATGTTTACTTACTCCTCTGCCTCCCTTAACAGTAGTGGTACTTGTAATAAATGAAGTGTGTTGGTAGCGATGGAGGCGAGGCTTAGCGACTAAGAAGCTCGGCTCCGCAGATTAGAAACTCCGTTAGCTGTAGTTAGCCGGCTCCCGCTAGCCACGGAGCCCCGTAGCTTAGCACGTAGCTTAGCCTCAACTAGCAGTCCCCTGATTAGTCCCATGCAGCAGGGAGCCCAGGGCGGCTGGGTGACGGTCCGGAGGGGGCATAGTGCTAGTCTTAAAAAGCCCACGATTAAAGAGCCACCAGCTCACGTTTCAAATAGATTCTCTCCACTCAGCGAGGCACCCGCTGAAAAACAAACTCTAATTACTGGCGACTTGGTTCTAGGAAACTTAAGGTTAGCGACACCAGCGACCATAGTTAACTGTATCCCAGGGGCCAGAGCCCGCAACATCGCATCTAAACTTAAGTTAATGGCTAAAACTAAACGTAAATACAATAGAATTGTAATTCACGTCGGCAACAATGTCTCCCGGTTTCGTATGTCGGAGATCGCTTAAGTGAATGTTGAGTCGTTGTGTGCTTTCGCAAAAACGATGTCGGACAAAGTAGTTTTCTCTGGCCCGCTCCCTAATACAACAGGTGATGACATGTTTAGCCGCATGTTGTCTTTTAACCGCTGGCTGTCGAGGTGGTGTCCTGTAAACGGCGTGGGCTTTGTAGATAATTGGCTAACTGTTTTGAGAAAACCTGGTCTTGTTATGAGAGACGGCGTTCATCCCACTTGGGATGGAGCAGCTCTCTTATCTAGGAATATTACTAAGTCTATAACATGACAACCCATAGTTGGGACCAGGAAGCAGAGCTGCAGTGCTAAACACTTCTCTGCGCTCCCTCTGGATCAGTCACACAACCCCATAGAGATTGTGTCTGTCCACCGTCCGATTAAATTATTGAAATGAAACAATAACAGACGAGAAATCCACACAAAAATCGAATAAAAATTCAAACAACCTCTGCAACAACAGATCACTATCAACTAAGGCTCTTTTAGTTAATGAACTAGTCTCAGACTACAACATAGATTTATTGTCCCTCACTGAGACGTGATATTTTTTTAAATAATCATCGTATCAGGCCGTCATGAAATACCAGGAGCGGGTGAATGTGTGTGTGTGCGCGCTCCCATATAGCGGACAGACACACACAGCCGGGGCTCACTCGCTCAGAGACACAGTGAGATCGGAGCTCGTTCACGTGAAGGAGCCGCTCAATGACCGGCCTCTTCTCAACAGTGGAGACAGTGAGTTTATCTGGTCTCAGCTGATCAGCGCCTCAGCTTCTTGATCAGAGCAGAAGCTGCAGGTGGTTTGTACCGAGCTGCAGTTTCTGTGTCCGCCTCCAATCTGACCTGCTCTCAAGTTTTGCTTTAATATTTCAGCAACTAAAATATGCGTCACATCCTATTACGTCCCGGCGCTCATCCCTGCAGGTCGCTAATCTATAGTTCCGACCCCCGGCCTCTGTAAACTAATCATGGATAAATCCCAGAAAGAAATGTCTGGGAAGAAAATAGAGTTTAACTCTGCATGGACAGATTAATTTGCTTTCACTGCCACCGATGCTGTCTTACATGTATGCTTGATATGTGGCGAGGAATTAGCAAACAATAAGAAATGTAATGTTGAAAGATACTTCCAGAGCAAGCACACAGCATCTGCTGAAAAGTACCAAGCTGGAGATGAGCAAAAAAAGCTGAGTTCTTTGTTGAAATTATTCCAAAGTAGGCCTACACATGTATTTTGTTCTCCACTTCATGAGAGTTTGGTGTTTTCCTATTTTGTAACAGGTAAAAATAGCAGTTAAATGTCAACAGTTTTTTTTGTTGTCGTTCTATAATTTAATAAATGCAACAAACTATAGTTTTTATATATATTGTAGAACTATATATATATATAACTTTATAACCTGTGTTATCAAATATGTTGTGCGGCTCCAGACAGATTTAATTTGGGGGAAGAAGGGGCGAAATGGCTCTTTCGATAGTAAAGGTTGCCTACCCCTGGTCTAAATGAATCTACTCCCCCCAGTCACATAAATGCACAGGTTCCTAGAGAATTTGGGCGAGGAGGCGGAGTTGCTGCTATTTTTAACTCCAGTCTATCAATTAATCCTAAACCTAAACTCAGCTACAAATCATTTGAATGTCTGGTTCTTAGTCTTCCACGCCAATCCAGGAAACACCAACAGCCAATCATATTTGCTGTAGTTTACCGTGCTCCCAGGGCTTATACTGAATTTTTAACGGAATTCCCTGAGTTTTTATCAAACTTAGTCCTAAAGACCTATAAAATTATTATTGTTGGTGACTTTAATATTCATGTTGACTAGGGATGAGTGAGTACAGCATTATCTGTATCTATATCTGTATCTGTTAACCATATGAATTATCTGTATCCGTATCCGTACTCGGAGTGGGCGGGGCCTAACCCGGAAGTGGGTGTGATTTAACCCACTGTCAGCTGAAATACTCTCTGTATTAGTGATGGGAAGTTTGGATCTTTTTACCGTCTCGGTTCTTTGAATCTCGTTCAGTAAAATGAACAAATCTTTTTTCGAGTCATCCGTTCATTTCGGGGGGGTGCTCCTGACGGAGGCACGGCATCAAGCGATGTGAGGAGGAAGTGAAACTTTCTGACACTGACATCGATAAGTCTGTTAGTGAGGTGAAGAGTGACTTTATGGGACAGCAGTGATGTCACTATTAAGAAAATACACTGACACTCTGCCGCTGCTGTGGATAACACAATGTGTGAATAACACAATGTGTGGACAACACACTGTGTGAGATCTGAAATCCCTGAACCCTCGCTTCCTCCTGTCCTTCCATTCGCATTCACAGATAACGCAGATCCCCGCATCACTGTCACGGCAGTATTTATTTATTTAGAGCATCAGACCAATTCCCTCACATCTGTGGATCCTTGCCTACAGTCCGGGATATTATTTGGAAAATTACTTAATTTCTTATAAGTGATTTCCTGTGCGCTCATTGCGCCTGATGGCACAGTCACGTTCACTGCAGTGATTTGATGAGACACGAACAGTGTTATAAGATATTATTAAAAACTATTAATGACTCGGCTCCGCAACTCCGCTGTTAAATCGAATCTGAACGTAACTTGTTTTAAGTTGTTTATATTTTTTAATAAAAAGCTTGTATGGAACAGATAAAACTTAAGTTATTGTTTTTAATGTAAATTATGAAGTGGATCAATAATCTGGCTTCAGTTCACCACCTCACGTCTGCTTCGCCATTATCCCGTCTCCAAAACGTCCGTAAGCATGGGTCTAAGTTTGCTTAGAAATAAGCACATTTTCCCGTCAATTTCGTTTTTATAAATCCCAACTTTGGCGTGACCAGTGGCGTGCGCACGTTTCAGGCCCCGTTTTGTGCGTACGCAATGGTTATAAATCCGACCCCTGATGAGGCTACGAGGACCCCCGGAGCAGGGCCACCGCTGCTCCTCCGGTACCGGAGCGACGGGGAGCCGGTCACCACCCCCGCGATGCTGATCCACGGGCTTCACCGCCAATATCTCCGCGGAGCATGTCGGGGCGATATTATCACAAGAACTCAAATAAATGCCCGTCAGTTTGGATGATTTTAAATGGTCATTTATTTTCACACTGGCATTTAATTATCAATGCAAATAATTACGCTTCACTGAACTGTAAGTAAAGTACAAAAAAGTTAAAATAACGAAACATGTCATTATTACTTGTGAACGAATATCATTCACGTCTTACTAAACCAAGTCAAGCGAACGTGCCACAAAAAAAAATCTCCGACAGGCAGAGTCGCAACGCGAGTCGCTTTCTACCAGCACCACGTCTGAACGAACCCACGTTTAACAGAACTCTACTGGTTAATAAGTAAGTACAAACTGAAATAAAAACAAACTTCAAGCTGAATAAACCCTCAACGTTAACGGAAAAGACCCGCGAACCTGAGTGACTGAGAGACAGAGAGCTGTTCTGTGAGTGAGTGAGCAGAGCGGTGTGTGAAGGGGAGGAGCGCTGTGACGCTGTGTGAGGATTTTCTTCAGTCCGAGCACAGATATTGACTCGTAGAACTCGTATAATACTCGTGCTCGGCAAAAGTGCTTTATCCGTACCGGATACTCGTTTCAGCCGAGTATCCGGCTCATCTCTAATGTTGACAATAAGAAAGATTGCCGTAGCGTAGCATTTAATTCGATACTAGACTCAATTGGTTTCAGTCTGTGAGTACACCAACCGACTCATTGTTGTAACCACACACTTGACCTTATATTATCGTACGGTGTCGGAATTGAACATTTAACAGTCCTCCCGCGCAATCCAGTTCTATCAGACCATAATTTAATAACCTTCCATTTTTCAATAACTGAATATATGCCACCAATAAAAAACTCATTTTCTAGATGTCTACCTGATAGTGCTGTAGCTACATTTAAGGAAATAATTACATTTAAACCCTTATTATCCGTAGATATAAAGAACAAATTCTTTAAAAACCCGAGCTCCATTGAGATCGACCAGCTCGTCCATAGCTCTGAAGACTCATTACGATTAACATTAGATTCAATAGTGCCTCTAAAAAAGAAAAATGTCAAACGTAAATTAACTCCGAGGTATAATTCCCAGACAAATGAGTTAAAACAATTATCAAGAAAACTAGAAAGGAAGTGGCGCTCCAGCAACCATTTTGAAAACCTCATAATGGTTGCTGGAGGAATAGTGTTAAAGAATTAAAAAAGGCTCTCCACAAAGCAACTATTCAAAACTAATATAAGAGAATAAAAACAACCCCAGGTTTCTCTTCAGCACTGTAGCCAGGCTGACAGAGAGTCACACCTCCACCGAACCCAGTATTCCTCGATCCCTAAATAGCAAAACCTTTATGACCTTTTTTAATGATAAAATTCTAACTATTAGAAATAAAATCAACCATCTCCTGCCCTCAATTGGCACTAATACCCTCCCAATAACAGAGATCTCAGAAACGGCTGAGAATCCTACCCATGACTTAACAGAGGTTATAATACTTGGCCCAAACACCTTAGAGATACATTATCTAATGATATAGCTGCGCTAGACGACATTGCCCTTGCTTCCAACGAAACAGTCAGGAACTTGGGAGTGATCTTCGATCCTGATTTATCCTTTAATAGTCACTTAAAACAAATTTCTAGGACTGCCTTATTCCACTTGCGTAATATCTCAAAAATCAGGCATGTCCTTTCGCAAAAAGATGCAGAAAAACTAATCCACGCCTTTGTTACATCGAGACTGGACTATTGTAACTCATTATTATCAGGCTCCAGCAGTAAGTTGTTAAAGACTCTACAGCTTGTCCAAAATGCCGCAGCACGTGTCCTGACGAGAACAAAGAAAAGAGAGCACATTTCTCCAGTATTAGCTTTGCCAGTATAAGTTAAATCTAGAATAGAATTTAAAATTCTCCTCCTCACCTTCAAGGCCCTTAATAATATAGCACCTTTTTACCTTAAAGAGCTGTTAGTACCTTATTAACCCACTAGAGCAATCCGCTCCCAGAATTCAGGCCTACTTGTCGTCCCTAAAGTCTCTAAAAGTAAAGTAGGAGCCAGAGCTTTTAGCCATCAAGCCCCTCACTTGTGGAATAATCTACCACTTTCAGTTCGGGAGGCAGACACCATCTGTTCGTTTAAGAGTAGGCTCAAAACCTTTCTTTTTGATAAAGCTTATAGTTAAAGCTAATTAGTGCGGCAGAACGTAACTTGTTCTATTTTATGACACATGACACACAGAGCTTCTTTTTCCAGCTTCTCCTTCCTCTTCTCCATCCCTATCCCCCTTCCCCGGAATCCCTTTGCTTTATCACCCGCAGATCCAGGGCCTCTGTGGCCGCACCATGGATTGCTGTTTGTGGATCGCGCATCGGGGGTCGCAGTGGTGGACCCAGTGTGGCGGATTCTGTGTCGTGTGGGCTGATCGTGGTGCTGGTGGCAGACCTTGTGTCGGGTTGGCATTGGGTACAGGAGGTTTGACCAGGACTGCGGCGGTGGCTCGTGGTGCGTCCTGGTGGGCGGTGGTGGACGGTGACTGAGGACTGGAGTGGCCTCTGGTCTGGATGGTGGATCGTGGTCCGGCTGGTTGCTGACCATGGACTGTGATTGCAGCGGGACTGCATCAATGCTGCTAAAAACTTTAATACTGGATAATTTTTTCTACACGTGGCATCTATTGCACTTTTGTCCGTCCTGGGAGAGGGATCCCTCACATGTGGCTCTCTCTGAGGTTTCTACGTATTTTTACCCTGTTAAAAGGGCTTTTAGTAGTTTTTCCTTAATCTTGCTGAGGGTTAAGGACAGAGGATGTCACACCCTGTTAAAGCCCTATGAGACGAATTGTAATTCAAAATGGACTTCCTGAATCCGTTGATGAACTTATGGATGCACTATTCGGAAATGAGTTTCTGAATCTAGCTTCAATGGATGAAGTACAGGATAGAGGGACTATCAAAGTAATCCCCTGGACAGAAGCCTCAACGTCCCAGTTTGCTAATAGCCTCTCCACCTCAGCTACCACTAATGTTCTTGAAGAATCCTCATCCCTGTCTAGTGGGTGTGTTGACACTGACATACTCTCCTCACAAGAGTCATCCGGTTCAAGGTCATTTTGGCCCAGCATCTTCCGTGTTCCTCATTTTTGCTATGATGCAGAGCTGAAACTTGAGCAGGGTCATGCAGCATACAGTGAAAATGGTGCCTTGCTTTCTCAGTCTTAAACTGAGGTCGAACATTCTCGAAGAACTGGTTCAAGAAATAGTCCGATACAAGCTGTATGTCATTGATAAGCAGTTTACCATTGTTGGAGAAGCACTCATGTCAAAGCATCCCTGCCTGAATGAGAGAGGCTCCCTCACTGGATATGCTGGGTGAAAAATTTGTTTGAAGAACAAACTGTCGATCTGAGGTGATGGTTAACGCTCTCAAGCTGAAACCAGGGGGAAAACCAAGTGCTGCTTTTGGAATCAAAAAACCAAAGTGGGTCAATGTGAATTACTGCCCACCTTTGTTACGTCCAGTCCTGATTATTAAGGTTAAGTTGGCTGTTCTGTGTTGTTATTGTTTATTCACCTCTTCTCTCGTTTCAGACTCCTCACTCCCTCCCTTGTGTGTGCTCCACCTGGTTGATTACCTGCTCCTCCCCGATTTTTTTCACCTGTTCCTCATCACCTAGTGCATTTATTCTGTGTGTTCCTCTGTCGCTTTGCCAGTTCATCTTTGTTTTCCCCCATGTTCAAGCATTCCACCGATTCCAATGACTAGTAAGCTTCCCGTGATTCCGATCCCGGACCGTGTAACCGACTCCGCTTCTGCTTCTTCCCTCACTGTGCCTTTGCCTGTTCTGTTGTTTACCCGTGTACCGACCCTGGACTGGATCTTCACCGACCCCTGCTACTGTCTGACACTCATCGGAATCGTTTGCATATTATTGGACTGCCTTACCCTGTGTGCAGAACCTGGACTGGGTCTCCCTCGACTTCTGCTACTGCCCGACCCATATTGGATTTGTGTTGCTACTGGACTGCCACTCCTTGTACCATCCTCTTCCATTAAAAGTGATTCATTATCATCTCTGTCTCCGTCGATCATTTTAATCCAACACCTCTCAGTACATAACAACCTTATCCTATTGGTGATCCGACGTGAGCCTTGAGAGTGGAACTTCTTTCGGATGTCAAGAAGAGGAATAACAGGATGGTGGTGAGGATGTAAATGGAAAAGACATTTGCATATAGGAGATTTGAAGTGGTACGTGACACACCCATGGAACAAGACTTCCAGGCAAGATGGCCAGCGCTCTTTGAAGTAAATGAGGTATTTGATTATTGAAATTTGCTTGCAATGCAAGTATATATTGATTTAGATCTGTTGATAGTGCAGTGGACGCTTGGTAAAAATATTTTGGGGCTTAGAATTATGCATTTTTCATATTTTTGTCCTTGTTTGCATGCTTTTTATTGCTGCCTGGAACATGTTGCATCACCCAAATTCAACTTGGTCATGTTTTTAAGTCGTGTCTTTATGAGTATTTTGGCAAAGTCTAAAATAGATAGTATTTTTGTCTGTGATACACTATGTTTTCAGATAAACGCAGAATTCAAGCGCATTACCACCATGCCCCTGCAATTCAGATTTATCTCTCAGCTTGATGTGCTTTCTGACAAACTTGTGAAGCTGTTTGAAAAGAGGGAAGGACAGATAGGCAAGCATCTACAGGGCATTTTGCAACACATAACTCAAGTAAAAATGAATTTTGTGGATAGAAAATACTGAGTTGATCGTGCACATTTTTGATTGAGGACCAATGTCTTTCTCTCCTTGTCCCCCTTGACTTAGGATGATGACGTTGACATAGGACTGGAATGCGTTCTCAAGGGGCTGAGCCTCGTTGAGGCTGCGTACCTCAACGAGGACCCAGTAAATCTAGTGAGAGAGTTTGTTGTGTATTGATATTCACTTAAGTTTGCTCCCTCGGGGCATCCGTAAAGCCCCACTGTTTACCTACATTGAATGCTGGGTATTTTTGTCCTGTGAAACACACATTAAAGAACGCACGTTATTTCCATCACGGTCTCTTGTCTGATCATTACTTTGTTGTATCAGTATAGAGTGTGCTATACAACAAAACTGGCGTCGAAGAAGAAACGTTCTCACGTTTATGTTATTAAACGTGTGTTCCAGAGAGCTATGGACCAGATACTGAGTGGGCTCACCGGTGTCCAGTGTTACCTCGATGACCTTCTCATCACTGGTAAAGAAGAATAGGAGCACCTGAGAAACCTGGACGCCGCACTTCAGAGACTGGAGGAGTACGGACTGCGGGTCCGGACGGACAATTGTGAGTTTTTGCAGTCTTCAGTTGAGTACCTGGGCCACATTGTCGACGTTGCTGGGCTGCACAAGGCACCATCTAAGGTAAAAGCTATCGAGGAAGCTCCATCTCCACAAAATGTGAGTCAGCTGCGATACCATGCAAAGTTGTGCCGAACCTATCAAACATGCTAAACCACTGCATAAACTTTTGAACAAAACCACACAGTGGAAGTGGTCAGACAGATGTGAGGAAGGTTTTAAGGAAGCTAAAAGAGCCTTAGTCCATTCAGAAGCCCTCACCCGACTTGCCATTACAGTTAGCGTGTGACGCATCGCCTTATGGTGTTGGTGCTGTAATCTCACACATTATGCCATCAGGTGAACAAAGAGCAATTGCTTTCACATCACAGACTTTAAGCAAAGCAGAGAGCAAGTATGCACAGAGAGAGCTCAAAGCACTCTATATAATCTTCGGAGTAAATAAATTCCATAAGTTTCTGTTCGGAAAACGATTCACGATGCTCACAGACCATAGACCCCTCACCTCCATCTTTGGTCCCCACACTGGAATTCCATCGCTCGTAGCCAACCGCATGCAGCGATGGCCTTTACTGTTGTCTGCTCACCAGTATGACATTAAGTACAGAAGAGCTGGGCAGCACTGTAATGCAGACGGCCTCTCAAAGCTTCCCTTACCTGTCTCACACACAAAGTACTCCAACGCTAAAATCTTCTTCTTCAAGGAAGTGAGCAACGCCCCAGTTACATTAGCCCATTTGAAGAAGTTTACCCAGCGGTGTCTGAGTTCGTGGACATTGTCACTCATGGGAGAGAAAGAGAGCTGTCAGACAGCCTAAAGCCTTAACTGGTAAGGAGGAACGAGCTCACAGCTCAGGCTGGATGCTTGCTATGGGGTTTTCGAGTCATCATCCCGCCACCACTGAAAAAGCAGGTGCTTGAGGAACTCCATTCAGGGCACTGTGGCATGGTGCAAATGAAGGAGATGGCGCTTAGCTACTTTTGGTGGCCAGGCTTAGACGCAGCTATCGAAGACAAGGCCAGGTCATGTTCTGCATGTCAAAAGATGAGAAACATGCCTCAGCTAGCGTCACTTCACCCATGGCACTTCCCAGGGGAGCCTTGGCAGATAGTTCACATAGACTTTGCAGGTCCAATGGAGGATCGTATGTTCTTAGTCGTAGTTGACGCACACAGCGAATGGACGGAGGTCGCCAGTCATTCATGGAAGCAAACGGAATCGAGCACGTCAAGTCAGCTCCCTATCATCCCGCCACCAATGGCCTAGCGGAAAGATTTGTGCAGACCATCGCAAGCTCTAAAATCATCACAAGGAAACGGATCGCTCAACAAGCGCCTAAGCACCTTCCTGTTGACCTACAGAAACACCCCCCATGCTACAACCAAAGTGGCCCCCACGTCAACCATGATGAAAAGACAGCGTCGCACACAACTTGACCTTCTGAGACCACTGAAGACTAAGCAGGTCGTACAGACACAACAGAGAGCACAGGTGGAGAGACGAAGCACAGCAAAAGACAGAAGCTTCAGAGCTGGTGAGAGAGTTCTTGCTCGGAACTACTGCAAAGGTCCAAATTGGATACAAGCAACTGTTTTTGCACAAACAGGCCCTGTGTCCTACACAATTCTAACACCAGAGAACATCATCTGGAGGAGACACTTGGATCAACTGTTGCCAGGAACCAACCTCAGTGATGACTCAGGTCAAATTGCAAACCCAGAACAGCTACTGGAGCCATTCCTAGGTTTTTAAGCACCCCAGTCTGGGCATTCACCACTCAGACTCAGAGACAGTGGGACTGTAGATTTACCCGTAGGTCGTCATTACCCCACAAGAGAACGACGACCCCCTGACAGATTGAACATGTAGTCTAGAGACTAACCTCCAACAGTGGGGCAGAATACACCCCAGGGTTAAGTCTGGGAATTGAGGCAGTCTACCCTCTTTCCCTAGTTCAATCAGGAGAGACTTGATTTCCAATTTACAGATTTTATTTATTTATTTTACACGCACAGAAATGTGAATGTTTAAACAGTCTTTGGCATTTTAGACCCCTGTGAGATGTCATCAGGATTTAGAAGGGGGTGTAGCAGAGCATCGAACAGGAATACCCCCGGGGTCTAGACACTGGTGGTGGTTTATCAGTCTAATGTGTGTTTGGAAGGCACATCTTATGCTTGTAATCCTATTGAACATGCTAGTGTGGCATCCTCTGCCCTCAACCCTCACAAGGGTAAGGAAAAACTACAAAACCTTGACAGGGAAAAAGTAGAAACCTCAGGAAGAGACGCATGCAAGGGATCCCTCTTCCAGGATGGGCAGAAGTGCAATGAATGCCATGAGTAATAGTCCATTGACGACAGTTTGAATGTTCTTTGTCCGTGATCAGCTGCCTCCATGATCGGGCGCTGCTGTGATCCTAGATCTGTTGATGTAATCCGGGAATCGTTGAGGTCGGGATCCGGATGAGGTGAATGTCCTTCGAGCCGGGAGGAGAATGGGGTGGAGGAGGGGTTTCTTTAGTCGCTGAATGATGACAGGCTGAGGAAGAGAAGAGAGGGACTTTTAAAGTTTGACAGCTGCTAAATGACTGGCTGACAGAGACCGCGCCCGACCTGATTGGATGTTAAGGTACGCCCCCAATCAGCTGATCACTAGGCAGGTTAGGTCCTCCATTGAGCGTTACTAAGTTTAGGAACGCCCCTGATCAGCTGATCGTCTGCAGATTTAAGTCTACCTGACTGAACTTGCGCTAGCTTCATTTCAGGAAATGTTATTATGTTAATTTGTTAAATGTTATTTTGTAACTTTGTTAAAGAAAAAGGGACTGTTATATTAAAAAGAAAAGTGTTTCTTTAAGGTTTATGACTGTTAAAAAAGAATAAGCAATACAGTGAATATTACTTTTACTTATGGGCAATTAAAAGTAAAGGGGGAGGAATGTTGTGTATTGATATTCACTTAAGTTTGTTCCCTCGGGGCATCCGTAAAGCCCCACTGTTTACCTGCATTGAATGCTGGGTATTTTTGTCCTGTGAAACACACAGTAAAGAACGCACGTTATTTCCATCACAGTCTCCTGTTTGATCATTACTTTGTTGTATCAGTCTAGAGCAGGGACGGGCAATAAATTTTCCCGAGGGGCCACATGAGAAACATGGACAGTTGTGGAGGGCCGGACCAATAAGCTGAACTCAATTCTACTCATATTAATTTGATAAGCTTCTACAGGTAAGAGTAAATGGTTAGGCAATGAAAAAGTGAGGCAGGAAAAGTAATAACGCCAACATTATATCACACTTTAATCAACATTTACAAGAACAGTTGTGAACAAAATAGGCACATTTTTTGCAGAATTCCAAAGATCAGCTTTAAATTAACTTTATTCAAAGTGCTACTACTATTTGCATATAGTCTAATCACCCCATTTGCGGGGTTTGTGGTATTTTTTTCTTGTTAAATGAGAGAAATCCAGTCTGTTTTGGGCTTGAACAAGTGCACAGAAGTCAGGTTGAATATCTGAGGTGGATATGTGAAGGACAGCTGACAGGTGATCATCAGTGAGAGAGGATCTGTATCTGGATTTGTTAAACTTCATCACAGAAAATGTTTGTTCACATATGTAAGTAGATCCAAAGAGAACCAACATCTTATGAGCATGCCTCCTCACGTATGGAAAGTTCTCCTCTTTGAGAGAAGAATAAAACTCCAGCAGTGATACTAACTCGTGCTCTGCCAGTAGTGTACCTGCGGAGGTGATCAACTGATGGTGGGGCTTCATTCAGTGTTGACATGTGGTTGAAAATGTTAGCCTCCAACTGGCTTGAAAGAAGAAGTATGAGAGTATGCCTGCTTATATTTTGAGCCTATTTCTTTTAAAAGCATAAGAATTAATTAAAACTCAGCATAAATGAACAACATTACAATATGAATAGAACAAATTTCCATGACTTCTCCAAAACCTTTGGGATTGAATTTTTTTCAAGCACATTTCCAGGACTGGAAATAAACATTTAACAATTCCATGACTTTTCCAGGTTTTTCAAGACCGTATGAATCCTGAATACAATGCAACAATGGCAATTTAATTACTGGGTTAATTTCCCTCACTTGATCTTGCATCCGCTTCAAAAGTCCGACACTTGTCCCTGTCAGATTTGGACAACCATCGGTTGAAACACCTGCCAGTTTGTCCCGTTTGAGTCCCAGCTTGTCCCAGCATGCAGTTACCTCCGTGAACACATCACTCCCAGTCCTCGTCCCTGTTATTGACAGCATTGCTGCCAGCTCCTCAGTAATCGCAAAGTCTTTCGTCATCCAACGTACAAAGATGAGTAGCTGGGCTGCGTCGCGGACATCACAGCTCTCATCCAGAGCCAAGGAGAAAAAGTCCAAATCGCCCAATCTTCAGCAGCTGAAGCTCGAGATGTCCCGCAATGTCCTCGATCCTTCTCGTTACAGTTCGTATGTAAAAGTCTCTCCGTGATTTGTCTCGTGATGGCGGTTCAAATTGTAATACTTAAGAACAGCGATCTTAAGTATGAGGAGGTCCTTTGTCCCCAGGGCCATTCGGCTTCATAATGCCACACAGAGGGAGAGTGGGGGGGAGAGATCTTCCCGGCATGAGTCGACCATATTCGTGGCACCTATTGCACTTCTGTCCGTCCTGGGAGAGGGATCCCTCACATGTGGCTCTCTCTGAGGTTTCTATGTATTTTTACCCTGTTAAAGGGTTTTTTTCGTAGTTTTTCCTTACTCTTGCTGAGGGTTAAGGACAGAGGGTGTCACGCTGTGTTAATGCCCTGTTAAAGCCTATGAGACAAATTGTAACTTGTGAATATGGGCTATACATGTAAAATTTGATTGATTGATTTATTGATTGATATTCCTAAATATTTATATTTATGGTTATATTTATATATTCATATATTTATATTTATATTCTTCTGCTGTTTTTGTAATATATATACAGTTTATATATTTTGTTGTACTATCCACTCCAGCAGAACAAGATCACTTTTCCTACTAGACACTGACACAATCACATCATTGCATTCCTGTATCTGTTAACATGCTCTCCGTATGTGATTTATGTGATTTTTGTGATTCATGTATGTATGTCAGTGATGTGTTAAGTGTACAAGCTACTGGATGATCTGAATTTCCCTCGGGATTAATAAAGTATCCATCTATCTATCTATCTATCTTTTCTCCACAAACTAAGCACACGGCTTTCCCTTTGGCGTCAGTAAATAAATACTTCGCAGTCCATGTCGCGTTAAAAACTCTGCATTCTGTATCGATCTTTCTTGTCTTAACGTGGACTCACATCTCTCCTAAACTCCGTTCGCCAACACATCATCCGCTCGCTGGCATTCAGGATGTACGTCAGGTAAATGTTAAAAAAAGGCACCTTCAAAATGAAAGAAATGTTGTTGTATTCTTTGCATGATGTCCAATTATTTACGTGTGATTCCTAATATTCCGTTGACCTCACGCGGGCCGGTCACGGACTGCCAAAGGGCCGGATGCGGCCCGGGGGCCGTACAATGCCCAGGTCTGGTATAGAGTGTACTATACAACAGAGTTTGTGGTGAGTATACTTATTATTTTACCTTGATATTTTGTTGATAACTAAAATATGTAATTGAAACTATATGGAATAGCTAGCCAGCTGATCAGATATCAATATGGTAGTGATCTTGAATTTAAAAATGTATAATATTTCCACTGTATATATTCATTGTGTTTTGGTTGTGCACTCTGCAGGCAGAGGACGGAGCCATCTTCGAAGGAGCCATTGAGGAGACAACGGTGGGAATATGCGTTGTCAAACATGATGCCACCAGTCAACCAGAGGACATTGTGATTATCCTTGAAGGCCAGCAGATATTGCGTGATCTGAACAACGTTGCATTGGCTGCTGCCATGTTATTTGGCCTTATGTATGCGATGAACCTGAACTATCCTCCTGAACTAAAGTACATTTTGAAGTGTTCCAGAAAGTTTTGATGGGGCTGGACGGCAACACACTCTCTAAGAAAACTGACTCTGTGATTGACCTGTTGAGATGGACCATTGTTGCTCTTTAACTTCAATTATCCTGGACTTTGGACATGCGCTTATGCAACTCTCTTGCACTTCCTTTATGTATGCTTTTTGCAGTATTTACCTGTTGTATGTTGTTTTTCAGAAGATTGTTTCTACCGTGGACATGTGTTCCGAAATGTACCTCTTTCATCAAAGTGCCAGATTTTCAGATTTTTATTAAACAAATGAAGCTGCTTATATTTTCCCCATATAAGGATTTTAGGGTGTTTGGATTTGCACGTTCCTTTCTGGGAAAAGTTGTGGTGAAAGACCAAGAAGTTGTTATCCTTTAATTTCAGTGCCATTCTAGAAGCATGCCAACTGTAAGCCAGGGGACATTTAACTAGCTGATTTCAGAAGATGTGTTAAAAAATGTACATCTTGCATCAAAGTGCCTTGACAGATTGGCAGATTCCATTTAAACTAATTTTTCCTAATTTCTGTTAGGATTTTGCAAAATATTAATATTCTGCCACGCTATGAAATATAACCGTGAGGAAGTAGGATGTTTTTTACTTTTATTTTTCAGAATCCTTTGTCACAGTCAAACACTGTCTATTTTTGTCCGGAGAATAGTTGTTTTCTTTTAAATTTGTATTATTTTCAGATTCTCACAGTAGTGGATGTTTAGTGGGCTCTCCAGGTTGCAAGTCAGAATTATTTGCATTTACCCAATGATGTTGTGGACTGATTGTGTCAATCGTAGCAATTGAGGTGTTTATGCACTCTTGAGAATATTGTTTACAAGTTCATTTGAAGATAAAACGTGCCATGTTTGTCAAGTGTGTGATGTGCTTGTATGAATACAAATACATACATACAAGCCTTACAAACGTATGTTGTTTAGTGTTAAAGTGTACAACTTTGAGAAAATTAAAATTTACATTGCGAAAAGGAATTTATTCCTTATTTGTTTTGAAAAGGTTATGATACTTGCTATAGATAAGAGATTAGGATGGCCGATAGAAGGACGTACCAAATGCCTTTATTAACATATAAGAAATTTGTGCACAGAAATAATCTTATGTGTAATGAATATGCAAATTATGCATATGCTTATAACTTAATAATGAAAGAGTTACTTGAGCAGACTAGGTAGATTCAACATAACACTGCATGTAGATTAAATAAATAACTTCTGTTGCTTTAGGTACTAATTGAATGTGCTCAGTATGTAAAATGCTCTAAATTAACATTACAAAGTCATGTTGGTTAACATCTTAACAAACGGGTGAAATTCGTGAAATTCGCCTAAAACGTCTGTTTGAGGACACCAAAATTAAATTGAAAGCTATTCTTGAACCACTTGGAGTACATGCATGATCTTGGTCTCTTTTGAAAGGTAACATTCAGAATCACTATAAGTGCTACTGGCATTGAGTAATAGCAGTTGGCACACAGTGAGGTAGAAGGTTTTTATTTTTGCCTGAATATTTTTGGTAAACAGATGCCTGCTGATGACTATAGCTGGGACTTATGAGCTGGAAAACACAATGGGACCCTAGTATGAAGCCTTGACTAACTCAAGTTCAAATTTGAACACAATACCAAAGAAAATGAATATTTAGAGATGTTTTACTAAGGGCATGTCTGGGCGTTTTCCAAAAAGGCCATTTGGAGGCTCCAAAGGACCCTTGGTACCCATGGTAACCAGATAGGCTAAAAAGGCTACTTTTACACTAAAAAGTATACTTTTATATAAAGGAGACAAAACTGGTCATATGGTTAAAAATGTATTCATATATACATCTTTCATATTTTTGGATACATGCCAGCCATTGTAGCAGTCACGACCGGGGACGAAACACAAAGGCACACCGCAGTAGGAGGCTTGTGGAGGACTTTGTAGTGCCCTATCAGGATGTCACCACCCATGCACCCCGATGGAACTATATGGGAAAAGAAAAATAAGTCGGAGCAATTAGGAAAGCCGTACAGATGCAGTAAATATCTGTTCATGATAATAAACATAAATAATCCTGAGGAACTGTCCTGCTGCTCCACTCTACGTGGCCACTTGCTGGCTGGACACGATGTGACCGGTTCCCAAGCTGTATCTGAATCAGATGATTGCCTATTTTGTGAAAATAAAGAAATAACGGTCATTTACAATTCTAGATAAAACTTGTATACATTCTACACAAACACACACCTTCCCCCACATCTAAAAACCACACCTATTTACATTCCAATCGTAAAACAAAGAACACACAACTCCCCCACACCTATATGCATAACTGTTCACATTACAATCGACATACAAAGGCACACTCATCTGTCCCTAATCTATATGCACATTGCAATCGTCAAACAAAGGCACACTCATCTCTCCCACATCTAAATCCACACCTTTTACTAATCAACAGTAAATCCTAAAAAAAATAAAAAACACGAACACACACACACACACAGTAATTTATAAGTTATATATAATAATAAAATACGTACTTGTCAAGAGTAATGTCTCGTCCTTCCTGAAACATGGCCTCTGCCCCGGAGTCAAAGGACTGGTCGCTGTTTTCCTCTGATACATCATCATCAGACTTGTCGCTTGCACGCCGATAGCACAGATCCCTGGCTTGTTCGGTCGTGAAGTTTCATTTCTCTAAACGTTTCACCATACCGAGCTTCAAAACGCTCCAAAGCAAGACTGGATTCTGCGCACGGATCTCACAGCAACGCTGTCTGACTTTTACGCACAGGTCTCAAAAGCACCGCTCACTTACCGTACTTTTACGCACGGAGATAAGATGCTCTGGAACCAAGTGTTCGCTGTGTGCAGTGACTCGCTGTGTGTTGATATTTATCTATCAGGTCAAGGAGGACAAGTAGGTGCTGGAAAATGTAATTGGCTAAACGATAAGCCGGTCATAACAACAGTCGATTGCAGTTGGCTGAGTCTGTACACGTCAGAAGAATGGCGCGCACTGTCTGTAAACGGGGGCTCTCGTTGGCTTTAGCCGGCTGTGGACAACCCCTTCCTTCTCCAATTGGGTCGAATGAGCTGTCCATCTAAAGGTCAGAGTACAGCCACCATTTTGATATCCAAAGAGCTGCTTTGTTTACATGAAAACAGAAGTTAGGACGGAAAAAAAGTCAAAGTTGGCATGTAGCTGCTGGCTACTCTGAGATTACGCATCAGCTGGCTGTGGCTATTTTTTGATGAAATAATGTGCTATGGAGTGATTATATTAGTGGATTGGATCGTTTGGACCTTTGGCGATGTACCAACACCTTTTTCTTTGGAATCTTATCGATCTTTGGATAAATATGATGATACTCCGGTAGGTGGCGACAACTTTTTTCTAATTTCCGGTCGGACTGACGCTGAACTGAGACGTTGATTGTACCAGCTGTGGTGATCGGATCTTGAAATGGTTTACATCAATGGAATCAGAAGAATCTTAGCTTTTTAACGATATGTTGTATTAGCACCTGGCTATACGATGCACTTCTTTAAATACAAATGTTTGACGCTGATCGATAAAAAAACACACCTGGCGGGCTATCACGGCCCGATTAAGGGCCATGATAGCAGAGGTGTTTAACATAGACAAATTTAATATACTTAACATTAAAGAATATATCTGAATTGTACGGAGGCGTATTGCATTCACAAAAAAAGGGTTAGAGTTTTCCTAGCATTTTTTCTGTTTTAATGAGATAAAGATTCTGTTTTTCAAACTTTTTTTTTCCTGTTTTAACGAAAAAAGTGTGTTATCCACACATTGTGTTATTCACACATTGTGTTATCCACAGCAGCGGCAGAGTGTCAGTGTATTTTCTTAATAGTGACATCACTGCTGTCCCATAAAGTCACTCTTCACCTCACTAACAGACTTATCATGTCAGTGTCAGAAAGTTTCACTTCCTCCTCACATCGCTTGATGCCGTGCCTCCGTCAGGAGCACCCCCCGGAAATGAACGGATGACTCGCAGAACCGAGACGGTAAAAAGATCCGAACTTCCCATCATCAGCTGACAGTGGGTTAAATCACACCCACTTCCGGGTTAGGCCCCGCCCACTCCGAGTACGGATACGGATACAGATAATTCATATGGTTAACAGATACAGATACAGATACAGATAATGCTGTACTCGCTCATCTCTAGTGTCTGCCTCTCGAACTGAAATTGGTAAATTATTCCACAAGTGAGGGGCTTGATGGCTAAAAGCTCTGGCTCCTACTCTACTTTTAGAGACTTTAGGGACGACAAGTAAGCCTGAATTCTGGGAGCGGAGTGCTCTATTGGGCTTATAAGGTACTAACAGCTCTTCAAGGTAAAAAGGCGCTATATTATTAAGGGCCTTGAAGGTGAGGAGGAGAATTTTAAATTCTATTCTAGATTTAACTGGAAGCCAGTGTAGCGAAGCTAATCCTGGAGAAATGTGCTCTCTTTTCTTTGTTCTTGTCAGGACACGTGCTGCGGCATTTTGGACAAGCTGTAGAGTCTTTAACGACTTACTGCTGGAGCCTGATAATAATGAATTACAATAGTCCAGTCTCGATGTAACAAAGGCGTGGACTAGTTTTTCTGCATCTTTTTGCGAAAGGACATGCCTGATTTTTGAGATATTACGCAAGTTGAAAAAGGCAGTCCGAGAAATTTGTTTTAAGTGACTATTAAATGATAAATCAGGATCAAAGATCACTCCCAAGTTCCTGACTGTTTCGTTGGAAGCAATGGCGATGTCGTCTAGCGCAGCTATATCATTAGATAATGTATCTCTAAGGTGTTTGGGGCCAAGTATTATAACCTCTGTTTTGTCTGAGTTTAATAAGAGAAAATTGCAGGTCATCCATGTTTTTATGTCCTTGAGACATGCTCGAAGTTTAGTTAATTGATTACTTTGTTCAGGTTTTATTGACAAGTATAACTGGGTGTCATCCGCATAGCAGTGGAAATTTACCGAGTGTGTCCTGATAATGTTTCCTAGTGGAAGCATATATAATGAGAATAAAATTGGGCCGAGCACAGAGCCCTGTGGAACACCATGGTTAACTTTGGTGCGCACAGATGTCTCATCATTAATTTGCACGAATTGGGAGCGATCAGAAAAATAAGATTTAAACCAGTTAAGGGCGGTTCCATTAATATGAATTAACTGTTTGAGTCTTTGTAATAAAATTTGATGGTCAATTGTGTCGAATGCTGCACTGAGATCTAACTGAACGAGGACAGACACAAGTCCCTGATCTGAGGCTATTAAAAGGTCATTAGTGACTTTTGCCAAAGGCTGTTTCTGTGCTGTGATTGGCTCTAAACCCCGACTGAAAGTCTTCATATATATTATTTTCCTGGAGAAACTCACACAGCTGATTGGCTACCACTTTTTCTAAGATTTTAGACATGAAGGGGAGATTAGATATTGGTCTGTAATTGCCTAAAACCTCTGGGTCTAGGGTGGGTTTTTTGAGAAGGGGTTTGATTACTGCTATTTTAAAAGACTGTGGTACATAACCTGATGATAATGACAGATTGATTGTGTTAAGTAACGAACTATCAATTAGGGGCAGAATTTCTTTAAGTAATTTTGTAGGAATGGGATCTAAGATACAGGTTGTTGGTTTAGAACCTGAGATTATTTTGTTAAACTGATCACAAGTGATCAGAGAGAAGCTGTCTAAGTAATGGTTAGGATTCTCAGCCATTTCTGAGATCTCTGTTATTGGGAGGGTATTAGTGCCAATTGAGGGCAGGAGATGGTTGATTTTATTTCTAATGGTTAGAATTTTATCATTAAAAAAGGTCATAAAGGTATTGCTATTTAGGGATCGAGGAATACTGGGTTCGGACTATTCGTAAAACATAAAACTTTTCCTTTGTGATTAAGATGCATTTATTAGTCCCAAACACATCCACAGGCACACTCATGCAGGTAGGGAAATTTAACTTTTGCTTTTGACCCATCTGGTGCAGGACACACAGAGCAGTGAGCGACCATGTACAGCGCCCGGGGAGCAGATGTTGGGGGAGTAAGGTGCCTTGCTCAGGGGCACTAGACAGGGTCTAAACAGACTCTTGGATTTTTGGGCAGATCAATCCAGGTTGTCTTTTGTTGTCTCTCCGTGGAGTCGAACCAGAGACCTTCTCTGCCCATAGTCCAAGTTTCTGCCACTAGACCACCGCCTCTCTTGTGAAGTTACAGAATCATAACAGTAAGTCCGCATCTATACAGGGACTTCAATTTCAAAATAAAAGCAAAAACAGCTTTTTACATCCTTTTAATTAGAAAGAGGAAAAAAAAGTCAGAAAACAGGATTTTTATCTCGTAAAAACAGGAAAACAAAAAGTCAGAAACAGGATTTTTATCTCGTAAAAACAGGAGAAAAAAAAAGTCTGAAAAAATTGATTTGATCTCGTAAAAACGGGGGAAAAAGTCAGAAAAACAGGATTTTTATCTTATAAAAACAGGAAAAAATAAAAAAGTTAGAAAAACAGACCCTTTTTTTCCTGCTTTTACGATTCGCTTCCGTATAATTAACATAAATAAGTCATGTTTGTTTAACATAGGGAAATTGAATATACATAAACAATTTTTCTATTAAATTCAAATAAAAAAGTAATGTTTCTTTTACAAGAAATAATTCTGTATATTTAAAATAATTAAATATCTTTGAGTGAACATGATTTTAATATGTGCAGCTGATGTACATATTTTTTTCATGTAAATCAAACAGACTTTTTTTTCTGGCAGACCTGAGCATTTAACAGCCCCTGGGCATTTAACAGCCCCTGGGCCGCATGCGGCCCTTTGGCTGTCCGTGATTGGCCCGTGTGAGACGGAATATTAGGAATCACACGTAAATAAGTTAACATCATGCACAGAATACAACTACATTTCTTTTATTTTGAAGGCGTCTTTTAACAAACATTTTTACCTGACGTACATCCATCGTATGATGTGTTTGCGAACAGAGTTTAGGAGATGGGAGTAAGCTTTTAGTAGGCAAAAATGTCAGCCCACATTAAAAAAAGAAAGATCGATACAGAATGCAGAGTTTTTTAACGAGACATGGACTGCTAAGTATTTATTTACTGAAGTCAAAGGGAAAGCCTTGTGCTTAGTTTGTGGAGAAAATATCACTGTTTTTAAGGATTACAATTTGAATGGCCATTACAAGACAAAGTACGGAGTGAATTTCAGAAACTTGACCGATGGAGAACGTGCACGGACGTCGGAAGCTTTGATAGCTAAGCTGCAGAAGTAACGAGGCTTACCTAGCTTTCTACATCCAGGGATGGAGCTGTCAAGACCAGCTTTGTGATAACCCTATCCCACAAAATTAGCAAAAATAGTAAGACATTCTCTGATGGGGAGTTTGTCAAGGAGTGTTTGGTGTACCCTGCTGCACTAATATGCCCTGAAAAGACAGAGCCATTTGAGAATGTGTGCCTTTCCAGACGTACCGTTCAGCTACAAAAGAAAGTAGCGATTTTGACTTTTTCTCCTTGGCTCTGGATGAGAGCTGTGATGTCCGCGACACAGCCCAGTCACTCATCTTTGTACGTGGATATGACAAAGACTTTGAGATTACGGAGCAGCTCGCAGCAATGCGTTCAATAAAGAGCATGAGACTGAACATGGTGACATAGGCTACCACACAGCTGTCAGATTGCTCAGTCTGGGCTAACTGCTTAACAGAGTATGGGCCCTGAGAGCAGAGATTCAAGAGTTTTTTTAAAAGAAAGGCAAGGACATCCAATAGCTCACAGATGCAGACTGGACGACAGTCTTGCTTAGCTTAGTATAATTATTAAGCCCAGATTATGTCACCAGTCCGAGGGAAAGGGAAAAGAGGTTGCCATCCCTCTGTCAAACTCCTGAAGTTTGCTGACGACACAACCCTTATTGGATTAATTTCCAAATGGGGAAGAGGCTGCCTACAGAGAGGAAATTTACAGCCTGGCTTCCTGGTGCAGCCAGAACCACCTGGAGCTGAATGCTTTAAAAACTGAAGGGAGGGTAGCAGACTTCAGGAGGAGCCCAGCCCAAACAGCCCCCCTGACCATGTGTGACTCCCCAGATAAAACAGTGGAGTCTTTCAGATTCCTTGGGACGATCATCGCACAGGACCTGAGATTGACTGATAACATCACCTCCACCATCAAGAAGGCCCAGCAGAGGATGTTCTGATTCTTCTGTCTCATGCTGCCGCCCACTGACCGATACATCATCACTCTTTTCTGAAACTAATGGAGGCAAATTCACACATGTAGACAGAAATAAACAGTATAAATTAAAAGGTGTAAATATTGCTAACATTATGTTTGATGGGGATCATCATTATACATAACAGAGGAAAACTTTGCACATGTATTCCTTAAATTGACTTGCCTTCCTGTGGAAAAAGTTGTTTTCCCAGTTAAACAATCACAGCAGGGAGCATGATTGATCAAATGTGATATTAACTTGTATTTCACCCAGCGTACTTTGGGGATTTAATAAAAATGTATATTTGGCATATTATATAAAATGGTGTTTCTGGTATGTAACTTAAAAGTACCTCTTTAATGGTAGGATCATTTCTCTCCCTCATCTTCCTCGTGGTATGTGGATGATGGTAGTGGGCTCAACCCGGCTTCTCTTTCTCTCCAGGCGGCCCTTCCTGCTCTTCATCAAGCAAAACAAACTGTTCGGTCCAAGTAATTGACGTTAATGAGACTCCTGTAGCTTCAATTGGATCCTCCTTGATTGAAAAACAGAACATAGAAATTGTTTTATAAAATGAATCGCAACTCCATAACATGAAAACATTATTGTCATATTGCATACTATGCATTAAACCAAATTGATCTGATATTGTGGAGTAATGGTAGACAAATACACTCCTTATTAATCTAAAGCATTCATAAATCAAATTCATGTTTATATTTATATTGTAGCGTCCCTCAATGATGAGCTAAGCGTCTTGAACTGGTTTCAACAACCATGTATTCACCTCCCAAGTAGCACAGGCTACCATGGGCTGAAGCATGTGGCTAACAATGGTGTATTAGCTGAAGAATAGCATCCATAGTGTGTATCGACGGACTCCGCATCCGCTGTGTCAGCACTCGGACTGTAAACCTAGATCGTAACGATATTTAAAAACAATAAACTACTTACCTGACAGAAGGAAGATGACACATTGGTCTTCCAAGCGCTCCGTGTTTATGACGCAGCGCTGAGTTAAGTGGACCGAATGTTTACAAAAACTTTTTTTACGACAGCCACACGTCAGGTCCGGTGGCGCACTCGGTCCAGGGGCGCACTCGTGCCCGCCTCGGTATGAACAGACTCGCAGGATCCTTCGCATTAGAGGAGTAATCTATCCTCAAATATTAATAGTATATAACATGAATAACATTCACGATCACTTAACAACACCACGCAGGGACAGTGATTTAAACAGCACGCTACGTTGTGGTGGCATTGCAGCGTCATAGCAACCATCATAGCAATGATAAAAACATTTGTGATAACTATTAAAATATATATCATAAGCACGAACTGGCTGAAGACTGGAAGCAAAGCGCACATTCCTCGCTAGAAATGGTGTCAGAATGTATTTTAATGCCCAAAATTATATTTTAAACTAAATATATATTTAGTTTAAAATGTGAAAACAAAAAGGGAGAGCAGGTCAGACTGGAGGCGGACACAGAAACTGCAGCTCGGTAGAAACCAACTCAGCAGCGGCTTTGCCCTGAGTCATATGCTAATAAGATACCTAATTGGTGCGCCTAACTGCCAGGAGACAGTTGGACGTGAGCAGAGAGGTCAACTGTATTTTTCTGAGGAAAGGTATGAAGGGTGATGTCTACTACCTCAATAGTGGAGCAAGTATGTGAAGTTTTGACGAGATGAACGGAGACAAGAAAGTCATCAAGAGTTGTATTTTTGCAGGCAGTTTGTAATTGTTGTTTAAGATCCAACATAGGTTTCTAAAAGAGAGTCAAAAGAATTTGGTTGTTGTAGAAGTTAAAGGGTTGGGGGGGAGGGAGAGAGTTAAGGAAAGATCAGTTAGAAGAAAATGGATTGACTGGGAAAAACCAACATGATTTGCATGAGGTACGGCCCTGAAAGTTACTGGATAGGGCTCTTGTGCTTGGTAGAATGAAAATGGATGAACAGAAGCCATACTGTTGAGAGCAGCTGAAGGAAGGGTAGGACCTATGATGAGATGAAAGAATGTGTGTGCCAGTTATGTGAAAGCTGCAAACACAGGGATGAAAAGAAAGCTGACGCCGCCTGAGATGAATTTGACACAGTAGGCACAACGCTGATGTTGCATTCCTCTTCTGTGGAGGCAGCAGAGAAAATTACTAATTGCATGCTGGTGCTAGTTGCCCCTGGCGAGGATGCACAGAGGCTTGGTCCATGTTGTTGCCACATTGTTGCTGGATACTTAATTGAGATGAATCAATTTAGGTTTATTGCCAAAATATCTTTCCCTTTCAGGTATCGTTGGAGATAGGAGCTCCATCAGGAGCTCCATTAATTGGAAGTGGTTGAATAACAAATGTGGTGGATTAGCCGGTCACTGAACAGTACAGAGCAAGACTATAATGAGGAGAGGTTCCTGCAGTCATGCCTTTGGCGTCGCGGTATGGGCCTTTTCTAGTAGAAGAGGAGCCCTGGAACCTACCGTTTTGAGATTCAGTTGATTTGAACCAGGCAGTAAACCCGCTTTGTTAAAGAAAAGTGTAAATACAAAAAAGGAAAATACAGGGGTTTTCACTTTGTTGTTCCGGGCAGATGCAGCGGTTGGTTTGCACCATGCTGGAGCTCCCTGTGTCCTCCCTCCCTAGTCCTGCTGACCTGCACTAACTTTAAAGAGGACATATTATGAAAATTCCACTTTTTGGTCCTTCTACACATTACTATGGGTATCAGTCATGTCTACCGTCCTAAAAACTCTTGAAAAAAACAACTTCCGCGATTTGTTGTGGTTCCTCTATGTCAGAAACTATGTGCTAGAGTGCTTCCAATGGGAATATGGCAAATTCAGACGTCATACACAATCCATGCCCATGTAGTACACTCCTCCGTAGCTCTATGCAGTCCCCCACCACCACTAGACCCACCCCTAGATGGACCCACCCCCTTTTAGAAAGTCTACTGGTGTCCGGCAGCCATTTCATGCTTGCGTGCCTTGGAAACACTTGGATAAGCTAACTAGCAGATGCTCAGTGGTCGGCTGCACAAATCAGCACAACTGTCTTCATGTGACTCCAGCTTCAGAAGACACATCTCTCCGTCGCAATACTGAAGACGAGGGAAATGTAAGTATTTTTTTTAAATAATTCTGGTATTTGCTTGTTTTAGCATTTTGTGTGGAGGCTAGTGACGTTAGCATGTTGTGGAGGGGGTGGGGGGATAGCATGTAGTGGTTGGGGACAGGGATGAGACTTTACAGGAGTTTTCATCTTCAACTATTAATAACTTTATTGAACAATTAATCGAGGACAGCTGGAGACTCTTAGCGAAGACGGCATCGGAGTTCGTGAGTGTTGTGTTCTCCATGCCCCGCTCGCGTGTACTCCCGTTAGTACTGTGCTTTTTTACACGGCAGCACTGGGCTGCAAGTTAGATGGCTACCTGCTGAAGTTACGGCTGACTTCCAGCAGACACGCGAGCGGAGGGATGGGGAGGGGGGGGGGAGCTTGTATAATACTCACGAACCTGCCGTGGTACAGCTCGGGGGATTTAGCACCCGTCTGCTGTAGGAAGTCGCGCTCGCACCAGATAAGTTGTTCTCATAATGTGCGGGACTAGAACGATATATCCTTGTATCTTTGTATACATCCTTGTATGCATGACAGTAGTACAAACATGAATAACATTGCTGCTTCTGGTGTTTAGGCAAGCACATCTGTTCACGGTGCTAGGCTACATAACTTAGCTTGCCGACGGACCTACCAGAGATGCGCACATATGGCACGCAGCTTTCAATGAAAACACTGCGACCTAACTACAAAAGTACAGGTTTGTTTACCCTCAGTTACTTCGTCATGTCATTGGTTGTGTCTCCGTGTTAAAGTTGTAACAGCATCTCATTTGTTCTACTCGTTTCAGGTCTGTTCACTCAGAACTGTCTGGAGAATACTGTCTACAGCCGACAGGATCTTTTAGACATCGGATCTTGTTCATCTACCCACTTATTCGATGGTCCAAGGCTCATTCCGGTAAGCGTCCCGCGTCATTTCCTGTTCATTTCCTGTTTACTTGCTGCTAGTGTTGGTCGCTCTCTGTATTAGCTCCTCCGCTAAACTCTGTAACACTACGGCTAAAATCACCGGTCTGTAGTTAAACACCCACACATAACAACCCATACTCTAGCGTTCTTAGTGATTCTGTGTGAGCTCACCCTCGTAGCTCTATATCAGCGATGTCTTCTCTCTCTCCCTCCACTGCTCTCTCTTGCTCCGAGTGTCTTATATTTACTTAATCCTCTGCCTCACTTAACAGTAGTGGTACTTGTAATAAATGTAGTGTGTTGGTAGCGATGGAGGCGAGGCTTAGTGACTTAGAAGCTCGGCTCCGCAGCTTAGAAACTCCGTTAGCTGTAGTTAGCCGGCTTCCGCTAGCGTCGGAGCCACCTAGCTTAGTACGTAGCTTAGCTTCAACTAGCAGTCCCCTGACTAGTCCCGTGCAGCAGGGAGCCCAGGGCAGCTGGGTGACGGTCCGGAGGGGGCATAGTGCTAGTCTTAAAAAGCCCATGATTAAAGAGCCACCAGCTCACGTTTCAAATAGATCCTCTCCACTCAGCGAGGCACCCGCTGATAAACAAACTCTAATTATTGGCGACTCAGTTCTGAGAAACGTCAGGGTAGCGACACCAGCGACCATAGTTAATTGTATCCCAGGGGCCAGAGCCGGCGACATCGCATCTAAACTTAAGTTAATGGCTAAAACTAAACGTAAATACAATAGAATTGTAATTCACGTCGGCAGCAATGACTCCCGGCTTCGTATGTCGGAGATCACTAAAGTGAATGTTGAGTCGTTGTGTGCTTTTGCTAAAACGATGTCAGACAAAGTAGTTTTCTCTGGCCCGCTCCCTAATACAACAGGTGATGACATGTTTAGCCGCATGTTGTCTTTTAACCGCTGGCTGTCGACGTGGTGTCCTGTAAACGGTGTGGGCTTTGTAGATAATTGGCTAACTTTTTTGAGAAAACCTGGTCTTGTTATGAGAGACGGCGTTCATCCCACTTGGGATGGAGCAGCTCTCTTATCTAGGAATATTACAAAGTCTATAACATGACAACCCATAGTTGGGACCAGGAAGCAGAGCTGCAGTGCTAAACACTTCTCTGCGCTCCCTCTGGATCAGTCACACAACCCCATAGAGATTGTGTCTGTCCACCGTCCGATTAAATTATTTAAATTAAACAATAACAGAGCGAGAACTCCACACAAAAATCTAATAAAAATTAAAACAACCTCTGCAACAACACAGGGAACTAAGACTTTTAAATGTGGTCTTTTAAACATTAGATCACTATCAACTAAGGCTCTTTTAGTTAATGAACTAGTCTCTGACTACAACCTAGATGTATTGTCCCTCACTGAGACGTGGCTGCATCCTGATGAATATGTCAGTCTAAATGAATCTACTCCCCCCAGTCATATAAATGCACAGGTTCCCAGAGAATTTGGGCGAGGAGGTGGAGTTGCTGCTATTTTTAACTCCAGTCTATCAATTAATCCAAAACCTAAACTTAACCTAAGCTACAAATCATTTGAATGTCTGGTTCTTAGTCTTCCACGCCAATCCAGGAAACACCAACAGCCAATCATATTTGCTGTAGTTTACCATCCTCCCAGGGCTTATATGTTTTTAACGAACTGAGTTTTTATCAAACTTAGTCCTAAAGAGCGATAAAATTATTATTGTTGGTGACTTTAATATCCATGTTGACAATAAGAAAGATTACCGTAGCGTAGCATTTAATTCAATACTAGACTCAATTGGTTTCAGTCAGTGTGTGCATCAACCGACTCATTGTTGTAACCACACACTTGACCTTATATTATCGTACGGTGTCGGAATTGAACATTTAACAGTCCTCCCGCACAATCCAGTTCTATCAGACCATAATTTAATAACCTTCCATTTTTCAATAACTGAATATATGCCACCAATAAAAAACTCATTTTCTAGATGTCTACCTGATAGTGCTGTAGCTAAATTTAAGGAAATAATTCCAATTACATTTAAACCCGTATTATCCGTAGATATAAAGAACAAATTCTTTAAAAACCCGAGCTCCATTGAGATCGACCACCTCGTCGATAGCTCTGCAGACTCATTACGATTAACATTAGATTCAATAGCGCCTCTAAAAAAGAAAAATGTCAAACATGGTAAATTAGCTCCGTGGTATAATTCCCAGACAAATGAGTTAAAACAATTATCAAGAAAACTAGAAAGGAAGTGGCGCTCCAGCAACCATGTTGAAAACCTCATAGACTGGAAGAATAGTGTTAAAGAATATAAAAAGGCTCTCTACAAAGCAAGAGCCGCCTACTATTCAAAACTAATAGAAGAGAATAAAAACAACCCCAGGTTTCTCTTCAGCACTGTAGCCAGGCTGACAGAGAGTCACACCTCCACCGAACCCAGTATTCCTCGATCCCTAAATAGCAATACCTTTATGATCTTTTTTAATGATAAAATTCTAACCATTAGAAATAAAATCAACAATCTCCTGCCCTCAATTGGCACTAATACCCTCCCAATAACAGAAATCTCAGAAATGGCTGAGAATCCTAACCATTATTTAGACAGCTTCTCTCTGATCACTTGTGATCAGTTTACCAAAATAATCTCAGGTTCTAAACCAACAACCTGTATCTTAGATCCCATTCCTACAAAATTACTTAAAGAAATTCTGCCCCTAATTGATAGTTCGTTACTTAACACAATCAATCTGTCATTATCATCAGGTTATGTACCACAGTCTTTTAAAATAGCAGTAATCAAACCCCTTCTCAAAAAACCCACCCTAGACCCAGAGGTTTTAGCCAATTACAGACCAATATCTAATCTCTCCTTCATGTCTAAAATCTTAGAAAAAGTGGTAGCCAATCAGCTGTGTGAGTTTCTCCAGGAAAATAATATATATGAAGACTTTCAGTCGGGGTTTAGAGCCAATCACAGCACAGAAACAGCCTTGGCATAAGTCACTAACGACCTTTTAATAGCCTCAGATCAGGGACTTGTGTCTGTCCTCGTTCTGTTAGATCTCAGTGCAGCATTCAACACAATTGACCATCACATTTTATTACAAAGACTCAAACAGTTAATTAAAGTTAATGGAACTGCCCTTAATTGGTTTAAATCTTATTTTTCTGATCGCTCCCAATTCGTGCAAATTAATGATGAGACATCTGTGCGCACCAAAGTTAACCATGGTGTTCCACAGGGCTCTGTGCTCGGCCCAATTTTATTCTCATTATATATGCTTCCACTAGGAAACATTGTCAGGACACACTCGGTAAATTTCCACTGCTATGTGGATGACACCCAGTTATACTTGTCAATAAAACCTGAACAAAGTAATCAATTAACTAAACTTCGAGCATGTCTCAAGGACATAAAAACCTGGATGACCCGCAATTTTCTCTTATTAAACTCAGACAAAACAGAGGTTATAATACTTGGCCCCAAACACCTTAGAGATAAATTATCTAATGATATAGCTGCGCTAGACGACATTGCCCTTGCTTCCAACGAAACAGTCAGGAACTTGGGAGTGATCTTCGATCCTGATTTATCTTTTAATAGTCACTTAAAACAAATTTCTCGGACTGCCTTTTTCCACTTGCGTAATATCTCAAAAATCAGGCATGTCCTTTCGCAAAAAGATGCAGAAAAACTAGTCCACGCCTTCGTTACATCGAGACTGGACTATTGTAACTCATTATTATCAGGCTCCAGCAGTAAATCGTTAAAGACTCTACAGCTTGTCCAAAATGCCGCAGCACGTGTCCTGACAAGAACAAAGAAAAGAGAGCACATTTCTCCAGGATTAGCTTCGCTACACTGGCTTCCAGTTAAATCTAGAATAGAATTTAAAATTCTCCTCCTCACCTTCAAGGCCCTTAATAATATAGCGCCTTTTTACCTTAAAGAGCTGTTAGTACCTTATAAACCCGCTAGAGCACTCCGCTCCCAGAATTCAGGCTTACTTGTCGTCCCTAAAGTCTCTAAAAGTAGAGTAGGAGCCAGAGCTTTTAGCCATCAAGCCCCTCACTTGTGGAATAATCTACCAATTTCAGTTCGGGAGGCAGACACCATCTGTTTGTTTAAGAGTAGGCTCAAAACCTTTCTTTTTGATAAAGCTTATAGTTAGAGTTAATTAGTGAGGCAGAACGTAACTTGCTCTATTTAATGACATATGACACACAGAGCTTCTTTTTCCAGCTTCTCCTTCCTCTTCTCCATCCCTACCCCGCACCATGGATTGCTGTTTGTGGATCGCGCATCGGGGGTCGCAGTGGTGGACCCAGTGTGGCGGATTCTGTGTCGTGTGGGCTGATCGTGGTGCTGGTGGCGGACCCTGTGTCGCGTTGGCACTGGGTAAAGGAGGTGTACCAGGGCCGCGGCGATGGCTCGTGGTGGGTCCTGGTGGGCGGCGGTGGACGGTGACTGAGGACTGGAGTGGCCTCTGGTCTGGATGCTGGATCGTGGTTCTGCTGGTTGCTGACCATGGACTATGATTGCAGCGGGACTGCATCAATGCCGCTAAAGACTTTAATGATGAATGTTTTTACACGTGGCATCTATTGCACTTCTGTCCGTCCTGGGAGAGGGATCCCTCACATGTGGCTCTCTCTGAGGTTTCTACTTATTTTTACCCTGTTAAAAGGGTTTTTAGTAGTTTTTCCTCACTCTTGCTGAGGGTTAAGGACAGAGGATGCCACACCCTGTTAAAGCCCTATGAGATGAATGTAATTTGTGAATATGGGCTATACAAATAAAATTTGATTGATTGATTGATTTGATTGATTCCCGAGATCGTCAGAGCTACCGAGGCTACCAACCCGGCTTCGCCGACCGGAAGTGCTCACAGGCGGCGTCGAGATTTAAACAAAGACCGGGGAAGAGAGTTGGGGTAAGGGCTAAGCTAAAGCTAACTCCTCACCGGCTATCTCTACCGAGTCTTTTCCTCGCCAATGTTCGGTCTCTAGCGAACAAAATGGATGAGATGCTGCTGCGGATCACCACACACAAATGGATTATGGACTGCAACATAATGATTTTCACAGAAACATGGTTCAAAGCAGCGTCCCCGATAGCGCCGTCGAGCTAACAGGTCGCACTCTCGTCCGGGCGGAGAGAACAGCTGATGACTCCGGTAAGATCAGAGGTGGGGGACTGTGCATCTATGTGAACAAAGCTTGGGGCATGGACACTGTTATCTCTGAGAGTCACTGCTCCCCTAACCTGGTTGAGTGCAGACGTCCTATCTGCCCAGACAGTTTACATCGACTGTTGTGACTGCAGCCTACATCCCCCCCGATGCTAATACTAACCTGGCAATGAAAGAACTTTCAGCAAACGACTGACTTCACACCCGGAGGCAGCCTTTATGGTTGCGGGTGACTTCAACCACTCCAGCCTGAAGACTTTACTCTCCAAATTCCACCAACATGTCTCACTAAACTTATTCCAAATATGTTATCCCACCTATAGTGTATTCATATTTTTATATATTTATCTTGCTCTTAGTGTATTCATCATTCTTATATCATATCTTACCTCTTAATACTGTTCATATTCCATTTATATTCCATGTATATTTCTAACTGTACTACATATTTATTTACATAGTCCATCTCTGCACTTTAACTATCACTTTTTTGCACTTCTGGTTAGATGCTAAACCGCATTTGGTTATATATGTACTTGTACTGTGCAATGACAATAAAGTTGAATCTAATCTAGTCCAATCTAAAAAGACACCCACATATACTGTCTATGAAAACTGCCTCCTGGAGCTGTTTGAGGTGTGTCCTGTGTGCCATAATTTATAATTTATGAGTTGTATAATGTGTTCTGTTTATTTATTTTGTCTCTTGCTATGGTTTGTTTATTTATTGTTCATCTGTATTATTTACCCTCAATCAGGGCATTGCTGCAAAAGAGCCCTGTGCTCAGTCAATTCTCCCTGAATAAATAATGATGATGACGATAATATGTTTGTGCATGACTAAAATTTTATTTTTATTTTTTGGACTGTACAAGAAACTGGAGAAGATTAACCAGGACAAAGAATGTGTGAAACGGAAGAAGTGGCTTCGCAGCATAAAAAACACATCTACTGGACAGCCGCTATGACAACATCAGGGCCAGAGAGAGTGGAAAAGTGGACCTCCATCCTTTACCATGTTCAAGACATCCACTCTCATGAAGACCCTGTTTTCCCCCAGTGTTTGCATCCGCAACACACTTCTAGGGACAAGAGCAAATGGTTGACAGCAGGTATGTTCACCAAATTTGCATTTCAAATGTAAGGCTTGTGTTAATATATGTATATATATATATATATATATATAAAACAAACCTAATAACAAATGCCATAATCACTTTAAATCTATAGTTATGTTTTCCCCCTTTTTTTTTACAGGGACACCAGCCTTCTGCAGATTAGAGAAGGTGTTGACTAACAAGAGGGTTCTGAAAGATGTGGGGAAGCTGAGCCCTCACTACCAGACCTCGTCGTTGGAGTCTTTCCATAGCGTCATTCTGCGTTTTGCGCCCAAAAACGTTTTCTTTGAATGTTATGCAGGTAAAAGTACGATTATTTTGTCAAAGAAATGTATACCTATTATTTATTATACACGCATATATACATGCTCTTATTAATATTATTTTCTTCCCAAAGACTCTACCTGGAAGCCCTGCATTTCAATGAAACTGCTGGCCGTCCCCAAGCAACAAGTTCAACTGGTGAGCCGCTCTTTAGAGTGAGCTTCCCAAAATATAAGAAGGGCGAGTGCACAGCAAAGCCGCTGAATGCAACATTCCGTGAGTCTCACATGCTTTATTTTAAAATTCCACAAAGTCAAACAATGTACAATGTGAAACATAAATAACATATCAATTAACTGCTGTCTTTAAATGGTCTTCATGATAAATAGAATAATATAATTACAAAATAATTATAAAATGAAAATAATAAATACAAAAAAGTGTAAAATGTACAACTTTTTTCCCCAATTTGTATTACAGATTACGTGGATAACCTGTTGGACCTCATCTTTCACGAGGTTTTTCAGGAACCGGCCCCATATGTTAATGAGGTGCTAAAGATCTCAATACCCGAGGATCTCTCTGCCAAGTATGAGAAACCTGACAAGCAGGAAGTTATAGCCAGCTATGTTTCAAGGTTCAATCAAGGGCAGGTCTGAACCCCGTATAACTTCCCTGAGCATCAGGGAACACTCGTCGTATCTGGAGCACCACGCAGGATGGCAGGACCACCCTGATTCTCCGGCCCAGATAGCCCCAACACCAGCTAACAAAGCTTCTGTACGCCAAATACCTGTAACGGCTGAGCAAAGTTTACATTGTATTTATAGAATATAAGGTGACACACAAATATAGTGTTCTTTTGTTTACAGAATACTGATGGCACAAAGTGTATTTTTATAATCAATGTTTTTATTATACTTGGTATTTTTTGTATTTATTACCTCTGTCACAGCCAGTACATTTAATAACTATGTTTAAAAAGCTCTGTGGCATTCTTTCTAGCAATGTTTCTGACAATAAAAGTGTATAGAAACAGTTGTGTGCTTTTAGTGTTTGATATGTAACATGTCAACAATTGACATGTATAAGATGAGCAGTTAGCAAAGTAATACAGAGGGAAGAGTTATTTATTGTATTTTATTCCTCATTTATATTTGTATTGCAGAAATTACTGATATCTCATGCATAAAAAAAAACTTACTGCTCTATTCCTCTTAGATGTAAGGCCCATAATCTGCCCTATAGATGTTGAATGCATTCTGTAGTGAGAACGTATTCAAACACACAGGCTAATTGATGGATGTAAAAACTTTAAGTCCTACACCTCCATGAGAGGGGGGAGGAGTGAGAAGGGGGAGGGGTGAGAGGGGTGAAAGGGGACGGGCTAATATGGGGGTGGGGTGAGAGGGGGGCGGGGCCCTCAAAACAGGTCAAACTGAGGAAGGCTGTTTTAGACAGGGTAAAAAGGGTTCTGTTTTAAATGATCCTTGTGGTATTTTTACCAATTTTATTTACAGACATTTCATTAAGACCCCAAGGAACCATATCAAATGTGGTGAAATGGGCATAATATGTCTCCTTTAAATAATAAACACCAACACTCATCGTTGTCATTTAGTACGTCTTAGGACGTGACACACAACCACCATGCCAGAGCAATCCGGATTCATGATCTGACACTGTCGATTTATTAATAATAAATCATTTAAAGTTTGTCATCAAAATCATAACCATCCTATGCTTTTTCCTAAGCTGGTAACATATACTCTGGGCCAAATTTTGAATATTTATTCACGAGCAATTTTGTTAAAAGTATGGTGGTTTATTTTATTTATGATTCATTCCTTGAGGATATTATAATATTTTTAATTCTAATTCAAATGTCAGCCTGAATATTCTTAGGAATAAAAATCCATTGCTCTTTGAAAGGGTGTACATGCATGATTATTAAGATTTGAACAATTCCTCGAATCAAAACCAAAATCGCAGTCCAAGCATCTATTGGTTTTGATTCACGATACCTGCCCAAACCAAAACGCAGCAGAAAGTGCAGCCTGACGTGTGTATATCCAATCACACTCCAATCTAATCACAACCATGGGACCACAACCCCACGTAATCTGAGCCAACACACAGAAGTGACTAGTAGCCTCAGAGCAATGAGTGTGGAGGTCAGAGATAATTGTCTGCATGTTTTCACCGCTCGGGAGCAGACGCCTTCTCTCTAAAGTTGGATTCAGGAGCTTATCAGGAGTAAGGTGGATTGTTTCCCTGGAGCTGGAGAAGCAATGTCTCTTGACAGCAGACCTCTGATTGTGCGAATAGGCAGCCTGACATCTGACTCTAAACACTGGCGCCCCCCAGAGCTGCATGCTCAGAATAAGTCTGCATGCTCAGAAAAGGTATTGAGGGAACTAGCTTGAAGGAAGTTGATGCCAAGGAGGCTGTAAAGAACCTTGATATAAATAAATAATCGATAAAAATGTATGATAAAAAACTTTTTACATGTACAACAAGCTAAGGAAGATGTCAACGTGGAAAGACAATTCAATATTCGAGGGCTGGGGAGAGCGTGGCCTAGGGGATAGAGCGGGTGCTCTGCAGCAAGAAGGTTGCCGGTTCGAATCCCACTCTATCCCATCTGCATGCCTAAGTGTCCTTGGCAAGATACTGAACCCCTAAATGGCCCCTCATAAATGCTGAGTGTTCTAAAAATGTAAGTCGCTTTGGATAAAATGACATGTAATGTAATAATTTAATCATAATCTCATTAAAACATGAGATGTGACCCACAGTCAGGACTCAATGTTAAAGCAACTGGAGCGATCTGGATTCATTATATAACGCCATAGATTAATACCTAAATATATGATCGTAACTTTGTCATCTAAATCATAACCATCCCAATTTAAAGAATGTAACAAATGAATGTCAACTAGGCCATTTTTGGAACTGCGAACTTAGGTCAAAATTCGTAAAAATAACTAGTTAATTTTCATCTGTATTAACTGGACTTTGATCTAGTTATTTTTAAGCGTGAACTGGCGAAATGGTCCTGGTTTGTGAAGTGTCCGAAACTTTAGAATATACACATACAAAGAGTTCATGTCTGAAAACAGCTTTAATGTGACATTTGTTAACCTTCTGGGAGTGACCCTGGTTATTGATCGCAGCAGCTGCTCCCTAATCGACTAAATATGCTGCGCTGCTTAATTCCTTTGATTAGAATCATGGTAATATGGACTATTGATCGTGGAGCAGATTTTATTTGTCTACACACAAGGACATCCACTGTTGAACATAAAAACAAATGACTGAATTGATTTGTCCTGTATTCCCAACCTTATGTTCCTTAAGGTAATAATCCTACATTTTTTACATTAATTTGTGAAAATTTAACCTTAAAATGTTGCACTTCTGATCATAGTATAAGTATACTGTACGCCTTCAAAAAGAGAAAAAAAATCACTTACAATCACAGTGGATTGCATGTGGTAGGAGGTTTGGGGGTTTGTGTGTGTGGTGTGAGTTGTAAATCATACACAGCTTTATCTGAGAGGAGGGCAACAAATATGTAGCTCCACATGATTGTAATTTTCTCATCGCTCTCTGTCTATTTGTTGCTATACCTTTCTCTCCATCATCTCCTCCAACAATGTGTTTGCTCCATCACTACATCAGAACACACTGAGATACAAACCATTTCCACCACACACATGCACATCTATTGTTTGCTGCATGTCTGTATTATGTTTGTTTGTTGCTGGTGAGCGCCAATTTGGGGGGGATTATATTTTCAGATTGTCCATTAGGGACAATTCAATTCAATAAAATTGTATTTGTATAGCGCCAAATCATAATATAGATTATCTCAAGGCACTTTACATAGGAGGTCAAGGGGGGTGCTCAGTGCATGATGGGTGTTGCCTCAGCAGTATAGAAATATAGCAGCATAACTAAGCGATGGTTCAGGACTCACAAACCATTTAACTATAAGCTAAATGATATATATAAATAACATTATGGTCGTGTTGGGAGCCAGGAAAAACAGAAGGTAACCGGCATCAGCAGGTGAGCTTTTTTTAAGGTGAGCTCCATCAGCATATCCTCCATTCACCTGCTGGACTTGAAATACAGCCACAGTAATGGTAAATGGTTTTGTATTTATATAGTGCTTTTAGTCTTGATTACCACTCAAAGCTCTTTACAGTACAGTTTGACATTCACCCATTCACACACACATTCATACAGTGCATCTAAAAAGCAGCACTTTGTTGTTCTATGAGGGCCATTTTGGGGTTCAGCATCTTGCCCAAGGACACTTCAGCATGGGGAAAACTGGGGATCGATCTGGCGACCTTCAGATTGGAGGACAACCGCTCAACCCCTCAGCCACAGGCGCCCTACTCTGCCACAGCCGCCCCACCTTTTTTTTCTTTTTCTCAGAGATTCAGTCGCGATTCGTATTTTCGTCAGGACTTTGCAGGTATAAGCCGACTGGTGACAACAGACAACAGCGGCTAATGAGACAGATATAAAATAACACAGCGAGCACGGTGATGAATATTCCGTGACTCGCCATGAATATGGAGCGATTCACCATCAGCTAACTTGCAAAATATATTATATTTTTTTGTTTTGTTTATGTCTCCAGCCAGACGAGTAGCGAATCCGGGGACATACATTCTGTGTGGCTCTGGACAGCGGAGCGGACAGTCATGGTAAGCGTTAAACGGAGCTCTCGTTGACAGTGGAAAACACAGAGCAAGGGTAGCAGGGAGGGAGAACAACACAAAACACATAAACATACACATACACCCAATGTGACTCAGAGTCATAACACCGGGACATCCTGATAATACTGAGAAGAATAACGTTAGATGATTCACAAGAAGCATACAAATAAACTTTTCACTGGTAGTTCAAAGCGGCCGAGTGAGTATACTACTGCCGTGACAATCTGGCGATTCTTCCAGAGCTGCTGATTATGTGATTGAGAGCAGGGCTTTAGTATGGGTGGGGGCATCGCTTCATTTAAACCTACATATTTATCTTTTTGCAGCCAGTTAGACAGCCATCGCTGAAGGATGACATACAGCTTTAAATGTCATCACTGGTCACATTAGGCCCGCTCTGGCCTCATGAATACATTTGACTGTGGTTGTCGGTGTCGCAAACTTCATGTTTCTCAGGCTAGAGTCACAAATACCCAGAGTTGGTTCTCAGCTGGTGTGTGCTCCATCAATCAATCATATATTATTTGAATAGCCCATATTCACAAATCACAAATAGTCTCATAGGGTTTTAACAGGGTGCTACATCATCTTCCCTAAACCTGCAGTCTTGTACTCAAATTCCGTGTTCAGCAGCCACCATGAACATGATCCATCATGACGATACAGGATCAGCCATTATTATCACGATCAGCCAGCCCGTCACAGAATTCGCAATACAGGATCCGCCATTGCGATCACGATCTCAGATACACAATCCACCATCATAATCCACGATGTGACCACAGCCGCGGCCCTGGATCTGCGGACGATAAGGCATAGGGAATCCCGGGAAGAGGAAAAAGAAGCTGGGAAGAGAAGCTCTGTGTGTCATGTGTCCCCCGACATTCAAGACCTACAGCATCATAACTAAGAGCAGGTCTAAGACAAGTTGGACCAGCTCTAACTATAAGCTTTATCAAAAAGGAAGGTTTTAAGCCTACTCTTAAATGTACAGATGGTGTCTGCCTCCCGAACTGAAAGTGGGGGATGATTCCAATGGAAAGGAGCTTGATAGCTGAAAGCTCTTTCTCCTACTCTGCTCTAGACTTTAGGGACGACAAGTAAGCCTGAATTCTCGGAGCGCAGTGCTCTAGTGCAGGGGTCTTGAAAGTTTTTCAGGCCAAGGACCCCCAAACTGCCGGAGAGATGGAGCAGGGATCCCATACTATATATATTCTATAAAATTGTGTTTTATATTAAACTTGGCCTAGTGCTATGTATAATAATAAAGCTACCCTTTTAGTGTGTATTCAATACTAAACTATTCAAATATTACACGAGTTCATATATATTCATGTTTTTAATTTAAACATGTGCAAGGTACAGGGTGGCCATGCCACTGGCATTTATAAACATACATCTTGCATACAACACTGAGCTATTAAAATAATTCACAGATTCATGTTTTTTATTTTAAACATACATGTAGAAGAGACAGTGAATTCTCAAGCCATTTGTGGATAGCACACATAATCCTACATTAGTGAGATAGGACATGTTTGATTTTTGATATATTACACAAGTGGCAAAAAGGCGTTCCTAGAATATTTTTTTACGTGACAATTAAAGGACAAATCAGGATCAAAGATCACTCCCAAGTTCCTGATTGTTTCATTGGAATATGGCCAATGTCATATAGCGCAGCTATATCATTAGATAATGCATCTCTTAAGTGTTTAGGGCAAAGTATGAGAACCTCTGCTTTATCTGAGTTTAATAAAAGAAAATTGCAGGTCATCCAGGTTTTGATGTCCTTGATACATGGTTGGAATTTAGTTAATTGATTACATTGTTCCGGCATAACTGGGTTATATCCGCATAGCAGTGGAAACTTACAGAGTGTTTCCTGATAATGTTTCCTAAGCATATATAATGACAATGAAATTGGGCCGAGCACAGAGCCCTGTGGAACACCATGGTTAACTTTGGATGACTCATCATTAATTTGCACGAATTGGAAGCGATGTCAAAAATATGATTTAAATCAGTTTAGGGCGGTTTCTTTAATGCTAAATAACTGTTCTAGTCTCTGCAATAAAATGTGATGGTCAATTGTGTTGAATGCTGCACTAAGATCTAACAGAACTAGGACACACAAATCCCTGATCTGAAGCCATTAGAGACTTTTGCCAAGGCAGACTGAAAGACTTCATATATATTATTTTCCTGGAGAAGCTCACACAGCTGATTGGCTATAACTTTTTCAAGGATTTTTGTAAGAAGGGGGAGGTTAGATATCGGTCTGTTATTGTTTTTTTTGAGAAGGGTTTGATTACAGCTATTTTAATTGACTATGGTACAGATCCTGATGATAATGTCAGCTTGATGTGTTCAGTCACGTACTATCAATTAGGGGCAGAATTTCAAGTACAGTACTGTGCAAAAGTTTTAGGCAGGTGAGAAAAAAATGCTGTAAACTAAGAATGCTTTCAAAAATTAACAGTTAACAGTTTATTTTCATCAATTAACAAAATGCAAAGTGAGCATACAAAAGAAAAATCTAAAACAAATCAATATTTGGTGTTACTACCCTTTGCCTTCAAACCAGCATTAATTATTGTAGGTACACTTGCACAAACACAGGGATTTTGTAGGATTATAGTAAGGTGTATGATCAACCAATTATACCAAACAGGTGCTAATGATCAATTTCACATGTAGGTTGAAACATAGTAATTAACTGAAACAGAAACTGCTGTGTAGGAGGCTTAACACTGGGTGAGGAACCGTCAAACTCTGCTACCAATGTGAGGTTGTGAAATACAGTTTGAGGTCACAGGTCATACACCATGGCAAGACTGAGCACAGCAACAAGACACAAAGTAGTTATACTGCATCGGCAAGGTCTCTCCCAGACAAAGATTTCAAAGCAGACTGGGGTTTCCAGATGTAATGTTCAAGCGCTTTTGAAGAAGCACAAAGAAACAGGCAACGTTGAGGATCATAGACGCAGTGGTCAGCCAAGGAAACTAGTTCAGCAGATGAAAAATACATCAAGCTTATTTCCCTTAGAAATCTGAAGATGTCCAGCAGTGCCATCAGCTCAGAACTGGCAGAGACCAGTGAGACCCATGCACACCCATCTACTGTCCGGAGAGGTCTGGTCAGAAGTGGTCTTCATGGAAGAGTTGTAGCCAAAAGGCCATACCTCTGACATGGAAACAAGGCCAAGCAACTCAACTATGCACGAAAACATAGGAACTGGGGTACAGAAAAATGGCAGCAGGTGCCCTTGACTGATGAGTCAAAACTTGAAATATTTGGCTGTAGAAGAAGGCAGTTTGTTCGCCGAAGGGCTGGAGAGCGGTACAATAATGATTGTCTGCAGGCAACAGTGAAGCATGGTGGAGGTTCCTTGCAAGTTTGGGGCTGCATTCCTGCAAATGGAGTTGGAGATTTGGTCAGGATTAATGGTATCCTCAATGCTTAGTAAAACAGGCAGATACTTATCCATCATGCAATGCCATCAGGGAGGCGTATGATTGGCACCAAATTTATTCTGCAGCAGGACAACAACCCCAAACATACAGCCAATGTCATTTAGAACCATCTTCAGCGTAAAGAAGAACAATAAGTACTGGAAGTGATGGTATGGCCTAGCCTGACGTTGTCATATTCACAATTCTAGTCAGAATGTGAGTCTGATACCGCTCCATTGGGCTGTGATTATGGGGCGTGTTTCAACCGTACCAGAAAAAAAAATGGCTCTTCGCTCAATTGGATAGACCTACAACCAATCAGTGCAACGTAGTATGTTACGTATGTAAAGTGACGCATAGCTGTTGTCAACAGAGCTCAACTGCACCCATGCTGGAAGAAGTAGAAGAAGAAAATCAGTAAAAACGATTTTGAGCCAGTGTTGTAAAAATAATTTAAGGATACATGGAGATCCAACCAACACGATCAACATTTTTGAGAGAAACAGTAAATGTAACAGCCCCGCTTCCCCAAACATGACGCAGAGTTTCTCTACTGATGTCACATGGCTCTTTATTGTTCACTTCATCGTAGCCGTAAATACACCGTAAAACTGGAATGACATTAAGTACACGATATTTTAATCCATAAAACAAAACACAAACGTTAAAATACAAGAAACAAACAAATCACCATGAGACAAGTCTGATGCGTTAACGTGACATAGCAACTCCTGTTCCGCGCTACCTGCAGCAAAGTAAATGGGACCAGCTTCCTTACCTCGTTCCGCTGGCGAGGGGTGTTAAACTATAGTTTTTGAGAAATGCCGCACAGCGGGCGTCCGGTCGTTGTACGGCAGGTGTCTTATTGCACTGGTCCGCAAGCGATGGATCTGGTGCGTCTATTAACATGGTCCGCTCTTTAAACTGCAGGTAGTTATCATAGACTGTATATATAAATGGACGGAGGGTGCGTGACGTCACCCATTGGTTTCTGCAGAGTGCTTACTCCTCCTCGTTCCTGGCTAACGAATCAATGGGCAAGGAGGAGGAGTGCGAGTGAAGACTGACAGCCGAGCGATGCTTGCGTAGCTCAGGGTTTCCTGGTTAGCTCAGGGCTAAGGAGCTAGGCTCAATGCTACTCGGTGGGCTAACCGGTTAGCGCTGCGCTGTAGCTGCTCCGGATGGTCCCGATCTTTACGAGCTCACTAGAGGTAAGTAACCTTCAAACTACACAACAACAAAACCTATTGCCTTATCTATCATCATAATCATATGCTTACATGCCTCAAGTGGTTTTTAATATGTAATAAAAATTACTGTTTATTTAACACGTCTAATGAACAGATTGAAGCAAGTTAACTACAGAGTTGTGTGTTTGGTTGTGACCTTATTTTAATTTTAATAAGTTAATATCAATATGCTACATGTGTAAGCTACATGTGATAGTAACGATGTTTCATAAATGTGCTGATACAGCCTGATATATCCACCATTACTATTGCACCTCGTTTATTTAACCTGTTATGGAATTTTACAGTGAATTAGACAGATTAGATATGATTATAATCTCCACACACCAGTGTTGTAAACAGTTCTCATTAATTATATAATTATGTTTTCACACTGAGGGAAGTGGAGAGTCTTGATGTTGACTGTTATCAACAGCTCTGTGGGAGATTATCACCTTGAATATTACAGATGAGGTAGAAATACATTTTATCTATTTGTACTAGGTTTTATTTCTTTCAGTACATTTCATTTGGCTGACACTTTGATCCAAACTTACTAACAATATGTGCATTCGACTATGAGGGTTCAAACCACGAGCCCAGTAAATCAGTTCTGTCTGAAATCTGTGCTGCTGAACACAGAATAATCTTTAAGAACCAGTCTTTGCTGGAACATACGAAACATAATACATTCTTTTATAGTGAGTTTCTTCTTTTCATTAGATGAAGCCCTGCAGCACCTCATCCGGTCCTCAGCAGCAACATGGTGGAGATCGGCAGCTTCAGGCTGGTCAACACGAGGGAGACATGCACAAGCTTCATCGGGCCAACACTTCATGTTTTCTCCCTCAACTAAAGATGGCCTGCAACTGTTAAGTGTCATGGATAATAGATTTAATTTCTATATTCATTATGTTTGGTTAAAAAATGATTATCTTTTACAATCTGACACTTTAGATAAAAACCCAGTGTTTTATTTTTTTAATTCCCCATAAGAGACAGAACACCGTCAGCACAGCTGAGTCCTTCAGGCTCGTCCGTCCCTAATAAAATGACAGGAAACATAAAAGTATGACATTATTGTAGAGGAAGTGTTACTTATGAACAAAGTTTCTGTCCTAACAATTCTGTGGATATTCAACTCTGTATTTGAATTAAACAGTGCACTACTAAGACAATGCAGTATGGAGTTCTTCCACATTATCTTTGCTTTGATTGTTTGTAAAGTATGAAACAAGTCTGTTCCTGGAGTCAGTGCATAAGTGATGACACTTCAGTCTTGTTGGAGTCCAGTTCTGTCTCATGTTGGACATCCACTGGTGCAGGCTGAGTCACCTCTAGGAAAACTGCACAAACAAAAAATATGTAAAAAAAACATATGTCAGGTTACCATATTCATACTAATGTATATGGAAACAATGAAATGTCAATAACTTCAGTCTTTTTAGATATCCCAGTTTACATAATCCATCTGTTGCATTGCCTCTTTATAATTTTTTATGGGCCTATTTGTTACTTCAAGTTATTTCATATTCATATAGTTACTATTTCATGCCATATTCACGTTTTTAACACACAAGTGAGATAAGTTTAATAGCTTTTCAAAGTGGACAATTATGGAACACAAACTTAGTATTCACTGAAACCACAGATGCAGTGATGCCGGTAACGCGCTACTTAGTAACGCGCTACTCTAATTTGACCACTTTTTTCAGTAACGAGTAATCTAACGCGTTACTATTTCCAAACCAGTAATCAGATTAAAGTTACTTGTCCAAGTCACTGTGCGTTACTATTTGGGTATTTGTGGTTAAACCGCTGGGCACGTGCCGCGGCTGGGGGAGCAGTCGCCCTTCTCTCCGCGCCGCCGGTGGCTCGGTGTGCGGCACGCCTCAACGTTTTTTTTTGGGCTGCGGGTCGGTGTCCGTCGCCGGTGCAGAAGGCGAGGACGGGTTGGAGGGGACCGGGTACGGCGGCGGCGGCGGCAGTGACTCTGGACGCGTGTCTGTCCCTTCTCGCGGATCACCTCAGTTACGGCGCCTGCTGGGGGAACCCTCCGTTCGCGGGGAACCCTCCGGCGGTTTCTAATAAAGTGAGTGTTGGCAAAACTGGTTCTCATTTTTATGTTGAGGCGGCGGGGGTGTTGTCGGCAGCTGCTGATTGTACCTAATAAAGTAACTTGTAATCTAACTTAGTTACTTTTAAAATAAAGTAACTTGTAATCTAACTAAGTTACTTTTATAATCAAGTAACTTGTAATCTAACTAAGTTACTTTTTCAAAGTAACTGTGGCAACACTGCACAGATGACACATCAAGTGAAACAAATATAAATAAATATAATTATTATTATTATCATCAAACCCTTGCCAGATTCGTATAGTCTTAACATTAACAAATAGGGCTAGCCTCGATATAAAAACTCATGCTAAAGAGATAATATAGCCTAATTTAAGCTTTCATTCCTGTGACCACACTTACATATGTGCGTAGTAGTTTTTTATGTGACGCTCCAACATTGATCGCTGTAACTAATAATCCCCAACTACTACATTGAAACACGTCTCCACTCTGTCTAGAGTGCGCACCTGTTTACTGTGACTAGCATTCAGCTCCATAATGCAGCCTCAGGACCTCGGGCTGTGCTGCTCAGCGGAGAACCTACAGTCTATCACACAAGCTTGAAACAACATCAGCTTCATCTCGACATAAGCTAACAACCCTGCTAATCATTGCTAAAGTTCTAATATATTAATTAAATAAAAATCGATTTTCACTCACCGGAAGAACTTGACAGCAGAGTTGTGCGACGGTCTGTTAGCTCAATGAACTGCACAGCCAGTCATGGTTTGTGTCGAGTGCAGGGAGGGGGTCCGCCGACATGAAGCTACGAGTGGACCGAGCAGCTAGCAGGTGGCTGCGGGGAGCTAACGAGCAGCTAGTGACAAGCTGTGCCCGCACGTCATCTGTGACCAGGTTTCCAGCAATACACCACGCCCCTAATTATGCGTAATTTTAAACCACTATATCGCTTAAACGAGGGAGTTAGAAATAAATTCACCCCCCTCAGAGTTGTCATGAACGAAGAATCTCTCGATTGAGACTAAAACCAAGTTGTGAACCATGCTCTAAACAGGTTTAATTCTGCTCTGAAATTTGCCATTTTTACATTGGAGTCAATGGGACTTTTTGTTTCTTGCAGCCAGGCGTAGCGGCCACACAGTGAACTGCAGCTTTTTACACTTCCGTGTTGGCCTCATCGCTCAGCCCAGGATGTTGCCCCTCGGTAGTTATACGAGGGGAGTCGCTACGCGGCAGGCATGTTGGTTGAAAACCAATTCAACCCAAGCGTACTTTGATGACATGGTTGATTACGTTACTGTTGATCATCTGTCCATCATCGTATGAAGCCCGCCCTGACAATCTGATTGGCCCGGTCGATTTCATACCGGGCATAATTTCTCCCCAATGGAGCGACTCCAGACCAAATGTTGTTGCATTTTGTTAATTGATGATCGACACAACAGTGGCTGTCGATTATTATTGCCAGCCTGAAAGCTATCAACCTGAGACAATCACCCTTTGACATACTATGTAAGGAAAGATTATCTGTCCAAGCTAAGCATGATCTTTTAATGAATGAAATGGCCCTTGATATGCATTTCAAACAACAACACCATGAACACGGTGAAAGATACTAAGTCACCACAAAGACAAATCGCCACAGCTGGTCATATATTAGCTCTTAAAGACAGCAAAGGGGATTTGATTACAGACCAAAGGGGTATAACTGCTAAATGGTCCGGGTTTATCTAGTCTTGCTGACCAATCAAAGCACTTCAAAGTTCAATTTTACATTCACCCATTCACACAAACATTCATAAAGTCAATTTATGTGAAGCACTTTTCTCTACAGGAAGGGGCAATTTGGGGTTCAGTAGCTTGCTCGAGGACACTTCTGCATTCGGAATAGGGAAGACTAGGATCGAATTGCCACTCTTTTGTTTAGAGGATGACTGCTGTAACCCCTTATCCACAGCTGCAATGATCAATTTAAGTAATTTTAAGAGGACTCCTCTGAACAGTGTGATGTAGCCCTTGTGGAAAACATATTTAAGGGAGTGCAAGTTGAAACAGCATTGAAGGTAACATAAATTATATCAAGCAGGCAATCAAGTACATTAGGTCAGGTAAAGCACCAGGCCCCATTGAATTTCCATTTGAATTTTATCCAACTTTTGTGACCAAATTGTTGACATTAATTTTTAAGTAGAAGTGTTCAGAACTATATTTCTCCTTCTTACAATGACTCAGGCAACCATATCTGTTCTCCTTAAAAAGAGTAAGTACCCATTGAAGTGTGAGCCCTGTCACTTTATTTTGTTGTGATTACAACATCCTGACTATTAGCAATACTAGACAAAATCATACACATAGACCAAACAGGGTTATCAGGGGTAGAAAACTGTAGAGTGTGTTTAAATGGATTTACATGTATCTCTCCAGCAGCAATTATAGCCCAGAGGTCATCGTGTCACTATACGCCAAGATAACGTTCCACAGAATTGAACATAAGTATTAACTCTCCACTCTCAATAGTTTTGGCTTAGGCACTTACCTATGCTCTCGCGTTAGTATATTATATAAAGACCTGCAGGTCTCAGATTGTACCAACAAGACTGTTTCTAAATATCTCCCCCTATTCATGTAGTGTTACATCGAGACTGGACTATTGTAATTCATTATTATCAGGCTCCAGCAGTAAGTCGTTAAAGACTCTACAGCTTGTCCAAAATGCAGCAGCACGTGTCCTGATGAGAACAAAGAAAAGAGAGCACATTTCTCCAGTATTAGCTTTGCTACACTGGCTTCCAGTTAAATAGAGAATAGAATTAAAAATTCTCCTCCTCACCTTCAGGGCCCTTAATAATATAGCGCCTTTTTACCTTAAAGAGCAGTTAGTACCTTATAGAGATGAGCCGGATACTCGGCTGAAACGAGTATCCGGTACGGTTAAAGCACTTTTGCGAGCATTAGTATTATACGAGTAATACGAGTCAATATCTGTGCTCGGACTGAATGAAAATTCTCACACAGCATCACAGCGCTCCTCCCCTTCACACACCGCTCTGCTCACTCACTCACAGAACAGCTCTCTGTCTCTCAGTCACTCAGGTTCGCGGGTCTTTTCCGTTATTGTTTAGGGTTTATTCAGCTTGAAGTTTGTTTTTATTTCAGTTTGTACTTACTTATTAACCAGTAGATTTCTGTTAAACGTGGGTTCGTTCAGACGTGGTGCTGGTAGAAAGCGACTCGCGTTGCGACTCTGCCTGCCTTTTTTTTTGTGGCACGTTCGCGTGACTAGGTTTAGTAAGACGTGAATGATATTCGTTCACAAGTAATAATTACAACTTTATTGTACTTTACTTACAGTTCAGTGCAGCGTAATTATTTGCATTGATAATTAAATGCCAGTGTGAAAATAAATGACCATTTAAAATCATCCAAACTGACAGGCATTTATTTGAGTTCTTGTGATAATATCGCCCCGGCTGCTCAGATGTGGCGGGCCCCCCCCCCGCGGGGACCGGCTCACCGTCGCAGCTCTCTCTCTCTCCCTCTCTCTGCAGGTCGTTGGAGTTTTTTTAATTTTTTTTAAACCGCCAGTTGGCTCTAACCAGTTTTTTTTTACTTCACGCACTGAGTGTCTGACACTTTCTAGGTAGTAGTGGTATAAAAAATATTACAAATTAAGCTACACACACACTCCCCCTCTCTCTCTCTCTCTCTCTCATGATCAGTGATACAGAATAATGAGTATTTCAGCTGACAGTGGGTTAAATCGCACCCACTTCCGGATTAGGCCCCGCCCACTCCGAGTACGGATACGGATACAGATAATTCATATGGTTAACAAATACAGATACAGATACAGATAATGCTGTACTCGCTCATCCCTAGTACCTTATAAACCCACTAGAGCACTCCGCTCCCAGAATTCAGGCCTACTTGTCGTCTCTAAAGTCTCTAAAAGTAAAGTAGGAGCCAGAGCTTTTAGCCATCAAGCCCCTCACTTGTGGAATAATCTACCACTTTCAGTTCGGGAGGCAGACACCATCTTTTCGTTTAAGAGTAGGCTCAAAACCTTTCTTTTTGATAAAGCTTATGGTTAGAGCTAATTAGTGTGGCAGAATGTAACTTGTTCTATTTTATGACACATGAACACGGAGCTTCTTTTTCCAGCTTCTCCTTCCTCTCCTCCATCCCTATCCCCCTTCCCCGGAATCCCTGTGCTTTATCACATGCAGATCCAGGGCCTCTGTGGCCGCACCATGGATTGCTGTTTGTGGATCGTGCATCGGGGGTCGCAGGGGTGGACCCAGTGTGGCAGATTCTGTGTTGTGTGGGCTGATCGTGGTGCTGGTGGCGGACCCTGTGTCGTGTTGGCATTGGGTACAGGAGGTGGACCAGGGCCGCGGCGGTGGCTCGTGGTGGATCCTGGTGGGCGTCGGTGGACGGTGACTGAGGACTGGAGTGGCCTCTGGTCTGGATGGTGGATCGTGGTCCTGTTGGTTGTTGACCATGGACTGTCATTGCAGCGGGACTGCATCAATGCCGCTAAAAACTTTAATCTGGATGATTTTTTTCTACACGTGGCATCTATTGCACTTTTGTCCGTCCTGGGAGAGGGATCCCTCACATGTCGGACATGCTGAGGTTTCTACGTATTTTTACCCTGTTAAAAGGGCTTTTAGTAGTTTTTCCTTACTCTTGCTGAGGGTTAAGGACAGAGGATGTCACACCCTGTTAAAGCCCTATGAGACGAATTGTAATTTGTGAATATGGGCTACACAAATAACATTTGATTGATTGATTTATATATTGTTCCATAATATACAATGAAAATCCAATACAAATATTTAAATCTTATTACATTACATCCCATTTCATTAAGCTGACACTTTTATCCAAACTACCTTACAATAGGCGCATTCAACTATGAGGGTACAAACTCAGAACATCTATAATCATGTAAGTATATCAACTTCAAAAGTCAAACCACAAGTGCTTACACTAGGTCATTTATTTATTGTTTGTTATACATCATCTTCTTTACCAAGGTGTAGTCGTAAGAGACTACAAAAGAACTTTGCATTTCCTTTTGTCCTTTATGTTGACATTGCCTAGCAGCAAAGTTTCATGTTTGCAGTATTTTTGCTGACCATTGTAAATGTATGTGTTTAACTAATGCATTAGTTAACAGCTTTTAATTAAATAAATCTCTGTGAAGAGGAAACCTTTTAGTGATTTTATTTTTGTAATTAATCAGGTAATCTTTCATACAGCTCCTCTGTGGTGTTTCCTTTCGGGTAAATATATCTACCTGTATAACTGACAACTTCAGCTAATATTAAAACATATCGACAAGGGAGATATCCCAGGGTTTCTTCCAGGGTCGCTAGTTCACTCTGACTATAGGATTACTGGATGAGGGGGGATAATCCATGTGGATGTGTCATCTTGAAAGTCGAGAGCAAACAATGGAAAACTTACTATGAAGTGTGCATTTGGTAATTACATATAAGCTACACCCATCTTCCACAACCACACACACACAAACACAAAAAATAGTGAGTAATATACCTAATCCCCATGCAAGGGTTAAGTGGTCAATCTGGGGCAGATGGGCTATGATGGCGCGCGTTAAGCATTAGTCTACGCTCCGTTGGCAGCCAAGCCCTGACCCTTCTGCTTTTTATCCTATTAGCAGGTGAATGAGGAGATGGACATCAGACTGACAGTCTGGTGATGGCTTCAGTTTGGCCACCTGACCCGAATACTCATTATTCCACACATATGCTGCCCCCAAATCTGGCCTAGTGCACAAGATTTCAGTTTATTCCACTTAGTTGTTCTAATCAAAGTGTTTGTCAAGAGTAGTTGTGAGAAATAAAGAGTAAGGTACACACATTAAGAAGTGTCCATTAGTATTACCTCAACATCGTTAATGTAATAGTTAGAGTAACAGATATGTACATCAGTCAGCCACAATACAAAATTATTAACTATTTTAATATTGTGAGTGATGAGTTTATAGTTGACAATAGACACAGTGCAGTCAATAGTATTCCAATGTAGGGTAATTGAAGTTAAAAGATGCATGACATGTAGTAAATGTACTTAGTTACATTCAAACACCAAAAACGATATCTCACAAAGCTAACTTCACCACAACTTGTTCACAGTAAGCCAACTCATTCATTCTCACAATATCACTTATATCCTCAGTAAGGCTTTATCGCAATAGCTCTTTCAATTGTATTTGCATAGCAATGAATCATAACATAAATAATCTCAAGGCACTTTACATATTAACTTTGAGACCTTAAAAATTATACAGAAATCCCACAGCTCCCACAATGAACAAGCACTTTAGTCACTGTAGATGGAGAAAAAAAAATCCCTCCTATTAACTGGAAGAAACCTGTAGCAGAACCAGACTTAATGTGGCCATCTGCCCCGACCAGTTGGGATAAGCGGGAAAAAAATGAGGAGAGGTGAGTGATACAGAGGGGAGAGGCAAGCAAAACAGTTGTTTAACACCCATATTTAAGCTCTGGTTGTTATAAAGAAAATGATGAGTGATATTTATTGTGATGATGTCATTAATAATAGCAGTTACCAGTTTTTCGCGGCCTAGCTACGAAATGTGTTTGGTATGGGGGGCTATCACACCCAAGGCAGCCAGGAGATTCATGAACATGCGTCATGGCAGACTTCTCTATAGAAATTCGCACTGAGCCCTTCAGAGTGAGTGGCACTGCTGCTCATTAGTTGTCAGATTATATAAAAATATGACCTGGTCTCATATGATCTCCCTTCCATCAGTGTGGACCTCCGCATCTGCCACCAGTTTAGCTGCCACAGCAGGCCCGCAGCAAGGGAGACTCAAGCCAATGCAGTTGGGACACACTAGCCTCAAACCAGAGGAGCATGAGTACTGGCATCGGGAGAAGCGTGTCCTGTACTGTGTACTTTTTTTGCACATTTGTGTTTATGTCCAGTTTCTCCTTAGGCACTAACATATTTTACTTGCTGCACTTTACTTATAACATTTCATACAAAGCACTACAGTGAAAAGGTGTATATATAATAATACTTAAATCAGCACATTATTCCACAGGTCAACAAGTGACTCTGCTACTTTTATCTTTTCTAATCGATCAAAAATAATCGTTCACCCGAGTTAAGTGTTTGACTGATGAATTTCTGTCATAAACAAAAATGGAGGCAACACTTTCTGTATGCGTTTCAAAATAAAAGCACTCGTTTCTGTTGATAATATCCATTTTTTTTATTTGGAATATTTTTTTTTCCAAATATTTTCGCAATGCAAGAGAACATGCAGAGCATACATAACACATTACATTAAACATTACAGAAAATTACATGACAAAATGAAAAAATACACATAGATGAAATCAAACTAATTAAATAAATAAGTAAATAATTCCCCCCAGCCAAAAAAAGTTGGTGCATATGATGACACATCACAGAGAAATACCGCAAAGACACAGTACATAATGTAATTCAGAGATGCAAATAGTTCAGTCCTATGGTACCGTTGGTGGTGTATCCATGTACTCCAAATGCTGCCAGATTTTCAAAAATAACTTATATTTCTTTCTGAGACTATATGTAATCTTTTAAAGAGGAATACAACTGTTCATTTCCACAGACCATCTGTCTATGAGACTTCCAAGTCTTTGCTATACATTTCCTGGCCAGACATAAAGCAATTTCTGCAAATTTAATGTTGTCCTGGCACAAATCTGACCAGATTGTTAGGGGTGAGTCTGGTTCGGACCCCGAAGCAGACACAGACGGCAGAGTTGTATGATAATGAACTGGGTCTTTATTGTTGTAGTCGTTGGTGTAGGCTTGAGTGGCCGGGTGCTGGCTGGCTGGGTAGCTCCAGGACGAGACCAAGATGAGGCACAGGCGTAGATTCACCAGGAGTTTCTGCATAGAGGGAATGTCACGGGTTAGAGGGTTTCCAGAAAGCAGTTTACAGATGAAAGGCTACTGCGGCACACTTGCTACCATTAGATACGTAATAATCCGGCGCCGAAGAGGTGGACCGACCAGGCCTTTATGGAACGGCTGATGATGAGGAGATTGAGTGCAGGTGTGTCACGTTCGTAGCGACCGGAGCCAGCCACGCCCCCAGCCACACTCCACATGTACAGAAAGGAAAAAGGAGGAACCACAAACGCCCACAGTAACACACAGGCCTCACAGTACCCCCCCCTCAATGGCCGCCACCTGGTGGCCGACCCGGTCTATCAGGAAACCGAACATAAAAATCATGCAAGACAGCAGGGTCCAAAATAAGGGAACAGGAAACCCATTGCCGTTCCTCAGGCCCATATCCCTCCCAATCAACCAGATATTGGAAGCCACGACCTCGCCGCCGAACGTCCAACACCCTATTTACCGTGTAAGCAGGGTGGTCATCAATGTCCAGGGTGGGGGGCGGAGGCTCAGCAGGAGGACTCAGGGGGCTGGTGGACACTGGCTTGAGGAGGGAGACGTGGAACGTGGGATGGATCTTGAGAGACAGAGGAAGTTTGAGTCTCACCGCACTAGGGTTAATGATCCGCTCTATTTCAAAAGGACCAATAAACCTGGGGGCCAACTTCCGTGACTCGGTCAGGAGTGGGAGATCCCGGGAAGACAGCCAGACCTTCTGTCCAAGCTGATAGTCAGGAGCCGGGATCCGATGGCGGTCAGCCACTCGCCGATTGCGAGCAGCTGTACGGACGAGGGCTGCCCGGGCCTCGCGCCACACACGACAAACGCGACGAAGGTGCTCCTGAATGGATGGCACTGCCACGTCAGTCTCCTGGGACGGGAAAAGCGGAGGTTGGAAACCATTAGTAGCCATGAAAGGGGACATACCTGTGGCGGAGCAGACCAAGGAGTTGTGAGCGTATTCAATCCAGGGGAGGTGTGTGGCCCAGGACGCCGGATGTTTAGCAGTAACACAGCGTAGTGCTCCCCCCAGATCCTGGTTCACCCGTTCCGTCTGGCCGTTCGTCTGCGGATGATAACCGGAGGATAAGCTTGCCGACGCCCCCAGTGCCTGGCAGAATGCCTTCCACGTCCTGGCGGAGAACTGCGGGCCCCTGTCTGAAACAATGTCCACAGGAATGCCATGGAGGCGGAAGACGTGAGCGACGAGAAGGTTGGCGGTCTCCAGGGCGGTAGGTAGTTTGAGCAGAGGAATGAAGTGCGCCGCCTTGGAGAACCGGTCCACCACGGTAAGTATGACTGTGTTGCCCTCCGAGGGAGGTAAGCCTGTGATGAAGTCCACTGCGATGTGCGACCATGGGCGGTGAGGGATTGGCAGGGGGCGCAGCAAACCAGCAGGAGCCTGGTGCGAAGCCTTACTCCGGGCGCAGACAGCACAGGCCGCGACGAACTCCCTCGTATCGACCGCCATCGACGGCCACCAGAACCGTTGTTGGAGGAGGCCCAGAGTCCGACGACCACCAGGATGACAAGCGATCCGGGAGGAGTGCCCCCACTGAAGAACCGGAGACCTGGCAGCTACGGGAACAAACAGACGGTTAGGTGGGCAACCTGGCGGGACTGGTTGACCTCTCAGGGCCCCCTGGACCACACCCTCGATCTCCCATCCTGCTGCTCCCACCACACAGGCTGATGGCAAAATGGTGCTCCCCGACGTGTCCTCCCCAGAAGGTGCAAACTGACGTGACAGCGCGTCCGGCTTGATGTTCTTCGACCCCGGTCTGTATGTCAGAGTAAACTGAAAACGTCCCAGGAACAACGCCCACCGAGCCTGGCGTGAATTAAGCCTGCGGGCAGAGCGGAGGTAAGAAAGGTTTTTATGGTCTGACCAGACAATGAACGGATGCGTGGAACCCTCAAGCCAGTGCCTCCATTCCTGCAAAGCCAGAACGACCGCCAGCAGTTCCCGGTTCCCCACGTCATAGTTTCTCTCCGCCGGTGAGAGCTGGCGAGAGAAAAAGGCACAGGGATGTTGTTTCAGGTCCGACGTGGAGCGTTGTGAGAGCACGGCCCCCACCCCGGAGTCAGAGGCATCCACCTCCACAATAAACTGTAATGAGGGGTCAGGGTGAACCAACACAGGTGCAGATGAGAATAAACATTTCAGTTTAGCAAAAGAACACTCAGCTGCTGGAGACCACAAAAAATCAATCAATCAATCAATCAAATTTTATTTGTATAGCCCATATTCACAAATTACATTCATCTCATAGGGCTTTAACAGGGTGTGGCATCCTCTGTCCTTAACCCTCAGCAAGAGTGAGGAAAAACTACTAAAAACCCTTTTAACAGGGTAAAAATAAGTAGAAACCTCAGAGAGAGCCACATGTGAGGGATCCCTCTCCCAGGACGGACAGAAGTGCAATAGATGCCACGTGTAGAAAACATTCATCATTAAAGTCTTTAGCGGCATTGATGCAGTCCCGCTGCAATTACAGTCCATGGTCAGCAACCAGCAAGGCACTTTAACTGACGTCAATCGGGTGAGAGGTGTAGCAACTCGACTATAGTCCCGGATAAACCTGCGATAAAAGTTGGCAAACCCGAGAAACCTCTGGAGTTGCTTCCTTGATGTAGGAGTAGGCCACTCGGCCACTGCCTTAACCTTGGCAGGGTCGGTCTTGATTTGACCCTTCTCCACCACAAAACCCAAAAAGCTAACCGAGGACACATGAAAGTCACACTTTTCAGCTTTAACATAGAGTCTATTCTCCAAGAGTCTCTTTAAAACAAAATTAACATGCTGGATGTGCTCCTGGAGACTTCGGGAGAAAATACAAATATCGTCAAGATAGACAAACACAAAACAATTCAGCATGTCCCTTAACACATCATTTATAAGGTTCTGGAACACCGCAGGGGCATTTGTGAGGCCAAAAGGCATAACTAAATACTCAAAATGTCCAAGGGGAGTGTTAAACCCCGTTTTCCACTCGTCCCCCTCCCTAATTCTCACCAAATGGTAGGCGTTGCGGAGATCCAACTTTGTAAAAATCGTTGCTTCATGCAAAGGGCCAAACGCAGAGTCGATGAGAGGGAGGGGGTACTTGTTCTTAACAGTAATATCATTCAGACCCCTGAAGTCTATACATGGACGAAGCGACTTGTCCTTCTTCTCCACAAAAAAAAATCCTGCCCCCAGTGGCGAAGACGAGGGACGGATGAGACCTGTGGCTAAAGAGTCAGTGATGTAAGCCTTCATGGCCTCCCGTTCAGGCTTAGATAAATTGTACAGTTTACTCGAAGGATACAAGATGTTGGGAAGCAGATCAATCCCGCAGTCATAGGGTCTGTGGGGTGGAAGAGACAGAGCCCGGTCCTTACTGAACACCTCCCTGAGATGATGATATACAGAGGGAACGGAGCTAACGTCCACGGGTTTGGGAGGAGAAGGTGAGGTAGGTAAGGTGGACGGGATGGCGGAACGCAAACAATGTGAATGGCAAAATAAACTCCAATTAAGAACGGAAACCGAGGACCAGTCAATATGAGGATTATGGAGTTTTAACCACGGCAGCCCTAAAACTACTGGGGAAGCCGGAGAAGGAATCAAAAAAAAATCGCTTCATGATGGTTACCAGATAACATTAAATTAACTGTCACAGTGCGGTGGGTAACCTCAGCAAGAAGCCTGCCATCTAAAGCAAATACCCTCTTCGGGTGAGGAAGGAGCTGACAAGGTATGTGTACATGAGTGGCAAAAGTTGAGTCAATGAAGTTATCATCAGCCCCCGAATCCACCAGGATGGATAACGGACGGGAGGTCTGATCCCATGACACAGTACCTTTTAACATCAACCGAGGAGAAGACGAACAGAGAGAGGACTGGCTCACCAACGCTCCTCCGGTGGATGGTGAGCCCCCTCTTTTGGCAGTGACGGGCAGTGCACCATTGGATGTCCATCCTGCCCGCAGTAACCGCAGAGTCCCTGAAGGCGACGGCGCTGACGCTCCCGCGGAGTGAGTCTAGTCCTTCCAAGCTGCATGGGCTCCTCTGCGCCAAGAGGGAACGTGGCCGCCCGTGGCGGCGTCACGTTGGAGCCAGACGGAGGTTGTGGAGAGGGCGGAAACCCCCGCTGCAGCGGGCTCAGTGTCCGGGGCCCGGGAGGGGTGTGACTGACCTGCCAGGATCTCTCCCTGCGCCGTTCGCATAAACGAGAGTCTAATCGGATGGACAGAGAAATTAATTCGTCCAATGAGGAGGTCTCATCCCTAGCTGCCAATTCGTCCCGAAGCTCGTCTCTAAGACTCCGGAGAAACACTCCCTGGAGCGCTCGCTCATCCCACTCACTCTCGATTGCTAAAACGCGGAAGTCAATTGAGTGTTTGGCTACGGAGTTCGCCCCCTGTCGAAGCGACAGTAGCCGGCTACTAGCCTCCTTACTACGCAGAGGATGATCGAATACTTTCAAAAATTCTTCAGAAAACGATGAAAAAGAAAAACAAACCGGTGAGTTGCTAAGAGACAAAGCCACAGCCCAAGCCGCGGCTTTCTCCGAAAGGAGACTCATGGCAAACGCAACCCGCGACTTGTCTGTGGCATATGTAAAGGGCTGCTGATCGAATACCAGGCTACATTGAAAAATAAACTCCCTACCGGATCCTGACAGGCCAGAAAACCTAGCGGGCGTGGGGATGAAGGGCTCCCGAGGCTGGGTGGGAAGAACGCCCGGCGAAGCCGCAGGAGGAGGTGGTGGAGTTGGATCCGGAGCTGGAGCAGACGACGGAGCTGTCAGCGTGGTGAGGTGAGTAGACAGCTGCTCCATTCTGCTACCGATCTGTGCCATGTTAGTGGTAAGGGTGTTGAGAGCCTCCATCACCTCGTTTAGCGCCTGCTCGTGCTGCCCCACCCGACTTCCTTGGGAGTTCAAGGCCAGTCTGAACCTTTCTGCGTCTGCGGGGTCCATGTTTTGGCCGGATTATTCTGTTAGGGGTGAGTCTGGTTTCGGACCCCGAAGCAGACACAGACGGCAGAGTTGTATGATAATGAACTGGGTCTTTATTGTTGTAGTCGTTGGTGTAGGCTTGAGTGGCCGGGTGCTGGCTGGCTGGGTAGCTCCAGGACGAGACCAAGATGAGGCGCAGGCGTAGATTCACCAGGAGTTTCTGCATAGAGGGAAAGTCACGGGTTAGAGGGTTTCCAGAAAGCAGTTTACAGATGAAAGGCTACTGCGGCACACTTGCTACCATTAAATGGATTTGCATTTATATAGCGCTTTTCTAGTCTTGATGACCACTCAAAGCTCTTTACATTACAGTTTCACATTCACCCATTCACACACACATTCATACAGTGCATCTATCCCAGCACTTTGTTATTCTAAGGGGGGGCCATTCGGGGTTCAGCATCTTGCCCAAGGACACTTCGGCATGCAGATGGTTCAGACTGGGAATCGAACCGCCGACCTTCAGGTTGGAGGACGACCACTCTACCCCTCAGCCACAGCCGCCCATTAGATACGTAATAATCCGGCGCCGAAGAGGTGGACCGACCAGGCCTTTATGGAACAGCTGATGATGAGGAGATTGAGTGCAGGTGTGTCTCGTTCGTAGCGACCGGAGCCAGCCACGCCCCCAGCCACACTCCACCTGTACAGAAAGGAAAAAGGAGGAACCACAAACGCCCACAGTAACACACAGGCCTCACACAGATTGGGTTAGGGTTAGATTTGTTCATCAATTTATATATTCAAGTCTGATTCCCATCTCATCCTGGATCTGTGTAATCCTGGTTTTGGGCACTCATTCAGCAACATGGAGTACATTTTAGAAATAAATTTGCAAACATTTCCCTCATGAAGCATTTTTTCCACATTAGATCAGAATCAGAATCAGAATTATTTTTATTGCCATGTATATTTGCACATACAGGAAATTGACTTGGTGTGGTTGGTGCACTTTACAAACAACAATATAAAAATATAAAAACAACATAAAAGACAACAATATCGAACGATATAAACAACATCGAACAATATAAACAACATCGAACAATATTAGCAGCAATATAAAAAACAAAACAACAATATATACAGTAAAAGAGTAACGTGCAGTTTTAAGGTGCAGAGATTGTTTATAGTGCCAGTAATATAGAGTTATAAATTATGTGCGTGGGTGGGTCGGGGTGTGGGGGGTCAGCAGAGTCAGTGTGATGAAGAGTCAGTGTGGTGCAGGGGGCTTGTTTGTGAGCCCCACCGCCATGGGGAAAAAACTGTTCAGGTGACGTGAGGTTTTAGTCCTGATGGCCCGGAACCTTTTTCCGGACGGGAGTCTCTGGAACATGTGGTGACCGGGATGGGAAGGATCAGCGATGATCTTGCCTGCTCTCTTACTGGTCCTGGAGTGGAACAGGTCTATGAGAGCCGGCAGGTCACAGCCGATGACCTTCTCAGCTGACCGAATAATCCGCTGCAGTCTGCCCTTGTCCTTGGCAGTGGAGGCAGAGAACCAGACGGTGATGGATGAGGTGAGGATGGACTCAATGATGGCTGTGTAGAACTCAACCATCACTTTCCGCGGCATGCTGAATTTCCTCAGTTGCCGCAGGAAGAACATCCTCTGCTGGGCCTTCTTGATGATGGAGGTGATGTTCTCCGCCCATCTCAGGTCCTGTGCTATGATCGTCCCCAGGAATCTGAATGACTCCACTGTTTTAACTGGGGAGTCGCACATGTTGAGGGGAGCTGCTTGGGCTGGGCTCCTCCTGAAATCTGCCACCATCTCTACAGTCTTTGACGCGTTCAGCTCCAGGTGGTTCTGGCCGGACCAGGAAGCCAGGCCGTCAACCTCCTTTCTGTAAGCGGCCTCGTCCCCATTTGAAATTAATCCAATAAGGGTGGTGTCGTCCGCGAACTTCAGGAGTTTGACAGAGGGATGGCTGGAGGTGCAGTTGTTGGTGTAGAGGGAGAAGAGGAGAGGAGAGAGCACACAACCTTGAGGGGCTCCAGTGCTGATGATCCGGGTCTCAGAGACAAGCTTCCCCAGCCTCACGCGCTGCTTCCTGTCGGTCAGGAAATTAGCGATCCACCTGCAGGTGGGCTCAGGCACGCTCAGCTGTGTCAGCTTGTCCCGGAGAAGAGCTGGGGAGATGGTGTTGAATGCGGAGCTGAAGTCCACAAACAGGATTCTGGCGTAGGTGCCGGGGGAGTCGAGGTGCTGGAGGATGAAGTGGAGTCCCATGTTGACATAGGTCGTCTACGGACCTGTTGGCTCTGTAGGCAAACTGCAGCGGGTCGAGGAGGTGGTTTGTTATGGTCTTGAGGTGGGTCAGCACGAGGCGCTCAAAGGTCTTCATTACCACAGAGGTCAGGGCGACTGGTCTGTAATCATTAAGGCCTGTGATCCTCTGCTTCTTGGGAACGGGGATGATGGTGGAAGTTTTCAGGCAGGCGGGTACAACACATTCAGCCAGTGAGGTGTTGAAAATGTCCGTGAACACTGAAGAAAGCTGATCCGCACAGTGCCTCAGTGTGGAGGGGAGACAGCGTCTGGTCCAGCTGCCTTGCGTGGGTTCAGTTTCTTCAGTAGTTTGTTGACATCTCTCTCCTGAATTGAGAGTGGTGTGATGGAGGTGTGATGGGGGGGATGGAGGGGATGGGGCAGTCTTGGGCCATTATGATGGGGGGGCTAGTGTCTTAACACAGGTAGAATCATTTCAGGGCCCAGGTTAGTTCTCAAAAAAATCTTAACTGGAGGTAACAAAAGAACGTTCTACTGGACAAGTCATACTTCCTCTTCAGTTCTTCAAAGGACCTGAGACGTCCTTTATCAAAGCAATCTTCCAGATGCTGGATTCCCCTGTCATGCCAAGAATCTTATTAAGATTAAGATTCATTTATTAGTCCCAAACACATGCACAGACATGCAAAGGCACACTCATGCAGGTAGGGAAATTTAACGGGGAGCAGATGTTGAGGGAGTAAGGTGCCTTGCTCAGGGGCACTAGACAGGGTCTAAACAGACACTTGGATTTTTTGGGCAGATCAATCCAGGTTCGTCTTTTGTTGTCTCTCCGTGGAGTCGAACCAGAGACCTTCTCTGCCCATAGTCCAAGTTTCTGCCACTAGACCACCGCCTCTCTTATTTAGAGTCATGGGTACAAGCTCATTTTGTCTTTGAGGTGTTTCTGGTGACAGTCTCAAATTCAGCCCAATATTTTTTTGAACTTCATACCATCTTTTAATACAATTTTTCAAAATAGGCTTATCTGTCCTGTTGGATATGGTTTTGGAGTTCCATTTATAAATAAAATCACTGGAAGTTCCTTCTTTCAGAGGACTAAGTCCAATTTGTATCCAAGAGGGGGCAGCATCACCGTCAAAAAGTGACGAAATATATCGCATCTGGGCCGCTAAATAATATTTTTTCAAATTGGGCAATCGAAGACCTCCCAGGCTATAATCCCATGTTAGTTTTTCCATTTAAACCCTTGGGATTTTACCGTTACATAAAAACTGTCTTACGTGTTTGTTGAGTGTTTTAAAAAAGGTTTCAGGTAATGGAACGGGTAAGGACTGGAAAAGACACTGCAACCTCGGGAGAATAACCATTTTCATACAGTTTATTCGACCAATTAGAGTAATGGATAGGTTCCTCCATCTGTTGAGGTCTTCCTTGATTTTACTCAGCAATGGGAGGTAATTAAGTTTGTACAAATTTTTAAGATCATTGTCTATAATTATTCCTAGATATTTAATATTCTGGAGCCGCTTAAATTGGGTTGTTCGGTGTGATCAAAGTTCTTGAGTGGAATAATTTCACTATTTTCCAAATTGACCTTGTATCCTGAAATAGCACCATAGGTGTTTAGCAGCGTCCGTAATTTCGTGAGAGAGTTAACCGGGTCTGTTAGATACAGGATTACATCATCTGCCAGGAGATTCATTTTATGATTTATTTGGTCCACACTGAACCCCTTTATATCTGGATCCCGTCTAACTGCTTCAGCAAGTGGTTCAATAGCCAGGACAAATAGTCCTGGAGACAGAGGACAGCCCTGTCGACTCGATCTACTCAAGGGAAATGCTGTCGAAATCTGTCCATTTGTGGTGATTTTGGCTCTGGGTTTATGGTAAAGTGTTTTCACCCAATTGATAAACAAATGGCCATATCCAAACTTGTCTCAAACTTTGAATAAATACGGCCACTCTAGCCTGTCAAAGGCCTTTTCAGCATCTAATGCTACAGCTACACTAGGTTCAGTTTTAGATTTCGTTAGATGGATAATATTAAAGAGTCTGCACAGGTTTTTGGCTGATGAGCGTTTCACAACAAAGCCACTCTGGTCTGGGTTTATTAATTTTGGCAACTGTTGGCCAAGCCTGTTTGCCAGGGCTTTGGAAATCAATTTATAATCTCAATTTAATAATGAAACGGGTCGAAAAGAGGAACACTTTAATGGATCTCTATTTTTTTTGTGAATCACAGTGATTATGGCAGTGGAGAATGATTCAGGAAGGGTTTGAGTTTTAGATGCCAAATTAATCACATCCATTATAAGTGGGGCTAGCAAGTCTTTAAATTCTCTGTAGAATTCAGGGTGGAAGCCATCCTCTCCCGGTGATTTATTGGGTTGTAGTGAGCATAAGGCCTTTCGATTTTTTTCTGAGTGAAGGGCAAATCAAGATTCTTAGGGTTAGGGTCTTCATGGCCGAGTTTCGGCAATGCAATAATGGACAGAAATTCATCAATCTTAGAGAGATCCTCTGGGGATTCTGATGTATATAGATTGGCATAAATACTGTTTATAGAATCGCTGCGTCATTTCCGGTAAGCGTGCCGCGTCATTTCCTGTTTACTTGCTGCTAGTGTTGGTCGCTCTCTGTATTAGCTCCTCCGCTAAACAAAGCCTTTTCTCTGTAGCACTACGGCTAAAATCACCGGTCTGTAGTTAAACACCCACACATAACAACTCATACTCTAGCGTTCTTAGTGATTCTGTGTTCTGTGTTAGCTCACCCTCGTAGCTCTATAGCAGCGATGTCTTCTCTTTCTCCCTGTTGCTCCACTGATCTCTCTTGCTCCGAGTGTCTTATGTTTACTTACTCCTCTGCCTCATGTAATAAATGTAGTGTGTTGGTAGCGATGGAGGCGAGGCTTAGCGACTTAGAAGCTCGGCTCCGCAGCTTAAAAACTCTGTTAGCTGTAGTTAGCCGGCTCCCACTAGCCGCGGAGCCACCTAGCTTAGCACATAGCTTAGGACGTAGCTTAGCTTCAACTAGCAGTCCCCTGACTAGTCCCATGCAGCAGGGAGCCCAGGGCGGATGGGTGACGGTCCGGAGGGGGCATAGTGCTAGTCTTAAAAAGCCCATGATTAAAGAGCCACCAGCTCGCGTTTCAAATAGATTCTCTCCACTCAGCGAGGCACCCGCTGATAAACAAACTCTGATTATTGGCGACTCGGTTCTGAGAAACGTCAGGGTAGCGACACCAGCGACCATAGTTAACTGTATCCCAGGGGCCAGAGCCGGCGACATCGCATCTAAACTTAAGTTAATGGCTAAAACTAAACGTAAATACAATGGAATTGTAATTCACGTCGGCAGCAATGACTCCCGGCTTCGTATGTCGGGAGATCACTAAAGTGAATGTTGAGTCGTTGTGTGCTTTTGCTAAAACGATGTCAGACAAAGTAGTTTTCTCTTGCCCGCTCCCTAATACAACAGGTGATGACATGTTTAGCCGCATGTTGTCTTTTAACCGCTGGCTGTCGAGGTGGTGTCCTGTAAACGGTGTGGGCTTTGTAGATAATTGGCTAACTTTTTTGAGAAAACCTGGTCTTGTTATGAGAGACGGCGTTCATCCCACTTGGGATGGAGCAGCTCTCTTATCTAGGAATATTACAAAGTCTATAACATGACAACCCATAGTTGGGACCAGGAAGCAGAGCTGCAGTGCTAAACACTTCTCTGCGCTCCCTCTGGATCAGTCACACAACCCCATAGAGATTGTGTCTGTCCACCGTCCGATTCAAATTATTGAAATTAAACAATAACAGAGCGAGAACTCCACACAAAAATCTAATACAAATTAAAACAACCTCTGCAACAACACAGGGAACTAAGACTTTTAAATGTGGTCTTTTAAACATTAGATCACTATCAACTAAGGCTCTTTTAGTTAATGAACTAGTCTCTGACTACAACATAGATGTATTGTCCCTCACTGAGACGTGGCTGCATCCTGATAAATATGTCAGTCTAAATGAATCTACTCCCCCCAGTCATATAAATGCACAGGTTCCCAGAGAGTTTGGGCGAGGAGGTGGAGTTGCTGCTATTTTTAACTCCAGTCTATCAATTAATCCTAAACCTAAACTACCTAAGCTACAAATCATTTGAATGTCTGGTTCTTAGTCTTCCACGCCAATCCAGGAAACACCAACAGCCAATCATATTTGCTGTAGTTTACCATCCTCCCAGGGCTTATACTGAATTTTTAACGGAATTCCCTGAGTTTTTATCAAACTTAGTCCTAAAGAGCGATAAAATTATTATTGTTGGTGACTTTAATATCCATGTTGACAATAAGAAAGATTACCGTAGCGTAGCATTTAATTCGATACTAGACTCAATTGGTTTCAGTCAGTGTGTGCACCAACCGACTCATTGTTGTAACCACACACTTGACCTTATATTATCGTACGGTGTCGGAATTGAACATTTAACTTAACAGTCCTCCCGCGCAATCCAGTTCTATCAGACCATAATTTAATAACCTTCCATTTTTCAATAAACTGAATATATGCCACCAATAAAAAACTCATTTTCTAGATGTCTACTGATAGTGCTGTAGCTAAATTTAAGGAAATAATTCCAATTACATTTAAACCCGTATTATCCGTAGATATAAATAACAAATTCTTTAAAAACCTGAGCTCCATTGAGATCGACCACCTCGTCGATAGCTCTGCAGACTCATTACGATTAACATTAGATTCAATAGCGCCTCTAAAAAAGAAAAATGTCAAACATGGTAAATTAGCTCCGTGGTATAATTCCCAGACAAATGAGTTAAAACAAATTATCAAGAAAAACTAGAAAGGAAGTGGCGCTCCAGCAACCATGTTGAAAACCTCATAGACTGGAAGAATAGTGTTAAAGAATATAAAAAGGCTCTCCACAAAGCAAGAGCAGCCTACTATTCAAAACTAATAGAAGAGAATAAAAACAACCCCAGGTTTCTCTTCAGCACTGTAGCCAGGCTGACAGAGAGTCACACCTCCACCGAACCCAGTATTCCTCGATCCCTAAATAGCAATACCTTTATGACCTTTTTTAATGATAAAATTCTAACCATTAGAAATAAAATCAACAATCTCGTGCCCTCAATTGGCACTAATACCCTCCCAATAACAGAGATCTCAGAAATGGCTGAGAATCCTAACCATTACTTTAGACAGCTTCTCTCTGATCACTTGTGATCAGTTTACCAAAATAGTTTCAGGTTCTAAACCAACAACCTGTATCTTAGATCCCATTCCTACAAAATTACTTAAAGAAATTCTGCCCCTAATTGATAGTTTGTTACTTAACACAATCAATCTGTCATTATCATCAGGTTATGTACCACAGTCTTTTAAAATAGCAGTAATCAAACCCCTTCTTAAAAAAACCCACCCTAGACCCAGAGGTTTTAGGCAATTACAGACCAATATCTAATCTCCCCTTCATGTCTAAAATCTTAGAAAAAGTGGTAGCCAATCAGCTGTGTGAGTTTCTCCAGGAAAATAATATATATGAAGACTTTCAGTCGGGGTTTAGAGCCAATCACAGCACAGAGACAGCCTTGGCAAAAGTCACTAATTACCTTTTAATAGCCTCAGATCAGGGACTTGTGTCTGTCCTCGTTCTGTTAGATCTCAGTGCAGCATTCGACACAATTGACCATCAAATTTTATTACAAAGACTCAAACAGTTAATTAATATTAATGGAACCACCCTTAACTGGTTTAAATCTTATTTTTCTGATCGCTCCCAATTCGTGCAAATTAATGATGAGACATCTGTGCGCACCAAAGTTAACCATGGTGTTCCACAGGGCTCTGTGCTCGGCCCAATTTTATTCTCATTATATATGCTTCCACTAGGAAACATTATCAGGACACACTCTATACATTTCCACTCCTATGCGGATGACACCCAGTTATACTTGTCAATAAAACCTGAACAAAGTAATCAATTAACTAAACTTCGAGCATGTCTCAAGGACATAAAAACCTGGATGACCTGCAATTTTCTCTTATTAAACTCAGACAAAACAGAGGTTATAATACTTGGCCCCAAACACCTTAGAGATAAATTATCTAATGATATAGCTGCGCTAGACGACATCGCCATTGCTTCCAACGAAACAGTCAGGAACTTGGGAGTGATCTTCGATCCTGATTTATCATTTTAATAGTCACTTAAAACAGATTTCTCGGACTGCCTTTTTCCACTTGCGTAATATCTCAAAAATCAGGCATGTCCTTTCGCAAAAAGATGCAGAAAAACTAGTCCACGCCTTTGTTACATCGAGACTGGACTATTGTAATTCATTATTATCAGGCTCCAGCAGTAAGTCGTTAAAGACTCTACAGCTTGTCGAAAATGCCGCAGCACGTGTCCTGACAAGAACAAAGAAAAGAGAGCACATTTCTCCAGTATTAGCTTCGCTACACTGGCTTCCAGTTAAATCTAGAATAGAAATTAAAAATTATCCTCCTCACCTTCAAGGCCCTTAATAATATAGCGCCTTTTTACCTTTGTTATGTCCCCCAAGCTGTCTAGGGTGGGGGGACAAACAGTTTTAAAATAAAACCTTAGCACTCAACAAGGAAACCAGAAACTTAGGTTTAACACGGATCAATTATTTATTAAACATGGTTACTTAACAGAAAACACCCTTCCCACACCGGAAGGGGGAAAAGAACAACGCCAATCACTACTACAATTCAACCACCAGCACGTCTGTGCAGCCCGTCCTCACACAGCCCGTCCGCACACCACATCTGGTCCTGATCTGTTCACACTCCGGCTCTCTGGTCCACTGACTCACTGGTTCCCTGGCCTCCTCCTGATGCTCACCTCAGGGTTCTTATGGCCACTCCCTGATCGCAGAGTGGCATCAGCTGCGCTGGTGGGTGTGCCTCTGGAGCACACACACCTGCAGGAGATGAGAGAGAGAGAGGGGGAGAGAGAGAAGGAAAACACGGCACGTAACACCCCCTCACATAAGAACAAACTCCCACTCGGTAACTAATCATTCATATCACATCAATCACCACACACTTTCACAATCATTATTATCTCACCCACGCGATAGCGCATCAGCTACCACATTGTCTGTTCCTTTCTTATGTTTGATGTTGATGTTGTAGTTCTGGGCCAGGAGTGCCCAACGCATCAAGCACTGGTTATTGTTGTACATCTGTGCTAGAAATACAAGAGGATTATGATCTGTGTATACTGTCACTGGGGAGGAGCTCGAGCCAACATACACCTCAAAATGTTGCAAGGCCAGGAGCATGGCTAATGTCTCCTTCTCAATAGTTGAATAATTCAACTGATGTCGCTTGAATTTGGTTGAGAAGTAGCATACGGGGTGACACACATCACCACCACTGTCCTGCAACAGCACCGCACCAGCCCCCGTGGCACTGGCATCACCTCAAGCTGGAAAGGCCGAGAAAAATCCGGCGCTGCCAGCACAGGGGCACTACAGAGGAGAGACTTTGCAGATTTAAACGCATGTTCACACTCTGAATTCCACACAAACGGAACCAGAGGACTACACAGCTTGGTAAGGGGAGAAACAACCACCGAGAAGTTTTTGCAAAAACAACGATAATATCCTGCCATACCTAGGAAACGCCTAAGCTCACGCCTAGTGGTGGGAGCTTGCAGAGACACAATGGCTGCGACCTTTGCATCCACCGTCCGTACCTGTCCCCGACCAACCTGCTTTCCCAGGTAGGTAACTGTAGCTTTTCCGAACTCACACTTGGCTAAGTTAAGTGTCAGAGAGGCATCCGCAATCCGCTGTACAACAATCCTCAAACTGGAAATGTGGCTCTCCCAGTCACTGGAATAGACCACCACATCGTCGAGATAAACACTACAATCAGGAACATCCCCTAACACACGTTGCATCAGGCGCTGAAAAGTGGCAGGTGCATTTTTCATGCCGAAGGCCATCACATTGTATTGCATGAAAGCATCAGGGGTTACAAACGCTGAGATGTCAGCTGCACGCTGAGTCAAAGGAACTTGCCAGTATCCTTTGAGTAGATCTAGTTTGGAAATGCACACAGCTGGCCCCACCCGGTCGATACAGTCATCCATGCGGGGCAAAGGAAAAGAATCTGACACAGTAACAGCATTGACTTTGCGAAAATCAGTACAGAAACGAGGAGTTCCGTCCGACTTAGGTGCCAACAAACATGGGGAACTCCAGGGGCTGCAACTGGGCTTGGCAAGACCATTGTCTACCAGATAGCTGACCTCTTTCTTCATGGCCTCTCTCTTAGCTAGCGGACAACGGTAAGCATGCTGTTTAATAGGGGTAGCATTACCCACGTCAATATCATGCACTAACACATTTGTGCAAGACGGCACATCCTTCACCACAGAAGGATATGTATTAAGCAAGTTAATCACATCCTGTCTCCGATGTGCAGAAAGATAAGACAACTGCTTATCTATAGTAGACAAAAACTGTGAATTAGCTAGCCTACCACACTGATGACCCTCACAGGGTGTCACCAAATCGGATTCCAACTCATCAAGTTGACCACATACAAGAGACGCTGCCACCACAGCAATCTCTGAGGTCTTCTGTGGCTTCTCCTGATCTGCCTCTCTGGAATGAAAAAACTTCAGCATGTTAATGTGACATAAACGGGTTTTCCGTCTACGCTCAGGCGTGCGGATGATGTAATCCGTGTCTGACACTTTACTTTCCACCACAAACGGACCTGAGAACCGGGCAGTGAGAGCAGAACCAGGTGTGGGCAAAAACACCAACACTTCGTCACCTGGTTGAAATTGTCGTTTAACCGCTCTCCTGTCAAACCGTTCCTTCATGCTGACCTGAGAGGAAGCGAGTGACTCTCTGGCCAGTTTGGTGGCATGGTGTAGCCGCTCCCTACATTGAGAGACAAAATCAAGCACATTAGTTTTGGGAGGAAAACTGCTCACAAGTTTCTCCTTCAGCACTTTCAATGGCCCACGCACATTGTGACCAAACACAAGCTCAGCAGGGCTAAATCCTAAGGACTCCTGTTTTGCATCACGGACAGCGAAGAGGACAAATGGTACACCCTCATCCCAGTCCCTCCCTGTCTCATGACAGTATTTTTTTAACATGGATTTTAAAGTTTGGTGCCAGCGTTCAAGGGCACCCTGTGACTCTGGATGATAGGCACTGGAGACGGCGTGTGAAATACCTAACGCCTGCAGAGTTTGCTTAAAAACCCTGGAAAGAAAATTCGTTCCCTGATCCGTTTGCACGGTCTTCGGCAATCCGTAAGTAGTAAAAAACTTAACCAGCGCTTTAGTGACCGCTGGAGCAGTTATTGTTCGTAGGGGAATTGCTTCAGGAAAACGGGTGGAGACACACATTATGGTGAGCAAAAATTGATTCCCTGACTTGGATTTAGGTAATGGCCCTACACAATCAACCAGGACACGCTCAAAAGGCTCACCAACAGCAGGTATTGGTTTCAGAGGAGCACGGGGCACAGGCTGATTTGGTTTACCAACAATCTGGCAGGTACTGCAGGTCCTACAAAAATGCACCACATCTGCTTTTAGTCCTGGCCAGAAGAACTGTTTAAGAATACGGTTGTAGGTTTTGGTAATGCAGAGGTGACCTGCCCATATGTGTTCATGAGCTAATGATAATACCTGCCCCCGACAGTTAACAGGGATTACCACCTGAAAAACCACTCCCCAATCTTGACACGCATCATTTCCCACACTCCCTGACTGTGAATTCCACCTGCGCATCAACACACCATCCTCCACAAAGAATGGGTGTTTCTGGTCACACTCAGACCTTGTGACCGCAGCAGACATACATTTGGTTAGGGATAAGTCATTTCTCTGCGCTTCAATGAGAGCCTCACGAGTAAGCAGCAACGGTTCAGCAGAGCCAGACACAGACTCTGCCACGTTCCGAGGCCTCTCCCCAAAGCCGCTACCAGAGGGCTCCCCTACCCCTGACAAAACAGAAGCAAACAGAGAGTCAGCCAAGTCAACATCATGGGCCTGTTTTTTGGCCTGAGCTCGAGTTAAAACACTGGCCACAAACACATGAGGGTGATTTGTGGCTGCCTCATCGCCATCAGTGATGGGAAAATCAACAATCTCGGGAACCGGGTAAACTTTACCGCCTGCTATATCATTCCCCATTATTAATTCAATACCGTCAATGGGGAAACAGGAACGGACCCCCACCGTGAACAACCCCGTCATTATTCCCGATTTCACATAAATCTGGTGCAGAGGGGCCTGCACACAACCCATTCCTATACCCCTCACCACTGCACATGCATCAGAATAAACACTCAAAGGTAAAACTCCAGAAAGAATAAGTGATTGCGAACAAGCTGTGTCTCGCAGTATCCGGACTGGACGTTGATCCTCAACTGTCCCTGTAAGAGACACAAACCCGTCGAAAATAAATGGTTTAAAACATTTCTCGGTCACCTCAGACGTTCTGCAGTCCACAGACTGGACTCTGGGAGAAATGTTAATCAACCCCACTCCCTTCGGTTGTTTCGGTGCCGACCCTGTCTGATTCCGCTTCCAGGCTTCACAGTCAGCCACCACATGACCGGACCTATGGCAAAAAAAACACAGTCTGTCTGTCCTCGGTTTAAATGGACCGCTGTTCTGCACTCGAGTTTCAGATATATGTGAAAACTCGCCGCTAAAGGAATCACGAGTCTTAAAAACAGTCTTATGGATGAGCGCAAACTCATCAGCCAGCATGGCAGCCTGCTGTAGAGTGCCCACCTTCTGTTCATTCAAATAAACAGCTGTTCGCTCGGAAACACCGTTTTTAAAATCCTCTAATAACATTAACTCCCGCATTGAGGACAGATCGTGGACTTTGCAGGCTGCGCACCACCGGTCAAAAAGCATCCCCTTTTCCCTAGCAAAATCCAGATACGTTTGGCTGGTCGAAAACGCTGCCTGTACGCCTCTGGTACAAGCTCATACGCCCGCAAAATAGCATTTTTGACTTGTTCATATTCTAAGCCATCCTCCACCGACAGAGAAGAACAAGCCTCTTGAGCCTTACCAGTCAATTTACATTGTAACAAAATCGCCCACACATTCTCAGGCCAGTGCAAAGCCGCAGCAATCCGCTCAAATGCACTAAAGTAGCCCTCAATTTCAGCCTCACGGAACGCCGGAACCAACGAAATGTGTCTGCTCACATCAAACGCCATCGTGGAACTCGCAAACTCCGTGTCACCTGTGGAAACATGTCGGGACCCTCCCGCCTGCAGTTCCAACTGCCGCATCTTTATCGCCGTCTCTGCCTCAAGTCTCTTTAACTGTAACTCCAGCTCCCTGCTGCGCAGGTGAAACTCCCGTTCTCGCTCATCCTTCTCCAGCTGAAGGCGAGCTAAACGTAGTTTCACTCGGAGATCTAATTTAGCCCCAGGAGACGACTCCACAGACATCGGGTCATAGCGTGGCATTGTGAAGGGCTTGTGTATTGTTCCCTCAGGTTCGACAACAAGGGTTTCACTTACAGGCTGCCCCGGCCCCTCACTTAATTCCACATCGGAGGACGCGGACAAACTGATAATCCCCTTGGTAATGAGGACGTCCAGTAACACAGCTTTCAGCTCCGCTTTGGCCAAAGAAATAGGCACAGTTATCTCATAAAACTCCGCGAGTTTATACAAGTCACTCTTTTTGCATCGGTCAAATTGACCCAATGTCGGGATGGAAATAAACTCCTCCAAATCAAACGCCGCCATCTCGAAGATGCACCGCAAATCAAAACTTCAGAAACGAAAAATAGAAATGTCTGATATCACTCTCAGTGACCACCAACCATATACAGAAGCTAAACTTCCCCGGCCCCTGCCTAATAAATCTTGTCCCTCACTTGTCTTCGGGAGCCGTGCCGGGCTCGAGGCGATTTAAAGGCTCTTATCAGCGGCCGAAACCCTGACACGCCTGCCCCCTTTGGAGAACGCCGTCTCCGCCCAGGATTGACTCCTAAAAATAATAAAGGAAAAACAACAAATGAGTGCCCGAAGGAAAAACTGGATCTGCTCAGCTGGACACTCCCCTAGCTACACCGAGGAAGCTGTACACACGTTATGGAAGGTTACACACTGGGCAATATCCGACATCAATTTTTATCGCTACACCCTGGAACTTAATACTTTGTTAGGACGAGCCCCCAAAACTGTTATGTCCCCCAAGCTGTCTAGGGTGGGGGGACAAACAGTTTTAAAATAAAACCTTAGCACTCAACAAGGAAACCAGAAACTTAGGTTTAACACGGATCAATTATTTATTAAACATGGTTACTTAACAGAAAACACCCTTCCCACACCGGAAGGGGGAAAAGAACAACGCCAATCACTACTACAATTCAACCACCAGCACGTCTGTGCAGCCCGTCCTCACACAGCCCGTCCGCACACCACGTCTGGTCCCGATCTGTTCACACTCCGGCTCTCTGGTCCACTGACTCACTGGTTCCCTGGCCTCCTCCTGATGCTCACCTCAGGGTTCTTATGGCCACTCCCTGATCGCAGAGTGGCATCAGCTGCGCTGGTGGGTGTGCCTCTGGAGCACACACACCTGCAGGAGATGAGAGAGAGAGAGGGGGAGAGAGAGAAGGAAAACACGGCACGTAACAACCTTAAAGAGCTGTTAGTACCTTATAAACCCGCTAGAGCGCTCCGCTCCCAGAATTCAGGCATACTTGTCGTCCCTAAAGTCTCTAAAAGTAGAGTAGGAGCCAGAGCTTTTAGCCATCAAGCCCCTCACTTGTGGTATAATCTACCAATTTCAGTTCGGGAGGCAGAAACCATCTGTTTGTTTAAGAATAGGCTCAAAACCTTTCTTTTTGATAAAGCTTATAATTAGAGTTAATTAGTGCGGCAGAACGTAACTTGTTCTATTTTGTGACACATGACACACGGACCTTCATTTTCCAGCTTCTCCTTCCTCTTCTCCATCCCTATCCCCCTTCCCCGGAATCCCTTTGCTTTATCACTCGCAGATCCAGTGCCTCTGTAGCCGCACCATGGATTGCTGTTTGTGGATCGCGCATTGGGGGTCGCAGTGGTGGACCCAGTGTGGCGGATTCTGTGTCGTGTGGGCTGATCGTGGTGCTGGTGGCGGACCCTGTGTCGTGTTGGCATTGGGTACAGGAGGTGGACCAGGGCCGCGGCGGTGGGTCCTGGTGGGCGGCGGTGGATCGTGGTCCTGCTGGTTGCTGACCATGGAATGTGATTGCAGCGGGACTGCATCAATGCCGCTAAAGACTTTAATGATGAATGTTTTCTACACGTGGCATCTATTGCACTTCTGTCCGTCCTGGGAGAGGGATCCCTCACATGTGGCTCTCTCTGAGGTTTCTACTTATTTTTACCCTGTTAAAAGGGTTTTTAGTAGTTTTTCCTCACTCTTGCTGAGGGTTAAGAACAGAGGATGCCACACCTTGTTAAAGCCCTATGAGATTAATTTTAATTTGTGAATATGGGCTATACAAATAAAATTTGATTGATTGATTGATTGATTGAATGTGTCGTTAATTTCTGTTGGGTTGTGTTAGATTGCACCAGTTTCAGTTTGAATTGCCTTAATTGTCCTTGAGCTTTCCTCTGTTCTCAATTGCCAGGACAAGATTTTGTGAGCTTTCTCTCCCAATTCATAATATTTTAGTTTGGTTCTTAAAATGATTTTTTCAACCTTATAGGAATGTAAAGTGTTGTATTTTAGTTTTTTGTTAACCAGCCGTTGGTAAAGTTCTTTAGACCCAGATTATTGATACTCCTTTTCCAATTTCAGAATATCAGTTTCAGAATCAATTTCAGAATAGTAGGACAAAGCAGGATGCTAGGGTGCTGATAGCTCCAGGAGTTTGTCAGCGGAGCGGGGGAGCAGGAGGGCAGGATGCCGGGGATGCTGATAGCTCCGGGAGATCGTCAGCAGGGCGGAGGAGAAGGAGAGCAGGTAGACGGGGTCCTGGAGGACAGGAGAAACAAACACAGGGGTTACAAGGTAGTCGCAACAGGAGAAGCAGTCTGAGGGGCCGAGAACGAGTATCAACCACTGTTGTGACAAGGACGAACTGGCAATGACTCGGCGCACTGCCAGGGTAGATATAGCATGAGGCTGATGAGTGCAGGTGCGCTCCTTGGAGAGCCTCCGCCAAGTCATCTAATGAGATGAGCTGCACCTCAGGGAAAAGGATAGAAGAGAGAAGAACGAGGGACACTGGAGGCACAGAGAACTGTGACACAAACTTAACTACCCTATTCATTAATACTAACTGTGAACATCAGAGTGTCATAGCCTCCTTGTAAATGCACTGTGCAAGAGCCAGTGTATCTCCTGTGATGAAAGAAAAAAAGATAAACCAAAATACCAACATTCAACAAGAAAACAAACCCCTTCTGGGAATTATTTGGCTGTGATCCAACTAGCAAGAAAGTTCACAAGGTTGTTTCCCTCGTAGTTTTCCTTCAGATTAACGATACGTATATTGTTGCGTCGGTTGTAGTTTTCAAGCTGGTAGATTTTTTCCAATAAAAAGTCATTGTCTTTACTCAGTTTATGAGAATCTAGGCTCACCAGCTGGTCCTCCGCTGTGCTGATGCAGCTTTCCGCCTCGGTTGTGCGGGTGTTCAATGTATCCAGCATTGCTTTTAGTCCAGAGATAGATTGGTTAATTTCTGCCGTTTTAGCGTGGTGTTTACTGGAGAGAGCTTGATTTCCGTTTCGTATCTCTTGAAGAATGAGGGAGTCTTTTACACCATCCAGGTGGTCTTGTGCCGCCGCCATTACATGAACTTCTTCGTCGCTGTTCTCGGGAGTTGTTTTATCAATAGATGTAGAGTTTTGCTCACCAGCTGAGTTCTGTTGCTTGTTTCTGGTTCTTCGGACCATAATTAAGTTAACCGACCAGGTTCGGACTGAGTTTAGGTGTTTTAAAATAATTTAAAATGGACTTGTTTGAAGAGCCTGTGGGTCTGCGTCTACCTAGCTTCGCTGCATCACGTGACCCCCGATATCCATTTTTTTTTGTATAAAAGTGTTTTTGACAGTTCCATATTAAATCAGATTAAAAAAGTCTATATCAACCGGCTACTAACCACAAGCTTTTAAGGTAATGCTTAAAGTGCCCACTCTTGATCCAGAGGTTTAAACTAATTATAGACCCATATCAAACCTGCCTTTTAATTCCAAAATACATGAATAAGTTGTTGCTAAGCAGCTGTGTCCATCCCTCCATCACAGCACAGAAAAAGCACTGTTCAAATTTACTAACAACGTTTTCATGGCCTTAGATCAGGGGTTTTCAACTGGTTTTGTCACAGGGACCACCATTCTGACTAGAAAGTAATCCGCGGCCCATTGATGTGCCCACGCGCGCGCACGTGCCTACGTGTGTGTGTGCGTGCATGCGTGCATGTGAGTAGAAGGAAGTTTTAACATGTGGTTTTCCATCTTGGTTTTATTTAAAAACCTTAAACAAACCTAGATATATCTACTTAAAAACCTCAAACAAATCTAGAAAAATCTGTGTAAAAAACAACAAAAACGATATACAAAATTTAAATGCAGTTTGTAGTTGTACTGCATCTCAGAACCATATGTACATTACTATATAACGTTCATGACTTAAATGTTCATCACACAAACAATTGAGGCCTACTGAAGTTTAACCTCATGATCACCAGCAGCAAATCCCACGGGGAGTAGTACTTCTGTGTGTGTCTGTGTCTTAGAGCTCTCCTAAGAAATTGTTTCTCAACCAGCGAATGTGGTAAAGTTGACTGTTATTGCAATTAATTGTTTTGGCTATTATGCCAATTTGTTTTTTTAATACAAAGAATTTGTTTTTTGCTCTTTTTTTTTATTTAATAATTTCATTATTAATTCTGCCCTTTTTGGCCTTCTTTTTGGGAAAATTAAAATTCCCATCATACAAACTACATCTCCAAGACTGGGGAAAACTACCGGCAGTTTCTAGTCTCAAGACGGTTTCAAGGTTCCTCTCATCACCTTTATATTATTTATAAATTATTATTATCTTATTTTTGATATTTTTCACTATATTCAAGAGTAATCTGGGCGGACCCCTGGTTGAAAACCCCTGCCTTAGATGATGAACTTTTCTCTACACTCGTTCTGTTAGATCTTAGTGCAGAATTTGACACAATAGATCATAAGGTTCTAACACTGTATTGTCAAAATAGAACACTTGGCTCCCTTGTGGTACCAAGAATCTGTAAGGCAGAATGGGAGGTAGAGACTTCGTGGCGGCGTTCTGAGGGACAGCTGCCAGGTCAGGGGGGTAAAAATAGACTCAACGCCGAAACCATCGGTTAAGGGCGCGAGGCGCGCCCGGTGCTGCATATCACTTCCTGTGTAAGCAGAGATCTCAGCAGAGATTTCAATCTAGGAGACACCAGTTTTAATCCTAATCACTGGCGTCATAAATCCTGTTTAGTTTAGTATAATCTTCCATTCAATGCAGCTATTGTTGGCAACCTTCCAACACACTTCTAACAACTACCTTGTGGTCTAAATTCTTTTTTGGGGGTTGCAGTTGCTTTGTCTGTGCAATTCATGCAGCTTCATCAATAAACCCCATCTCTTACTGGTCTCTCCTACCAGGTGACTATAGCAACACAGTGATGTCTGTGGAAGCGTAATCCGCTGTATATGTAAATATATCAGGCTAATTCTTATTTAATAAAACTAAGGTTTATTGCATAGTTTCTGTAACATTATATCATAATTTGGGGAAGAGATCCTTGTAAATGTTACACATTTCTCCTTAAAAAATGTATTATCAAGCTAATTGGAGAGATAACAGCCAAATTAAACCACAATATCAGTTCTGAACATCCTTCAGCGTCCAAATGGTCTACTTCCTGTTTCAAATTGGTGAATTTAACATTAATTTACCAAATCTAATTTAACTGTATTTAGAACCTGTGCGATGCATATGTGGTTTGGACACTGGACAGCTTTGTCTAATGTCTCCATGTATCCCAGTGTGAAAATTAGAGTTTTCTGACCCATTAATCCCATACATTGTATTTATTAGGTGATGGTCAAATGATACTCAATGTCCTCATATAAACTAGAGGTAGCCTCTGACCTGATGTGTTTTTATATTAACTTTTTTTTTGTTCTAACTGTCCTGTGTAGCTCTGTCCTTTTTAAGAAGTCAGAAATTACACTACAAAACTAACAAAGGAAAATTAAGAGATGTTTATAGATGTTATGATCTTATTAATTATAGAAGAAGTATAATATCAGCAATAATAGAGATTGTTGTTAAGAAGTGTCAGATCAGCTGCTCTGGAATATGAGATACCTACAGAATATAGTGTGTGTGTGTGAGAAAGAGCAAAACTTAGCACAACATCAGTGACATTTCGTAAAACTAAATAGGTGGGCAGAGAGACAGAGAGAGATAAATGCTCAATGTATGATGGGAGTTCCCCCAGCAGTTTACATTATCACCTACTGAGCTACTGTCAAGATGTTTGGGAGAAACTTAGAGATAATTTATTGCAGTTATTATTTACCAACTGGTTACCTATTCAATTATGACAAAGTGACTTTGCACAATACAAAATAGTTTAATTCTAGGAGCTTCACAGCAGGATCTCCACCCTGAAAGATATATAATCTACAATCTACTGTTATTTTCTAACTCTAACGAGTTATTTATCCCATTATCTCAGGAAAAAATAAAGGCTGTTATCTCGAGATAACGACTAAAATGGCAAAAATGACCACTAAAGCCAAAATGGCAGGCTTCCTGTTTTAATTGTTTGTTATGAAAAGACAAATGCCCCAATAGATTTTTATACATGTCGGCCATTGTAGTGCCAGGGCCGCCCTTTAGAGGGCGCTAGTCAGTTTTTTTGCCAAGCCCATTCCTTAAAACCATCTTCAGGGGGGGATGTTAACACAAACTTGTAATTTGAGTGAGATGGAACCATGAACACGGAAGTTACAGCAATTTCGACTCACACAGTCACACACACAAGCATACTCACCTTTGTTTAGTAAGTACACCGTTTGTAATTTTTGTTTTTATACTATTATATTCACAGTAAATGTTTTTCTTTCACAAATGTTTTTTCATTAATGTAGCATCAATGAATTTGGCCAACCTCTACAGTGTCGACAACTCTATATCCTTCAACTTAGCTAACTATCTATATATGGTAATTTTGGTTATAGTTATTAAATAAATTGTTAATCAGAGTTCCGAATATGTAGTTAATACTTTTATGAGACTTAATCAATAAATTGGCTATATTTCCCCTTCTTTCAAAAGGTGGTTCCCCGAGGTAACTTTAATCAATTAAAGTTATTATTTAATATTAATATATTTTGTACTAATATTCAATATTTTATTTTGATAACCAAATTTATCGAATGCTGAAAGTCAGACCATTTTATGGTATCGTGTTTAATGCATTATTGCATAACAATAGTTTTCTACTCAAGTAGGTTACAGGGGCATAAGAAGCTTTGTGATTGATCTTTACAAAAATCCAAAGTGCATATAGGCTAATGACATAAAATGAAGTTTAGTATCAAAACTCAAAAACCAACCTACAAACATGAAAACAAACAAACCAGAACCTTTTTACAGATAAACAACAATTTTATTGAGCATGTAAATAATGAAAATAAATGACATTGTAAATCTTGCACTTCATGGTGATGAATCTTGGCCAGGATTAGCTTGCACACTACTGGTAGCCTCATAAACTAATAAGACCCTCTGTGCCAATTTACATTGACATTTTTACCTGACCTTTCGAGCCTGCGAAATTTTGTGTTTTTTCAAGTACTTTGAGTTCACCAAAAACTCAATTAATTTGTAAGAAGAAGAATCACAGCAATCCCAATAGGGTCCTCAGAGCTGATACTGCTCAACAGACTAGAGCAGGTACAGTAATAGACATAATCATGCATGAAGACCGAACAGGGTTAATCATGGGTAGACAACTTTATAGTGTGTTTAATGTGATTTACCTCCCCAGCAGGAATGTTAACCCAAAGGTCAGATTACCAAGAGAAGTATTCCATAAGTATTTTATTTCACCCTTTATAGTTTTGGATCTGGACCTTATTTCTGTTCCTGGGTGAGTTTTATCATATAAAGAAAGACCCCTCAGTCTGTACCAACAAGACAGTGTCTAAATATTTCCCTCTGTTCAGTGGAACAAGACAGGGCTGTCCTCCACTTCCCTACTTTTGATGTCTCCATTGAGCCCATCGCATGCACCCTAAGAAATTACGTTGGTCTAATAGGTATTACTTGAGCTGGATAAATACACAAACTTTAATTTTCTGCCGACAACCTCCTATTTTCATTAGACTTTAATTACTCATGTGCATAATATATTGTTACATTTGAGCCAGTCAAATTGGTGGCAGTTATTGTAGTATATTCAATTATTATTTATGTTAATTTTGACATGAAAGCCAACACTTGTCTGTAATTACATTTAAGAACATTTTCAGCTAAACCTAAACTTTATTGTCATTGTCATTTCAAAACTGTAATTAAAGATATCCACAATATTCCACCAGCTAAAAATGGATCGCAAGAAATATTTTTCTCACAAATTTGATTGTACTGATCAAAATATTGGTTTTAAATAATAATGATATACTTGGCAGACCATAGTTTCCAACTGAGGAATTAGTGAGAAGCACATATTTCCACCATTTGTGTGCAAGTAAGGATTACAACAGTAGGACGATGGGTTTTTAATTTTAAACCAAATAAATATAATGTGGTGACACTTGGTCTGCAAAACAGTTACTCCGTAGATCGATGAAAGAGGCTACTGTCAAGAAGTTTAAATATTCTCCTTTCTGAACCACTGTTCCTTGGCCCTAAGGGAACACTTCATGATGACAAAGAAAGATGTGAAGAAGAATCAATTAAGGAATAAGGAAAATAGACAATGGGGAAAAGAAAATCTGACTCCATTTACACTCAGTTATTTTTAACCAACTTTATAAGAAGATGTGCACAAACCTAGCTGTACAGTGACAAACTATTTGCTATGTGCCTACAATTCATGTAAATTTTTCTGCACAAAAATGTATCGCACTTCCTAAGATTTGCTATTATTATTACAGAGGGAACAACATGGTAAATGGTTTTGAATTTGTATAGGGCTTTTCTAGTAGATGATTACTCAAAGTGCTTTAAAGTACAGTTTTACATTCACCTTTTCAAACACACATTCACATAGTGCTTCTATTAGCAGCACTTAGTTGTTCTATGAGGTCCAAATCAGGGTTCAGCATCTTGACCAAGGACACTTTGGCATGCAGATGGGAAAGACTGGGGATCGAACTACCGACCTTCAGGTTGAAGTACGACCACTGTACCCCTCAGCTACAGCCGCCCAACACAGAGATCAATATTCTTTTTATTGTCACAATATCATCAAGTATATGAAAATTGACTAGGTTTAATTTACCACTAGGTTTAAGATATCCCCAAACGTTTGTTGCTCCAAAAAACTTTTTGGTGACCTACCACCTATATACTGGGCGAAATCAACTGGCTAGCACAATAGCTAGAACGCCATGGCAGAAGGCAATATTCGGAAAGATATGAAAGAAAACATTTTAAAGGTGTACTTTTGGACTTTCAAGGCTACTTATGTAATGGGGTCAATCTTTCATGAAAAGCTTTAGCTAAAACAGGATAGTTTTAGCAGTGTTACTTTCCCAGTTATGCTTTAGTTCTAATTTACCTGACAGGACGGCGATGCCTATAGGATGCGGGGAGTAGGCAAAGTTTATTTAGGGACACACTGAGCTCTCTCCCTCTCTCACTCCCCCTCCACTGCCGGTGCTGTGAGGAATTGTAGCGCGTGTGCAGCAGGTGGGGACGCCAATTGTTTGTAGTAACTGAAAGTCACATTAATGTTCCGCAAAAATTAAGCGCATTTCTGTCCATAGAGCCCAGCTGTAATCTATACTTTTGTGTCTGTGACATTAAGTGTAGTTGTCTTTTCCTGTTTTAGTACTTGTCGTCAAGACAATAAGGACGGCTTGGGTCTCTGCATTAATTTAATGAATTGAAGGTATGGCATAATGATGTGTTTTATGTTTGTAAATGTTTTCAAACATTTTGATAAACTTGTTTAATAATTATGTGACCTGATACAACATGTTTTTTCCCACATCCAGATTCCATTTAGATTATTTGGCCATGTTTAGATTTAGTTTATTTCTGATAAATTGGTTTGATTTCTGGTTTCTTTGTTTTATTTTTATTTTTTTTCTTTGTTCTATGGGTAATGTGCAGTATGGTTGACAGTTACTGTGCAATCATTGTTTAATGGCGTGAATAATGGTGAGTTATGGCTCCGTAAACTAGAGGCCCTCTTCTGTTATTTCAGTGTATAATATCGTTTGCAGTGATAATCCACTGGTGTATCACACCAGTGTTGGGATTATTAAAGTGTGCTGTGCTTGTTTTATGCATATTTTAACTAGGGGTGCAATGATTAATCGACAAAAATCGATGACAAAAATAGTGGCAGATAAATTTAATCGTCGGTCATTTGTTGGTTATGTCAAAGCGCATGTTTTTCGTGCCTTGCAGCTGAACTAAATGTCGAATTACCAGAGATACTGATGGAAGTAGCATAGGAGAGAGCCATCTCAGTCCCTTCCTATCTCTGAAAGTAGCGCATGTGCATTAGCAACAAAACATGGACCAATGGCGGTGTCCGTTGCAACACCATTGCGTACCAGAAAGACAAATGTATGGGAGAACTTCTTCATTAACATAGCCCCAAAAAAACCTACCTTCAATATTTGTAAGGCGGACCTTGCTTTCTATGGAAACAGGACACATTATTTGAAGAGGGGCCCGTTTGACATCGTTACGTAGACAATGCAGATTCGCTTTTGTAAGAGTATATACCTGTGCGCAGGATTATAGATTCCATTACAAAAATATGGTTTAAACTTTTTTTTGACTAGTTTAAAAGCGTAATGTTATCCTATTGCCTGACAAACACTTTTTTTAATCACAATTATGCAGTCCGAAGAAGACGTTAGTTTCGTTTGTTGATGTTTTTATTGCTGATACTTTTCCTTTTCTTTTGTTAACAGAAGAAATGGACACTTGATTTTTAATTCATTTTTAGGATCAGCACTTCGCCTGTTCTTGGTTCAAAGGAAAAAAGGAAACTTGAATTTAAATATTTGTTTTTATATGAGCACTTTGCCTGTACTTGGTTTTAAAACTACATTTTTCTTTGTCTCTGTATCAATAGTACCCTAATATGCAGCAAAGTTTATTAAAAGACATTTTTGAATGAAGTATCAATCGTTGTTGTGTTTATTTTCAGTCATAACATAACCTCTAGCTAAATTTAAAAGCTGTTGGCTAAATTAGAGCAATTGAGAATTTGTGTGATTCATAATCAGATTAGTATGTTAATCGTTTCAATGATCGATAGATTAATCGACTATCAGAATAGTCGTTAGTTACAGCCCTAATTTTAGCTTTGTAAAATTGGGTCTGGCGCTTTTAACTTCTCTCTTTTTAGTCTGTTATTTATATCAAGTACAAGCCAGTATACCCTTGGCTGTGGCTGAGGGGTAGAGTGGTCGTCCTCCAACCTGAAGGTCGGCGGTTCGATTCCCAGTCTGAACCATCTGCATGCCGAAGTGTCCTTGGGCAAGATGCTGAACCCTGAATGGCCCCCCCTTAGAATAACAAAGTGCTGGGATAGATGCACTGTATGAATGTGTGTGTGAATGGGTGAATGGGTGAATGTGAAACTGTAATGTAAAGCGCTTTGAGTGGTCATCAAGACTAGAAAAGCGCTATATAAATGCAAATCCATTTACCATTTACCATTTACATGATCCTGTGCTGTTTGATCAGTCTTTTTAAATAATTTGTACGAATTGAATAAATTGTCAATTTCTGGAATCATCAGCCTCCCATCCCGGTTATTCTGGATATATGAGGTGAACCCGATTGGCATTCAACTGTCCCCCTAAACTTTTGACCACTACACTTATATTATCCCAAATACACTGTGAACGAGTCGCCGGTTGGGGCAAATTTCAGCCAGTTAGTTTTGGATGAAGTTGCAGGATCTACAGGGGCCCGTTTTTCAAAAGTTTTAATCTGGATCAAACTGATCCAGATTTGGTAATCTCGTTTTCTGCTATACAGGATCACGTAATCCATTTTATTTTTATGCTGGTTTTTCAAAGCAATGTGGGATTGGATTACTCTGATCCGGATTCAAACTTTTCAGGATTACCAAATCTGGATTACCTGTGGTCTAAATGGGACTATCACAATGTAGCTATGTAAAGAACAGAATTTATTATTTGAGTTCAATATTGACAGCTGTTTGGGGGATTATTTTATGGGGCCGAAATATTTATAATTTATAATTTGCTGTACTGAAAGGTTGCTAGCCTACATAGTTTACCTACTTTATGTACTTCCTGTTGATCAATTCAAGTGAAATTGATGAATAAATATAAATACTGTAAAATGCATGATATAAATGTTGTATTATTTAACTAACCAATTTTAGTTACTTAGTTTTATTACTGATATCCACCATGAATCCACCCTCCTGCTGGGATCAGTTGAATCCTGATTTTTAGGATCAAACTGATCCCAATCCTACCAAAAAGTTCTGAAAAACCCAACTCAAGGTTTGATCCGGATCAACAACAAGATTAGATTACGTGATCCAATCCAGTTTCTGAATCCTTTTTTTCTTTTGAAAAACCCATTTTCAAGATTTGATCCAATCCGATAGCTGTAATCGGATCAGATTACTTTTGAAAAACCGGCCCCAGAGGATGGTGCACTTGCATGTCTCACGTTACACAAAAGCTTCAGCCCACACATGGACTGAGGAGGGCTGGAGATGTACTTCAAAATCCTGAAAAGTAACTGGAAAAGACAAACCAATATAATTAGGAGAAACAGATGCTTTAGAGTTCAAGATCAACAGTGCTTTGATACTGACATGTCAACATAACATTGGGAAAATATACAACATTTTATATTTCTATTGAAGACTCCATATCAGGCGCGGCGTGTCCCATTGGGCAAGTCGGGCAGTTGAAGTGCTCGTGCAGCCCCTTTCTTTTTTAAGTGTATTATGTGACTGACAGGCTCATTCGTCAAGGGCGGGCCCGGCACCCCAAAGCCCGCCCATAGCGCCGGGTCTGAATTTGTCGTGTGGTGGAGTGTATATGATCACAGAAAACATGAAACGATTTCAGTGGCAGTGACAAAAGAAAGAAAAAAAGGGAGGAGGACAAGTTAAGGGAGAAATTACCTAAGCTAACACAGTTTTTCCAATCAAAGAATTTGTCCGTGGATGATGAAGACATATCTGATTTTAAGTGATGCTGGGCCAAGTTTAGTTATTGCTAGCAGCAGCAGACACACAGCCACTTCACCACCAACTAGCCCTGCCTGCCTTGCTAAAAACGATGAGCCATCATCGTGTACCACAGCTGCCCATATCCCTGACACTGACACCTGCACTGAGGACGCACAGGATACTGCTATGGTCATCATCCCTGCTCAAGCACAGCTGAATGATTTGCATCCAGCCATGGCGCATTTCTCGCAGATAGTGGCTGGGAGGTTTTAACATCAATCAGGCTAAATAATACATGACGGCAAAGCCTTTGAATATTTCTTTAATAAGAAATCGCCTGTGTGCCAATGATTATGGCGCCATTGGCACGCGTGCCTTAGGTTGCTGACCACTTTACTAGAGGATCTACTATATGTTGTAATGGGCTCAGGAAGATTAATCTACAATATGGGGGCATTGTAATTAATTTTAAAATTGTATAAAAAAAAAGCTGTAATAACTTGCAACCTATATATTGGACCAGCCATCTCCACAATCACTTTTTATCAGGTGGGCAGCATTTCAAGTTTCCCTTGTGATTGTTCAAGTGTATGAGGATTGACAATGATATTGTCAATTTGTCATGTTACTGGACTCCATTCACTCCAAGATATAAGGGCAGAATACGGTCCTCCAGCAAATTTTTGTACTTGAGGCTGAGATCAGCAATGAAAGCTTATGAAGTTTTTGCCCGAGTATCCTATGGAGAGTTGGGTTAGTCCTGGCCTGGGTTCAGGGCTTGAGGCTGATATATGCTGCCCTTTTTGACGGACACGGACACATGGGAACGGCTTCGCCGCCGTGGAACGCCCTCTCCGATAACGACATAATTTCCGCACAAGGTCATTTCCAGTATCTCACATTTCCTTCACCGCCTCTGTCTCCTCTTCTGTTTTTGATTTCGTCTCATAAAAAACGTTACAAGCAAGTCCTCTTCCATGTAAAGCACCTCCAGCTCCATCAGAACCAGGGACCTTACATGAAAGTGAGGTAGGGTGAATATAACAGCCAAGACACATGTACCCAAAAACATTGAAAAAACGCTTGTGTGTCCTGAATGTTATTTCCAAACATTGGTTGTGTGCTCTGTGTATCAGTATAGTTTAGAAAGATTTAATGGTTTGTGTTAGTGCTAGCTTATTAAATATATAATTATACTGATACTGAGATGCTGCAACCATAGCCCATTACAAGTATAACTGTATTTCCCTCGTTTATGTATGTGCAGTATCTGCCACCTTATATATTGCAGGGCACGGGGTAACCCCATGACATGACTGTCAGTTATACTGTCAGTAGAAAAGGTTTGGGACAGAGAACTTAGCAGTGAATGTCTCACACTGGACTCAAAAAATATATTGTCCAACTTGAGACTGAGGTTAGGATCGCCTTTCTCATTATCATAGGGACACAGATATACATTCTCAGGCGTTTATCAACAATGCATGTTGATGCTAAAGATGTATCTCTACCGCTGACAATCATTAAAGTCAATATAAAGAATGGAGAACTGTACACTGTGTCTGCATTTGCTTGCCTATCAGAGTTACTGAAGAAGATATAGTGTTCCCAGCCTCAACAATCTCTACCAGACGTTTTTTTGAAAAACTCAGCACACAACGTCCAGCAGGCAAAACATTTAAAAAGTGACAGTATCCTGTAGATCTGTTTGAGGAGGGCTTAAAACTACAGGGAGCAATTCTGAAGAAGGCTCTGAAGCAAGCACTGGTCAAGCAAACAGGCATGTTTAGAATGGCACTGCACTAGATGATTTAATTAACGTCTCCATGGAAAATGTATTGCCATTTAAAACTTCAAGCAGATCGACACTCCACCTGGTCATCCTTCATTATTAATCTTTAAGAATTTTAATTATATTACCAACCCCTAAATAGTGGTGAAATTATTAGCTAAGTAATGGGTATATTATACTTATTTTAATTTATACATATTAAAATATGTATTTATTGTTATTATTGATCTTTTTAATTAATGTTGCCATGTTATTATATTTGCTGTAATAGGTATGTTTTATATATAAGGGTTTAGATTGTTTTCTCACTACAAAGCCCTTCTTCTTTATTCACTTTAACTTTTTAACAACTCAAGGTGTGACACTAGATAAATTGTTATTTGAGAATAAAGCCTATGTGGTGGTGGTGATTATAATGGTGGTGATTAGATAAATAATTGTTTTTATTCATTCTAATTATCAATGATTATATTAATATATTATATATAAATATATTAGTCCACATTGAAAAAACAACACTGCAAGCATATTCTGAATTAGCATCAAGGTTATGGATTTTTAATTGGGGAAAAAATGAAAAAAAAATACTTATCCCTGGTTTGAAGATTTATAATTTGTAATCTCAGCTTCTGTATGACTTCTACAAAGATGGAGAAAAATAAGAAAAAATATCCTCAGATTACAATGTAATCAATAAAACATGATGTCATTACATAATACCTAATAATAATCCAATATGTCTGAGCCTTTTCATTGGATGTACCATTTTGCTTATATATTCCTTTCCATATGGTGGTAGAAACCAGGAAACAGGCTCACAGGATTAACTCAGACAATATTATAATACATGGCTAATGAACCCAATGGTCTGTGATTATGGTTTTAGCGAAGTGAGAGACAAAGAGGTGACAGGGCTTATTTAAGCCAGGCTGGTTTTACCACTGTTCGCAATTCAGTGTTTGGGCTCAGGAGATGATGGCCCTCAGTCCCTTGATACCTTTTTACTAATTCTGCACTGTTTCAAGCACACAAGCACAGCTATTTTGTTGCTCTCACAAACACATACATCCACTGAAAATACAACATACTGTATAACTGTAGGTTGATGTAAACATACAACTGAATAAATAATATAGAATAAAACAAAAACTGATCTGTTCACGTATACAGTTTTTTTATCATCTAAAGTAAACAGAAACCAAGCAAATGTGTTTATCTATGTCAAATAGAAATGGTAGGTTTTAAAATTGGGGCATGCTTCTTTACTTAAATAATCTCATTTAGGCAGTGTATGCATTCTTAAAAATGATCACCTCCTTCTGCACATAATCAAACACTAAACTCAACTAATAAGACAACAGCATAGAATGTTGCACATCAGTAAGCTATATAGTGACAGTTTCATTGGTAGGTTGATGAAAGAAAATGGCCAGCAAGGCATTGTTCTAAAAGAGACACAGAATAAATACATTTTTTTATGATGCTCCTAAATATGTCAGATCTGCTGTGCCAAATCAATTTGTTACTTGATTTGCATTATCTCTGTTCCAGGCTGAGTGCAGCTGCTGTTGGGTTATGTAATATGATGCTCCATATGTTCCACATGACTAATTACACTATACAAAAGCAGGATGGAGGAGGGTCCTTGGGTAAGGAGAAAGGGGAGGAGAAGGAGAAGGATGAACAATGAAGAGGAGGATGAAGATATTGTATGAGTTTTAGGAGATAATGAGGATGAGAAAGAGGGTGATGAAATATAAATAATACTATCATTAGTTCCTGTTCCTTCAGTTTATATCAACAAGTGTGATCAGCCTTGCAGCCTGTGTTTCCCTGTCTCCATCCCCACTGTTCTCCAATCAGGCCAAATGGATTTTGATAGCTGCAGACTTTGACCTACTTGCAGAACAATAGCCCCCCATGGCTCCTTGAGACATGATTTGGTTTGGAGGTCACCCAGGCTTGAAAAACACAGAGCTGGCTAGAAGGGGGGTTGCTGTCTAACCCCTTCCTCCTTTCAGAAGCATACCACCATCCTCCTTGACCTCAAGTGACAAAGACTCTAAAGGGTTAAAACAAGTAGATCCCAAAAGTGTCCAGCCTCTATCAGGCTTTACCAGCTGTCTCTTTAACTCTACCTTTGTACAGTTATAACAGACACACAACATTAGGCGTCTTTGTCTGTGCTGTATGGCCTCAATACACTCAGTCCTACACACCTCCATTATTACACTGAGGGGATTGACTGTGTTTGCTCCACTTCCAAAGGTGTCTTTTTGGAGGGGGCCACCCTACTAGTGCTAACACTATGCTCATAATTGCGCGACTTGATCAATGTTTGTTTCTTGCACGCTTTTGTTGTATTGCTTTAACCCAGGGGTGTCAAAATGTTTTATCCCGAGGGCCGGATACAGAAAAAAATGGTCTGGGCCACTCACGCCGCCACGCCCCCCTGCCCTGGAGCGGACTGTTGACAGTGCGCTTCAATCGCGTCGATCAGGGCGGGGGGCGTGGACGCATTCTGAGGGACAGCTTGCAGGTCAGGGATGAGTCGGGCGCCACCTAGTGTCTAAACTGAGAAGTACAATACAGTGGGCCGTAGTCTATTACATTACAATTAATTTAGCTGATGCTTTTATCCAAAGCAATCAATGCATTCAAATGGTAAAATGGTAAATGGATTTGCATTTATATAGCGCTTTTCTAGTCTTGATGACCACTCAAAGCGCTTTACATTACAGTTTCACATTCACCCATTCACACACACATTCATACAGTGCATCTATCCCAGCACTTTGTTATTCTAAGGGGGGGCCATTCGGGGTTCAGCATCTTGCCCAAGGACACTTCGGCATGCAGATGGTTCAGACTGGGAATCGAACCGCCGACCTTCAGGTTGGAGGACGACCACTCTACCGCTCAGCCACAGCCGCCCCTCGGGTTCAAGGGTACCCGAGGGTACAAACTCTGAACAACAAGAATCAAGAAAGTACAATTTCTTCAAAAATAGAGCAAAACTACAAAGTGCTATAAGTAAGTGCCATTTAAGTGCTACTAAATTGTTAGTTTTTTTTTATTAAAATTATTTTAAGGCGGGCCAATTTAAAATGGATGGCGGGCTGCAGATGGCCCGCGGGCCGTAGTTGGACACCCCTGCTTTAACCAATGGAAAACTATGAAGTTTATGAATTGTTTTCTCAAGCATCTTACTGGGCTGGCCACCTCGAGACAATGCTGTTTTGTTTAGTTTTTTTTCCCTGAGTTGTCCATTTCTGTTTTTTTTTGTATTGTGTGTGTATCCCGCTTGATATCCTGCCTTTGTTGGGTTTTTCCGCCCTTGTGATTATCTGCACCGATTCCTAGTGGGGTTCACCTGTGTTCAATCATCCCTGCCTCCCTTGTGTATACATGTATCTTTGCTTCCCTTTGTCTTTGGCAGTTCGTCTTTTCGTCTGGTTCCTTATCGGTTGTGTGTTCCAGTTTTTGGGGGTTTTCTTAGTGTATTCCCCTGTTTAGATGTTTAGATTAATTGCGTTGTATAAGTACTTGTACTGTGCAATGACAATAAAGTTGAATCTAATCTAATCTAAATACCTAAACTTGTAACTCCTGCATTTGGGTCCTTCTGGTCTCCATTCAGCTCCTTGGTCCGCTAGCATCCAGTCTGCTAGTCCATTAAGCAATAGTGGTTGCCTTCTTGATAACTCAACTGTATCAGCCAATCAGAAGTACAGGGACTCTTAAGTTCCTCAGACTAGTGAACTCTCTCCTTGTGTGATGGACGGCAGCCTCTGTCTATAAAGAACTTCACTTTGCTCAACGTGGAATCCTGAGACTGCACGTCCGACAGTTCTTCATGAGCGAAAACGGTTGACCGGATCTGATCCACTGATGCCAACTGCTGCAAATGCTGTACATGAAGAATGGCTCTCAGTGAAGCACCCTCATGGCAATGACGATGCACATCCAAAACAACCGACCCTTCATCTACTGATAACCCTCTCACCCCCACAGACTCCAGAAGAATTTGGGTCAGCCGAAGCCTGTCTCCCCATCCCTGGTTGCCCACAAGAGTGACAAAACATATCCTGTACTTGAGGCAAGGAGAGTCCATCTGCCTCTCTCATCAACACATCATAAGGGGTTCTTATCAACCTATGCATAACCCAACATATTACAAAAGGCTCCCTGCACAGAGCATCCGCCACTGTATTCTTTGGACCAGGAATGTGCTGAATGTCAAAATCAAACGGAGCCAGTTTAGCCATCCATCTGTGTTCACAGGCATCCAGTTTCGGTTTAGTCAAAATGTACTTCAAAGAGTTGTTGTCCGTCCACATAGTAAATGTATTATCCTGCAACCAATGACTAAACTTATCTTGGATAGCCCATTTCATGACAAGAAACCTGAGTCTGTGAGCTGGGTACTTAGATTGAGCATGAGTCAATGACCTACTAGCGAATGCAATAGGCCTAGCCGTATCACAACTGTCGTGAACCTGCAAAAGGACAGCCCCCAATCTGCCGGAAGCATCGACACACAGAATGAAGGGCTTAGCAAAGTCAGGGTGTTCCAACAAAGCCTGATCAACTAAAGCATGCTTCAAAGCCTCAAAAGCCTTCATACACTCTGAGGTCCAATCGTCAGGACTGAGCCTTCGCACCACATTTCAGTTTGTCGTCACTAAAGATGGCAAATTCCTTTCTGATAAGCGAGTAGAAGCTTTTGTATTTACATGACTTCCATCCTCCTTATCGTCCCGTCGCCTACTTCTCGGTCAAATCTGACCCAGTAGCTGCCGGCCCACAACGTTGCCTGCATGCAGTGGCTGCCTGTGAAAACGCTGTTGCATCACAAGCCATCGTAGACAACTCTGGCTTGACATTCCTTGTTCCTCATACTGTGTCTCTCTTTCTTACAAAACAGATGACATTACATCTCTCTGCTGCTCGCTGGTTGCGGTATCACACTGTTTTTCTTGATAAGCTCAACGTCACAGGGAAGCACTGTCAACTTTGAAGCAAGCTACTCTTCTTCGCCTCATGACGATGGGAAATAACACAAGTGTATTGCTGAGCTTCTAGTCCAGTGTTCACCACGAGCTGACCTTTCTAATGAACCTCTAGCTAACGCTGACTTGATTCTGTATTTAGATGGGTCCGTCTCACGTGACCCTGTCTCTAGTACTATCTGTGTTGGTTTTTCTGTTTGTTCAGATAAGGACATTCTCCTCTCAAGTTCTCTTCCTCATCAGCTCTTAGCCCAGGCAGCAGAACTTATTGCACTCAGGGAAGCATGCAAGTTGGCAACTGGTAAAACACTCACAGTCTACACTGACTCCAGGCATGACCATTTTACTCCCGGCTGCTGTTGCTGTATGCAAATGAACTCTATATTCACGTGCTATGGATGTGGTGTCCTCGGGAGAACCTACCTCTTTCGAACACACAGGCTGTTGCACTCACATGTGACATGTCACTTCCTCTTTTTCATACACAAGCAGTATTTCTCACTTCTGACATGTTCTCCTCTCTTTCTGCAATTCAGTCCACTGTCACTCCTCCTGAGATCTCCCTGTGTAAGACCTCCGGTGCTACGTTCCGTACTGGTGTGTGTTATGGTCCTGACAACAAACCCTGTTTGCCTAAACATGATCACGGTAAAGATAATACATCCTAAATGGGAATGTTAGCTATGATCACGGAACATTGGTTTACGAAAGGTTTCTCCACCTGCGCTCAAAAACTGTCAGGCATGCGTAGTCTGCACAACACACAATGTTGGCAGGCCAGTGGCTGTAGCCAGCACACCCACCGCCTGTATGACCGTTCGAACATCTGTTGATGGAATTCATAGAGGTATCACCATCAGAAGGTAAATCTCACTGCTTAGTGATTGTCAACATGTGGTCAAAATGGGTTGAAACCTTTCCTGCCTCAAAACAAACTGCACTGTTACGAGACATCATTCCATAATGGGGAATACCTAGCAGAATTTCCAACAGCAGACACTTCGTAATGGAAGCTGTGAAGACACAGGTCTTGCATGGACAGAAGTCCTGCCTCTGGTGCTGATGTACATGAAGATGATACAAAGAACGGGAATATACGGGAATTAACGGGAATTAAAAGGAATAAACTGGAAATTATGTGGGTAATTTATACTAACTGTATTTACCTTGTCATATACAGACCCTGAGGAAGCTTTGGGCACTTGACTATATGCTTCTGGATCTTTGTGTCACACGTGGCATCTATTGCACTTCTGTCCGTCCTGGGAGAGGGATCCCTCACATGTGGCTCTCTCTGAGGTTTCTACATATTTTTACCCTGTTAAAAGGGTTTTTAGTAGTTTGTCCTCACTCTTGCTCAGGGTTAAGGACAGAGGATGCCACACCCTGTTAAAGCCCTATGAGATGAATGTAATTTGTGAATATGGGCTATACAAATACAATTTGATTGATTGATTGATCTTAACATAGGTCTTTGCACAGTATTTGCAAATGTACAAAGCCTTTCCTTCTACATTGGCTGGGGTGAAATGTCTCCACACATGAGATAGTGCACGTAGCATTGCTCTGTAGAATAAGATGAGAAAAAATCTTGTAAAAAAACACTAAAGCAATGCCAGAGATATAAATAGTTGGCCAATTGGAATCATCCTTAAAAATACTTTACAATTGATGGATAAATGAATAGAAATAGGCTAGATGGACAGATGAACAATCATCAATCAGCATGCTAACATCTTTTCCCCAGTAATATCATCGAAACTTACCTAGTGGACTTACCTACTAGTCCTGCACACTACAGCAGGCCTCAATAGCCCTGCTGTAATGTGCAGGATGCTGGCAATTATCTGTGCATGTGATGGAGAAATGCACAGTGCAGGGTTGAAATTCAACGTGCAGCTTGTGCTGCATTCCATACGTCTTTAAAATCGAGTTTGGAATGATTTTTTTAGTGCTCAGCGTTTAATTTGTGTATATATTTTTTTCAAAATTCCCCAAAATTCCCGAGCTGAATATTCCCATGGAAACTTTCCGGAAATTTTCCGCCCCTTTGCAACCCTAGCTCTAACCCCTCGGTTCCCAAACTGGGGTACATGTACCCCCAGGGGTACGCGAAGTGGTTCAGGGGGGTACGCAGGGAGAACATTTTATTTGCGTTTTCAAAGTGAAAATGCCCATTACCTTTTCAAACTGAGCTATAAATAATAATGCAATATTAAATAGTCTGAATATCCAAGTTGCATTGCCCAAAATACTCATGTATACCCATATTCAGCGAAACAATTACGAGGGTCCTTGTGCGGACATGAAGCCGAGCTCCGGAGCTAGCAGAGGCTAGCTCCAAAGCTAGCTCCTTCGGAACCGGACAGAGCCGGCTCTTGGTGAGGGGTTCCGGGAGTGAGGGCGTGACAACCACCGAACTGAGAGGTCGAGAACCGTCAAATCCAGCTCGCTCTCAGCGGCTAGCTGCTCTTTCAGCGGGGCTTAAGAGAACAGCAGCGCATATTTTCAAGTTTAACCATTGAAAGGATCCTGTTTAACTGAGTTGTTCATCTTGTAATAAAGATCTCAATGAGGAAACACGCTGTGTTTTTTCTGTTTTCACTGCATTTTAATATAGCCTATAAATAGTGAATTTTAATATAAAAATATTACAATTAATACAAAATCTATCGTTAATTCTTCCGCCACATATTTGTGAGAACGGGATCTCAGCTCTGACGAGCATGAAAACTAAATACAGGCATAGACTGTGTGTAGAAGACGATTTAAGATTAAGACTTTCTCCAATTCAGCCACACATTGCAGAATTATGTGCATCCTCTCAAGCACACCCTTTTCAAATGCAACGCACACACTTCTGCACACTGTATTGTTTATTTATGTCCTTAGTTAAACTTTGTTAGTTTGTATTCTTCCGGGATTTGACGCTGAGTATCTTGGTTTTCATCTGGTTTGCCTTGTTTGAGTTAAATAGTAATTCCAGTTCAACCCCTGAGTGAGTTAGTTCAACCTCCTTGTTTGTTTGTCATTTCCCTTTACCTTGTTGTTTTGCTAATAAAACTCTGTTTGATCTAGACTTCCATCAAAGTCCTGAAATCCCTGACAATTTCACAGTTTCAAGTGATATAGGCTGTATATGTGCGCCAGGGGGTGGGGGTACGTAGCTGGAGATAGAATGTCTGAAGGGGTACGGGGCTGTAAAAAGTTTGGGAACCACTGCTTTAACCTGACTACTTCACTTTCAGATATCAGGAGGCAGGTGGCATCCTCTCTGTCTCATCCAGCTACTGAACCAGTTCACAACCTCCAGCCAGGCGACTTTGTGGTGGTCAAATACTTCCAGAGAAAGAACTGGCGCTCACACAGGTGAAAAAGGTCCCTACCAGGTACGGCTCACAAACCACACACCAGTGAAAGTTTCTGAAGGAGCCACCTGGATCCACGACAGACACTACAAACGAGTATCTGCCCCATCTAAATAGCTGACAACCCCAGCTGACACAACACACACTGATAATTTCACAGGTTGAGAATCACCGAGAGTGTTGTGTGATTAACCACACAAGCGTTCTGTCACAATAAGAATGTATGCAGGTACACTCCTCTAACCCCATCAATGGCAAGAAGAAATCTGCCTGACGAGTGATACCATGGACAGACCACGCCCATTACACCCACTTCGACTACCAGGATTTTGCAGTCTCAGGGGCTCCCTATGCTTGTTATTTGGGATTTCCTTGATTATTGTTTTGCCCATTATTCTGCCTAGAAGTACTCCTAATATGATCCAACAAACTCCTCTTTTCCTACAGGACAAAATCACACACATTTGACTAGACTGACCAGACTGAACCATGTCAACTCATCCTTTAACCACAATAACTTTTCCTCCAGAGCACACAATAGAACCAAATACACTGCAGGCCAGGTTAAATCTCTGGTCATTTCAGGCTAGAACCTCCTCATCATACCCCTGAGGTCATGTGCATCCCTCTCCAACTAAACGCTTCATCACTCGGTGTCCCTCCATCAGATTAAAGTAAATAAATAAAATCTTACAGCATATTCGCGACATCACAAAATCTTCCCTTGCAGCTAAAACGTCACAAAGCAGCAGCTGCTCTCCTTCTTAGCACTGTGTGATGTGCATCATCCCTCAACAAGCACCTTGATTTGTGCCTATGGTACACGGCATCTCCTGCAAGAAATGTTAATATAATATTGCTTGAGGAAGGTGCCGATCCGTTCTTCTTCTTGCTCCATCTGTGAGTTTTTGGGGGATTTTCAAGGACAGTGGCCTGCAAGCGCTGGCCCCCTCATTCCCGAGTTGCAACTGGCTTATACAAAACAGACCTTACTAGCCCATTTGTCCTGTATTCCTCATCCCGGAAACTTCCTCTATAAAAAAACAGAACATGGTTCTATCACCAGCTTAAACAAGTCAAATTAAAAGCAACCTATAGCCCGCACTCTATTAAGCTCTTTCATTCAGGATAGGAGCTGCTACTTCTTCAGCCAACCAAAGTATTTCCTCTGTTTTCCGTCCTCATATAAACTCTTCTTTCGAATCAAAGATTTCAAAAACCTGATGTCGATAAATCTTGCATATACTGCGCCTTGCATAGATATTCGCCCGCCCTTGGACTTTTTCCCATTTGAGCTATTACAAATGTGAATTCAGATAGACTTAAAGACACTTTTTCCCATTTGATCAACACAATATGCATGGTACTTTGAAGGTGCAAAATACCTTTAATTGTGACACAAACAATAATGAGAACATAAAAGTTGACATCTGTTGGGTGCATAAGTACTCACCCCCCTGAGTCAATACTTGGTAGAACCCCTTTCTCTGCAATTACAGCTGCAAGTTTTTTTGGGGTATGTCTCTACCAGCTTTGCATGCAGTGCAGAGAGAGAGAGAGAGACTGCTGGTTTGGGAGAGAGAGAAGCGAGCAGAGGAATGAGTGTTCGTGCTAAACAGGTGCTTGGTGCATGTCCTGGATTCCAATGTTTCTAGTAGTAAGTAATAACCTTAGTGGCAGTTTTTATTTTTGTGTCACACAATAACTTTCTTTTTTTAAACCATCCGGGCATTGCGTGATGGTGTGTTGCACCTACAAGGGCACATATTAGGCAGACATAATAAGTATGGCAAAAGTAATATCTGTAATGCCTGATGGTGTGAATGAATGTGATTAAATGAGAATATGGGTATACAGTTCTAAATCATCGTGAAACAATAGTAATGAAAGATGAGGAGAAAGTAGAGATCTTGTCAAAATCCTTTGTTAAAATTCATATTGCAGACATTAATGAAGAGGGGAAAATTTACAAAGACAGAACCTAACCGTTGTCTCGAAAAAACAAAAATGTCAGCACCAGGCAAAGATCAGATTTGTTATATAATGATAAGCAAGCTTAGTGAATGGTCTAAGAATATATTAACTATATAATACAATTTGGGAGATGGAAAGAGACTTGTAGTACCAATACGTAAACCACGAAAAACATTGCACAAACCCAGACAATTATAGACCAATTGCTTTAAAATCAAACACCTGCAAAATAATGAGGGGAAATTATCAATGAAATGTTATATTATGTAGAAAAGTAAAGGATGTTTATCCAACTACTAGAGTGGCTTCAGAATATTAACATGACATATGTTTTAAGGGTCAAATTTATAGATTAATAAAGGATATTGAATTTAATAGATAAATACAACTCAGAAAAGGAATGATCTATTCATGAAAATGTATGATTGAAAATGGCCCACCTCAAGGCAGTATAGTAAGTCCTTTATTATTCTCTATGACGATAAAATGATGTGGAAATAAAAATAGGATGGGATTCTCACTGCTTGCAGATAATTTGGAACAGGGAAATAAAGTTGGAATTCATCTTAAAGAAACTGCAGAGAGCCATTATGAAGGTAGAGGAGTGGTAATTTTTCTGTCAGACAACTCACATTCAAATGTTTATTGCAACAGTTTAAAAAAAAAGCAGCATTACAGGTAGAAATGAGAGAATTGCCTCTTTATATTAGAATGAATGAGCTTGCATTAAATGACTGGGCTAATGTACAGGGACACAGTAAAGAACATCCAACACAGGACACCGTGTTAGGAAAAGGAGAGGAGAAAGACAAAAAATGTTGGATGGACAGTAGCACAAAGAGCAACATTAAACATAGCAGAATTAAACTTAAATCCAACATTACCATTACCAGCAATAGCAACGTGGATAATACCTGATGCTACTGTTGATATCACACTATTTAAAAGAGAAAAAAACAATGATAGAGAGGCTATTTGCATACAATACAGGCAAATATTAAAATATACTAGTTAAATCCAAGTTTATGCAGAGGCTTGAAAGAATTTATTCAACAAAGTGGTAGTAGCTATTATATTTCCAGAATTTCATAATAAAATAGGAAAAAAGATCAGTATCGGTATGGATAAATATTTGCAATAATGTAAGTACTACTATGGATTGAGGACACATGAACATTAAGAGTAATTATTTTTTCAGATTCAAGATCATTATTAGCCAGCATAATCGTTCATTCAGACAGCAGAGACTTTAATTGTAATACAACAAATACTATACAGAATTCAAATGATGGGCCTGATATTTGTTTTTTATGGATACCGGCACATTTTGGTGTTAAATGGCGAGTAAACTTAAAGGAAGCTGTGAAAATAGTAGCAGTGATGTTGTAGGGATTTCAAGGGAAAGTGGTAGAAATGAGATGGGCAGGAAGAAACAGGAGAGACGAAACAATAATATCAAGTATCAGATTTGAACACAGGCTAAGCACTATGTTGCAAAAAATAGGAAAATGTGATTATTGTGGGCAAGTGGAAACAGTTCATCATGTCATAGAACAAGATAGTGGCAAGATTTTGATTTCAGATATATCCTACAAAATAAGTAAAAAAGTAAGAGTTATCAAAATAAGTTTCCATTATTATATATATAATATATATCAACTAAATAGAGTAGATAATAAAAATATAAGATACTCCATACCAGATGATGGTGGTAGTGAAGCAAATCGTTTTTTGCCAACAGTCAATACAACCTCAAAGAAGAAGCAGACTAAGACTTCCCCTTCCGGTCAGGCTCACAAGGTCGTCACGGCAGCAAAAGCTACACGCTAACATGATGTCCCTAGCTGCCCGGTCAGGGCCTTTTTCTCCTTATATGCAGGCCACTGCTTTTGCTGTCGCTGGTCCCTTAAAGGCCCTGGTCCCTGGGATTGTTTTGAAGGGAGAGAAAATCTTGTTGAACCCGAAGGAAAAGTTCCTGTGCCGCGAGACGCTGAACGGTCAAAGCCCAAAGACGGGCCCTGCGGTGATGGTTAGCATCAACGGTAAGTGCGTCGTTTGTAGCTGACTTTAACTGAGTAGGTTAATTCACTTCTGCTGTCGTTTGTATTTTCGTAGTCAAACCAGCCGCTCCTTTATCTGGATTGCGACCGTATTCAAATCATGTTACTAGTCGAGGCGGCTTAGAGAAGATGTCAAGAGCGACTTTATTTGTCATTTCCCTCACCCTCTAAAGACGTGTTGCAGTATCAGCGAACTATCTGAAACTACAACATGAAATATGGACACTCCCCGAGCTGAAACAACTCAATTTCAATGAATTATGAGTTGGAATATCGATGCGAGTACTTCCGGTTTTCAAAGTAAAACGATAACTGGCGGCTGACAAAATGCATAATATGAAAATATGTTTGGATCACATTATCTCGAAGTGAGATGTTGGCAGTATCTCAAAAATTAAACATTTGCTAAACTTGTAGTAGTTAATCAGATTTGAAAGGGTGGCGTATCACTGACTAATCAATTTCTTTGAAACCTGACAATCGTTCTTAGAGGATCCCACAGAGCTTGTGCACAGATTATTAGTGTCTGTTGGGAGAGAAAGGGTCTACAGACTGCGACAAAAAACTTTTAGTCTGGATATGTTTTTACAAACTTTTTTTCTTGTATATGAGATGGCTCCTTCTTGTAAAATATGCGGTTCTGCTCCCACTGCTCTTGTCCATGTCAGCGATCGTTCATATGCAGTAAACACTGTCCCTTTTATGGCCACATGCTCATGTCGAGAGTAGGAAAACCTATGTTGACTTAAGTTGGTAAACGGCATCTTGTGACTGCCTAGCCTGACTGCATTTGTTAGGTTAAGTTCAGATTACAGAAAGATATTATGGGTTTGTTCAACTGGCTTCAAAATGAAGGCCACAGCATGCATCATTACATAGAGACAACTTATCAATAACATTTATTGTGAACTAGTTTGCAAGTTAAGATATAAATTTGTGTACATTCAACGTGAATTTCAGGCTTTTAGGGCATTAACCTACTTTGTTAACTCTAACTGATAACCCATTTTGTTTTTATCTGAAGGCTGTGCAGGAGTCAGGTTTGCCCACACAGATGTAAGGATACCTGATTTCTCAGACTACAGGCGTGCAGAGGTGATCGACCCTAACAGGTCATCCCAGGAAAGTGGTGAATCTAGAAGAGTATTCTCATACCTGGTGACTGGGGCCTCAACAGTGGTGGGTGTCTATGCCGCAAAGACGGTGGTGACTCAGTTTGTTTCTTCAATGAGTGCCTCAGCTGATGTCCTGGCCCTATCCAAGATCGAAATCAAGTTGAGCGACATCCCGGAAGGCAAGAACATGACCTTCAAATGGAGAGGCAAGCCCCTTTTCGTCCGTCACCGCACCGAGAAGGAGGTCGCCACAGAAGCTGCTGTGAACATTGCAGAGCTCCGAGACCCTCAGTACGACAAGGACCGGGTCATCAACCCCAGCTGGGTTATCGTCCTCGGGGTGTGCACACATTTGGGCTGCGTGCCAATTGCCAATGCCGGAGACTACGGAGGTTACTACTGCCCCTGTCACGGCTCGCACTACGATGCTTCAGGCCGAATCAGAAAGGGTCCTGCACCCCTCAACCTAGAAGTCCCCTACTATGAGTTCCCAGATGACGACACGGTGGTGGTGGGATAGATGACTGCATCAGACGGAAATCACATAGTACAACAGTTTTTGCTCTGGCTGTAACACAGCTTATATTATAGATAAAGGAAATGTTGAGGTGTATTTGTAGTCTGTTTGTCTTAGTGCTTTTGCTAGCAAAATAAACTGTTGACAGCAGCTCCCTAGAGGAAATAACACTGATGACCCAAAAACGTTATGACCGACATGGGCTCTCTGACCAGTTTTCAGCGTGTTATGAAACACTTCTCCCAAACCCAGCAGTTTGTGATCGGGAGCACTCCACCTGTCTCATTGCTTCTGAGAATTCCCAACCTATTAATCTGCCTATCTCTCCTGCATCCAACACATAGTCTAGGAGAACTATTAAGCTGACATACATCATACAGGGTTCCTAAGCTCCTGAAAAACCTGGAAAAGTCATGGAATTGTCAAATGTTTATTTCATGACCTGGAAAAGTGCTTGAAAAAAATTAAATCCCAAAAGTTTTGGAGAAGTCATGGAAATGTGTTATTTTCATATTCGTTAATTTATGCTGAGTTTGAAATAATTCATATGCTTTTAAAAGAAATACGCTCAAAATATAAGCAGGCATATGCTCTCATACTAATTGAAAAGTTCGGTTGGGAAGCAGGCGGGATAATGGTATATGCCAGGGACGTGTAGATTTAACCATACTTGGCTACAAATGGAAAAGTATATGTCATGGGTTGCAACAGACAAAGACCTCAAACAAACCATTGACTCATTCATATGTGTCATTTAAGGTATACTGTATGCTTTGGAATTCTCATTGTTAACTTAAATACTACATTTTGTCACTTTTTCATGTATACGACACAATTTCACAAAATGTTTGATCATGGAAATTTGGTTTAAAGTTATTTAAAAGTCATGGAAGTCCAATTGGTCAAAATGTGTATGAACCCTGATCATATTCCAGATGTTGACTTGTGGTATTGTTACGAGATAAATCTATACCACCTGTTAACAGTATTAATGTTGTAGCTTATTAGTGTATAACTGTGTCCCGATTTTTTCAAAGATGACAGTCTAATTCTTTTTAGAGTCCTGATATATTTAATGTCATGCAACAACTTCATATAATGAAAGGAGCAATCAGGTATTCAGGTGCTATGGCAATAAATATTTAAATTTTATTTGACATCCCGCTCTCAGTGTTAGGCCTTTATTTGATTTAAATGATGATACAGTTGTAATTGGTGAAAAATTTGGTGCAGTATCCATACAGCAGCGGTATTTCTGCTGCTGCAAAAGTTTTCAGACAGGTCAAGTGTCGGTTAGCTTAAACTTTCAAAATGTCTTCTGGATGCTGCATGCAGGGTGGGATCTTATCTTTGAGGAGTTGAACCACTTACGCCGCCTGACTGGGCTGCAGGCACTGCTCATGCTACCAGTAGTGACAAGGAAACTCGCAGATTACAAAACTAGAGAAGGGTAAGGAGTAGGGCTGCACGATTATGGCCAAAGTCATAATCACGATTATTTATCACGATTATTCATACATTTAAGGGACATCTTTTTATTGCACTTTCAAATTTAAATGAACAAGAAAACTGCTTCCACTTCCATTGTTGGGCTACATTCGGGCTAATGTACAAATCTTTGCATCAGACTGGTCCGTATCAAAGTGCATCTGGTAGAAAGAAAATATAAATAAAATAGTAACACTTTTTTCCCAAAATTGAATCAACAGAGCCCTGCTTTTAATTCCATGTTGTGTTAAATTCCAGCTAATGTACACGTCTTTGCATCAATATAAAATTTATAGGGTTCTTATTCACCTGAATCAAAAGATATATCTCCTTCTTTGCTCACAGTATTTATTGGACACATGGCTTTGGCCAAATGAAATGCGATTGCATCCGTTATTTCAGTGTGTCTTTGGGAGGTGGATGAATATGCTGTTGCGCTATGCAGCGTTATGGTTTGACGTTGGACAAGGACGGAGATTCAGTGAGGTAACGTTAGCTTTGGCCTTAATGCATTCGTCCTACTGTGGTTTGTGTTGATTTTTCAGGTGGTTGAACAGGTTAGTTGTATTGCTATGCGGCGCAGACACAACTCTAACGCACTCTGTGCATATGGTTTGTTTTTCGAGTTAACATCACTTGCCCTAAATCTCAAAAACATCCAGACAACGAATGATGATCCTTTTTGAAGGACTAGCTCCTCACCTTCTGCTCCTGACATATGATTTGTCCTTCAAACGACACCCGTTACCATCTGCCCTCTGTTCTGTTGTCTGTCTCTTTACTTTTCTACTAATAACGGAGTCACCTGCAGACAGAATTTTTTTTTAGTCTGCCTCTGCAGGGTGCGCACACAGAAGCTATGGACTTCTCACACTGCTGCCGTCTGGCCGACGTTACTGGAGCCTCCGAGCACGGACTTACCAGATTCAAAAACAGCTTCTTCCCCCAGGCCATACAGCTTTTGAATCAGCAACACTGACCCTCTGAACAGTTACCATGTACATTCTGCTCCACCACCCATACAAATACACTTAATATACATATATTCATATTATTTAATTTAATATTCCCCACCCCTTCACCCGGTAAAGTTCATTTTGCTATGTAAAAAACCCATCTACTAAGTAGATGTTGCCTGCCAGGTCACAAGATCTCAGGTCACACTTAATAAGTACTTACTACACATATAGTCTTATTATTTAATTTAATATTCCCCACTCCTTCACCTTGTAAACTGCTGCTTCATTTTACTATGTTATATGTTATATGGTTATGGTATGGTATGTAATTTTTCTATAATTTTGTAAAAAGCCTGTACTGCGTATATGAGGCCTGCCAGGTCACAAGAACTTCACTGCTCCGATGACGCTGTCATTGGTGCATTTGACAATAAACTTTGATTTGATTTGATTTTATGTTACATGTAGAAATCCACATCTTATCGGATAGTTAAGCGTAATGTATGCATAACTAAATCACAGTGTGAGTTAGTCGGCGAGAGTTAAAGTTGGTGCCGCTGTCTGGGGCATCCGAGTTAGATATGTAAGTCCCTAAGTCTAGACAAAACAATGCACTGTTGGTTGGCCCTTTATCTTTAACCTAACCTTGGGCACTGATGGAGTGAAGAGAGGACTCTATGGAATTTGGACCTCCAGGTTTGACAACGATGGCAACAAACAGACAAAGGCTGTTGATGGAGCTGCTTTACATGTAAGAGGACTTGCTTGGCAAGAGCTTAGAGAATCATAGTTGACTCTGAACACGCGTAGAAAGGACAGTTTTAGCTGAAATAAAGTGACACCCAGCGGGTCAAAATGCTTATGTTATTGTTTGTTAACGCAGTGGGTCCTCGGTCTTGTTTCAGAATTGCGTTGCTATTTCAGTTTCAGGATAGCCATGGAATTAAAGTCGTGACAGCGGGTTTTTGCGCTGTTACCACCGCAGTTAACATGGTGGCTAGCACGCTAGCGACGTTATGACAGGGCGTTATAACCGTATGTGACCGTACACACATGCCGTTAGTGCTCTAACCAGCCATCGTAAGCCGGACAACTCCGCTGGCTTAACACACTTGTCACATTAATCGTAGACTCGTAGAATCGTAGTTGTGTTTGGGTTTATTGTACTATAGGGAATGAAACAGGAAGTTTGAGGTCCGGAAATGTTAGATTCCGGAAATGATGTTGTTTGGAAATGCTGTCGTTAGCGGATCAATCACAGCCAAGGGCTATCCCTAGGCTTTCCAACAGGCCGACGTGTAAAAATCAGAGGTGCACGAAGAGCTCTCCGAGGTGCTCGGAGAGGGCGTTCCACGGCGGCGAAGCCTTTCCCATGTGTCCGTTTCCTTCAAAACTCAGTAGCATATATCGGCCTTTAGTTTAACCTGTTGTTCAATTGGAGAATGGAACCATCATAACTTCAAATTTTTGGAAGGAAACGTGTCTGCTGGTAGTTGACAGAAAACAGGAGTATCTCAACTAAGGTGCTTATTCTCATCATAGGAGGATGCCACATATTCAGGGTCCTCCTCAACATTATCCTTAGTCACTTTTACTGTGACAAAACCTCACTGGCAGAAAACCTTTCGTCAGAGCTTGTTTTTAGTGGAGTGAGCATGAAGAGAAGCACATAACATCCAGGTAAATGGTTTAGAAGGCTGCTGTGCAAGCCTCCCCACGTCGGGTGAACCATTAGTGGTTTGCGCACTACAGATATAAGTGAAAATCGGCCGCAAAGCTATGGATTTTTTTTAAAGTTTAAAAGATATATAATGTCGGGACCTGAATATCATCCTAAACATAAAGAAATCAAATGTGTGTAAAATATTGATTCTTCAAACATGTTTTATACACCTAAAACAGCCCAATTGACCCGAAATAACACTGATGCTTACTATATGTATACAGGACATTGAAAATACATAATCATGTAAATGTTATGCTTACCCAGCTGTCTCCATTAAATTAGGAAAAGTAATTGAATCCAACCCCCCAAAAATGACTGTGTGGTCATCGGATGACCAATTTGTTTTCTTTAATTAGTGTACTGATTGAACAACACCTACCATTATGTGGTTACATAACGTAATCTGGCATGTCTATCGTCCCAAAAACTCTGTCTGTGTGTGTGTCTGTGTCTGTGTGTGTCTGTGTGTGTGTGTGTGTGTGTCGGGGCGGGCAGTGAGAGGGGGGGTGGGTTGTTGGTGAGAGGGGGGACTGTTTTAGACAGGTTAAAAAGGTGCCGTTTTAAATTATACTTGTGGTATTTTGACCAAAAAATTTTAGACATTTCATTAAGACCCCAAGGAGCCATATCAACTGTGATAAAATGGGCATACGATGGGTCCTTAAAAAAATTATGGACATACACACTTGGAAAACACAGTAGCGTCACCTTGCTTAAACAAAATCAGTCAAATCTAACAATCCTGCATGTTTTAATGTTGAGTTTGTTTTGCAGCCCCAAAATGTTTTTGCAGTTGAATTTACATGTGTAAGACAGACATACTAAATAATAATGAATGTGTGGATGCAGGTTTGTCTTAACCCTCTGTTGGAAATTATATTATACAGGCCAAGGTGAAGTAAACTTCACCTTGGCCTGTATTAATAGAAAGCCTTGAAGTTCTAATAGAAAGCCTTGAAGTTCCTTTCCCTATCATTTAAATAATTTAATTTAAAAATGGAGGTTCCTGATATACTTCAGGGTCATTTTACTCATTCCGAGGCAAAATTTACTATTCAACCACACCTAGGTTCATTCACTGCTCGCAATTTGCGAACAATATGAAACCTTTGTGAAACAAAGCAAAACACTGTATGCAGGAATGTTGTGAATCTGTATAATTTGTTTAATGACTGATAAATGGTTTTCAAAACAAACAGCAAGTCAGCTATTTAAAAATACAATGACAATACGATGATACATGTTTAATGTCTATGGACTGTCCCATGCAGGCCAGTGGACAGACCAACTGCTTGGAGGGTCAATGCTCTGAAATTGTGGATTTCTTGCTGATAAGGTGTAACTCTGTAAATAACTTATTCATATTTTATTATTGTTATCCACAAGTGTCTGTCTGCCTCTCTGTATGTTGAATGCATTTCTTGCTAACTGTTCACCTTATCAGCTTTAGACTTGCATGATTATTCTTCATGACGTGAGGAAGTGCAGTATGAATTTGGTGCGGTTTGGATGCAATACGTTCAAATTAATACAACCTTGCATTACAGGCAAACAACACAATGAAGTCATCTGGGGCAGGGCTATGTTCCTTGTCATTCAAGTCTTTTTCAATCTCCTCAGAAAAATATATGAGATGCCATGTCTAGGAAAACATCATCAAGATTACAATTTTTAGCAGCATTGATGAGGGTAAACATTTTGAAGGATAATTCAATACCATATGTCAAGCAGTCCAGCTGCACTCATAGTCCAAGGTCAGCAACCAGCAGGATCATGATCCACCATCCAGATCCGATGCCACTTTAGTCCACAGTCATTGTCCACTGCCGCTTATTAGGATCCATCATGAGCCGCTGCCGCGGTCCTTGTCCACCACCCGCATCTGATGCCAACGTGACACAGGATCCGCCATTACCATTACAATCGGCCCACACAATATAAAATCCGCCATAATGGATCTACCATTGCGATCTCTGATGCGCGATCCACAAATCGTAATCCATGGTGCGGCCACAGAGACCCTGGATCTGCGGGGTCGATAAGGCAAAGGGATTCCGGGGAAGGGGGATGAGAAGCTGGAAATAGAAGCTCAGTGTGTCATGTGTCATAAATTCCCTTTGCGTCTTAGCTTCATCAGGGGTTTTTGCCTTGTAATCAATGTTACAATGATACAGGCCGAACTTGAGGCTACACTGAGGCTCAATCTAAATCTGACTGACTACTGGTTTGTATGATAGTACGATGAAAACCATGTGGCCCACTCAGTAGATCAGACATCAATACCTCTTTGCCTTTTTAGACTAAACGCTTCCTATTTTAGAAAATAGAACAGGTTACATTCTGCCGCACTAATTAGCTCTAACTATAACTCAAAAAGGAAGGTGATATTGAGAATATCACCTTTGTCTTCACAATGTCTTTGCCCCATTGTCAATGCTGCAGTACTCCTCCTACCATCAGTCTTCAAAGGCAACGCACAACAGCTGTTTATTACTGAGGTGAAGTGTTCTATCTCATGTTCTGTAATTGTTTTGTGTTTGTTGTCCAACTTATTCAAACACTACATTTATTTCACTTTAAGGTTTCAAATTCATGTTTACAATACAATACTTATTTAATTCATCAAAATCTGATCAATCCAATAGATCAGAGTCTATTGGTCAGGAACAACAACAAGTTTCTTTTTTTTTAATATATGAATTTTTCCCCAGCCTTCTTGCTCACTGTTGGGACAGGTTTATTATGTTTCCTTAAAAACATCTTGCTCATTCCTAAATAAATAAGACAGGTGAAATTGCTAAGAAAATAGATGAGAAAACAGATGAACCAGTTCCCTCACACAGAAGGCCATCACTGTGAAGGTAAACTTGTAAGGAAAGGCTAAAAATGTTAATCTGATCACCAACACAATGGGGAAAATGCTGTTGTCAAGGTAAAGTCTCTATTTTGTTTGTGAGGTTGAACTACTTATTCAAATGTTACTCTAAAAAAGAAAACGCTGGACTGAATTGCTTTTCAATAATAATAAATAATATTCCTTTAATAACTAATGTGATGTTTTTCCAAGGGAGAAATTTGTTGGAGCAAGAACTTGGTTTAAGCAGGTTAATTTCAAAATAACTAGTTTTATTTTCCAAAAAAAACAATTAGATTTTCAACTAACTCTTGCTGAGTTCTATCTGCCTGAATATGTATGTATGTATTTTCATATGTATATAAGGATAGATCGATACATTATTGATCCTGAAGGAAATTTAGATTAGTTAGTTTAGTTCTCTTTTGGTTTTCTAAAGCACCCAATTGAACTGGTTCTTCAAGGAACCTATAAACAAACGGTTCTTTTTGGAACCATACATTTTAGTTCTTTAAAAAACCTAATAAGGTTCTTAATAATAGACAGTGCACAGGGAGGCAGAAACACCTTATTTTGAGGCCTCTGCATAAATATAGTTACAATTTCAGAGTATTAGACAATAAAAAATTGAGATCCAGAAAATGATATTACCCATGAGTCAACAAATCATCAACAACCTACACAGTCTAGTAAAAAATGGAAAACAACTATCCAAAAAAGCCTCATCATTATCCCCATCATCACACATTTATTTACATTTTTTTTACATTACAATTTTGAGTTCTCATAGAGGTTGCAGCTATGTAAAGTGCGTGCGTGTCTGTTTATCTTTCCATCATGCCACACGCATCATCAGCTCCTCGAGGGCTCGTTCTCTGTGGTTTTCGTGGACCAGCAGTACCTCTTTGATGGTGTTCTGCTGGAAGCCCATCTCATTGAACTGACTCAGCAAATGAAGGAACTCCTCCGCCTCAAGAAGAAGAGATTATATATTGATTATAAATGTGTAATGTCTTGTTGTCTCTAAGATGATTAAAGAAGATGCAGTGGCTCTTTGACTGTCCCTACCTTTGTTTCACAGTTTTGAAACATCTCCAAAGCCTCTTCTACCTCAGCCATGACATAACCCAGCTGACACAGGTGTTCACATGCTACCAGGTAACTTAAGATCTGCAGACACAAACACACAAATTTTATTCAAACATCAACATCAAGACCTTCTGGGACAAAAACAAATGCTCAAATTAAAGTTGTCCTTCACTGCCTGCATTCACCTGATCTGAACAAAAATGGTAGTCACCAATCTTACTGTATAATTTACTGTAGTACAGTTTGATTTATTTACTGTGCAAACATGGTAGAAGCATTAGTATTTAAGTTAGTGTTTTGTGTGCATTACTAGTTGTTACGCCATGGAACATAACGGAGAGCAGAGTGGTATTGGAGGTGTTATTTGACACCTGCAATTCTCTCCAAGACATATGTTGGCACCCTCGCTCCACAACAATGGTTGAAAACCATGATGAGATCTCCTCAAAGCTTCGTAATCTCTGCTAGAGCTTCGGCCTAACACCTAAACGTTAATCCCCTTTACTCCTTTAGAAGTGGCACAGCTACGACAGCAGCTTACCATGCCATTTCAGTCTCCACAAGAAGGAATATTGATTGTCAAAGATCGTCAGTTGCTGCACCCTTGATGCTTTAATATGTACTCTCTGCTGCCTAATGCCATTTTTGCATATCTGATGATTCGCTGCACCCTTGTTGTGGCGATTGGCTAGTGGCAGAAAGTTGGACTATGGGTAGAAAATCCGACGGTGGTCTCTGGTTCGAATCCACGGAGTGACAACAAAAACAAAATACCTGGACGGACAACACCTGGGTCTGTTCCACACTGTCAAAGTGCCTACCCCACCCCACTGTCTAAGTGCCCCTGAGCAAGGCACCTTGCTCCCTGGGGCGCCATGCATGGCTGCCCACTGCTCTGTGTGTCCTCCTGTGTACACCAGATGGGTCATAGCAGAAAACAAATGTGCATTTGTTTTCTGCTATGTCGTGTGTGTGTGCATGTGTGTCGTGTGTGTGTGCGTGTGTGTGGGACAATAAATGTATCTTATCTATCGCAATCCTTTCTGTCCTGGGAGAGTGATCCATCACATGTGGCTCTCTGAGATTTTCCAGGTTTTTCCCCCTGTTAATAGGGTTTTGGGTATTTTTTCTTCACTTATGTTGAGGGTTAAGGGCAGAGAATGCTAAATCGCGTTAAGCCCTATGAGACAAATCGTGTTTTGTAAATATGGGCTATACAAGCAAAACTTTGATTAAATAGTATGTGTAATGCTGCCTAATGAAATCGTTGCTGACTGCGGCTGGTCCCGGGCCAAAGCATAGCAGTCTCACTAAGAAATATATTTTTTTGCATGTCAATGCGCCTTCGGAGAATGGCCACACTGCGGTGGTGGGTCGCACACACATCAAAATCCTACTAGATACTATATTCTCCTACAGGCCTATGCGTAGACGGAGAATGGCCACAATGCAGCGGTGAATGGCCACACGAAGAAGATACTAATCATTAACGCCAGGCTCAGAATTTGTGTTGTTTTTGTGGGTTACAAGTATTTGCTCATCAAATCCCAATATGTCTAAGTAATCATATCTGGGGAAGTGATTAAGTCAGATCCTAGACCCCAAACACTACCCTGTTTTACTGTTGCAATAAACGTTGTTGAATTGTCTGAATGAAATGGAGCCTGCAAGCTACTTCAGTCAACTAACTCGAGTTGCGCTGCTCCAATCATGTGACATACATCATGTGATATACCTCACTCTCCACAATCTTTCTAATCAATCCCATAATATCTATGAAATTATATCCTGGGGAGTGATTAAGTCGGAGCCTAGATGCCAAACACTAACCTGTTCTACTATTGCAATAAATAATTGAATTTGAGTTGTCTGACTGAATATGATTTATTGCAATAATTTCTGGCACAATATATACATTATCGGAAAGGGGGAAGCATGTAAAATGTTAACTTTTCGACCCCACTGTTTACAGCAGATATTATGTTTTACTGTATGTGTCCTTGTGTGTGCACATACATTCACACGACACACGTATTAGCCAGTGTAATATAGCTGTCTGAGGTCTGTTTGAAGTGCAGAAAGCAAAGGAAAGTCTGAGAGTATGTGAATGTGAATGACTCACCTGATCTGGGCTCTGCCGACCTGTCCTCTGCAGGGCAATGATGGCAGTATGGACAGGGTAGCCCTGGGCTGTGATGGTCCCCAGTAGTTCTCTCTCCTCTGGGCTCAGAACTGACAGTAGCTCTGCTGACGAGTCTGAACCAGATGAGGGGATACCTCTGGGGTTCAAGGTCACAGGTGTGTTCACACAGGAATCTGGATTGGGAGATTTCTTGAAACAACACAGTGAAGTGAGTGTATGCGTTTCTAGTGCAGAAAAAAGCAGTTAGGATAGAAAATGCAGTCCTTGGACCAATATCTTTCACTCTGCATATGCTTCCTTTAGTCATTCATCAGAAAGCGTCACACACTGTCATGGTAATCTGTGTTAGTTCTGTGTTTCCTGTTTTGTTTTGAAGCTCTGATCTCCCTCATGTGTTTCTGTTCTGTTTAATTCCTGCCTTTGTGTGTTTCCCTCCAGTTTTTTTTTCATTTGTTTCACCTGTTTGTTCTGTGCCAATTGTCTCTGGTTTGTCATTGTGGAGGTGGCTTAATGAGCACCCGCAGGTGAACTAGGGAGAGGGGATTGCCATGGCTGAGACTAGTTGGCCAATCAACTCTCCCTGGATTTGAAAGGGAGCCGCGGAGAGAGACAGATAGATTTTATTAGGGCCCGCGCACCGAACGGTGGGAGGCCCTCTTGTAATTTGAAGGATTTCTAGTTCCCTTTTGGGTCTTTTTCAGGGCCTAAACACGCTCATCTCTAGGTGCAATTGGACAAAGCAATAGGAAGCCCGCCATTTTAGATTTAGTGGCCATTTTAGCCGTATTTTACACTTTTACTTTGACCTATTTCTCCCAGGGCTTTCATCAGATCAACTTCATATGGAGATGAGAGTCATCCCAACAAGATGAAGATAAAAACTACCGTGTGACCATGGCGTAGCATCAAAGTTGATTACACGCTATCAAAACACCTGGTTCTGCATTTCGGACATACATGGTCCATTTGATACCAAATTAATATAGTTACTAATAATTTATATATATATTATTTATAAGTTACCCTTTACCTAAAGCACTGCAGTTAATGAAGATTATACATGCACTCCGAATTTCCCACGGGATTAATAAAGTATCCATCTATCTATCTATCTATCTATCATTCATGTGATGCTTGGTGTTATATAATGTACAAGGTATATGTTGAGTCAAAGCTTTATTAACATACAGCACAAATATTGTACAAACACAAATGGCCTAGCCAGTGAAAAATCAGGTGAATCTTGAAATGTCTCTTTGCATTCCTTGGTCATACGTTCTTTGTGGGACTCTGTCCGAATCTGCCCCAGTGTTTATCCATGTCATCGGTCCCGCTGTCCGCTGTAAACACAATCAGTACAATTAGCACAGCTCAATGACAACATAGACTTGTACATGTAACAATGATCTAATGAATCTAACTCTTTCTTCTCTGTCGACTCCAAAACTTCCAAATGCTTCTGCAAGGTCTGGTTGGATGTATGGGAAGCTCCTTCATACTGACTCATAGTGTGTCTTAGTACATCATAGTACAGGCAGCTTGAAAACAACATGAGTAACATAAGTATATTATTAATAAATGGAAATAGCCTCGCTGCATCACGGTTGGAAGCAAAAAAACACAATCACACAAAAACAGTTACTTACACACAATGGCGTCATTTTCCGCACTGCAAATCCGGACCTGCAGCGAGATTCGGCCTAATGTGCAGTTACTGCCTCGTTGTGTTGGCTCAGGCTGTGAAAACACGATGATGAAATGGACCAGATAAAGTAAACCTGTAGAATATATTTTAAACAGCACAGTGCTTCTTTAATCTTACCCTCGCCCGGTTGCACCGGCCATTTGCATCAAAGGTGTTCAGAGAAGGAGATTTCCCTTCAAAATACAAAAGGACAAAAAGTCACGTTTATAAAAAAACTTAACGAGAACAAACTGTTAAATTTAAGCATTTCATACATATTTTAACATGCACTAGTTCTGCAAAGGCACTCGATGCTCTATTCTTCTTTTAGATACTTTCTTGCTAATCCAACAGTTGTTAACACACTATTCAGATCTAAGAGTTAGCTTAGCAGTTAGCAATGGCTTCTCTTTGTAGCTTACCGTAAAATTTGGTACTGTGTGCCCGTCTTCTTCGCATAGACTCGTTCACACTATGACCGCGGCTTTGCTTTTCCACGCACTCATCATTTTCTCCAGAGAAACAGTGTAGTGTCGACTTCAGCAAGTTATCTACCCTGAAAACAGAGTCACTTGTCTGACCTTGCAAACACGAGCCGGAAGTTTCATATCTGCGGGAGACAGACGCTGCATTCACAAGGCTTTGATTGGAGGAGCCCTCAGCTGATGCATTAACGACTGACGGGACATTTTCAGTGTAAAACTTCACAAATGTCCTTTTCACATTTGAAGCAGCGGTTATAACAGTTTTTAAATTGTACTTTTATATGGGATGAGTATGTGACTGAGGAGCTGTTTATTCTTTCTGGTGTTAAGTAAATTTACTTACATGATTCTTGCTGTTCTGTGTTTGTAGCCTAATAGTTGAATGCTCTTATTGTAAGTCGCTTTGGATAAAAGGGTTGATAATGGAATACTGAGAAAGATTAATAACAATAAGACAACTGAAGTTCAAATTTTGAGGGAATTTCCACAGAGTCAACATTTTAGTTTGCCATGGACATGTGAATATGGTGCTCCCCACCTGAACAAATATTTTTATGGAAAGCCAGTAGAAGATTGGAGCTTACAGGGCACAGACTCATAATACCCAGCATAATTTCTACCTGTTGAGCGGATGCTGATAGATGTGTGGTTAACACATCCACTGTGCATTTAACCAACACAAAAGAAAAAGTAACTGTAATCATGCCACTCTGCAACGTGGTTGAGATTTAGGATTGTGTTCATGGGAAATTAAGCCGGTATGGTGGGTTGTCAGTTCTGTTCAGGGAAACAGACTTACTGAGCCTCATTGTTTTAGATTATAATAAAATGTTGAAATAAAGCGCACTGTTTCTAATTTTTTCATAGCATTGACTTTTGCTCATGGTATATAATGTTATTCATTATAGCACACTTACTTACTTAAGGGAGAAAATGTACAATTTCAGGTTTTCAGATATTTTAGTTGAACTTTTTAGAAAAAGGTTTTATCTGCACTGAATGAAACTATCCTGATTTGCATTTGTAAAACTCATTTGCATGTGTGGAGCCTCCCGTAGGCTTAGGAGCAGGGGGTCACCTCCCAACATTCCCAGGCTTGTAAAACTGCCAGAAACTGGGACCCCGCATCAATTCATGACAGTTTTTTGTGCTGCCAGCAGATTCCTGTGAACAGCCGTTAACCGAAAATTCTGCGACACTTACTGACACTAACTCTTCTTTTCATGCAGTGCTGATGCTGGATGTCGCAATAAAACCCCTGCAGCCAACCTCCACAGGGAAAATTATTGCTTTCGCTGGATCTTGGACCAGAGTATCAGGTCTGGTCTTAGGTTGGTAGTGACAATATGTGATGGGACTGTAAGCTGCTTGCCCCACGTCCACTTACATTTCCCAGTCTTTTGACAAACTTATAATCATGTGTTATTGATCAATGGTGTCTGATGATTTTGCGTGTTGCTCCGGTCATTCTAGCACTGAGACCTGACTGTGATCTCCTCTTGTTGTACTTAGCACAAAATGTTGACAAGTAATTTTCCATGATGTTTAAATGCAGTCTAATCAGGCTTCCGGTGACGTCATGATCGAGGCAACAACCTGATCCAAGAGCTCCCGGAGAAACTTAAGAAAAACTAGCCAGAAAAACACAATTACAACTTTGTTTCCCATGTAAGTTACTCACAACAACTAACCGTGATGACTAGCGTTCGACGAGAGACAGGAAAGAGGAACAAAAAGACTCCAAATCCACCGCCAGACCAACGGAGCCAAAGTGACTCAGGTGACGAGGAGAGCATGGCAGCGGTTCTGGCCGAGCTGCGCACATTCAGGAAAGAGCAATCTGAAGCCTCCAAAGACACCAAAGACTCGTTAGCAAGAGTGGAAACTGCGCTTAGAGAGGTAGCTGAAAGGACGACACAGCTTGAGCAACGAGTGACAGAATATGAACAAAGGCTGGGTGATGCCGAAGATAAGACACAGCGACACGAAAGAGCCCTTCGCTACCTGTTACAACGCGATGTTAACCTAACAGCAAAATGTGTGGATCTCGAGTCCAGAGCGAGACGCAACAATCTCCGTATATACGGAGTAACAGAAGATAAAGAAAACAACGATATGCTGAGCTACATAAACGATCTCATCCGAACCTCACTGACATTAACAAAGGACCTGAATTTAAACATAATGACAGCACACCGATCTCTGACCATGAAACCGACAGACCCGGGGAGCCCCCCGAGGTCAGTAATCGTCAGATTCCTCGACTACAGAACTAAGGAATTGGTCATTCAGGAAGCATGGAAACATAGAGGAGGAGTGAAGTATAATGGCATGAAGATCTTTTTTGACCAAGACTACACATCGGACATCCAGAAGAAACGTAAACAAGTAAGGGAGGTGATAAAACAGCTCAAAGAGAAGAACATAAAAGCTCAATCGCCGTTCCCTGCCAAGCTGAAAATTCATCTGAGCTCAGGAGTCAAGACTTTCACGACACTGTCGGAGGCGGCACAAACACTTGCTGGGATCGGTATCCATGTGCACCTGGATGAACGGGAGACGCTGCGGGCGGAACTTTTACGGACTTCAACATCAAACAGAGCGAACGTGATGACCGGTGCAGATTTGAGGAGCTTCCTCCGCGGTGATGGCGAAAGAACAAGTGGAAATACATCGGGCTGTGAGTAGACTTTGAAGGAAATGAAGATTCAGCTGGCTTGGTAGGATAAATATGTTCTGGCTAGCTTTTTCATATAACATTATGTATAAAAAATATATTAAAAAAAAATTAGGTTCTCCATTGAGGAGCCTTTTTCTTATTTTTGTTTCTTTACGCTCCACGTTGGCGAGCACTACGGGCTATAGCAAAGGTCTCGGACTTGTAAGTAGCCTAGCTGCACTGTGTGCACTCCCCCGGAGAGACATGTCACAACTCTCTGTCCTTGTTGAGACTGATTTTATGTTTGTTAGATCAGCCGGGTTTGCGGAAGTCTGCTTCTTCCTTTTTTTGAATGTGTTTTCTTGTTTTCCACAATGGTGGAAAATAAATGTGAATTTCATAATTGTGCAGTCACATATGATTTCTTGTTTTTTATTTGAATACGGGTACATCTCTGGAAAATATATGATTATTTTTAAAGACAAAATGAAGGGGTATCGTTATCCACATGGATAAATTGACCATAGTGAGTTATAATGTCCATGGACTAAACCATCCTATAAAAAGGAAAAAAATATTCAATCAGTTAAAGAAAATGCAATGTTCAGTTGCACTGCTACAAGAAACCCACTTATCCCAGGAAGAACACAAAAAATTAAAGAGGGAATGGGTAAACTTAGTGTATAGTTCCTCAAATGGGAAAAAAAGAGGGGTGGCGATTTTAATTAGTAAAGCTCTGGCCTTTAGTGTAGAGAAGGTGGTGCAGGATAAATTAGGAAGATATATCATGGTGGTTGGAAATGTTGGAGGAACTGAGATCTCCATTTTGAATGTATATGCTCCAAACGAATACGATCCAGTTTTCTTCAAAAATATCGCAAACATCATTTCAGACAATTCAAAAGGTATGTTAGTTATTGGAGGGGACTTCAACGCAGTGCAAGACGGAAAAAAGGACAGGAATCCAATAGAAAAAGGACCCCGAAGTCCAAAAACACATACAATGAATAATTTCATCTCTGAACTGGGACTTGTGGACCCTTGGAGAACCAAAAATCCTAAAGGGAAAGACTTCAGTTTTTTTTCTAATGTACACAACAGTTATTCAAGGATTGACTTTTTCTGTCTTCCTCAACAATACATGTATAAAGTAATGGAATGTCACATTGAACCTATAACTCTGAGTGATCATGCCCCAATAATACTGAAAATAGACTTAGGCATGTACTCTTTCTTCAGATATTGGAGGTTGAATGTATCTCTACTGAACAACACAGAAATAGTGGAGGAATTGAAAAAACAATTAAAAGAATACTTTGAGATAAATGATAACGGAGAAGTGAACCCGTCAATCTTATGGGAGGGAGCAAAAGCAGTTATAAGAGGGAAAATCATACAGATATCATCACAACTGAAGAGAAAGCGAATGGAGGAACAGTTGAGCTTAGAAAACAAGATAAAGCTCCTAGAAATGCAACACAAGAATAATAGATCAAGTATTAATGCCAAAGAACTTAAGGAGGAAAGAAAATCCTTGGATAAGCTTTTAACATACAAAGCGGAAGGAGCTCTACGTTTCTCCAGACAGAAATATTATGAGATGGGCAACAGAGCAAGCCGCCTCCTAGCTTTCCAATTACGCAAAGCTCAGGCCAACCGAACTGTCTCTAAGGTAGTACATTCAACATTGGCAAGAACAGTGTCTCAGCCCAAAGAGGTGGCAGATGCATTTGCATCATTTTATCAAAATCTGTATAAAGAACCCAAATCACAAAGAATAACAGAACATTTTAAAACCTTCCTAGCTAATTTAAACCTCCCAGAATTGTCCAAAGAAGTATCATTAAACATGGTTACACCAATTTCAGAAATAGAAATAAGGGATGCAATAAAAAGATTGAAAAACAATAAATCCCCAGGAGTGGATGGATTCTCTGGAGAATTCTATAAATGCTTCATTGATGATTTGGTGCCGATCTTAACCAGGGTGTTTAGATACGCTCTCTCCAAAAATGACCCCCCTGAGACATGGTCGCGGGCCATTATATCTGTGATTTATAAAGAAGGAAAGGACCCAACACTCTGCGAAGGATACAGACCTATTAGCCTGATAAGTAATGACCAGAAATTATTGACAAGTATTTTAGCACTAAGAATCCAAAAACATATTACAACGCTGATTAACCCAGACCAAACAGGATTCATTCCCAGCAGACAAGGAGCTAATAACATAAGAAGAACCCTAAACATTATTACCTGTGCTAAGAAAAATAAACAGACATCAATGCTCATAAGTTTTGATGCACAGAAAGCATTTGATACAGTGAATTGGGACTTCTTATACAAAACACTATCTGCAATGGGATTTCACCCAGAGTTTGTGAACTGGGTAAGGGTCATATATAAAAACCCAAAATCGTGTGTCAGAGTGAACGGTTGCTGTTCTGAGTTCTTCGATCTGCAGAGGGGGGTGAGACAGGGAGACTGCCTCAGTCCCTTGCTCTTTGCTATAAATATTGAACCCCTGGCAGCAGCTATAAGACAAAATAAGAAAATATATGGTATAAAGGATATGGGGAATATAGAACATAAGATATCTCTTTATGCAGATGATATCCTGACCTACATAAGTGATCCAATCAAAACTGTTCCTGCCTTGATGGACACTTTAAAAGAGTATGGCGAGCTCTCAGGCTATCAGATCAACCAATCCAAATCAGAGGCAATGATGTTAGTTGGACGATGGCCTATACAACTAACAGGAAGGCTCAACGCTCACTGGTCACAGGGATTTAGATACTTGGGAATTATGATTACAACAGATTTATCAAAACTATTCGAGGCAAATTATGGAAAATTGATGGGCCACATAAAAACAGACCTCACAAGATGGGAAATTTTACCACTCTCTTTGTTAGGAAGAATAGAAACGATAAGAATGAACATTTTGCCAAGATTGCTTTTTCTTTTTCAAACACTACCTATTTATGTACCAGCGACCACATTTACTGCACTGGACAAAAGGTTTTCTAAATTTATATGGCAAAGCAAACCACCAAGACTCAAACTTAGAAGACTACTATGTCCAAAAGACAACGGAGGCCTGAACATGCCTGACATGAAAAAATACTACTGGGCAGCCCAATTACGAGCAATGGTTGCTTGGGTATCACAAGAATCAAACACTATATGGGTAGGAATGGAACAAAGTGAATGCCCAGACACACCACTAGACTCACTCCCATTCCTGAATTTAGACCACCGTCGGAAAAATAAGATTACTAATATATGGGTTCAAAATACTTTAAAAATATGGTCAGCTGTGAGAAAAAAATTAAAACTCCCCATGACGATATCCAGAGCTATGACAATAGCAAGCAACTCAGAATTTCTTCCTGCTAGACTGGACAGAGGTTTTGAAAGATGGAGGGAGATGGGTATAGTGGTATTGGACCAGCTGTTCGAGGGAGGGGTAATGAAGTCATTTGAACAGCTTAAAGAGATATACGAGTTAACAAATCAAGACTTCTACAGATATTTACAAATAAGACACTATTTACATACACATCAAGAATGGGAAAAGCTCTGCTTACCACCATCCAAAATGGAACACTTCTTCATATTGGTAATTAAAGAAACAGTAAGAGCAAAGTTCATATCACATCTATATAGGATATTACAGGAAGAACTGAAGGAGAATAATTTAGATATTAAAGAAAAATGGGAAATAGAGATGAACATAACAATTTCTGATGAACAATGGGAAAAATCATGCGAGCAGGGACACAGAATAACCAATAGTCCAAACTGGAGGGAATTTGGATGGAAAATTAAAATGAGATACTTTAGAACTCCACTTATAATGTCTAAATGGAGCAACACTTCAGCACAATGTTGGAGGGGTTGTGGCAAGGTGGGAAACCACACACATATATTCTGGGACTGTCCAAAATTAACACAATACTGGCAAAAAATACAAAGGGAAATAAAAACATGTTTATTGATAGACATACCATTAGAATCTTCAAACTTTATTTTAGGGATACTACCAGATAATATTGAAGAAAATAGCCAGGCAAAACTATTGAGAGCCCTTCTTTTATTAGCAAATAAAGTAATAACAGCCTCTTGGCTGAAGCCACAGCCCCCCACAATAACCCAATGGAGGGACAGAATACAAGAAATGTATAGGATGGAATACCTCACTTCCCTATTGCAAATGAAAACAGATGTATTCAAAAACAACTGGTCCTCCATAGCTCTATACTTTCATTTGATATGAGCAGAATAAATAAATATATTTATTTTATTTTCTCTCTCTTTATTTTTTTTTATTTTTCAAGTAATGGACATCTACAGGCTATCATCCTCCTTTGTAATATATTCTGGATGTAATGACATGTGAGATGTACTGTGTGTGTTGATAATGTAATTGTTTAAAACTCAATTCTGATATACCTGGATCTTGGAGGCTTGGGCCCGCGGCATCCATGGACAGTTAACCCCCACAAACAAAAGACTTGTACCCTAGGTAACGTTAAAAATGACCAGATATGATGTAATGTATGACTGTATTTGATAAAAGGAAATAAAAAGAAGTTCAAAAAAAAATAAATGCAGTCTAATAAACTCTGGAATGATCAAACAAACACTAAGTTACTTCATGTACTTAACAGGTCCTTATAACTGATGGGTGTTTATTAGTTAAAGTGAGAGCAGGTCAGAGTGGAGGAGGACACAGAAACTCCAGCTCGGTACAAACCAACTGCAGCTTCTGCTCTGATCATTGACCAGCAGTGACCAGAGAAACTCAGTGTTTTCACTGCTGCCACTGTTTTTCAACAAAGTCACTGACCGGCTGCTTTAAGTGAACAGGCACTTGCCTGTGCTGGAGGTTTCTTCCAGTTAATAAGAAAACTTTTTTTCTCTCTCCACACTAAAGCGCTTGCTCATTGTGGGAAGTATTGGGTTTCCCTACAATTTTTAAGGTCTTGTTTTAAGTGCTTGGAGATTTATATACGCTATACAAATGTAATTGCTAAGTCAGTTACATTTTACAGCAGGCTTGAGAAGAGTAACCATTGGATGCAGCATTGCTAGAATCCTGATCCTATTAATCCTGATGAACCTCTAACAACTTAAAAGGATTCAGGGAACAGACTTTACAGTCTATTTTCAGGGTTGAAAACATTCTTGTGTGCTGAAAAAACTTATAAGATGAGGATGAATTTCCTCTTCCAGTTACTCGGCATCTATTGCAATTCTGTCCATCCTGGGAGAGGGAACCGTCCGATGCAAGATGTAAACGTTTGTTTTTCCTGACGGACTGTTATGGACAGTGTGGATTTTGCAACTTGTTTAGCCCTATGAGACATATTGTGATTTGTGAATATGGGCTATTCAAATATAATTTGATTGATTGATTGATTGTTCAGGGTTTAAGTTAGTATATCTAAACCAATCTGCAGGAAAAGTCAACACCCTAGCTCAGACTGAGGGTTATCTTTAATGCAGTGTTCAAAGCATTAACTGCCTAAGCCGGTCTATAATCTGTAGCGCTAAGGCCATGTGTATGAAACAGCATTGTCAAAGCATGGTGGCAGATTGTGATTTACAAATACAAAATTGAATTAGTTGACTAATACCAATTCACAGATTACCAAAGCTTTTCATCAAATTATTATTCTATATTGTAGCATGATGGGCTTTGTGGTTATAAAATCATATGATATGTATTAATTATGTAAATGTTAACGTATTTTAGAGCAGAATCCAATATATTTGAATTCAAAAGTGAGTCCTTCTGACGTAATAAAACAACAGAAACAACCTTACATGCCTCCATGACACTTGGATGACACCACATGAGCAGTATGGAGGCATGTTATGTTTTTTCTGTTGTTTTATTATGTCTGAGGCTTTGGTCACCAATTACCTCTTTTGTATTTGGTTCGGCCCTAAAACTGTTTACCCCTGAGACTCCTAAAGTGTTTTGTAGACTCAAACACTTCACCCACCTCTCTGTCGGCTTAGTGGTTAGTAGATAATGACTGAATTTTCATTTCTGGGTGAACTACTCCTTTAAGGCACTACCTTTCATCATTAAAACCACTCAAGTTCACATTTTAATTATAAGATTACTTTATGAAACATAATAATCATCCCTTGTTGCTGTGAATTATCATCTAACATCAGTTTATTTCTACTCAGTGGAAAGCGTACATTTTCTGCCTGCAAGTAGCTCTGTCCATCAGTGTTATTGGTTATAACAACAGTGCACGGACAAAGCAACAGTGAGAATCTTGGGTTGAGCAATACAGCACAATATCTGCTAAAGTCGTCACTAAAATAGTGACGAATACATTTTAGGAATCGAATTACGGCTACAATTATGAATACATTCATGGATAAAAACAGTAACAATGAGGTAACAGGAATTTCTAGACTCATGATCATTCAGTTTGTAAACAGGCCATTAGGCACCACTTTAAATTATAAATTGACTGTATTTATATCACGCTTTCTTTTCTTAAAGACCACTCAAAGCGCTCTACATTACAGTTTTGCCATTCACCCATTTACACACACAATCATTCAATGTATATATATATATATATATATATATATGTGCTGCACTTTCTCAATCATGCTTCACTTAAACACTGTAGTCGTCCTAGTATCTATCCCAAGGAGCTAGAGATGAAGAAACAACTTTCTGGTTAGTGAATGACCTATCGTATCTTCTGAGCCACTACAGTTGCTTAGTGTACTGTCAGCAACATTCAAAAGTGAGTTCAACTGCAATGGTTCCTATAACATGTGATTGTATAGTAAAATTATAAGCAAGCACAATTACAATTACTCCTAATAAGGTATTTTTTGTTTTCTTAATTCATCTGACATCACACCCCTGTCCCTTTTTTTGGGATATGTTAAGCTATTATGATACCAAAGTTATTACTGACCTAACAGCTCCAAGGTGCAATGTTGTAATTATTGCACATTCATGACTCTTGATTGTCTTATAAACTTGGAGCACAGTCCCTACAAGTTGGCATTTCGACCTCACTGTTTTCCAGATACAGCATGCTTAGGCTCAGAATATTAACAGTTAAAAATGTATCACTGTTTATGATGTGTAGATTGATAGAAGAACACAGAAAACAAATACTGTGGGTGATATAGTTATAATTATCAAAAGAAAGATTATGTCAAATGAAAAAGTAGATTAGCTGAAACATTACAAATGTTCAATTCCAAATAGTAAACTGCACATGCATATAGCATTTTTTTACTTCTACTTAACTACTTATTATACAAATTTCAATTATTTCCCTTTATCCTTGCCATGAGGAGTTTCATCACTGATGTTTCCCTTTTCACTTTTATCTAAAATTTCACTTATTTCTTTGTTACAATACATATTTCGCACTCTCATTTTACAAAACTTTATATTTCCTTTTCCTTCTAACTTCATGTTTGGCCTTATATTTATTCATGGGTAATACAATAATAGTCTCTTTATTTTTACCATTTAATTTTAATTATGACCAAAACATTTTTCAAACACCACTGTCTACAGATATTAAAATGTTAATATCTTACCATTGTGCTGTAGTTAGTAATGCTGGACAGCATTTGGACTGTATTAGCTCTGTTGTTGGGACGTCTGATGGTGACTGCCGAATTGGAAACTATGGTGTTGAGGGTCTTAGTGTGAAGGATTCTGTGAGAGAACAGACCCTGCGCTTGGTTGTCTTCATTTGGATCAAGTTGTGAGGACATCTCCAACACAGACACAGAGTACTGTCGTAGATTCTTCCTGCGCTGGTGTGGCAGGCTGCTCAAACAGGCTGGAGGTTTCACTAGGTCTGCAATAAATGCTTTCTGGTGACCACGCTGGCGTGAAGGAGCTCCATTTGGGTGGACTGTCATTGACACAGATGTTTTTGAATTCTGGGCCATGCTCTCCCCTTCCCTTTCAGAATCTGAGATGGTAAACTTGGTGCACATTATATCGGCGTTGAGGCTGTGGGAGCGCTGTCGAGGGTTGGGCTCCCAGAAGTCAGAGCTATGTCGGTTTGCCACACAGCTCTGCTGAGTGCAGCTAAACATCATCCAGTATGGAGGACAGGACGGCAGCAGTCCTGATGAGGAGGAAGAGAACTGAGGCCGATGATGACTGGTGACGCCACTTTGCAGCCCTGTTAGCACCCAGTTCTCCAGGCAGAAGTCATACTGTTACATGGAGAAACAAAATATTAGAGATAGTCACTTAAGTTATAGGTTTCTGAGGTCCACTATGAAGCTCTCTTTATACGTCCATAATTCTTTCTCAACTGTGACATTAGTCATGTTAGTTTATCTGTTGGTAAAGTACGGTTCAAAACATTAAAACACACGTTGCAGGGATTAATATGGAACCTCATGTTATAGCCATGTTTATATGATTATCACGTAGTTTACTTTCTTTGTTAAGGCCTCTGTATGCTTCTCCGAGTCCGTCAAGGACGGACGGACGGATCGGACGGACACTTTTTGATTTATAGTCGTGCGAGCCTTTTTGTACTGAAAACAATTCACCGCCAGACCGTTAGGTGGCGCAACGGAAGACGAGCTTAGAGAAGCCTACCTCATGAGGTGTGTAGAAGAAGTCCACGCTGGTTTGTTGACGTCCTGCCGGCATGTTATACACAGCGATCGATGGCAACTAACAGACATAGGCTGTTGATGGCCGACCGTTTTTGCTTAAGTAAAGTGACACCCTGCGGGTCATAATGTTTATATGATCGTGTCTTAGCGCAGCGGTTCCCCGGTCTTGTTTCCGAACTGCGTTGCTATTTCCACAGCTTGAAGCTACACGGAGCTAGCTCCCCCCCCCCGTAGAACCGTAGTTGTGTTTGGGTTTATTGCGCTATAGGGAAGGAAACAGGAAGTTTGCGGTCCGGAAATGTCGTTAGCTGACCAATCACAGCCAAGGGCTATCCGTAGGCTCTCCGCCATGCCGATGTGAAGTTAGAAAAATCAGAAGTGCACGAAAAGCTCTCCGAGGCGCTCGGAGTGGGCATTTCTCTGTCCGTGTCCATCTGTTTTTGAATAAACGGAGAAGCATACAGAGGCCTTAAGGCTGTCAAAATGAACGCGCCCCCCTTCCCTAGAGCGGACCGTATCACGTCGCTTGGGGGGGGGGCAGCGTTCTGAGGGACAGCTGGCAGGTCAGGGGTGAGTTGGGCACCGTCTTGTGTCTAAACTGAGAAGTACAATAAAGTGGGCCATAGTCCATTACATTACAATTCATTTAGCTGACGCTTTTATCCAAAGTGATTTACAATCAGTGCATTCAAGTGTACCCGAGGGTACAAACCAAGAACAACAAGAATCAAGAAAGTACCGCTGTGGCCAAAAGTTTTGAGAATGACACAAGTATTTGTTTTCAGAAAGTGTGTTGCTTCCGTATTTTTAGATCTTTTGTAAGATGTTACTATGGTTTACTGAAGTATAATTACAGGCATTTCATAATTGTCAAAAGATTTTATTGACAATTGCATTGAGTTCATGCAAAGAGTCAATATTCGCAGTGTTGACCCTTCTTTTTCAAGACCTCTGCAATTCACCCTGGCATGCTGTCAATTAACTTTTGGGCTACATCCTTACTGATGGCAGCACATTCTTGCATAATCAATGCTTGGAGTTTGTCAGAATTTGTGGGTTTTTGTTTGTCCACCCGCCTCTTGAGGATTGACCACACCTTCTCAATGGGATAAAGGTCTGGCGAGTTTCCTGGCCATGGACCCAAAATGTTGATGTTTTGTTCCCTGAGCCACTTAGTTAACACTTTTGCCTTATGGTGAGGTGCTCCATCATGCTGGAAAAGGCATTTTTCGTCACCAAACTATTCTTTGATGGTTGGGAGAAGTTGCACACGGAGGATGTTTTGGTACCATTCTTTATTCATGGCGGTGTTCTTAGGCAAAATTGTTAGTGAGCCCACTCCCTTGGCTGAGAAGCAACCCCACACAGGATTGGTCTCAGGATGCTCCCAGGAACGCTCCTCCGGTCCATATCCCTCCCAATCCACGAGATACTGGAGACCCCTACCCCGTGGTCGGGACTTAAGTATCATATTAATGGTATGAGCCGGACCCCCATCAATAAGCCTGGTGGGTGGTGGGGGCCTGGAGGTGGGCTGAAGTTGGCTTTCGTTGACGGGTTTGGTCTTTGATGGACCCTCATCGACCGGGGAAGGTGATGGCGGACTGCAGCCGGATTGATGATCTGGGCGATCGGAAATGGTCCCACGAACCGCGGGGCCAATTTCTTTGAATCCACCCGGAGAGGAAGGTCACGTGTAGACAGCCAAACCCTCTGACCGGTGATGTAATGAGGAGCCGGGATGCGGTGTCGGTTGGCCCCCCTCTGGTACCGGTCAGAAGAGCGTAAGAGCGCAGCACGGGCCTGCAACCAGGTACGACGACAGCGCTGTATAAAGACCTGGACCGAGGGCACCCTGGCCTCCTGCTCCTGTACAGGGAAAAGTGGAGGCTGGTATCCTTGAGAACATTGGAACAGTGATAGTCCGGTAGCAGAACCCGGCAGGGTGTTGTGCGCATATTCAACCGACAGGAGGTGCTTCGACCAGGAAGAAGCACCTCAAAGCTGTTTCCATCTCTTGTTTTATCCTCTCAGACTGACCATTTGATTGAGGTTGAAACCCAGAGGATAGGGTGACCTTGGCTCCCAGCATGCTGCAGAACTCCGTCCAGAACCGAGAGGTGAATTGTGGGCCCCTGTAAGAGACAATGTCAGTAGGGAGACCATGCAGGCGAAAAAGGTGTTGTAGCATAGGTTCTGCTGTTTCCTTGGAAGATGGTAACTTGGGTAATGCGATGAAATGGGCCGCCTTGAAGAATCTATCGACAACAGTTAAAATAGTAGCGTTACCGTCTGAGGTCGGAAGTCCAGTGAAAGAAGTCTAGGGAGACGTGTGACCATGGACGATGGGCGATGGGTAGTGGTTGGAGCAGGCCAGAAGGAGCGTGATGAGCACTCTTATGCTGAGAACAAACCAGGCAGGCTGCGACAAACTCCTTGGTGTCCTCCTCCATGGAACCCCACCAGAAGCGTTGCTTCAACAGAGCTAGGGTGCGTCTGACCCCTGGGTGGCAGGCAAGGCGAGAAGAGTGCCCCGACTGGAGAACCTGAGAGCGGAGGTTATAAGAAACAGACGATTTGCAGGACAGGCACTGGGTGCTGGGAGATCCGCCTGACCCTGCCTCATCTTATCCTCGATGTCCCATGTGACAGCGCCGATGACCACCTTGGATGGTAGGATACTTTCCGGTACTAAGGGACCACCGTCAGACTGGAACTGCCTGGAAAGAGAATCAGGCTTGACATTTTTAGACCCTGGGCGGTAAGAAAGAGAACAAACAAAACGGTTAAAGAAGAGAGCCCATCTGGCTTGGCGGGAACTCAACCGCTTGGCTGACCGAACATATTCCAAGTTCTTGTGGTCAGTCCGGACCACAAACGGTTGCTCCGCCCCCTCCAGCCAGTATCTCCACTCCTCCAGAGCCATTTTGACCGCCAACAACTCTCTATTCCCCACGTCATAATGCTGTTCGGCCGTTGACAATTTTCGGGAGAAAAAGGCACATGGGTGCATCTTCTGGTCCCCTGCCGACCGCTGAGACAGAACTGCTCCTACCCCGGAGTCTGATGCGTCCACCTCCACCGTGAACTGACGCACTGGATCTGGAAACACCAGAATGGGAGCAGACGAGAACCTTGCCTTTAATTCATTGAATGCATTGTTGGCAGCAGTGGACCACTGGAAGGAGAGTCTCGGGGAAGTGAGAGCAGTTAGCGGAGCCGCCACCGAACTATAGTTGCGGATAGGGTTAGCGTCTATAAAAATTGGCGAACCCCAGGAACTGCTGCAGCTTCCTCCTAGTGGTTGGGATTGGCCAATCAGCCACCGCTTTTACTTTCGCAGGGTCCATCAGGATCTGACCAGGCCTGAAAATAAACCCTAGAAAAGTGACCTCAGAGGCATGAAACTCACACTTCTCAGCTTTTACGAACAGCTGATTTTCTAGGAGCCTCTGGAGGACACTCTGGACGTGCTGAACATGTTCCGATTCTGATCTGGAAAATATCAGAATATAGTCCAGGTAAACAAAACAAAAAAAAGAGGGTCTTTCAGAGCCAGGTAGTCAGTCCAAAGCAAAAAGAACCGCCAAGGGGCAGGCAGAAGAGAAGTCCGGGGAGAAGCAGGCAGGTCACGGTGGAGCTCAGGCAGGAAAGGAATTAAACGCTGGAAGGATTAGGTACGAGCACACTAAACGATCTGGCAGAGGGCAAGGGGAACAGGCTACAGATATAGAGGAGAGACTAATGACTAGAGATGAGACGGATACTTGGCTGAAACGAGTATCCGGTACGGATAAAGCACTTTTGCCGATCACGAGTATTATACGAGTTCTACGAGTCATTATCTGTGTTCGGGCTGAATGAAAATCCTCACACAGCGTCACAGCGCTCCTCCCCTTCACACACCGCTCTGCTCACTCACTCACAGAACAGCTCTTTGTCTCTCAGTCACTCAGGTTCGCGGGTCTTTCCCGTTAACGTTTAGGGTTTATTCAGCTTGAAGTTTGTTTTTATTTCAGTTTGTACTTACTTATTAACCAGTAGAGTTCTGTTAAACGTGGGTTCGTTCAGACGTGGTGCTGGTAGAAAGCGACTCGCGTTGCGACTCTGCCTGTCGGAGATTTTTTTTTGTGGCACGTTCGCGTGACTAGGTTTAGTAAGACGTGAATGATATTCGTTCACAAGTAATAATTACATGTTTCGTTATTTTAACTTTTTTGTATTTTACTTACAGTTCAGTGCAGCGTAATTATTTGCATTGATAATTAAATGCCAGTGTGAAAATAAATGACCATTTAAAATCATCCAAACTGACGGGCATTTATTTGAGTTCTTGTGATAATATTGCCCCGGCTGTTCAGATGTGGCTGTGATTGCCCTGGACTTCGTAACCGGTCTTCCCCCGTCTGAAGGTAATACTGTGGTCCTCACAATAATTGACAGTTTCTCCAAGGCTGCTCATTTCATTGCCCTGCCCAAACTAGCCACTGAGCCATGGTCCTTGAGTGCTCGGCTCATAACACTCTCCCTAACGCCTCCTCTGGGATGTCTCCCTTCCTCTGCTCTCTTGGCTATGAACCCCCTCTGTTCCCAGATCAGGAGGCCGAGATAGTTGTCCCTTCGGTCCAGACCAATATGCGCAGCTGTTGTGGCACTTGGAGGCGTGCTCGTGCTGCCCTACTCTGCTTCCTCCAGGACTCAGGCCCAGGCCAACCGTCGTATTACCCCAGTGCCCGCTTATGCTCCAGGGCACAGGGTATGGCATATCTCCAGGGATCCACCTCTCTAAGTAGACTCAGGGAAGCTTGCCCCCCGGTATATGGCTGTTTGGGGTAGCGGCTGTGGTAAACCCCTGTGCTGTCTGGTTGAAGCTCCCTGCGTCCTTTTATAGGATTCACCCCACCTTTCATGTGTCCAAGTTTAAGCCTTTTCAGTCCAGCCACCTATCTACCTGATGCTGCCCCCCCTCCCCTCTGGATGGTGGACAGTGGTCCCGTTTACACTGTGCGGCGCATGCAGCGCCAGGGGCGTGGCTTCCTCAAACCTGGTGGACTGGGAAGGTTATGGCCCTGAGGAAAGCTGTTTGGTCCCCCCGCGTGACATCTTGGATCCCTCTCTCAATACTGACTTTCACCCCGACCGGTTCCAGAGGGCGCCGGGTGGCACAACCGCAGCAAAGGAGGCGTAGACAACCTAGAGAAGGTGATCAGAACATACAGCTGTAGGAGGATGACCGCGCGCTGGCCCCTGGTTGTCTTTCACAACATTATCGACGTCTCTTCCTACAACGCCTTCGTGATATGGAGAGAGATCTACACAGACTGGATGCCGGGCAAGCTGAACAAGTGGAGGGGGTTCTTAGAGCAGCTGGGAAAGGCTCTCACGACTCCGTTCATCGAAACGAAGATGTATCCTTTATTTTTCTTGGACCGCAAGGTGGCGTCCATCACCGGTGCGGAAGGCGGGGACCAGTTGGAGGGGACCGGGTACAGCTGTCGGCGGCAGCGACTCTGGACGCGTGTCGGGCCCTTCTCGTGGATCACCTCAGCTATGGCGCCCGCTGGGGAACCCTCCGTTCGCGCGGGGGGCCCCCTCCGGCGGTGTGCCTAGCAGCTGACTTAGAACTGGCTCATTAAAAGATAAGAGTAATAAAGGGCTGAAATAATTTTAAATAGCGCTTTTTAATATATTTAGAAATTATATTACTAACTTTATGTATTATATGTACTGTGTTAGGCCATAGAGTTTCATTTTGTGTCCTTTTGGTTGTTGGTGTTTCCCAGGATTTTGTAAATGTAAAAAAAGGTCCCGCGGCTCAAAAAAGGTTGAAAATCACTGCTCTATTGTTTGTAGTGCGGGAGGTTATTTGGCAGAAAACCACAGGGCACACTGGACCTACTTAGAGAAAACTGTAAAGAAAGTTCAAGCCCCAGTAAGAATGAAATTCAGTACGTTCTGGACCTGCGATCAAAACTCCACACACTTGGACAATTATCACGTGAGAATTTGCTCCATGTAGGTCAACAGCGCCTATACAATAGAGGAGCCAGGCTGAGACAATTCACACCAGGATAGAGGGTACTTGAATTGTTGCCCTCTTCTCACTCTAAATCATCCGCCAAGTGGTAAGGGCCCTTCGTGGTCACACGGCGAGTTGGGGATGTTGATTATGAGGGTTGTGCGGCCTGACAGGGGTGGAGCTACACAAATATACCACCTCAACCTCCTAAAAACATTGAGAGAGGCCGAGCCCGTCTCTCTGGTGTCGCTGGTGAACGAAAGAGATGAGTTAGGGCCTGAGGTACCAAATTCCATCAATCAAACCTCGCTCCATTGTGATGACCCTATCTCCCTGGGCCAGAGAGTGGAGATCGCCATGTTGCAGCAGTGTTTTGCTGACGTTTGCACAAAACGTATACATACTTCATGTTGAGATTTACCCTGGGATTATCACTTCCTGAACACAAAAAAATTGTTGATTGGCGAGAATTGGCAGCAATGCTCGAGATGGGGGTAATAGAAGAGTCCAACAGCACTTGGTGTAACCCAAGGTTCTTGTAGCCAAAAAGGATTGATCTATACGGTTCTGTGTGGACTACATCAAGGTGAACAATGTTTCACGTTGTAATGCATATCCAATTCCCTGGGTCAAATATGTTTTTACCACAATGGATTTGACCGAAGCCTACACACAGATTTCCCTGTTTCCAGAGTCTAAGGAGAAAATGGCCTTCCCCACTCCGTGCAGGTTCTATTCTTCGCACTTTCGTTTGGGTTGTTCGGGACCCCCGCACCACGCCTCATTTACCGTGTGCTGAGTCCACACGCTGTGTATGCTGCCACCTACCTGGACAACGTCATTATTCACAGTGGCAACCAGGGAGGAGCAAGTGCAGCTGTTGGCCACGTTGCTGGAGTTATTAAGGCAGGCCGGGTTCACGGCCAACCCCGAAGAAGTTTGCATTTGGATGGAGGGAAGTTTGATATCTGGGGTACCACTTGGGCGGCAGGCAGGTGCGCCCTCAGGTGGACAAAACCTTAGCCATCGCAGCCTGCACATGCCCAAATCCAAAAACGAGGTGAGACGGTTCTTGGGATTGAGGGGTTACTGCAGGGGGTTAATCCTTGTGTTTGTCGACTTGATCAGCCCACTGACCAATCTGACCCGCTGAGGTGCCTTTGATCCTGTCCAGTGGTGCAACCAGGCATTTGAGAGAGTGACACATGTCCTCTTTGGGGAACCACTTCTCCACACCCTTAAGTTCTCATTCCCCTTTATCTTGCAGATAGATGCGTCGTAGAGGAGGCTGGGGGCTGTTTTGGTTCAGCAACTAAGAGGCGTCAACCGACCGGTTCTGTCGACACCTTACATCATTACCTTCTGGGACACCCATTCACCCTCGGTTCAGACCATGCTCTGCTGATCACTGGTATTTGTCCTAGCAACCCTTTAAATTCAAGGTGATCTGTACAGTAGGCTTGGGGCGCAGAGTGTTCCATGTCAACTAATGAATCTCTCCTGTTTATCAGCAGTAGCGTGCAGGGGCAAGGGCCCCCAGAGAAGAAGGAGACAAGGACTGGCAAGAGAGCCAACATGTATATATGTATTTTTATCGGTCTGCATAGAGAGAAAGTACAGAAAACATTACTATACGGGTTTGTGCGTTTTGAGGGTGATCTACAAAAATGTATTGCTTAAATGATAACAGGTGCAAACATGGTAGAGTCAGCAGTATTTGTTAACTGTTTTCCGCGATGGAACATTACGGAGAGCAGAGTGACGAAAAGCGAAATGTAATGCCATGCAATGGAGATAAATATAACTCAAAGAGAATGATATGGGAGAGTATTTGCGAGAAAGTAAATGCTTATGGTGAATTAAAAAGAACAACCAATGAATTTAAGAGAAGATGGTAGAACATAAGAAGAAGAATTAAAAAGAAAAAAAAGCTAATAATAAAACCAGGGCAAATAATACAGGTTGGGGGCTGGTGGAAGAGATGCCTAAATATTGAGCAGCAGGTGCAGTTCACGATTTGTTCCACGAGCGCTCAAGCGTGACATGCGGGCCTTTTATAGCACACCAGGCAGCACGTCAGCACTGCATCTGGTCTGACGATGGCCATAAGTGCCCTGGAAAGAGAGACCGAAGACGGGGTACAGGCAGTGGTGAGGTATTTGTAAATCACAATGAGTGTGCTAAATTAAAGTAGTTGCATCTGCTCTTCCCAATATTTTGCGCATTCGGGTAGAAAGGCCAGATATTGCATATTCATTAAGGCAAACTTACTAAATGGAGAGCGAGTGTTATTCTGCAAGCAATCCTCAGTGCCCACCATTAGTAGATCAGCTTGCATGTTTTTTTTATGGGTGAAGTCAAGTTTGCACACGTTTCACACACACAAACCTTTAGTAGATCAGGCCCTAAGTGTTTATTTTGACTGTACAAATTTGAATCAGATTTATTCCATTGTTAGGTCAAGCTTCTTTCAGATTTATAGCTAAGGTAAAGGCCTATCTCCCATCTAAACATCTAGATAGGGTGCCCCATGCCTTCATAACCTCTCAATCTGATAACCTGCTATTCTTGTATGTGGGCTTAAACCAGTCATCCATTCAATGCCTGCAACTAGTCCAAAATGATTCTGCCGGCCTCCTGACAGGAAAGAAAGAGGGACCATAATACACCTGAGTGGTGCTCCCTCCACTGAATTTCTGTTTGTAAGAGGATTTAAAAAATTTTTTGTTAACTTTTAATCTCTTAATGAACGGGCAACGCCTTAACTAGCTGAACTCATTTATGTTCACACTCCAGTTAGAGAGCTGAGGTCAGCAACTCAGCTGCTCCTAGATTTGCCAAAAACAAAGCTCTTTGCTCTCACCAGAGGTTATCAATCCTTTGCAATACACTGCACGAAAAGCCACATATTTTTCTGAAGCTGGAACCCCACCTCAATTCCTTGCAGTTGTCTGTGCTGTCTGCAGGTTCCTGTGAACAGTTGTTCACCTGAACTTCCACCGAAATTTACAGGGGTATTAACTGACACAAATTCTTCTTTTCATGCAGTGGTAGCTGCCCCAAACTTGTGGAGCACCTTACCACTCCATGTTATTATTTTATATAATATATTACTTATTGCAGTTTTCTTGTTATACCTTTTACTTTTTAAACTACTTTGGTCTACCAAGTTGTTTAAAATGCTATATAAATTATAAGTTAACATTGATAAGTTAACACAAAATTACTATAATTTAAAATAAACGGCTGGTTTCAACCATTTCATAAAGATGATAAAGCTGGGGGTCTTGCATGACCTGGACCAAGGTGGCTGAGAAGCTTAAAGCTTCACACAACCGAACGCAAACTTCGAAACACCAATGCGCCGAAGCTTTTGAGTACACAGAGTTAACATTTCAAAACCTTCTGTGTGAGATTATCACCCGGGCACGCATAGATACACAAAGATACCTACTGCTACTACCTCTCTGACGACAGAAGCTAGCAACATGGCTAGTTTAGCTGATATGCTCACAGAGTTGAAGTCCCTCTGCACGGACTATAACCATTGTCCAATGTGGTAAACTCAGTTCTGGCGAATAAACATTCACTCTAGAGCGAGTTCATTGCACGCTGGTCCTGGCCAAACCAAAACAGATTTGAGCATTTTTTTCTGCTTTCTAAAGTACCAGGATAAGGAATTTGTCTATCGCGAAGCAAGGCCGCGAGAAATCAAGCATGACGGGGCCAAGCTTTCTTTCTCTGAGGATTTGTCTGCAGAAACGGTCGCAGGATTTCAACATAATCCTTGTCAAAGGAGAGTGCTGCACAAGTCGAAATTGCATTGGTTCTATAGAGAAGACGAATAGGGGTTTACATTAAAGGCCGATGTATGCAATTCCGAGTTCATTACGGACTATTTTTCATTTATGGTTTTCCGAAGGCTGTTGGTAACGAAAACAATTCACCGCCAGAACAGTAGGTGGCACAACGTTTTTTTTGTCGAAGACGAGCTTATAGAAGCCTACCATGTGACGTGTTTATATGTAGAATAATTCCACGTTTGTTTATTTATCTCCTCCCGGCTTTCCTCACACACAGTGTTAGAGCTGGAGATGCTTGACATGGAAGAGGACTTGCTTGGCACAAGCTTATAGAATCGTAGTTGACTCTTAACACGCGGATAAAGGACATTTTTAGCTGAAATAAAGGGACACCCAGCGGGTAAAAATGCTTATGTTATCGTTTCTTAAAGCAGCGGTTCCCTGGTCTTGTGTCCGAACTCGGAAATGCTGTCGTTAGCGGACCAATCACAGACAAGGGCTATCCCCAGGCTCTCTTAATTTCCGACGTGTAGTTAGAAAAATCTGAGGTGCACGAAGAGCTCTCCGAGGTGCTCGGAGAAGGGCGTTCCACGGCGGCGTAGCCATTCCCATATGTCCGTTTCCGTTAAAAGGAAGTAGCATATATCGTCCTTAAGATAGAAGACATTATGGTGGTTTGGTTTCATGTTGTTCATACCGCTGTTTTTTCCCATTCCAGTGTGTGATATATTTGTATGTACAGTATGTATATGGTTTTGGCAGGATCAACAAAAATTAATCACTTTACTAAAAATATTATCTATGGATAAAACAAAGTCAGATATTAAGATTACTTGTTAGTATTTTAAGGGCTTAGAAATTGACTAAACTGAATCAAGTAATAAATCTGATATACCTTCATTCAGAAAAGATGGCCACGCCAAGTTATTTATGCTTCCTATAATAATAATGCTTGAGGTGTTGCCATCCTTAGACACAAGTCAATTCCATTTCAAATCACAAAAATTATGCGAGATCCAAATGGGAGATATATTATTATACAGGTGAGCCTTATTTCACGTAAAATGTATTTCATTCATATTTGTTGTCCTATCGTTGACACAAGCATCTTTTTCAAGCACTCCCACTTCCATTACCAAGTTACTTCATTAAGAAACTCAAAAGTATATTTAGCTTAAGTTATTATATGTACCTTATGAAGGAAGAGGACTTCAGGTCCCTAACCTTAAGTGGAACTATTGGGCTATAATGTCTTATTCATCCACACCACCTGCTTGAGGGAATATTGGACAAAAATCTGCTTCAGATTTGCACATATAGCAATATCTATATTCCTTGGAAATTAAAATACTGAAAAAGCAGACAAATAATCCTTTTGTAAAAAACACAATATCTGTTTGGAATGCAGTACACCTGTATGTTGGAGAAACGATAACTTTGTCACAACTTAATCCTATCTGGAGAAATGGACAATTCACACTTGGTAGATTGGATGAGGGTTTCAATTTATGGTTTCTTATATTTGAACAGGTATCAAATTCCTCAAAAACATTTTTTCATATATTTGCAAAAATAAGTTTCATAGCATAAAACTGTAAGACAATAAGGACCACACACTCCACTATCAGTTATTGAGGAAGTTACGCTTAATAATTTGGATATTAGGAGACACATTTTGAGATCTTATAACCTTTTGGCTTGGAGAACAGACACACAAGAAGATATTAGTGAAGATTTGGAAAGGGCATGTCTAAAAGCTAAAAAAAAACCTGTGGTCTGTGTTTAGATTCAGATGTTTTGGGGAAATGTAGTTAAATGTTTATCCCGGTTGGTTCAAAGTAATATTGAGGCCAAAAATATGTATACTGGGAATCCAACCTGAGGACTCTAACAGTACAATGAGCAAACAAAAATAATTTGACTTCTCCATGCAAAGAGAATGATTGCTTTATGTTGGAAAAATGTAAGACCACAATAAGTTGAAATGTGCAAAGTGAGCTGGAGAGGTTGACATATTCGAGGGCATCACCCCAGGGGCGCCTTCCAGGTGCGCTGTTTTACAGATCAGCATCAAGCATTGTTATTTACAGAACTGCGTCATAGGTAGATAGCTAGGTACTAATGCAACATATCCTTAGAAAGCTAAGATTCTTCTGATTCCACTGATGTAAACCATGTCAAAATCCGATCACCAGAGCCGGTACAATCAACGTCTCAGTCAGACCAGAAGTTGAAAAAAATACGATCTCAAAGTCAACGCGACTCATCATATTAATCCACAGATCGATAACATTCCGAAAAAACAGTGTTGGTACATAGCCAAAGGTCCAGACGATCCAATCCAGTAACATAATCAGTCCAAAACACACTATTACATCAAAGAATAGCCACTGTCAGCTGTTGCATAATGTCAGCGCAGCCACCTCCTCCGTGTAAACTTGGACTTACTCTCACTCCTAATTTCTGTTTGCATGTAAACAAAGATCTCAAAATGGTGGATAGCCATATCCTATTGTTTCAAGTGAGCTATCAATCTAAACTTGACCCAATCGGAGCTGGCATGGGCTGGCATGGGCTGTCAACAGCCTGCAATAGCCAACGAGGCACCTTGTTGTTGGAAAGAGCCTGCCCCTCTTCTGACATGTGAAGGCTGAGCCAATTGCAACCGATTGTTCTGATGACTGGCGTATCGTTTAGCCAATGAAATTTCCCAAATAATGATATGCTTTTTGACGGGGAAAAAAAAGGAGACACCCCGCAAATCGTGGCGCAACAGTGTCCAGCTGGTCCCAGAGCACCGTGCGTAAGTGTTTCGTCCCCGTCGTGACTTCTACATGTTGCTAAAATATATGAAAGATGTTTATTTGTATAAATTTTAAACCATATGACCGGTTTTGTCTCCTTAAAAGTATGGTTTTGGAGTCTCGAATTGGCCTTTGTGGTAAAACGCCTAGACATGCGCTTAGGAAAAAATCTGTCTTTCTGAGGTATTGTTATCAAATTTGAACTTGGGCTACAAGGCTTCATGCTAGGGTCCCATTGTGTTTTGCAGCTCATAAGTCCCAGCTAGAGTCATCTGCAGGCATCTGTTTATTAAAAAATATTCAGGCGGAAATAAAAACCTTGTACTTCACTATGTGCCAACTGCTATTACTCAATGCCATTAGCACTTAGAGTGTTACCTTTCAAAAGAGACCAAGATCATGCATGAACTCCAAATGCTTCAAGAACAGCTTTCAATTTTATTTGGGTATTCCTCAGACAGGCGTTTTAGGACAATCTCACCCGCCTCTTAAGAGGAAGTAAGCAGAAAGAATTTGTTTGTATCAGGGGTTCATATATGTCCTTCCTGGCAGACGAAACATGTATTACTGGGTGAAAAGGAAATTTTATATAGGTAACATTGAATGATTAATCATGCCTTTTTATAACTTTTTGTTATTATAATTATATATATATATATATATATATATATATATATATATTCGTTCTTTTGATGTTCATGTATTGATATACACTTGAAAATTCAATACAAATATTGTTTTAAAAAAAAGCCAGGCAAAACTGTAAGCACAACTACAGCAGCAAAGAAGGGGGAGTGTATGTACTTTTGTAAACAGCGTGTGCTTGTAGAAAAGTTTTATGTTTACAGGTGAGGTAACACATTTATTGTACAGCTGTGTTAATCACACTCACCTCTGTGTCTTGCAGTATGTTGAGATAATCAGTGATGACTTTGACATCTTCTTTGATATCCTGTGAGACAGCCTGTGGCATCTTTAGAGGGACACCATCCATACTACTCAGTTTACAGAGAGACACAAACACAGAGTTTGATTTTATACACCTTCATATATATAAATTTACACCATATGTCATTCATTAATTCAGTAGCCATGCTGCTTATGAGGAGGACATTTTTGACCATCCTCACACATTACTGTATATGCCACTATATATCATGTACTGTATATAATTTAATATTATATTATATCTGAACAGAAGTCTGAATTCCACAGATACTCCATTCTCTCTTTAAGAAGCACCAAAGGTCAGGTTATAGATAAGGGCCAACCGACAGTACATCGTAGTGTCTAGAGTAACGCCGGGTTTACACAGCATGCGGAAGCCCCTATGCCCCATTGGCATAGGGGTGATAAGAAAATGAGTGAATTTAAACTTTTTGATGAACTATTCCTTTAATTAGATTATTAAAATTTTAGTTGCATATATATTTCTGATTTTTTATTAATCAAAAAGATTTATGGCTAATTGCATTTTTTGGCAAAAGGCTAAAACACTCTTACACTTACTCTTTACGCTTCAATAATAAACCGGGTGATTTCACAAACTGTCCAGTGTCCAGTTATTACAGTTGGGGTCATAAAATATGGAGAGAAGCAGCACCTCTTTTATAGGAATATTAAGCTCCTGACCTTTTGTCTCTCTCCACTGTATTAGACAGCAGGTCTACTATATAAATTAACAACTTGCAAACAAATATCCACATTCTGTCACAGTCTAGCAAACAAACTTTCCTTGCTGTCCTACAATCAAATAATTGCCTCAGAAACACCAAAACGCCAAACAGACAGATGGTCCAAGACTTAATGCAGTAAAGAGGACAGATGCTTCATAAGCTGTCTCTGACGTACAAAACACAAACACTTACAGCCATACCATTAATACAGGTAGTTGGTTATGATGTTGAGGTATCTTTTTACCTGCTACTTGTGTGTATATGGATATATATTTGACGCAATTATTCATATTCATTTGTGTTTGTGAAGTACGATAAATTCAAATGTAAAGTTCACTCTTATCATTAAAAATACCATAATAAAATTAAAGTATGTGGTTACGTTAGTTTTCCAATTTAAACTCTAAATTTGCATATTATAGTAAAGAAGTGTTAACCTACCTGTGTTTCGTCGAAGCTGTAATGAGACCGTGTATACTCTCAGGTGTTTGTGGGTGTCTGTGAGAAAAGCTTCAGCAAACGGCTGATTAAATTAGAAGAGGTGCTTTATGGAGAACCACCTGGAAAACTAATCCTTGACCTACAGTAAACCCCTTCAGCTTACACACACACACACACACACACACACGTTCAATAAAAGCCTACCCCTAGATAAAACACCACTTTACTGAAAACAATCAATCTATTTACCTTCCTTCTTATCTAGAAATAGTTTAGACAATTGTCACACCTTTCTTTCCTTGAAACTGTGTCTTCTAATTAATCTTCTAAATATTGTAATTTTAGGTCCCGGGCCCCTATAAAGCCAGTTCTCCCTCTCTTCGATCTCTTTCTACAATCCCTTCAAGGATAGAAAGCTATCCAGCCTCTCTTCGACTGCATCGCCGAGAGGAGAGGCCAGGCTGCCCCAGCTCACATCTTCTCTTTCCATCCAACTCTTCAAGGGGAGCACAAAGGTACAGCTTCCAGCTCATCTCACCAAGGATACCTCCTCGCACCAAGTCTCTACCAAACTCTGAGCAGGAAACCTCAATCAGCATCTGAGCAGGAAAACCTCAACCAGCATCTGAGCTACACAGCTCAACAGAACCGCGAAGGCAGAAACCACACAACCAGCCAGATGACTTCACAGAACTGCGAACTGGACAGCAACTTCCTTTTTTCCCTTTCAACGGACGGGTAACACAACTGGGCTTAATAATTATACTAGGCTAATCAAGACTGCTTATTCGTTTGTGTGATGTTTATAAGTTTGATATGTGTTGAAATATTATTTGAGTTAATGAAAGTTAATGTTAGTTATGCTCTTCACAGTCTTTCTTTGCATTTCTCTGACTCTTTCTCTGACTTAGCATTCTTCACCTAATTATCTCTTCCCCAGCTACCTGATGTAAAACATTCCTATGGAGGGGAGGTGTTAGTTTAGGGTGGTCAGCCACCATTTTGGAAGCATGTTGACACACACAGACACATCTATGTTTAGTAAGTACACGTTAGTAATTTGTGCTTTTATACTTTATGTTTTTTCATTAATGTTGCATAAGTGAATTTTACCAACCTCTAAACTGTCAAGAACTCCATATCCTTAAACTTAGCTAAATATCTATATGGTAATTTTGGTTATAGCTTTTAATTTAATTTTTAATCAGAGTTACAAATTTGTAGTACTTTTATGAGACATAATCAATGCATTGGATATCCTTTCCATTCCTTTGAATGGTGGTGCCCGAGGTAACTTCAATCAATAAAGGTTATGATTTCATATGGATATTTTTAATATTAATATTTTATTTAGATAACTACATTTATTGAATGCCGACAGGTACACCATTTTATGGTATCACGTTTAATGCAGTATTGCACAACACCAATGTTGTTTGAAGCTTCCAGCTCTTCCTTCACTTCGACCATCAGGACCAATTATCCACTTGCAGTGGACCTCTCTGGTTGTGATGGTAGTACATTTCTTAAAAGGGTAATAGTGGTAACTTAAATTGCCTCTCTAACCTGGTCTGGAGATCAAAGGTTCAAAGGATCTAACCCTCACACTAACATCTCAAATCGTTACAGTTCAAGAACTAAAGAGTTAACAACAACGAACAGCGACAAATAATAAAGTAAAACATATATTTCATATGTCAGGGAATTGGTGAAGCAGATGGACCCAGGATGCAGAGTTTAACAAAAATAGTACTTTTAATGAAAAAGGAGCCTTACACGGGGGGGATCAGGACGGGAGCTCAAGAGACACAGGATACAAAATACACTGGAGGACAGCACAGGCGAGCAGGGCAGGACATCAATACGATTAAGACAAACTTAGACAACACTCTGACGAGGACAAAGTGAGCACAGAGGCTTATATACACACACAGGGAAGGCAGGGGCAATTGAACACAGAGGACTGGTACAGACAATCACAGAGACAGGAAGTGAAGAACACACTAGGTACAGGACCTACAAAATAAAACAGGAAACAAAAAACACTCTTAACAAATGGAGGAAATGTTGGAACTTATCAAAGATCCGCTCTGAAGCCTGACGAAGAATCTAAAGCTCTGACTGTGATATGTCTGCCAGCTGAAACTCTAACTCTTAAAGTTTTAACTTGTACAGTTCCAGCACTGATACTCTACCTCAGTGATTTTCAACCTTTTTTGAGCCGCGGCACATTTTTTACATTTACAAAATCCTGGGGCACACCACCAACCAAAATTACACATTATGGCCTAGCACAGTACATATAATACATATAGTTAGTAATATAGTTTCTAAATGTATTAAAAAGTACTATTTTAAATTATTTCAGCCCTTTATTACTCTTATCTTTTAATGAGTACAAATTGAATCAGATTTATGAAACAATCTTTGTTTTAACTTTATTTAACGGAAACATATTATGCCCATTTTAGTATATATGGCTCCTTGAGGTCTTAATGAAATGTCTGTAACACATTTTGGTCAAAATACCACAAGGATCATCTAAAACAGCCCTCCTCAGAGTGACCTGTTTTGAGTGCCAATAGTTACTCCCGCTGTTTACCCGCTCTTCATTGAATTTTTTCACTTTGACATTCAGAGCACTGGGCAGAAATCACATCGCGTCAACACCCATCGTCGGCCTTCCCGATGCTTTGTTTTAATTAATCAGTCGGATTCCCCTGGTCTGCACCAGTTCTAGTCAGCTGCTAGGCGCCAGCTGAGGCGCACCGCCAGAGGGGACCCCCCGCTCGAACAGAGGGTTCCCCCAGCTGGGGGCTGTGAGGCGCCACGGACGAGGACCCCCCCCAAAAGAAAAAACGTTGAGCCGGGTCTCACACCGAGCCTCCAGCGGCGTGGAGAGGAGGGCGATGTGGCGACTGCTCCCCCAGCCGCGGCACGTGCCCAGCGGTTTAACCACAAATACCAATGAACATCTGCCAATTATATCTGTGAAAGTCAAGATTATTACCAATGTGCCAATGTCAGTAAACGAGGCGAATATCGGCCGCTACCGATGTTCGGCCAATACATCGGTGCAACACTAGATATTAATTTCCCATGGCACACCGTAGCGATCTCTCACGGCACTAGTGTGCTGCGGCACACTAGTGCCGTGATCACTGTTCTACCTCATTTAATGGGAATCCCAAAAAGTTGCAAGGCAACTGTTATTTAAGCTTTGACAGCATTTTTATTTCATTTTTATAAGCAGTAAACACTTTTGCATTCTAATTCATCCATGGCAGTAACTCATTGTTATATTAAGGATGGAAAGTTGCCTTTGATTGCACTAATAAATGCAGTTGCCTGCAAGCACCAAGTAAACCTTTTTCAATATTTATTTTCTATATCGTCGTACATGGTGTAACGGACTGTAACGTTTGGGTTCTGTTTGACTGCTATGTGTTTGTTATGTCTTATTTTCAGCTAAGTACACCATGTTAAATAAGTATTGAGATGTCTTGAGGGTCAGTGAACAGGTCGGGTTCGGGCACATGACAGTTCTAGACCAATGGCTGTGGGTTTGTGTGGAATGGCATGCTTTCATTGGCTGATGAGTTGGCGGGTCAAGGGGGAATGAGGAAGGGGAGTGAAGGATAAGGTTGTTGATGTTAGGAGTGTCGGAGTTACGAACAAGAAGTGTGACGTGGTCATTGGACTTTAATGAAGTTATAAATAAAGAGAGAAGTTCCCTGTCGTCCATAAGCGAGGACGTTACACTGGTCTCAGATCCCTCAAATGGATGTTGGAGAGGGTGGCAGCAACAGGACTGAAACTGCATCCCCAGAAGTGCTGCTTTAAGAGATGGGAAGTAACTTTCCTTGGTCAAACTGTTGTTGAGCCTCAGTCAGTGAAGAACTGGCCAAGCCCCAGTTCTGTACAGGACCTAAAGATTTTCCTCGGCCCGCCCTCCTACTACAGGAGGTTTGTGAAGGGGTTCTCCTGCATAGCTGCGCCCTTGTTTTGCCTGCTGAAGAAAGGGGAGGCGTTCTTATGGACAGAAAAGTGTCAGACATTCTTTACTTTGCCGCAGCAAGCCCTGCTAGAGGCACCGATCTTCTCCCTGCATGACTCACTCTCCCTTTCGCTCTTGACATGGATGTCAGCAACGTCAGCTCAGGTGTTGTATTGGAACTGCTCGCTGTGGTCAGCGCCATCCGGCACTTCAAATATTACTGTGGGGGCCTCCACTTCACTGTCCGGACTGATCATTCCGCTTTACAGCGGTTAATGTCCTTCAAGGAGCCGGAAGGCCAGCTGGCAAGCTGGATCGAGGAACTACAGGCATATGACTTCACAGTGGTTCACAGACCAGGTACGCAGAATAGCAACGCAGATGCACTCTCCCGTCTGCTCTTTCACAGCGACGGCGGCCGCTACTGCGGAAAAAGGGGGCCACACGAGTGCGACTGCTTAAAGACTGAGGCTCAATGTGCAGCTCTGGATCCTGGCTGTCCGTCTGCCGATCAGGGGCTAGTGACTGTGGATACATTGGAGTGGAAGAAAAGTCAAGAGGAGGATTGTGTCACAATAGCTGTGTCTGTCCACCGTCCGATTAAATTATTTAAATTAAACAATAACAGAGCGAGAATTCCACACAAAAATCGATTACAAAAATTAACACAACCTCTGCAACAAGGCAGGAAACTAAGACATTTCAATGTGGCTTTTTAAACATAAGATCACTGTCATCAAAGGTTATTGTAGTTAATGAACTAGTCTCAGATTACAACATTGATTTATTGTTCCTCACTGAGACGTGGCTGCATCCTAATGAATATGTCGGTCTAAAATTAATCTACTCCCCTCAGTCATATCAATTCACATGTTCCCAGATAATTCGGCTGAAGAGGTGGAGTTGCTGCTATTTTTAACTCCAGTCTATCAATTAATCCCAAACCTAAACTCAGCTATAACTCCTTTGAATTGTCTTGTTATCATACCGTGTCAAGATGTAACATTTAACAGAATTTTCCGCGAAATCCAATTCTATCAGACCATAATTTAATAACCTTCGATTTCTCATTATCTGAATATATCCCACTAATAAAAACACAATTTTCTAGATGTCTACCTGATAGTGCTGTAGCTAAATTTAAGGAAATAATTCCGATTAAATTTAAACCCGTATTATCCATCAATATAAACAACAAATTCTTTAAAAAGATAGATAGATAGATAGATAGATTACTTTATTCATCCCCGAAGGGAAATTAAGTCGTCATAGCAGCAGGTATATTTGAATACAATAAAATACAATACAATAGAATAAAATAAAAAATATTGAGGAAGAAAGAATAAAAAACAGAAACACAAGATAAATAGGTAGATAAGGTGCAGTGGCAAGATGATGGTAATAGTACTGATGATATGATGGTAATTTTATTGTTAGACAGTATATAAAAATAGTACAGTATAAATAGTATATAATATAACATAATATATATTTATATATGATAGTAATTATACCAGTATAATAGCAGTATATAGTATAATGGCAGCAACAGTATATATAATAATAATAGTTAATATAATAATAATAACATGTACACATGTATAAATATGTGTACATAGACTTATATATACAAATAATATACAAAGGGTATGATATGATATATAGTAGAGGTATAAATATTAGTATATTCATTGTATTAATATTAATATAAGTATTTGACTATACAATAGATAATATAATATACTATGAGTGTAAGAATATGTAGACAGAGTGTACAAAAGACAATATTATTGTATAAAATGATATATAGTATAATATGGTTTATATTAATATTTAGTGCAGTTCTGTGATTGTGGCTCTGACAGAAGTAGATGAGTTGTACAGTCTTATTACAGTTGGGAGGAACGATTTCCTGTATCGTTCCTTAGAGCAGCGGGGTTGAATGAGTCTGTGGCTGAAGCTGCTCCTTAGCTTGTCCAGTGTTTTGTGGAGGGATTTTCCATGATTGCCAGCAGTTTTGCCAGCATCCTGTCCTCCACCACCTCCTCCAGGGTGACAAGCTTAGAGCCAACCACAGCCTCTGCCTTCCTGATGAGTTTTTTCAGTCTGTTGACGTCCTTTGCCTTGATGCCTGTACCCCAGGACACCACAGCAAAGAAGATTGTGCTCGCCACAACAGACCTTTAGAACATCTGCAGCATCTTGTTGCAGACATTGAAGGACCTGAGCCTCCTCAGGAAGTAAAGCCGGCTAAGGCCCTTCTTGTAGATGGCCTCTGTGTTGGTGGACCAGTCCAGTTTATTGGCCAGTGTGACACCCAGGTACTTGTATGCAGGGACCACCTCCACAGCCATCCCACCGATGCAGACAGGAGAGGGCAGGGGCTTGTTCCTCCTGAAGTCCACCACCATCTCCCTCGTCTTTGCCACGTTGAGCTGCATGCGGTTCTCCCCACACCACTTTACAAAGCGGTCAACCAGGTCCCTGTCCTCAGCCTCCCTCCCGCCCTCAACACACCCCACAATGGCCGTGTCATCAGAGAACTTCTGCAGATGACACATCTCAGTGCAGTGCTTAAAGTCAGTAGTGTATTTGGTGAAGAGGAAGGGGGACAGCACAGTTCCCTTTGGGCCCCCGATGTTACTGATCAGACTATCAGACACACAGTTCTGTAATCTCACAAACTGTGGTCTGCCCGTCAGATAGTCATCGACCCAATTGATGAGGGGAGCACTCACCTGCGTGCCCTCCAGTTTGGCCTTCAGCAGTCTAGGCTGGATGGTGTTGAAGGCGCTGGAGAAGTCGAAAAACATGATCCGGACTGAGGTGTTGGGTCTGTCCAGGGAGGAGTAGGCCTTCTGCAGCAGGTAGATGATTGCATCATCAACCCCAACATGGGGCTGATATGCAAACTGCTGGGGGTCTTGTGATGGGCACACCAGCGGTCTGAGGTGGGCCAGGACCAGTCTTTCCATGACCTTCATGATGTGAGAGGTTAGTGCCACCGGCCTGTAGTCCTCCAGTGCAGCAGGACGTCCTTTTTTGGGCACTGGGACCAGGCAGGATGTTTTTCCAGAGCACTGGCACTCTCTGAAGGTGTAGGCTCAGGTTGAAGAGGTGCTGGAGAACTCCACAGAGCTGGCTGGAACATGCCTTCAGCACACGAGGGCTGATGCGGTCCGGTCCCGCAGCTTTCCTCGGTTTGAGCCTCTCCAGCTCTCTCCTCACCTGGCTGGCTGTGATGTGGAGTCCAGACTGGGGGGTGGGGGCTGTCAGTGGTGGGTTTTAGGGTGGAGGTGATGAGGGTGGTGCAGAGATGTGTGTGTTGCAGGAGGTGGTGGGGGGCTGTGGGTGAAGTGAGGATGTCCTGGGGGTGGGAGGTGTGAAAAGGTCTGTGGTGAAAGCCAGTGGGGGGATGGGGGGAGGTGGTGACATGGGTGGTGGGGGGCAGGGGCTGATGGGGGGAGGTGGGGGTTGTTGCTCAGAGAAGCAGTAGAGGCAGTCGTAGAGGCAGTGGAGGGTCCGCTGGGGGTGGGGGGGTTGGAGTTGAACCTATTGAAGAACGTGTTCAGCTCATTCGCACGTCGTTCATTCCCAGCTGCTCCCCCACCTCTCCTCTGGAAGCCGGTGATCTCCTTCATCCCACTCCAGACGTCCCTGGTGTTGTTTTTCTCCAGTTTGTGCTCCAGTTTTCTTCTGAAGTTGTCCTTGCTCTCCCTGATGCTGCGCTTGAGCTCCCTTTGTACCCGTTTGAGTTCTGCTCTGTCCAGTGATCTAAAGGCCCTCTTCTTCTCTTTGAGAAGGGCCTTCAGGTCGCTTGTTACCCACGGCTTGTTATTTGGGTAACAGCGGACCTCTTTAGTGGGGATGGTGTTGTCTATGCAGAACCCAATGTACTCAGAGACACAGTCAGTCAGGCCATCAATGTCCTCACCATGTGGCTCATACAGAGCCTCCCAGTCTGTGGCCTCCAGCGCTCAACACAGTGTTTCCATGGCCTCAGGAGACCATTTCCTCTCTGTCCTCACTGTGACTGGGTGCTGCTGAACCACAGGCTTGTATGATGGTGAGAGCAGGACTAGGTTGTGGTCTGACCTGCCAAGTGGTGGCAGGGCAGTGGAGCTGTATGCATCCTTAACATTTGCATACAGTAGGTCCAAAGTCTTATTTTCACGGGTGGCACATTTGACAAACTGGAAGAAGGTTGGGAGTGTGGATGACAGGGAAGCATGATTAAAGTCACCTGTGATGATGATGAAGGCCCCGTGGTGTTGTGTCTGTAATCCTGCAGTCACAGTGTGGATGACGTCACACGCTGCGTCCCCAGATGGAGGAATGTATACAGTGATGGCGAAAACACTGGTAAACTCCCTCGGCAAATAATATGGACGAAGTCCGACGGCGACAAGCTCAATGTCCGGGCTGCAGACACGCTGTTTAACGGTGACATGCCCGGGGTGACACAACCTGTTGTTCACGAGCACGGCGAGTCCCCCTCCTTTCTTGTTGCCGGTCGCGGTGGTGTCTCTGTCGGCTCGAACCGTCTGGAAGCCGGGAATGGTGATGTTGGAGTCCGGTATCTGCTCGTGCAGCCACGTTTCCGTGAGACACACAATACTGGACTCCCTGTACTCCCTCTGTGTCCTGATGAGCGCTTCCAGTTCGTCCACTTTATTTGCCAGCTACCTCACGTTTCCAGTGATGACTGCAGGGATGAAGGGCTTAAACTTCCTCTTTAAGCCCCGCTCTGCAGCCCCGCCGTCTCCTCTTTAGCTCCTCCGGGATGGTGGGTCTCTCTCTGGCCAAGAGGGTGGTGTGCCTTAGGGCCATCAGCTGGTAGCGGGTGTAAACAATGCCGGCGTGTGTTGCAGGCATGCTCCCAGTGATCCGAAGAGACCGAAGTGCGGCCAAAAGCCACAAAAAGTGTCCAATCAATTACAAAAGCATCTTGTCATTGTGCGGCACGAAGATGCACAGAGCAGTGCAAAAACAAATATAAAAAACTTCCAGCAAACGTAATAAAAACACAAAAAACCGACAGTAGTACCAAGAGCTGCTACGACAGGCACCCGTTAGTACAGCGCCATTTTTACCCGGGCTCCATTGAGGTGGACCATCTCGTCGATAGCTCTGCAGACTCATTACGATTAACATTAGACTCAATGGCGCCTATAAAAAAGAACAATGTAAAACATAGTAAATTAGCTCTGTGGTATAATTCCAAGACACATGAGTTAAAACAAGTATCAAGAAAACTAGAAAGGAAGTGGCGCTCCAGCAACAGTGTTGAAAATCTCCTAGTCTGTATGAGTAGTGTTAAAGCATATAAAAAGGCTCTCTACAAAGCAAGAGCTGCCTACTATTCAAAACTAATAGCAGAGAATAAAAACAACCCCAGGTTTCTCTTCAGTACTGTAGCCAGGCTGACAGAGAGTAACCCCTCCACCGAACCCAGTATTCCTCGATCCCTGAATAGCAATACCTTTATGACCTTTTTTAATGATAAAGTTCAAACTATTAGAAATAAAATCAATTGGCCCTCAATTGGCACTAATACCCTACCAAGAACAGAAATCTCATAAACAGCTGAGAATCCTACCCATTATTTATACAGCTTCTCTCTCATCACCCGTGATCAGTTTACCGAAATAATAACAGTAATCTCAATGTCTTTCGTCATCCAACGTACAAAGATGAGTAGCTGGGCTGTGTCGCGGACATCACAGCTCTCATCCTACAGTTAAATGTTAAAAAAGGCACCTTCAAAATAAAAGAAATGTTGTTGTATTCTTTGCATGATGTTCACTTATTTACGTGTGATTCCTAATATTCCGTTGACCTCACGCGGGCCGGTCACAGACAGCGAAAGGGCCGGATGCGGCCAGGGGGCCGTACAATGCCCAAGTCTGGTCTAGAAGGTCGATAACATCAACTGGCGCTATGCATTAATTAGTGCGGCAGTCAGATTTACCTTGAAATATTTTGAAGATATTGTCGCCGCTGCCACAGCTGCCAAACACGCAAAGGCCCTACAGACAAATCCCATGCCCAACTCCAAAAGTTTCCAGCAGGGGGTCCCATTTAGAGAGTCGGGGTCGATGTTCTAGCGGCATTCCCAGCTCGGAAAGGTGTAACTGCTACGTCCTCACCGTCATGGACTACTTCACCAAGTGGCCAGAGGCATACAGCCTGCCTGACCCGGAAGCGGAGAATATTGTAGATGCTTTGGTGGATGGAATGTTCCCCTGTTCCCCTCGTGCTGATGGCATACAGGTCTGCTGCCCAAGACTCCACATCCTGCTCCCTGGCCCTGCTCATGCTAGGCAGGGAAATCCCGACTCTTATGATAGGGAAACCTCCGGACACCCCAGGGTATCCTCCTTGGCCTGAATATGCCATCAAATTACAGGACCATCTGGAGTCTGCTCACAAGTCTGCCAGGGGACAGCTGCAGAGTGCAGGGGCAAGGCAGAAGAGGAACTACAACTTACACACCAGAGGACAGCATTTCGCAGCCGGCAAGTTGGTGTGGGTGTACAACCCGCAGAGTAAGAAAGGCAGGTGCCCTAAGCTGGACAGCAAATATATGGGATGGGGCCCTGCAGGGTCGGATCGGACGGACTCTTTTTCATTATGGTTGTACGAGCTGTTTGTTGCTAAAAACAATTCACCGCCCGAACAGTAGTTGGCGCAATGAAATAAATGAAACACAGAACTATGCTTTTTTTGCTCATCTCCAGCTTAGTACTTTTTTTTTGTGTGTTTGCTCTGGAAATGTTTTTAAACATTACATTTTTTTGTTGTTTACCAATTCCTTGCCACATATCAAGCCCACAGGTAAACATGCATCATTGCAATGACAGCAAGTGAATCTGTCCACGTAGAATTAAACTCTCTATTTTCCTCTGAGACTTTTTTTCTTCTTGGTGAGCAAGGATGTCACCAGATGGGTTGGACAGTGATGGAAGTGTCTCATCGTAGAGGAGAAAGAACAGAAAGCAGTATTATTGTTGGATGTTGAATAAGATTGTATAAGGCTTTATATATTTAGATTAGATTAGATTCAACTTATTAACTTGTTATTGCACAGTACAAGTACATATACAACGAAATGCGGTTAAGCATCTAACCAGAAGTGCAAAAAAAAGGCAGTAAAAGTTCAGAGTATTGTGCATAGTGGAATATGTAAATAAATAGGGAGGTACAGTTGGAAATATAAATGGAATATGAACAGTATTAAGAGGTAAGGTATGATATAAGAATGATGAATACACTATGAGCAAAATAAATATATAAAAATATGAATACACTATAGGTGGGATAATACAGTAGTAGAAAAAATAAGTCTAGTGCAAATGTTCAGTGGCTGGAGGAGGTTGTGTGGCAGTCCAAGCCAGCGTGGAAAGGGGAAGTAAAGTCACTGAGTTCAGCAGGGTGACAGCCGCAGGGATGAAGCTGTTCCTGAACCTGCTGGTCCGGGAACGGAGGACCCTGTAGCGCTTCCCAGAAGGGAGGAGGGCAAACAGTCTGTGGCTGGGGTGTGAGCTGTCCTTGACGATGCTGCGCGCCCTCCGCAGACATCTCTTGCTCTGGACAGCTGCAGTGAGGAACCGGTGATGCGTTGGGCAGTTTTCACCACCCTCTGCAGTGATTTGCGGTCTTCAACTCAGCAGCTGCCATATCACACATAGATGCAGTTGGTGAGGATGCTCTCGATGGTGCAGCTGTAGAAATTCACCAGAATCTGAGGCGACAGATGGGCCTTCCTCAGTCTCCTCTGAAATATTATTTCTATTGTAGAAGCATGACAATGACGTAAGACAAAATTGATTTGTTCTTGATCTATCTACTGCTCTGTTGGAAAATCTGATGAAGACCATGGGGTACGACCATTGGGTTTGGTTGGCCAGACATTAATGAAGAATACCCCGAAACCAAAAGAAGCGGCTGGATCAGAACATTTTGGGAATATGAAGTTATATTGACAATAGCAGCAACGAACTTCTTAAATTATGCTGACAGCAAACATTTCAATCTAGGATACAACTCAACATACACTTTATGGTGCGCCAACTGTCCAGCATGTGACCCTTTTGTCTATTCATGTCTCGCAGAAGTTGATCCTGAGATCTACTGAAATCTATAGTGACCTTTTGCTCTATTCTGGTTTAACTGTGTTTATCCTTTGTTCGAGGACCTCAGATGACTGACAACACCCTCACCATACATGATACTATTTCCTTACCAACACATTAAGGATGCAACCTAAAAGTAACGCCTTTACAGTCGATGTTTTCCAGACACAGAACAATATATTCACACACACACACCCCTGCATGTTTTTTGGGTCAGAAGTTAACCCACACAGAGAAACTTAAATAAGACCACAGAATCTTCACTTTTTTTTATCTCACTTGCAACCTCCAACTTGTCTGTGTTGTCCTTTCTGCAGGAAGCTATTTACAATTAAACTTACAAAGACAACTTGTCTCAGAACCTTGCTTGTTGACCAATTTCCACCACAATAGCATAATTTTCAGGGGAAAATGACATGACTTAGATGGCATCTGTAATATCATGCCTTTCCCGACTTTTCACTGCAATGTCATTGAAAGAAATAGAACAACGAAAAGCTTCGAGGAATTAAAGTATTTATTCATTTATTTAAACAAATTCTTGATTATTTCTTAATAATAATAAAAAAAAGATATATAATGTTAAACATGAAAATGTATATGAATTTGATACCTGTCACTTTAGGGATGATATACAAAAGAGAACGCTAGATTAAGAGAGATCTTTTTTTATTAACATTTACATTTTTTTTTGTTGTGATTATTCATTTATTTATCTCTGTAGACCTCTGTATGTGAAGAGATTTTTTATTTACTTATTTTCATTGTGATAAATTGTGATCTTTTTTGCTGATAGGAATGCCAACATTATCAAACTGTGTGTTACTGTAGATTGTAAACCATCCATTTTATTTCTCAGTCAGCATAATTCTGGGGAAACCGCTTGTAAAAGCCATTTTATTGTTTTGTTTTTCCTCCCATCACCTGGGGGAGTAGTGCCGCTGCCAGTCAGGCAAGATGTGTATATAATCAGTGGGGTTATTTGACACAGGTGTTGGCTGAAAGTAAGGAGCAAACAGTTTTTGACAATGTGGGAATGGATGCAAAGGAAAGGTTTGATTTGTTTGTGTATGTTTTGGACAAAATACATTTATCAAGAGAATAACTGGTTCTGCTCTCTTTTATTTAGAAACTGGACGTTTTACACACATCAGTAAAATCACTCAGCAACATTGGTTGCTTCGTAAATATTACATGAAAATATTTCCCTCATGTATAACATGAGTATATTATAAATAAATGGAAATGGCCCCGCTAATTCACTGTTGGAATATCAACAATGGAAAACACAATTACTTACATACAATGGCGTCATTTTCCACATGTAAATCCTGACTTGCAGCAAGCGCTTCAGCCTAATGTGCAGTGACTGCCTTGTTGTGGAGGGAGCTCAGGCTGTGAAAACACAATGACGAAATGGATCACATAACTAAACCTAGACAATATATTTTATATTTTACCCTTGCTCCGGTTTGTGGAGCCTGCTATTTGCCTCAGATGTGTGAAGATGACGACAGTTTTCATTTAAAATACAACAGGACAAAAAGTCACGTTTATGAAAAGAACAAACTCTTAAGTTTAGCCAGTTCGTACATATTTCAATATAAACTAGTTGTGCTGAACCACTCAATGTTCTCTTCTTCTTTTCGTAACTTTCTCGCTAATGCCACAGTTGTTTACAAGCTATTCAGATCTGCGGGTTACTTAGCTTAGCAGTTGGCAATGTAGCTTAGCTATTATCGTAATTATGGGATTGGTAGCCCGTCTTTTCCGCTTTGACTCCTCTACACTGGGCCTGCGGCTTTTCTTTCCAACGCAGTCATCATATCCCAGGGAAAACAGTGTACTGTTCACTTAAACCGAAAACAGCATCATTCATCAAACCAAGCAAAACAACAGCCAGGAGTTTCTTGTTCGCAGGAGAAGGACAGTTCATTCATGAGGCTGTGATTGGACGAGCCCTCTAAGGCGATGACATTAACGACTGACGTGACATCTTCAGGAATGGACATAATCGCGAGCTGAGTATGATGTTTTCAGAGTAAACTTCACAAATTACATTTTCACTTTTGAAGCATAACAGTTTTAAAATTGTACTTTACATTTATTTAGGATGAATATGTGCTGAGGACCAGTTTATTCTTTCTGGTGTTAAATGAATGTACTTACATGATTTTTGCTGTTCTGGGTTTGTAGCCTCATAGTTGAATGCAGTTATTGTCGCTTTGCAAAAAAGTGTTGAGTGAACTGGAATACTGAGAGGGTTCAGGATAATTGTAAACCAGTATTGGGGGTTATTTTATAAATTGCCGTTAAATAAGAGGTCAGGTAATCTGCAGTGGACAATCCCAGCGTGTCAATTGAATGTCGTTCCTGCCATGAACCAGTAACAATATTTCATGTTTCCTGGACTGTAAAAGACTTGTCTCTTTTTAAAACCTTAAAAACAGTGTTTTTAAACTGTAGTGAGAATTGGTCTGAAATGGCTTTTATTTGTGGTGCTGGTTATAAAGCAGATATTTGGGGAAAAAAACTGGTATAAATGAATTGGATTTCAAAGTTGGGGCTTATGGACACTTGGATGACTCCACAGAGGCAGTATAGGCATTTCATGTTTATTTCAGATTTTTTTCAAGTTTGAACAATCTGTCATTATTTATTTTAAATGTATTGGATATAGTTTTGTGGACTCAAATACTTCACCCTGCCCCCCAACAGCATATCGGAGAGTAGATAATAAGTGGTAACAACTTTTTTTAATCTATCCCTTTAAGTAGCGAAATGGTTTAGCCATTTTCAGACATAACCTGCTGGTGAAATCTGTTTATGCTTTCTGTATCATAGCTGGCCAAAACAACCATCAGGCCACCAGGAAATGTTCCAGTCCTTCCAATGTGCAGTCCACCAATGTTAATGTATAATAGAGAAGTGCTGCACATAGTTGTAGCGTATGAATGTGTGTGGGAATAAGACATAATAACGCTATATATAGAGAAACCATTTACACTATTCAACTTCAGACATTTTGGTTATTTGCATTCAGTCTGTCGACATGCTTGTGTGGTAGACTTACAATATATTCATACAGAAAAAAAGTAATATCTATTTGATGTCAGTAGAGGTTAGCTGTATTTTCTACTCTACTTCTACGTGAGTTTTTGAATTGATGACTAGACATGCCAAGCCATTGGCTGCAGTACCAACTTTGGTCACTATAGGTGGTCGGCGATGTAATCCAGTCAAGGGTAGAATTTGAAGTGAAGAAGAAAATTGTTCGTCAAAGCTGCCTTGCTAAACACGTAGGTAGGTCAGTGGTGAGCGAGTGTTGCTTAGAAACTCAGAGACATGGACAACCGATGTCTGCTGCGGGTTCCGTCAGAAAATCAGGAGCCTCCTGTCTATACTGGCGGCTATCTTGAGAACTCATACGTCGACAACAGGCACCCGTCTGCGGCTCCTGAACCGACTCAGTGTTCTCCTTCGATTGGACAACTACAGCCGGATCACGCCGCTCCTCCATGGACTCCTACACCAGGATTTGTCGCTCGCAATTTCTTTGCGTCGTCTACCAGAGGAGAGGGTTTAGGAGTATATCACTTGGACTTTCCATATGCATTTGACCCCTCCGTCCCTCCGCCTTCCTTCGGCTGCCCTCCACCTAGACACTGGGAGAACATAGTACCTTCCGCCACGTTAAACGCGTTTAGCAGCCTCCCGCAGCTTAGAGTTCGACCTCCTGCCAACTCTGATGGTTTCCGGTCAGTGTTAGTTTCCGATGAGAATCGGCAGCAGGAATATGAAGATTACCGTGCTCGAGGACGGGTCGTTGACCTGAGAATGAAAACGAAAACCGCCCTTCAGAGGAAGCAAGATACACAGTGGCTCAGGCGGTTCGGTCAGAGCAAGGCTAAACTGTCGAATATCTTACAGATCCAGCAGCAGCATCGGCCCCACCGCTGTGACCATGTCCTGAGAGAGTCTTTGTACGGAGCAGTTCAGCTAGTTTCAGCGATTGAAGAAATGCATAATTCTTTGAAAGATAACGTGGAGAATGACTGTGTATGGACCGACTCACAATTTAGTGTTTTAAAAATGAAAAGTGAGTTCCAGGAAATAGTGAAACTCTTCAGTGACAGGGACTCTTTAAAGAAATTTAAAGCTAAACTGAGTCGTGTTGCTCAGAGGAGAGCCCGGAGCCTGAGGGCTAGTAACCTGATGCAGCAGGAGAAGAGAGACCGGTGGGAAGACATTTCTGAGAAAGAGGCTGCTATAGGCATTTGGAGGATGAAGCAGATAAATCAAGTACAGGAAAAGATGAAGGTAAGATAACGTGTCAAAATAACATTCAAAGATGTAGTCACCTCAACTCTATAGCAAGCTTGTGAGCAAAGATTGTTAAATCATCGAAGGCGGATATCACCTCTTCATTAAGATACGTTTATTTATACCAAACACATGCACAGCACACTCATGCAATGGTAGGTCAATTTATCCTCTGCATTTAACCCATCTGGTGCAGGACACACAGCCATGTACAGCGCCTGGGGAGCAGTTGTTGGGGGAGTAAGGTGCCTTGCTCAGGGCAGGGTAGGGAGAATCCTCTTTGATTTTTGGATAGATCAATCCAGGTTCGTCTTTTGTTGTTTCTCCGTGGAGTCGAACCAGATACCTTTCTGCCCATAGTCCAAGTTTCTGCCACTAGACCATTGTAAAATTAACTTTAATTTGACAAAGTATGATAATATTTTGGCGAGCTTGTGTGAGAATCTTTTTTAAAATACTTCACTTACATTCCATACTCTGCACGACAGCAAGCTGAATAAATTTGAAGACTTCTCACATGACTGGAACCCATTACAGACACAACATCCCATAGTCCTCTTATTAGAAAAGAGAGCATGTATCCTGTAGTTTATCAAGACAAGGAGTTTAGCCTTTTAACACCATTGCATGTACTTAACAGATCTGGAAAAAATTGCAGGGTTCCCACGGTACCTGGAAAACATGGAATTAATTTTTCATTTTCCAGGTTTGGAAAAGTCATGGAAAATGAGCAAAAGTGAACACTTACATGGAAATTTAAACAGTTGTCCTGGAAAATTTTATTGGATGATGTGTAAAATAGTAATAGAATGAAACTATTGAGCACAGAATTAAGATGAGTTTATAAAAACAGCTTTTACTGTAGATATAAATGGATGATCCCATGTTGTAGAGCATGCTCTTGGCATCCTATCTAACCTGGTGATATAGACTTTAAAAGTATAGTTTCGGATTGGTGGACTAAGGGGAATAATAACCGAGAAACGTTACTCGCGATCTTTAAAAATATTTAGCTAAATAAAAGTTGTAATATACATGTGAAGTGTACTCCATTAATGGCAGGGGTCAAGATGGGGATCCTTTTTTGGATCCCCATCTTGTTAGGCACACTGAGTTATGAGGGTGTACTCAGGAAGTTTGATCTCCCTCTGGGCTTCAGTCATTGCTGCCTTCTTCCAACTAGGGGAAAAGAGACCCACAAGCTTCTTGCACAGCCCTTCAAACGCATGTTTTGCCCTATGACTAATATTTCACTGGCATCTCAAGGAAATTCAATTTTTTTATTTTGGCACAGATGTTAACTTGGACTAACTGATAAACTGATTCGATTTTGGTGGTCAAAGGTCAAGGTCACTGTGGCCTCAAAAACTTATTTTTGGCCTCTTGAATGCTGTGCGTTAATTCTATTTGTGTCACAAAGATGATGAGGAGAATACAGGTTACTGTGTTTGTGTATCAGGAGCAGGAACTGAAGCTGACTGCAGACCTGGTCCTCTGTGAGGTGAGGAAAAAACAGGCAGATGTCAAGAGGATGCTGGACATTCTGAGATCTCTGGAGAAACTGCGAAGGCTAAGGAAAGAGGCAGCATCCAGGAAAGGTAAGGGGAACATCTATCCTGTCTTCATCCCCTCCAGTCCCTTCATCAGTCTGTTGTGATGGAGAGACAGAGAGTAAAAGTGTTACATTTCAGAGTGAGAAAATTGTTTTTTCTCAGACTGCATTAAAAATATATATTTACTCAGGAAATCTCATAAATAAAGTTTCTCAAAAGGCAGTCGTCTAATTCCACAGAAAAACCGAGACACCCCTTTGTAGCCGCCTGAAAAGTGTGTCTGTTTGTTTAAGGTATCATCTCAGAGCAAGAATGTGATAAGACATTCAGCAGTCGACTGGAGTGGCTGAGGAGTGTGATGACAAGACGGACAGTGGTTTACTCGGCAGAGGAAAATGCTCTGATGGTGATGCTGGAAGGAGAGCAGGAGGAGGAGAGGAGGAGAAACCAGGAGGGAAGAGTGAAGGAGGAGAGCGAGACACAGTTAAAGAACAAACAGAGAGTCCATACCATTCTATTTGGAGGTAATATTTTACCAACGCCATGATTGAGTCACATTTGTGTGGTTATTGTTAATCATTTTTTTATTGTTTGATTCCTAGATGATGATGTTGATGCAGTCCTGCAGCCATTCAGAAAATATTACACCCAGGCTCAACGCTCAATGCACGCTTTAATACAAGTCAGGTGAGGCACATTAAGTCACTCATATATATTATAAGTCACTTATATTCCATGACTGACTTACAAGTTGAAGATGAAATTGTTAATCCAATCTAATAAGCTGTTTGGTCATACTGCAGTAGGGTTCATTTTGTTTATGACGACTAAGACAATATATTACTGCCAATGTCTATTTTTCCATGATTAAGAGCAGCAACACAACATGAACACACTGACAACAATGTTATAACCTAGCTAACACCGGCTGTAAGAGCTCAGAAAACAAACACCAAATGGAAAAATGCAAAAACTTTTGTCCTAATTTAATTATAATGACAGGATCTTGCATCTGCATCTTGACTGTGTAGTTTTGTCAGAAGAAAAACCCTGAAGCAACACAATCATTAGGAAACAAAACCTAAAGGAACACCATAAAAGGATTGTTCACAGAAAATTTTAAGTCACTCATTATCCACTCCCCACTGTGGTGATGGAGGGGTGGGTGAAGTGTTGTAATCCACAAAACACTTTTGGAGTATTAGGGGTTAACCCTGTTGCAGCCAAATTCAAATACAATTTAAGTAACTGGTGAGTGAAAAAATAACATAAAATAAACATAAAATCCTCACATACAGCATTCGAGCTCTTGCCCAACGGTATGCGGTAGCATCGCTACTTCCACAAGAGGACATTAGGCGTAAAAATTGTAGTTTTGAGTTAAATCTGAATGTCTGGGCGTAAGGACACTTTGTATGATTGAAGAAACGCACACCAGTTGGGTGAACTATCGCTTTAAGGTACCACACAGAAACTGGGGAAATGCATTATTGGATTTGTTGTGATTTGAAGACTCAATTTGGTCAATATTGATACATTTTCTGGCAGTGGGGCAGGGCCGACTGTCTACGGACTGAGTTAAACACATTTTCCATATCCTCAGATAAACAACAGCATTGGTTAGCTTCACTAGATCATTTTGATAATTAGAAAACATTTATTTCACCATATTAGATTTACGGACATTCGCGAGAGCTGATATCCGTCTCCTTGGAAATTCAAAAAAGGCCTTTTTGCATTACTTATTCTTACCATCCCCTCCAATCCCTCTCTCTTCCCCAAACAGTCTGTCCGTCCCTTTGTTTTGAACACAATATGTCAAGAATGCCTCCAAATTTGGTACAAACGAGGGGTGCATGATATAAGTAAAACAGGCGATATGCGAAGACAATAAGATAAAAAAAATGCTTAGGTATACAGCATTAAAGTCTTTCTATTATGTTTTCACTGCTAATACAGATCTGATACAGTAAGTGGTCGATGCACACACTGATAAAATAAAGAAAAAGATTATCTCCTTCTAAACATGTTTTTCTTTCCTCCGAAAAAATATTTTCATTAAGTTTTCACATTTAACACATTACACATATACCCCACATCCCCTCCCAACTTCAAACTCAAGTTCAATGCCTGCGGGAATATCAAATCCTTTGAATGATACATTAAGGGGCTGGAAGTCTAAATCATTATCCAAGCAATGCTAAATTAGAAAGTCCCAGCTCGCTTTGAAAGTGTGTCTAAAACATGATGGCGCATATTGAACATATTTCATATTTAATTTTTTATTTTATTATATATATTTTGTAAATCTTATAAGCTTATGTTTTTTAATCTTGCATGGAGCTATTGGAACAAACACAATTTCCCCATGGAATCAATAAAGTATTTCTGATTCTGATGCTAACTGCCCACTAGTAAAAACTTGGGCATCGAAATACCTCCGGCGCCCTTATGCCGGGTTCACACCGGACGCGTAAGTGACGCCGAAGCGTGTCGTAAGCGCTAATCCCTAGCGCGCTGGCGCTTGGCTGAACACACCGGACGCGTAAGCGACGCCAAAGCGTGGCGTTAATCCCTAGAGCGCTGGCGCTGGGCTCTTCACATCGGACTCGCATTTCCCCACGCTGGTCATCCTGCCGATTCTGCTCCGTGATCAAACATACAGCCCAGTCTCTATCTCTCTTTTTACCTATATGACATGTGTGGCTGTAGTTGATGGGCAGAGGGGGACATTTAATAATGTGGTTGGTAAAAGTGGTAAAATTAAAACTCCAAGACAACAGAAGGTGAATACTATGTATGGGATGCATATTTGATAATTTATATCATGTAAAATATTTCATCTATATCGTTTAAAATCATTTTTCAATGTGTTTCCTGTGGCGATACGCTCGCGTCAAGCGAAAAAAAAGACTCGACGCCGAAACGATCGCTTCACGGCGCTCGGCAGCCGCGGCGAATCGCTACGCTTCAGCGTCCGGTGTGTTCAGCACAACAATTTAACATGGGAGTGGATGGGAGCCAGAGGCTTGGCGCTGCGCTTACGCCACACTTTGGCGTCGCTCCCTCTCGGTGTCAACCCGGCGTTAGATTTTTGAAGACTGACTTTGTGCAACCGAAAGGGTTTGCCCACCAAGGTTGTTGATAGGGGATAACTGTGCCAGGCGCTGTTTCACATGCTGTAATAGGTATTGAAAAAAGTCCCTAAAAAGACTTTTCTTGTGACTGTTATGCGAAGGTAAGCAAAGGCTTTCTCCACTATCTTAAAGGGAAGGGTGGAGTACTTCTCTACCAATGCGAGAGACTCATCATTCACATGGAAAACATTTGTTCAGGTTTAGTTAATATCCTGAAAACTGGCTGAATTGGGCGAGTACTGAAAGCAACTAGGTAACTGGGCTAGATATGAAGAGCAAAAGATCGTCTGCATAGAGGGACACTTTATGTTCACTCTTCCAAATCCCTGAATTGTCTTGGTTACTGCAGAAAGCGATTGCTAGCGGCCAAATCAAAAAGTAATGGGCTTAAGGGGCAGCCCTGATTTGTGCCTCGCTGGAGGTCGAAAGGACGCGACTGCCGGGAGTTTGTGAGGATTGAAGCCTTAGGCCACAGATATAATAACTTTATCCAATTGATGAAATTTGACCCAAAGTGAAATTTATTAAGATTGCAAAGAAGTAATTACACTCCACACGGTCAAATTCCTTTTGAGCATCCAGGGAGTCCTCAACTTCTGAATTCCATCAGAGGTTTAGGACAGAATATCAGACAGGCGGCGTTTATTAAAGTATGAGTAGCGGACTAAGCCAGTCTGATCTTCTGATACGATTAATGGTACTACGTTCTCCAAACTGCGCACCAAAACTTTAGCCAAAATCTTGCCTTCCACATTTAAAGGTATATGGGCCTATAAATGCAGCACTCATTTGGGTCTTTGCAATAAGAGTGATACCTGCTTCTTAAAATGATGGTTGAAGTTTAGCTTGTTTAAATTAATCTCACAGAACTAAACTTTGTGATGGAAATTTTACCTGGTGAGAAATTTGAAATAAGAGGTTAGAGAGAGTAATATTATGTCAGAGTGTCAGAGTATCAGAGAGACCATAGTAAAATCCCAGGCGATGAGACACAGACACATGCTGAAGGCCTCTTCGAGCTTTTGGGTTGGGGACATATGCACAGTCTCAGATTTGTTGCCCGGATGTCATCTTAGCAGTTACACAAGCAGAAATAGAATGCATAAGCAGAGATAATATATAGTGTGATATAATGGTAACTTTTCCAGTACAACCTAGTTGATGGGAAATCAGGACAGAAAAGATTTAAAGAATTCTACAGGAAATCCATTGGGTCCCGGGTTTAATGCTTTTCCTGCCTTCCCTAGCCAATGTAATGTGGGTGCTGAACAAAACATACAGTCCAAGTATTATTTTGATAACTTCAACCTGAGCTCTAGTGAACAGGGGCATGAATAGGACTTTTTGTAGTTGTACTAGGTCATGGATATATTTTTGTGAGACAATGCAATGCTCTAGGTTTAATCATAGTGGAAGTACACATTCTTTTATGACATCTACCATAACGAACGGATTGCCATACCTATTATTTGCAATATTTTTCGCCAAGAAAGATTGCTGAAACCTTCCCATAATGCGCTTGTCTTAGTATTCAAATTAGAATTATGTACATGATCTTTTCCCAGTGTCTTAAATTAGTTCATACTTTCTTGAGTCTTCCACCTCAAACATTAGCATGTGTGCTGCTCCTTCTCCTACACTCTGTGCTGTGTGACTCTATTCCAGACACACGATTGGTTCGGCACAGCGCTATGCTCATTATCATTCGCTGTTTCGCCAAAACATGGATGAGATGAGTTCTATCAACGTTATATCGTTTTATTGGCCAGCACTACTTGCAATAAAAGATGTATTCAGTATGGGTTAAACACGTATTGCCTTAACTGTTTATGTAAGAGAGCAAGAGAGAGAGAGAGGGGAAATGAGCTAGCGGGACTACTGATGAATGTGAGTGCTGCTCTGAAAAAAATAATAAAATGTTGATCATTATTTGATGATCAGTGTTTATATTGTGGCGTCATGGGGTGGGTAGGTCTGTGTTGTTACTTTCCCCTCAGGTTCTGATTCTATCATAAATAAGTTACGCAAATATTTTATATAATCAACAGCTCATAGTTATGAATTTTACCCCAGACAAACATGATCATTAGAAGTCTCCTCTTAGAATTTTTTCACTTAATTTCATCGACACTGTGAAGCACATGCATTCGTCGTCAAGCCCTCTCGACATCTTACTCAAATCACTCCTAAAAGAAGTATTCAGTATTATTGGCCCTAACATTTTTAGAATTATCAATTGCATCCATTCTTCTGTCTAGATCCCAGATTTTTTTTAGAAAGCCACCATTCAGCCTTTATTGAAAAAAAGCCAGATATAAAGGCCCAACTGCTAGTTATTTGTGAGAATAATAAAAATTGACAAATTCCAGAGTGCAAACAACACCGTACGGAAAACGCCTTCCTTAAAATTACTAATGATTTATCAATTTCTGCCGATGCTGGTGATTGCACCGTTTTACTGCTGCTTGACCATAAAATTCTGATCAATTGGCTAACGCAATGCGTCGGCATATCGTCATATTCAAGTTATATATCTTAGATAGATAAATGTCAGTTTCTATTGGAAATAACACCTCATCCTGGGCCCCACTGCGGAATGCCACAAGGTCCATTCTTGGTCCCATACTATTTTCACTCTACATTCTCCCATTAGGAAACGTCATCAGCCGTTTTAATGGGATATCATATCATTCCTATGCCAATGACAACCAAATATACTTTGGACTGTAAAATGTTTTTTTTTGTTTTTTTTAAGGAGAGAGTGGGATGTGTTTACGGTTGAAGCGGATCATCCTGATGGATCTCTGGTTCCTCAGAGCTGGATCCTCCCAGACCCCCCGTCACACCAGGACTGGGCTTCCACTCTGCACACATAGTTAGACAGACTCACTGTATGTACTGTCAATAAGAGACAGAATTAAACTCACAGGTGTCAATCAAAGCTCCCATCCCTTATCCCTCCCATGGAGGACATGAATGTATATATAAATACTAAGGATAATTCCATATACTGTTAGATAAAGAGAGGCCTTGGTTTTCTTGAAATAATGACAAAATTTACAAAAAAATTAACTCGTGACTTAAGATTTCAATCTTTTGAGTTTTCTATTTGTACCAAGTTGTCAGACCAAATTCTGTATTTCAGACCTAAAAAGCGATAATGTGATAACTGCAGTTAACTCTGAGCAGCACAGTGACGAGAAAAAAAGTGTCACAATGTTCATGTGATAACATCCACATATGTAATAAGGTCTAATGATGGCTCTGGACTACCTGATCAAATGCAGTATTAACGGAACCCAAGTTTAGCATATAAATTCTGACTCAATGAACAATGGACAAAATGGATAGAGAGCATGCCCTGAAATGGCCAGTTAAAGTTTGTTGTTTTAATTAGCCATTGCAATGAGATGTCTATAGATAGATTACTTTATTCATCCCCGAAGGGAAATTAAGTATAGGTCTATGCTTCATTACCTTGCATGCAACAGACTGTTCTTTTTCTGCCCTGTGTGTGTGCTTGTGTGAACATAAGCAAAATAAAGATTGTTAAAGACTGACCAAGCTCCTTTATCCTCCTTTTTCTTGTTTGGCTGTTGTAAAGAAGTAACTGGATTTGCCACTCTGCTCACAGCGGGTGTAACTGAGACGGCATAAAGGGTCCACCAGGCGCCTTGTAGGAGTAGGCTATTATTATATATATTAAAATAATGTTTAGCATTTACATATAGGCTTTTTTTGTTTCAGAATTTTGAAGGGGTGGCCGACCAGCGACCACAGTATTAACCAGCCGCCACTGCTCAGGAAGGTATCTCCAGATGATCAACTTTTGGAGCTGATCGGGGGAGGGCTACACTGCTAAAGTAGAGAACTGTATGTTTCGCTGCAGAATACACAGTCGATGCAGTATCGACTGAGTTTATGCTGAATCCTGCCTGCCTGCTATAGACAGTGAAATCGTGATGAATGGCCTCAAAACTCTGTCAAAGCAAGTTCTTGACCCCGATTCAAAATATCATAGAAAGATGGTTTAGGAAAGATGTAAAGAAAAATACACCAAAAGTTAGGAAAAGAAAACCATGACGTAAAAATAATTGGACTGCAATGACACTAGCTTTTTTTAAACCAACTCTATAACAGTGATAAAGGTAATGCTTTATACCTGCAATGCAAGTAAGGTTTCCCTTTCCACAAAGCATATCATAGATTGTTCACCTTAGGTGTATTAAACACACTTATATTTACACTTATGAACTACCTTATATCCGAACAGGGTGTTTGTTTGGGCCAAACCATGACTAGCAAAGACGTTCAATTACAGAACATCATTGACCATTCTCCTATCGGAGAAAATGTATATGATTTAATTAAAGTCTGTTTTAACCTTCTGGCCAAATGTAGTGGTCAACAGTTTGGGGTGGCAGTTGAATGCCAATCGGGTTCACCACATACAGTCCTGCTCACCATTATTGGCACCCAAGAAGTTTAAGTACATAATGTGTTAACAACTTTTTTCTATAGATAATTCGTGTTTGATACAAATGAGCAAATGATAAACAACAATTTAAAACAAACAATGGAGGGAAAATAGAAAAACTTAAAGCTTGCTCTGTCACGGATATTGGCACCCTTTGCTGTAAACACATTATGACTCACCTGTGGTAAATCACTAATGAGAATCACCTGTGATGAATTGTCTGTGCCTATGTGACATGAATTAGCCAATTAATTATTACTTCCTTGTTTTAAAAAGCCACCTGTTATTCCCTGATCCTTTGTGACAATGGTGAGGACAAATGAGCTGTCTGAGGACATCAGAAGGGCTATTACTAGCATACACAAGACCTCCAAAGGTTATAAGGCAATCTCTAAAGACCTTGGTATCCTTGTTTCAACAGTGCGTAATGTTATAAAGACGTTTGCCAAGCATGTGTAACCGGTCTCTCTCTGGTGGTGATTTTCTCTGCGTTGTGTCTACAAATGGATGACCAGGACTTGTTCTTTTCTTGACACAGGACTTTTATTTCGGTCTCAGCCAGATCGGTCTCAGCCAGATCTAGAAACATTCTTCATTTGGTCACAAAATGACGGACACCTACACACTTACACAAGCAAGCTAGCAAACTTAACACATGTTTGCTAGCTTGCTGTATCACTCTGAACTAACTCAAAAATGAAAATAAACCATAAAAGAATGAAGCAATTCGACCACTATGATCGCATGAAACACATGACACATTTTAAACAACTTACAGATTACTTAAATTACTAACTTTGCACATTAGTGTCGCGCTGTAAATGATACGTACCGGTCTCAGCCAGATCTAGAAACATTCTGGTGAAAACCGGGAGGATAAATACAATAGCCACTCGCGACCAACAGAGGGCGCCAAACACACAGTACAAAATCATTAATTAACAAAAACAGAAGGATTTCTGGCGAAATTAAATAATACTTTTAATACATGCTACACATGGAACTGTCAAGAAGCTCCCTGGGTGTGAATAAGAGAAAAAATTAAGAGAGAAGTCTTCCTAGGTTGGTGCGAATGGTGGGAAAAACCTCACGTCAAACATCCAAACACCTGAAGGCCAACCACAAACAGTCTGGAGTCTGGTTTCAACAAGTACCATACAGGCCAAGGAAGACACCATTGCTGAGGAAATGACATAAAAGGAACCACTGATCTTTGCCAAAGAGTGCCTGGACAAAATGCAGTCTTTCTGGGGAAATGTTCTGTGGACAGATGAAACAAAAATATAGCTTTTTGGCAATGCACACCAACAGTTTGTTTACAGACGGCGCAAGGAAAAGAGCACCTGTATCTACCCTGGTTAAAACGCTATACGCCTCGTACTGATGTCCACAATCACTTTATTCTTTGAAGATATGGAACACCGTGAAAACTGCAACAACATAAAACACATTTCACATACATTATTTTCACGGACGTTTCTAATTCAATACACAATACATACATACAATATTATGAATAAGTACCGTTTCGCCTGCTTAGCCAGTAGTAGATAGTCCCATCTCAACTCTTTCGGTCTCTCTCTCTCTCCGACGTACTTGGGTAAGCAAAGTGCGTCACTTCCAGCCTCAGACTTCACTGACTATTTCCGGTGGCGTTTGACTTTGACCATTAATCATTTAGATTGACAGCAGAACCATGAACTAGACTCAATTTACTTTCCATCATTAACTTATTTAACGTAATAAAATAAACATAATAAATAACAAATCAAATGACAATTGTACTTGTACTTCCGGTGTTGTCACAATAACACATTGCCGTAGCCATAGCGACAGCTACACTCCCACCAAATTACCTTCAATAAAACAAATGGAGATGTGAAATATATTTACACTCTTCATTAATGGTAATTTCCAAGCTCTGATCTGTTTGTTGTTGTTTTGTTTCTTTTTTTTCCCGAAAATGAACCATGTGACCATAATCACCATCTCCACAACAACAATTCAACAACAGTTAGACACACCTAAGAATACTCATTTGAAAATGAACCACAGTATAATGATCACCTTTAACTTAGAGAGGATACATTTAATCAATATCTGACCTTTCTCAACCTATTTTTCTACCACTCCTTGCTCTCTACCCCTTATTCACTACTCTTCACTAGAACCACTAGCTTCTGAATGGGTCTTTGAATGATGGATGGTTGATTGAGACGTTCACCCCTTTTTCCTAACTTCCGTTCTCCAACTTGTACTGTCACTTTCCGTACCAGTCCATCATCGTCCTCATGTGCTTCGACAACCTTGGCAAGTTTCCATTCATTGCGAGGAACGTCCTCCTCCTTAATGATCACAATGTCACCCACATCCACGTTACGCCTTGGCGCATGCCATCGCTGACGCAAAGTGATATTTGACAGGTATTCCTTCCTCCATCTGTGCCAAAACTGCTCGGACAGATATTGGACCCTTCTCCACCGTTTTTTAGCATATAGGTCTTCCTTGACAAACTTTCCTGGCGGAGGAAGTGGAATCGAAGATTTCATTGTTATCAAATGATTCGGCGTGAGCGGCTCTAAACTTGTGGGATCACTGATGGTGTCGACAGTGAGTGGACGATTATTTACAATGGCCATAGCCTCGTAAAAGAATGTTCTTAAGGAAGCATCGTCCAACCTTCCAGCGCTGTTGACAAGGACTGTGCTCAGTACACTCCTTACTGTTCTGATTTGGCGCTCCCAGACGCCGCCAGTGTGACTTGAATGTGGTGTATTCATCTGGAAGTCGCATTGATTATCTAATAGGTATGCCGCAACTCTTTCCTTATCGAGCTCTTTCAGAGCCTTTGCCATTTCATTCTTCGCTCCTACGAAGTTAGTGCCCTGGTCCGATCTTATGTGTCTGACGCTACCACGAATAGCGACAAGGCATCGTAAGGCATTGATGAACGCGTCAGTCGTCATATCCTCCAACATCTCGATGTGCACTGCCCTGGAACAAAGACATGTGAAGAGGAGGCCATACCGTTTTTGTTCTTTACGACCCTGCTTGGTGTGGAAGGGACCGAAGCAGTCCATGCCGCAGTAAGTGAATGGTGGTGTAGGCTCAACACGGTCACTCGGTAAGTCCGCCATCCGTTGTTCCTCTGGCGGTGCACGCGCCCTCCTGCACCGTACACACTGCCTGATGTGTTGGGCTACCGCTTTACTTCCACCAACTATCCAGTAACCATTGGCTCTTAATTCATTGAGAGTTTGTCCTCTGCCTTGATGCTGTATTTTATCATGATAATGAGCAATGATGAGCCTTGTGACAGCGCCATCTTTACGAAGGATTACTGGGTGTTTCAACTCCAGAGGCGCAGATGCCTTCCTCAGTCTTCCTCCCACTCTCATTACTCCATCTCGGAGGAATGGGTCAAGCGGATAGAGTTGGTGAGTGCAAGGCAGCTTTCCTGACTTCTGGCTGAGCATGTTCAACTCCTCTTGGAAGGCATTGCGTTGTGTGAGCTTGATAAGCGTCAGTGCAGCTTGCCTTCTCTCTTCGACGTTTAAAGGTTCTGTGGTCTTGATTCTCTTAGCCAACCGTTGGATACGAGCAATGACATTGACTGCTATGGTCCAACTTGAGAACCGTGACAGGTGTCCCTGGATGTCAAATTGCCTCACAACCTCAGTTTTTAGCACCTGTATAATCCTTACCTCTGGATCTCCCACCAGTAGATCTGATGTAACCTGGTTTGTGGTTATCTCTCTTTCCCATAAGAACTTAGGACCAGAGAGCCAATTCGAATTGATGAGGTCGGCCACCTTGAGGCCTCTGGAGGCGTGGTCAGCGGGATTCTCTCCTGTGTCGACGTAGTTCCATTGTCTTGCTTCAGTGGTTTCTCGTATTCTCTCAACGCGGTTCGCGACAAAGACATGAAACCTTCGCGCTTCATTGTTGATGTAGCCGAGAACCACTTGAGAATCAGTCCAATAATATTCTTCATCGATCTTGAGCTCTAGCTCCTCCCTCAACATGTTGCCCACTGCTGCTGAGGTTACTGCAGCAGTTAGCTCTAACCTCGGTATGGTGACTATTTTGGTTGGCGCGACTCTCGCTTTGCCCATGACCAGGGAGCAATGCACTTTTTCTTTGCTCAACAACCTGATGTAAGAGCACTGGCCATACCCTTGACTGCTTGCATCAGAAAAATGATGCAGTTCAGCTCTCTGGACCTCACCAAAGCCGTCAGGTGTGACGGCAGTTGGCGATGCAATTACTAACTCAATTGCATCGCCAACTGATTTCACGCTTATGAGGCCATCATCAACGTAGAAATGCTTCCTGATGAAGCTAGCTGCAGAGGGGCATTCTTTCTCATTTTGACTGGCGAGGTGTTTCATGCCATAATTGGCACAGCCAGGGGAAGATGATGCTCCAAACAGGTGCACCTTCATGCGGTGCTCTGAGGGTTCTGAGTTTGTGTCCCCATTTTCCCACCAGAGAAATCGCAAATAGTCTCTGTCTTCTTCGCTGACATGAAACCTATGGAACATTTTTTCCACATCGCACATGACTGCAATGGGATGTTTACGGAAGCGACACAGTACAGCTGTGAGACCATTTGTAAGGTCGGGTCCTGTTAGCAGATGATCATTTAATGAGGTGCCTTCGTACTTTGCAGAGCAGTCGAAAACCACCCGAATCTTGTCTGGTTTCCTGGGGTGATAAACTCCTTGATGTGGGATGTACCAGACTTTCCCAGGCTCTGGTTGGATGTCTACTTTCTCTGCATCACCATCCTTGAAAACACCTTCCATAAACCTCACATAGTCATTTTTGAACTTGGAGTCTCTGTCCAGCTTCCTTTTGAGGTGCTTCAACCGAGCTGAAGCCAGCTTCTTGTTATCTGGTAGGTGAGGACGTACTTTAAAGGGAAGAGGCATCTCCAGGTGGCCAAGCTCGTTTTGCTGGATTCCTTCCTTTAAGATCTGCAGGAAGCGAATATCTTCTTGAGATATGCTTTTGTCACCTGGTTTGGTGTCTGCAAAGTCGGACTCAAGAGCCTTAATGATAGAAGATGGCGTTACAGGTGATAGCTCTCTTACAGATACCCGATGACAAAGTCCAGTCACATCTTTAGCATTCACACTCTGTGGCACGCTTCCCACGATGCTCCAACCGAGGTCAGTTTTAATGGCGTAAGGCTCATAGTCACCCCCAGTGATGACCCTTCTTGGCATTAGCGCTCTGGAGCAGTCATAGCCAATCAATAATCCCACACCACAGTCCATTAATGGGGGTATCTCCTCGGCCATGTTGACAAGGTGTTTCAATTTTTTGGCTGTTTGGCAAGTGGGAATATGAGTGCGTTCAAGAGGAATGAAGTTTCTCGTGTAGGCTGGAGGTAAGCTGATGGAAATGTTTGAGGAGAGACCTCTGACTTTGAGATCACATACTCTTTGACTCTTCACAACTGAATCTTTCCCCATCATGGTGGAGAGCTTCAGCTTCACAGGTTCCATCGCTGCCTGAAGCTTTTCACACACCTCTTGATCCACAAATGTGTGACTGCTTTGAGTGTCCAGTAGGGCATATGCCAAGGTTTCATTATGAGGAGCGTTAGGGGCTGAAATCCACACTGGCACAATCATAGATGTGCTCCCACCTTCTCCATTCACGCAGCATGATAATGAGGATGTACTTTCCTCAACTGCACTTTGCCTTGAGTCTGCTGAGAAACGATCTTCATGCAGTGGAGTTGGGTGATTCTTTCTGCATATGCCACACATGGCTCTGTTTCTACAGTCTTTAGAGTTGTGACCTTTTCTTAGACATGCAAAACACAGTTTGTTTTCGTGTATGCATTTTTTCTTTTCTTCTTTAGACATTTCGGTTAGCTTTGTGCATCTATGTATGGAGTGGTTTTCTCCACAACAAATACACCTGGTCGGGTTTGAGTTTTGTAGTGGTGTGCTCCATTTCTTTGACTTCTCCGTATCTCTCAACTGGATTTCACCAAGGTCTGGTTTGGATGTGAAGCTTGATAGAACTGGAGCTTTCATATTTGTGGCAAACGTGTTTGCTTTTGAGCGCTTCACCTCTCTTACTGGTGTCTCTGCAGAGTGCCTTAAAGCATGTAAGGATGACACTGGATTACATGCAATACGTGCCTCTTTGGCGATGTATGAAGCAAACTCATGAAAACTTGGATACTCCTGGCCTCGATCCAGCTGCTCCGTGACGTAGCGGTTCCACCTGGACGTCACCCATTCAGGAAGCTTGGCCAGCATTTTCTGGTTCTCCTCGCAGTCATTCAGAACTTGTAGACCCTTTATAAGAGACATGGCGCTACTACATGTTTGCAGGAAGTCACTGAATTCTCTCAGTTTGAGGAACTCTTTTCCAACAATCCTTGGCCACGTATTAAGTTTTTCTCTAAAGGCTCGTTGCACTACAAAGGAATTACCATATCTTGTGTTCAACCTATCCCATGCTTGTTGATAGGCTTCCTCATCTTTCCTGTAGAAGCTGCCTTCTAGAAAGGATTTAGCCTCCCCTGCTATGTACCTTTGCAGGTAGAACATCCTATCTACAGGGTTGGAGCATCGTCTCTCTATAAGAGCCTCAAAGCTTGTGCTCCATTCTGTGAACTTCAAAGGATCACCTGAGAATACGGTAGGTTCTGGGGTTGGAAGGCGAGTGAGAGCTAATGATTCCTGTAACGCCTGGACTAAGGATGTCTCATTTTTTACAGCTTGCTGTTCTTGACTTGAGATGGGGTGAGTGAATGAGTTTGTATCATCAACTTTGCCGCATACAGGACTGTGTGATCCATCCATTCCTTTTCTTTCTTCTTCAGTGTAAACATTTAGCCTTGCTTGAATAACATCAATGTCTCTCTGATTCTCAAGTTTTCTCAACTGCTGACGTTGAACTTCGATAACAGCTTCCATGTCAATTTCAGCTCTCTTTGCAGCCAGCTGAGCTGCTGTTTCTGCCCTCTTAGCCGAAATGCTAGGTGATTCTGAGAGTTGCTCTGAATGGTGGCAGCTGTGTGCAGTAACTCTGGAGGCTGTGGATCCATATATGGACCTAGCATATTCATTATCAAGAAGCATGCGTAACCTTGGTCTCTCTGCCTCAGCATCAAACTCACCTCCTTCTTCGGTGAGGCGCACTCTCATCAATTGCAGTAAGTCTGCTGTCACAGCTGAGCATGCATCTACTTTTCTCCGAATTTCTTGACTCGGTGCGGCTTGGAGTCGGATGCCATCATACAGCTCCTTTAACTCTGAGTCCTGCTTCTCAGCTTCATCCATCATGTTATACATGTCACTTTCAGAGCAATCTTGCTTCAACCTTGTACGAATGTCTCTTACATTACTTTTCCATTTCTCATATGTTGCTTTAAATTTCTTCTCCCTTGAAATTAACTCTTGTTCTTTCAGTTCTTGCATTTTAGGTGTTAATCGTCTTTCACGAGAGGATTTTCTAATTTGTCCCTCATCTAGCTCCTCTGCATCTAGCTCCCCTGCATCTTGCCCTTGTGACATGACATCAGACTGATTATCACCATTTTTAGACATTTTTAACCTTTTAGAACTACCATATGGAGAAAGTAAGGTAAGTTATGATGGCTGTAATTAGCAGAGATTAACCAATTAACACCTACAGTAATACATGACACCCTTAATACCTAGTTAGCACTTGAGATTAACTTTCTTATGCGATTTAGCAAACAACAAACAATTGCAGTTATCAGAGCATTCAATATATACATATATATATATATATATATATTTTCAGAATCCTTTTAATATCTTGGTTGTTACGATTTTAAAAAACCGTAACCTTCTATCCATCAACTTCCTGAGGCATTATAATTGCACCGTCTGACCTGTGGACCAAGTTGTAGACTGGAGCTGCTCCACTTAGTGTCCAGAGACCTGTAGCTTGCTGCAGGACGTGAAGCAACGATGTCGCCTCTTACCGCAGCAGGACGAGCGCACCACCGCTCGTAGTAGCTCCTAGTCGGTAGCTTGCTGCGGGATGAAAGCACCGCTGCCCGATGTAGCTCCCGGTCGGTAGCTTGCTGCGGGATGAAAGCACCGCTGCCCGATGTAGCTCCTGGTCGGTAGCTTGCTGCGGGATGAAAGCACCGCCGCCCGATGTAGCTCCTGGTCGGTAGCTTGCTGCGGGATGAAAGCACCGCCGCCCGATGTAGCTCCTGGCCGGTAGCTTGTAGCCCGTTGGAGGATGTAGACACCGCCGCTCCTCTTTGCCGGGACGTGAAGCAACGTTGCACTCGGAAGCCTCGTGATGGATTAGGACACGTTTTCACTGTATCTACCCTGGTTAAAACGCTATACGCCTCGTACTGATGTCCACAATCACTTTATTCTTTGAAGATATGGAACACCGTGAAAACTGCAACAACATAAAACACATTTCACATACATTATTTTCACGGACGTTTCTAATTCAATACACAATACATACATACAATATTATGAATAAGTACCGTTTCGCCTGCTTAGCCAGTAGTAGATAGTCCCATCTCAACTCTTTCGGTCTCTCTCTCTCTCCGACGTACTTGGGTAAGCAAAGTGCGTCACTTCCAGCCTCAGACTTCACTGACTATTTCCGGTGGCGTTTGACTTTGACCATTAATCATTTAGATTGACAGCAGAACCATGAACTAGACTCAATTTACTTTCCATCATTAACTTATTTAACGTAATAAAATAAACATAATAAATAACAAATCAAATGACAATTGTACTTGTACTTCCGGTGTTGTCACAATAACACATTGCCGTAGCCATAGCGACAGCTACAGCACCCTACCAACAGTTAAGCATGATGGAGGATCCATAATGCTGTGGGGCTGCATCTGGTACTGGAGGCCTTGACCATATCACAGGAATCATGAATAATGAGAATTAAATATTTATTTAAATTTGTTTTTTTGCATTTTACAATGCTACAATGCTTTTCACAGCAATGTAAGTGTTGGAGTCTGTTTCCGCCTCACGTCCTCTCTGACCTGTGCTCACTTTACACTTTAACAATAAACACCAGCACTGAAGCAGAGTATCAAATAAATATAATATCAAATATCAGAGTACCTTTTAATGATAAATGTCTTTAACAGGTGACAGGTGAATAAAAAGAAAGGATCTCAAACTTATGCAGCAGCTTCAAACCTGCCTGGTCATCGATCACTCTCACCGCAACAGGCTTCAACGTGCGGGTGCTCGGGCCCGTCAGTGCTACAACGTAGCCCTAGTTGTTATTATCTTTCAATCACATTACTAAAATGTCTTTTGAGGTGAGGGGGTTGAATATTTCTGATTGCAACTGTATGTATGTTTCCAGGTGGACTGTGATTTACAAAGGGAAAATTGCCTTCGGGTGTGCAAGCACACGGTTTTATAAATTTGAAATTTGTTTTGCACATGCCATTTTCAGGTTTTGTGCGCATGTACACTTTGAGTATGAATCCTACGCACTGTTTATAAATGAGGACCCTGGTCCATCAAGTGACTGTGCAAACCAGCCTCCACCATAAAAAACTAGTCCCCACTCATTTCACAGTGCACATTGTTCCTAAGCAGGTAACAGCATGTTAAGAGTGGTTTCAAAATAAAAGCTGACAAGATGGCAGAAGGGAGTGAGTTATTGCATCTGCTACTTGTTTACTACTCAGGTAACCATTACATAAACAAATAGGCGCCTTCAACATTGCATTACATTACATAACATTTTGTTAAGCTGATGGCTTTATTCGGAGCAACTTACAATAAGTGCATTCAACCATGAGGGTAAAAACCCAGACATCTAGTATCAAGTATAATTTATTTAAAAAAAGCCAAAACACAAATTTGAAGAAATGTGTGATAGTCTGCGGCGGAAGATTTGTAGTGTTTTTGTTGTCCTACAAAATTAAAGGTCTGGTGCTTTGCAGGAAAAGGGTACTTTTAGTGATGTGTTCCCAATACATGAGCCCTACTCCTAAACTATAAATAATAACAAATATAGCTGCAAGTAGCGATGAGCAGATTCAAATGTTAATGTTTCACTTAATATAATTTGTTTAAATTATCCCCACATTTGGCCTCCACAGAAAATTTGTATTTTTCCCTCGCTCTAGTCGAATTTACATGCAATACCGGAGGCTAACCAGGTGGCGGTAATGCGCATTATTCATTGCTGTCTGTTAAGAGAATATTCACAATAACACTTTCGTTATTGCTAAAAGGCAGGTTACACACTGCAGTAAATAACATCGTAATGTTTAACAGATTGGCATCGACATCGTGTGGTCCTATTGCCACTGGCTGGAGTTAAAGATGTGTCTTCGCATCTGTTATTTAGACGGTGGATCTGTGGGCGGTGTCAGATGCTTCGCGGAAGTGTGTGAAACCGAAGTCATATGACCAGGAAGCAGCAGTTGGAGAATGGTTCCGAGACAAGGATAAGGTCCTCTGTTCGCGGTGATTAACAGCCACAACCACCACGGTAATAGCACGGTTAAATCATATTTATACACGGCTACTTTATTTAATCACCAAGTCCTCACCCGAGTCTGTTCGTAGTAGACTCGGCTGAGGAGTCTGCACACAACAACGCTGATCGTGTCAGACAGTTAATTTGACTGTGTCTCCTGTGTGTATGTCTGTGACTTGATGTATTTAACGGTTGTGTCTGACCATCTCCGTTGCCACCTTTCTGTCGGTGACAGTTTTTTTTCTTACTGTCTTTTGTCACATGATGACGTCTTGATGACCTGAAGTTACTTTGTTGAATATTTGTCCAATTCAATTTTTTCGTTATAAAAGTTATTTATATGGGGTTTAATGTTGTTATTTGAATATTGAAAGTAGCAGACTGTTCATATATATATATGTCTGTATTGAGGGAGAAGTGAACAGTCAAAGTCCAGAGCGCCCCCAAAAAGTTTCCTTCGTAAGCCCTAATCTCTCTGGTTAGGATAATAAATTATGTCCCATTGGTTTCTTTTATGAACAAATCAGCATGCCAAATTTCATTAAGCTCTATGACGTTGCAGCCAAAAGTGTGATGATTTTACGCGGAATTGTCTCTGTAACCCTGACGGTCTCTGATTGTGTCTTTGACTGTGTTACTCCCCCTTATTGTCTTAGACTGTTTTTCTCTTTGTCTGTGTGATCTGTAACTGACTTTTCTCCATTTGTTTGTCTCTGTCTCTCTCTCTGTATGTTGCTGACTATGTTTTCTGCTTGTCTGTGACTGTGTGTGTCTCTGTGGCTCTTAATGTCTGATGGTTTATTACTGACTTCTGTTCTTTGTTTGTCATCGCCTTTCCATCTCGTCTGTTTGTGTTTGACTGTTTCTGACTGTTTCTGACTGTTTCTGATTGTTTCTGTGACTGTCCGTCTTTTTCTCTGACTTTGTGTGCGTAACTATCGTTTTATCTGTCTGTCTCTGACAGTTGCATTTGCCCTCCGTTAAATGTTTTTCTGTTTCTGTTTTTCTCCAACTGTCTGTTTTTGACTGTCTCTTACAGTTTTGTCTCTGACTGACTGTGCCTGTTTGTCTTTAGGTTTCTGTCTCTCTCTTTGATTATCTTTATGTTTCCGTCTCTCTCTGACCATAAATTTGTATGTCCTTTCTCTGCTTTTGTCATCAGATGGAGGAGATTAAAGTTTCTCCTGACTACAACTGGTTCAGAAGCACAGTGCCCTTGAGGAGAGTAAGTATCTAATGATTTATTATGTCGAACAATCGTTATGCATGTAATCACTAAGCACACTGCAAGTACACATCAACACATGAACACTGTCCAAGTAACATACTGATCGTTTTTTAATAGATGGTGTAACCTGAAATTTGAATTAAACGAAACATACATTAAAAGTAGAGTACACTCTATTCAGACTATTCTAATAGCTATATATGAAGCATCCTTCTCATTGAGGAAACTACCAAAATCATACAACAAAGTAGTGATGGCGAGATGAAGCTTCATGAAGCCTTGAAGCTTTCCATCCAATGGGTTCGCTCATGGGCCAACGCTTCATGACGCTTCATTTGCTCTACTGCGCCATCAAGTGGTCATTAAATGTAATTATAAGGATCCACGGCTTTAGTGTGTGAAGCTTTGAATTGAATAAATGATTTAAAGATGTTTGTGATGCCAATACACGTAACACGTACAATAGGGATAATAGTTTATTTATTTTTATTAAAAAACAACAGTTTTCAACAGTGCTGGGTTTCAGGCGGTTTCCTTTTTTAGAATTAATTTTGCCGGCTTTAGAAACGATCCTTTCACAGCGCACAGATGAAGCTGGGGTACAAAGAAAAGATACCGCAAGTTTCACATACGTCAACAACACAAGCCTCAATACGCGCTTCATAAAAATCATCCTCGATTACTCGACACACGCTTTGAAGCCTCGACACAGGAGGACACATCACTACAACAAAGCTATGTTATCCTTAATTGTTAAAATAGATAAAGAACCCACTGATCCAAGAAGCTGATAAATAAAGACTGCAAATTCCTTACTATAAAAATGTTTGTCCATGAGACTAGAATAGGATTCATCAAGGGAAGGCCATCTACTGACAATGTCAGATGCCTGTTACATCTTATACAACCTAATAGAGATGAAAAGACAGTGATAGCTAACGGCTCCTTCAAATGCTCAAAAAGGCATTTGATAGAGTGGAGTTGGTGCTTCCTACTGCATGCCCTAAACATATTTGGTTTTGTTGAAGTTTTTATGAAATGGACAAATGTAATGTATTCAGATCCAAGAGCGGCATTAATACAAATTTAATGATATTGCTCTTCTATAACCCATAGCATGAGCGACCAAACAGGGAGACCCTCTCAGTCATCAACACTTTACTAGAGCTGCAACAATTAATCGTTTTAATAAATTATAATGGATTATCAAAATAGTTGGCAACTCATTTAGTAATTGATTAGTTTGGTCTAGCAATACATGACACACTCTGTGGTAGCATCTCCTGAGGTAGGGCCAGTAAACCAGCCAATTCCATGCTTTGTGTAGCCTACGTGACGACACCTTCTCATCTCAGGAGTAAAAGCTTGAAAAATGGCTTAGACAACCACTACTAACGCTGGAAACTAGTCGTCACAAGCCTGAGAACACTTAACATATAAGCCTTTAGATAAGATTGATTGAAACAGACAAATTTACAAAGCTGAATTCCATGGCACAGCCTTCACAACATTACTGTTGTATAAAACTATAGAGAAAACACATTCTTCAACTTCTTCGTCATCTTCTTCACCTGCTTCACTCTCAGATCACAAAACTACTCTAGGTTCATACCAAAGTGATTTTGCTTTGAGTGTGATTGAAGCTTTAGCATGAAATTATTTACACACTTTTAATGACCGTTGCTTCCCTGATTGAGCGATGAGAGTAAGAAAGCAGTTGTACTCGAAATACCTATACAGTTTACTGAATGTAGCGAGGGAGCTCCACTAAGCATTGACACCAAAACACAAAACATACTTTTCTGATTGTTTCATCTATCATATATCTCTATATATTTTTTGAAGTATTGCATGTTGCTTGTAATTTACTGATGTCTTTTTGACTCTTGCTTCTGTAATACTGAAAATTTCCCCATTGTGGGACTCAAAAGGATTATATCATCTTATCTTACACTCCGACTAGGGCTGGGTAATAAAACGATAAAGATAATTATCACAAAATAACTTTTCCTAGATTGAAATATAAGACATGGCCGATACATAGTTGATAGAACTCATTCCAAAATGTTTTGACAGAAAACATGAACAGCCAATGATAATGACAGTAGTGCCTTGCCCAAACCAATCATGTGGCTGGAATAGTTACAGGTTAGGTTGACGCACACAGCACAGAGTGTAGTAATAGCAGCCGGCCGCAGCACACGTACTAATATTTGGGCTACTGCAGCCGTGCACAACAGTACGTTAGGAGTGGTAGAAAGAGAAAAGAGAAAATGACAACAGAAAATGTTAACAAAACCTTGAGCGACAGTAATTCCGAAGAAGACACCTCAACGGACCCAAGGCAAAAAAACGAGGACATGGTCGGAAATTAGGTTCAGAGAACTTTGGCAGTGTGGAGATAACTTGGCTATTTAAAGTCCTAAAAGATTCAAGATTCAATACTTTATTGTCATGTGCACAACTTTTCAGCCCGCGACCCCCAAAATAACGGTGCCAGAGACTGTCGACCCCCACCGACCCTAGATGTGTTATATAATGTTGCGCACATCCACGCACACGCAATATTAGGCCTATGCAAACACGGGCATTAATACAACACAAAAGAACAACAGCCTTACAGCCATGATATTATTTTATAGCAATTTAAGAAATAGAATATAAACCGAATACAGGGAAACTCCCTGTATAACAGCAGGGCTGAGTGAGCATATAGTGTAAGTGTAAAAAAAGTGCGCAAGTGATGTCTCTGCGCGTCTGTGTGCATAACGAGCAGCAGACACCTTATTGCTGCCATGTACAAAAACATTATGGTTATCTATTTTAGCCTAAACATTACTTTGATTTCTTAAACTCACTATTGAGATGGGCAATATGCATGGAGCAGAGCAAGTCCATTCTCTGCTTTATTTTGGAGACTGCGACTCGGAGATCATTCTCTGGGTTCTGCTGCGCTATGTATTTATTCTTTAAGTATTTCAGGGCTGAGAAAGGCTTTTTGCGCAAGTCCACCAGCCTTGTAAACCAGTCAGGGTCAGTAAGGTGGTCAGTGAGCTGGGATCCATGCACCATCAGAAATATGCGCAACTCGTCCTGCAGCTCATGTCGGCGGCTCAGCACATTTCCCCGCAAGAGCAATTCTGATATTGAGTGGACTTGTTTTTATGTAGTTGACAATTTTTATCGCAATGTTTAAGCTCTGGTTCAAGTGTTTGCTTGCAAGAGATTCTTTGTGAATAATACAGTGTGTGGAATTTACTGAAGAACCACTTGTAAGACTCTCACTTTCAGTCCTACCTTTTTCCCTAGTATCACCCCAGTCCTGTACCAACACACACCAATACAGTTTCCCGAAGATAGAACCCTCTTCCTTTAGTTTTGTAAACATTTCCTCACCTGTGCACGTCCACTCCGGAGCGCGGAGCAAAACAGCATTACGTTTCCGTCAAAACTGTATCTGATGAAAACAAGCAACTGGGCAGAGTTTAATATATCTTTGGATTCATCTAACTTTAAAGCATATTTCACTTTCTCAATTCTATCCGCCAGCTGGCACGTTATATCCTGGGCCATGTCGGTGATGCCCCGGGCAATAGTCCAGTTAGACAGCGGCACTGATTCCTAACCCATGGCCTAATTTATAGCTAAAGCAGCGGGTTTAATTAACGTTTCGCAGATTGTGTCTGGCTTTTTTGACTGTGCAATAAAATATGCCACCTCATATGGTGCCCTTTGAGCTGCGGATGGGATTGTCTGTTTAGTATGGACTTTCTTTTGGCCTTGCAACTCTCGCTCGTTCCGCTAATCCGTGTCGTAATAACCTGAAGGGTCTACAAAGAAAAAGGAAAAACTGAGGGAAATGTTTTTATTGCATGGTTTTAGTCTAATTTCAACTGTAAGCTATTTTATTTAGTGATTTTATTGTTGAAGGTTAATTTGTAGTTCCTGTGGTAAGCGGGTTGTTTGTGGGGACTCTTATTTTGAAAGGGTTTTTTAAACCCTCCCTCTGTGTCTTGCGAACCCCGCTTTGGGAACCCCAGCTCTATAGCTGCAGTTCTTGCAATGTTAAACCCAATAATTTACAGTTCCAGACCCAAGCAAGTGCTGGTGATCCCCCCTAAATCAGTTTAGCCAGTTCCGGTGCAGGCAACATCGAGATGTTGGTCTTGTACTGAGCCCGGGTGGCAGCAAGCGGACCTTTGTTTCGCTGGATCCGTTTGATCATCTCATCGGCAGAATTCCACCGGGTGGCAACATCTTGAACTAGCGACTCTTCCTGCTGTCCCTGTGCAGTTTGCTGTGCTCTCATCTTTCGATCATTTGACGGGCTGTGTTTGAAGTGCCCAACAATCTTCCAACATTTTGCCAGGAAGTTTTCAAAACCACTGTCTTTTAGGGCCACAGTGCTGGTTCTTTGGAGACTGTGTGCTGCGCAGGGTAGATGTTGAAATAGAAGTAGCCTAGAAGCTGCCAACATGTTATGGCCATCAGTGCCTAAAGTGGTCAGTTGGCCACTTATCTCCCATCTGTTTTAGATGTCAAGGAACCACCGGAACCTCCGCACACCGGAATTAAACAAAGTTGCGTTAACTGCGTTAAAATATTTTATCGCATTAATCTCGGCCACTATAATCTCAGCCCTAGTTAGAACACTAAGATCAATCAATCAATCAATCAAATTTTATTTGTATAGCCCATATTCACAAATCACATTCATCTCATAGGGCTCCAACATGGGCGCGGCACCCTCCGTCCCCTAACCCCCAGCAAGAGCGAGGAAAAACCACCAAAAACCCCTCAACAGGGCAAAAATAAGTAGAAACCTAACAGAGAGCCACATGTGAGGGATCCCCTCTCCCAGGACGGACAGAAGTGCAATAGATGTCAAGTGTAGAGGAAAACATCATCAGGATATGGTTTTAGCAGGATGGTGAGGGTAAACATCAATAAGATAGTGTTTTTAAGGTTTGTTTTATAATTTATGTAATACCTGAACAAATGTTAAATAAAGTTATTTTTGGCACGAAAAAAACTCATTTAACTTTAGTAAAGAAACAGTTGGATAAAGTCTGAGAAAGGAGAATTGAAATGCGGCAAGATTTCATATTTACTCATACAAAATTTGGTATGTATTGTTCATTAGTAACTACCCCAACAATCACTATAGATATTGTACAGATGACCCTGTTACTTGTAGAATTTGTTTTTATATATGCATGAGGGACATCATGAATCGAGAGAGGAAGGGTGCCCAAAGAGACTGCTTTTGTATAGGGCCCAGAATCTTGTGCTATGCCTGTATGTTCAGGAACAGAGTCAGTCATTGTTGATTCATGTTTTACAGCATAACGTGTCATATCACCATTCTCTTGTACAGAGTTCTGAATTTCCCACGGGATTAATAAAGTATCTATCTATCTATCTTAGCAAGGTCAACAGGTTTAGGGTCATTGATGTGGGTATTGTCAACAGAAACCTCCACGATGACATCTGCACATACAGTGCTGTGAAAAAGTATTTGCCCCCTTCCTGATTTTTAATTGTTTTGCATTTTTGTCACACTTAAATGATTCAGATCATCACACAAATTTTTATGTTAGACAAAGATATCCCGAGTAAATACAAAATGCAGTTTTTAAATGATGATTTCATTTATTAAGTGAAAAAATCCATCCAAACCTACTTGGCCCTCTGTGAAAAAGTATTTGCCCCCTAAGCCTAATAACTGGTTGTGCCACCCTTGGCGGCAACAACTGCAATCAGATGTTTGCGATAACTGCCAATGAGTCTCTCACATCGCTGTGGAGGAATTTTGGACCACTCTTCTTTGCAGAATTCTTTTAATTCAGCAACATTGGATGATTTTGAGCATAAATGGCTTGTTGAAGGTCATGCCAGAGCATCTCAATCCGATTTAAGTCTGGACTTTGACTAGGCCACTCCAAAACCTTCATTTTGGTGGGCGGCGGTGGACGGTGACTGAGGACTGGAGTGGCCTCTGGTCTGGATGGTGGATCTTGGTCCTGCTGGTTGCTGACCATGGACTGTGATTGCAGCGGGACTGCATCAATGCCGCTAAAGACTTTAATGATGAATGTTTTTGCACATGGCATCTGTTGCGCTTCTGTCCGTCCTGGGAGAGGGGTCCCTCACATGTGGCTCTCTCTGAGGTTTCTACTTATTTTTGCCCTGTTGAGGGGGTTTTTGGTGGTTTTTCCTCGCTCTTGCTGGGGGTTGGGGACGGAGGGTGCCGCGCCCTGTTGGAGCCCTATGAGATGAATGTAATTTGTGAATATGGGCTATACAAATAAAATTTGATTGATTGATTGATTGATTTTGTTTATTTTGAGCCATTCAGATTTTGCCCTGCTTGTGTATTTCGGATCATTGTCCTGCTGCATAACCCAAGTGCTCTTGAGCTTGATCACAAACTGATGGCCGGACATTCTCCTTCAGGATTTTCTGTTAGAGAGCAGAATTCATGGTTCCATCAATTATGGCAAGTCGTCCAGGTCCTGAAGCTGCAAATCAGCCCCAGACCATCACACTACCACCGCCATGTTTGACTGTTACTATGATGTTGTTTTTATGAAATGCTGTGCTCGTTTTACGCCAGACGTAACAGTACCCACTCCTTCCAAAAAGTTCAATTTTTTTTGATCAGTCCACAGAATATTTGTCTAAAAGTCTTGGGGATCAACAATATGTTTTTTGGCAAATGTGAGACAAGCCTTTGTGTTCTTTTTGGTCAGCAGTGGCTTTCGCCTTGGAACTCTCCCATGGATGCCATTTTTGCTGAGTCTCTTTCTTATTGAATCATGAACACTGACCTTAACTGAAGCAAGTGAGTCCTGCAGTTCCTTAGATGTTGTTCTGGGGTCTTTTATGACCTCCTGGATGAGTCATTGATGTGCTGTTGGAGTAATTTTGGTAGGCCGGCAACTCCTCGGAAGGTTCACCACTGTTCCAAGTCTTCTCCGTATGTGGATAATGGCTCTCACTGAAGTCTGAAAGCCTTAGAAATGGCTTTGTAACCCTTTCCAGACTGCTACATGTCAATAACTTGTTTCTCATCTGTTTCTTTAGATCGCGGCATGATGTGTTGTTTTTTGTTACTTAACTTTGTCAGACATCTTCTATTTAAATGATTTCTAGATTAAACAGTTCTGGCAGTAATCAGGCATGGATGTGGCTAGTGACATTGAACTCAGTTTTCCAAAAAATGTGGTTTATCACAGTTTACTCAGGATTTATCAATAGGGGGCAAATACTTTTTCACATAGGGCTAGATAGGTTTGGATAGCTTTTTTCCCTTAATAAATGAAATTATCATGTAAAAACTGCATTTTGTATTTACTTGGGTTATCTTTGTCTAATATTACATTTTGTTTGATGATCTGAAACATTTAAGTGTGACAAATATGCAAAAAACTAAGAAACTCGGAAGGGAGCAAATACTTTTTCACAGCACTGTAGTTCGTGGCATGCTTGTTCCAATGACAAGTTGCAGTCCTGTTAATCATTAGCCTGTTCATCAGAGATCACTTATCCAATATGCCTGTTGGATGGGGCTGGTGTCCATGTGTATAGTGGTTGTAGGTTCACCATATGGAAAACTCCAGCCTCTTCTCCAATGTCAACTTCGATGAGACTGTAGTCTGCCATCCTCTTTGCGATGTGGTATGCGCCAATGTACAGTCTTGCTAATTTGGCCGTGAAATTGGCGAGAGCAGGGGTGTCAAACATCCGGCCCATGCAGGTTTTAATATATCTGTTTCCTACCATCATTGTTGTGGAAATCATTTTTAATAATTATTGTGAGAAATAATTAATATTGACATGATCTCTTCACATATTATTATTATTATTATTAAAAGGTGATCTTTGTTATTCAGGAAGTTTGTATCAAACAAGTAGCCCTTCCTACTACTCAGTATCTTTGAAGTAGCTCTCAGTTTCCAAAAGGTTGGTGACTCCTGCCATAGACCATCGGTTCCCAAACTGGGGTACGGTGTACGCAAAGTGGTTCAGGGGGTATGCAGTGGTGTGCATGGAGCCCCGGGGGGCTGGAATCCCACCTCAGCCGGTGTGCGCCAGCCCTCACCTTTCACTTTCAATGCTTGCGTCAGATTCCTAGGTCCGTGTTCCAAGTCGGGGGGGACCCCACCATTATGTTGGTTTCATGTTGGTATCCACCGCCGCCATGCCCTAACCTTAGCGCCTGTCTTGGGAAGCTCAAGACAGGCGCTAAGGTTATGCAGCTTTTCAAGAGATCCATGTCTGCTTGATATTTACTTTCCCAGTTGTATGATTAATCTTTTATTGTGAAGGCAAACAGTGGTTCAGCATGTCGAGCATAGTCCTCAACAAACCTACATTGGTAACCTGAAAGGCCACAGAACTGACAAACTTCACTGACTTGGGCACCTCAAACTCTCTCACAGCTTTCAATATGTCAGGGTCTGGGTGTATGCAAGGTAGCCCTGGACGATGAGTTCTCCCCCGCACTAAGCCCTGGCAGCAAATCACCCCGACCCTCATTCACCTCGACTGGCTCCTGATAAAGGCCCCTATAGTTTAGGTTACTTTATTTGTACCCATAAGTAGATTTGTTTTGCAGCAATAAAAAGAGAAGGCATCCATCAAAACAGTACATGATTATAACACAAAGACAGAAGACAAGACCACAAAAACCATGACAAACAGTGCTTAAATGCATTGCTATCAATAGAAAACGGCATAGGGACAAATGTGCAAATTTGGCTATAACCCATTCAAGCGAACAATTGCATATGGAATATAACTATTTCTGTAGCGTTTTGTTATACCTCTTGGGGCTGTTAACCTTCAACCAGAGGCTAGAAGTAGAAATTCCCTATGAAGAGCAGAAGTCACCAACCTTTTCAAGCCAAAGATCACTTTTTAATTCCAAACGTAAGCCGAGATCTAACACCCTGACATCTTCCAAAAACCCCACTTGGGGGGTCATATTTAAATGGTTTTGCAATATTTGTTAAATGCTGAATGAAAAAGAAATAAATACACACAAAGAGAGGCAGTTATGCAACTTTTTCTATTGTCGTATCTTTCAAGCAGCCGAGAGGTTGATGATGTTGTAGAAGTTGTTGATGATGAAGGAAGGATTCCGAGGACCCAGTAATTTCAGTGTAACAAAGTTTATTACAAGAAATTACAGGTCGGGACGGGCATCTAGATACCCGGAGACACACAGCCAATAGTGAAATCTGACTTGCAGTGGTCGAAAGCACACATATATAGGGAGTTCTGGTTACACCCATGACTTCTGCCCCAACACCTCCCAGATGGTAATTCTGATAAGATGAGGACGCGTCTTTGTCCCTGAGGATGATGGCAATTTAAACAACAGAAAACAACATCAAAGAGATCAGAAACCATGTCCAAGAACCAGAGAGTCAGGGAGTAGATAAGCATCTGAAAGACATTCTCTGAACAGGTCTGGGAGTTCAAAGGGCAGGCATCCTCAATCTAGACCTGTCCTTTATGTTTCAAACACGCATATCAACATGTTTTAGTCTAATGAATACACAACACTATTCAATGCACAATATTCATATTAATATCTATTCATATTAACAATGCTTGATATTTAGCTTCTCAATTCCACATCATGTTCTGCAGAGGAGCTGCTACTGCAGCACAACATTTTTACATATAGGCTTTGATTTAAATATGGCCACATATATGATTATTGCCTTTTATGAAAGAAGTCCCTTGTACTCAAATTAATACCAGTACTACACAGTATAAAGCCATGCATCGTCCTCTCTTGCAAATATTTAACAGTAAAATACCCTTAACAGATATGCTGGAGTGCTTTTATGGAGTGCTTTTATTTTAAAAAGGCATAAAGTGTTACAACCATTTATTCGTGACATAAATTCATCAGAAAAACATAAAAGATAATTTTCTTTGTTTATTCTCCTTTGAACCTCAATGTTTATTTGTTTGTGACATGGATTTCTTGACACTTGACACTTCTTAACACTTTCCGAACCCGTTTCGTAGTAAAACCACTCCAGCATTTCACATTCTGAATCCATTCATATGTTCCAACGGGGCTTTGATTGTTATCGACAGACTGAAAGATGTGCATCATAGTACCGTAGAGTCCTGACATTTAGTTTAGTACATGAACCAACTCGTTTTTGACGGAAATGCAGGAGATAAACCTGCAACTCCACCGCCATTAGCGGACACACAGCTTGTGTGAAAAACAGACAACCGACACATAGCTGATCTGCGGCACAACGACAGCCAGTGAGTTCAGAGTTTTGGGGGATTGACATTGAAGACTGGGAGATCGACCTTTAGATCGCGATCGACGGATTGGCGACCACTGATGGAGAGGATGCGAGTCATCATTGGTAATGGAACTGGCTATCTTCTGTAACTGTTTGGTGTACAGGGACTCTAGGCTCAACTGAGGCTCACCTATCAGCCGACTGGACCATTTCCGTATCTGACTCAGTCTGTTTCTGTCCTTTAAAGAAAGGTTACCAAACCATGACACCAAATAATACACAGTCAATAAAAGCATGACAAAATAGTATCAGCAGGGTTTTGTCAATATTAAAGAGGACAACAGTACAAACAATACAAACGCTGGTGACCATTTTTTCACATTCACTGCTTCAAAGTTCAATTTGGAAATAAAAATAGTCCCAAGGTATTTATACGATTCTTTGATAGAGGCGTCTTCGTGTGTGGGTGAGTTTTTTCCAAATTCAATGACGATATCCTTGGTTTTTGAAATGTTAAGTTGGAGGAATGACTCCTCGCACCACTCAACATCAGGTCCATGGCTGTTTTTATTTGCCTGAGGCCGACTCACAATCACAGAGTCATCGGCGTGCTTTAAAATGAACCTATGTTTGACACATAGGATAAAAAACAAAGGAGAGAGCACACACCCTTGTGGTGAGCCAGTGGAATAGCAAACTTTATCTGATGAAAATCCATTTGCTCTCACTCTTTGTGGCTGTTTGTTGGACTCAATAAATGTTCTTGGAGTGTTTATTTTAGGTACAGGGACCATTCCCTGACCTAGGGAATATGCTGTGTTGAAATTTAAATGAAAATTTAAAACTGGGCTAAGCTCTTTTGCACAATATTTTAAAATGCGACCGCAGATATTGTCTGGTCCATGGGTCTTGTTCACATTTGTAGAATGGAAAGCCTGTTCAACATTGTTTTGGTTCATAATTAAGTGTGGATTTTCTTGAAGTTGAAGACTCATTTTCTTGAATCAAACAAGTAAATACGTATAGATGCTATTAAGTAGGGATGCACCGATCTGCTTTTTTCACCTCTGATACCGATACCGATATATGAGGTTTAGTATCGACCGATACCGATCCGATACCGATATAGAAAAACAGCGCGAAATTATGGTAACAAACTTTAAGTTTCATTGGGGGGGAAATTCAAGATTCAAGATTTTTATTGTCAAATGCACAATAACATTAGGTAGTCGCTGGCAATGAAATGCTTGAGTCACAGGCTCTCTTCTAGCAATGCTCAAGTAATTACAACCTAAAAAATAAAATAGAAATAGCATAAAATAGAATAAAACAGAATATCAAAATTTAAAATAGAAAATACAGTATATATATATCTAAATATATATATAAACAGCTGAAGAGAAAATAAAACATCAATAGTGCAATTTGTGTAATGGTGCAAATTTGTAAATATGTCAAAGTGCTGGTTTAGTGGAGTTATTGCAGTTCAGAGGAGTTTAAAAGTCTTATGGCCTGGGGGATGAAACTGTCTCTGAGCCTGGTGGTGCGGGCCCGGATGCTGCGGTACAGTCGGCCAGACGGCAGCAGGCAAAAATGTTTATGGCTAAGGTGAAAGGGGTCTTTGATAATCTGGGATCATGAGACTTGACTAAAACATTTCTTTCCTATTTTTTTTAAACAAATAAACAGATATAAATGTACTGAATTACTTATTTATTTAATAATTGTGCACCAGTAAAACAATGTTTATCATAAAAATATAGTGTGACTGGTTCAGTCAGTGTAATTAGGGATTCAAAATACAATGTAAAACAAAATAAATAATAAAGGAGCTGAAATTGAGAAAACAATAGCTTCACTAGCTTGGTTGGTAGACTTTCAAAATAAATAGCAATCAGCTGTTTATATAGTTTAGTGCAAATGGGAATTAAACATCCATTACAAAAGCATCTGAACAAAACAATAGCTTCTTGGCTAGCAGAGCTGGAGGTGCATTCAAATACGAGACGATAACGTAAGTGCAGGCCGTTTAGACTCGATAGTAATACGTTAACAGCGCTGTTCGATCGGTTACTCACGCAGAGCTGATTCAACCATTCCTGCATGTTGGCAGTGGTGTGGTTTTATGAATGAAGCTGGTGCTAAATGCTAGCGCAGCGGTTCAGGCTGCCTGTCAGTGTCAGCTAGCGCCCCGGCCACTTCTCCAGTTAGCGCCGCTGAGGCATGACCTTCCGAGCAGCGGCTTAGGGAAGCCTCTGCCGGGCTTGTTGGCTGAGGTAATGTGTAATAGCTCCAGATAGCCGATCCTTTCGCTCGCTCCATTTGTAAACACTGTAGGCTCCTCACGGCGTGTTGCTTGCGTATGACATCACTCACAGCGCACAGCATAGAATTACACTGAATAGATCAGCCGATATGGATCGGCCCATTGTCCCCGATACCCGATCTAGCAATTTCTTCAATATCGATACCGATACAAATATCGGATCGGTGCATCCCTATTATTAAGAGCACTGGCAAAGGTAGTGTCTGAATTAAAACGATCCAAAATGACTTGAGTGCTTTTGTTTTGTTCTGGAGACCTGCAATGGTTTCAAGTTGGTAAAAACCTCACTGTTTTCTTTTCTGTCTCCTATAGATTATTGTTGATGATGATGACAGTAAGGTGTGGTCGCTGTATGATGCAGGTCCAAAGAGCATCAGATGTCCCATTATCTTCCTTCCTCCTGTCAGTGGGACAGCAGAGGTGTTCTTCCAGCAGTTATTGGCTCTGACAGGCTGGGGCTACAGAGTCATCTCGGTGAGTTCATGACTAAAAACTCATCGCAGTGTTGGTATGGGGCATGATTTCCCCCTTTCATTGTTTTGCTGTGCCCAAGCACTGATTGGTGCGAAGACCCTATTGTTCTAGCCTGACCACCAGGGTCCATATTTCTTTTTTTTATTGGGTAAATTTCTATGATGGTGGTCTGTCCAGCACTCTGCAGAGATGTTTACAACAGCAACAAATCTTGTGCATTCTTCTGGGGAGAGGTGTACCAAGAGGCAGAGGCAGAGGAGCAAGAACTGCAGAGATCATGTGATCATGTCTACAGCACACCGACACCGGCGTCAGTTCTTATCGTCATAAACTCTCTTGACATCTTGGTCGGTGTCTTCTTTGTGTGTTGCTATGCTTTTTCACCAAGAGATATTTGTTTTCCTTTTGTTTTTTTCATTTTTGTGTCATAAGCGTTATCAACCCCCCACTCGCTCATGGTGAATCCAGCGGGGGATCCCCATCAGTGTTGTCCGATTGAATTCTCATGAATTTATACAGATTTATACTAGGAGTAGGGATGAAACGGTTACCGGTTTCACAATTAACCACAGTAAAATGCCAGATGGTTAATTTAACCGTGTGGAATTTACTTTATCATTGTAACTGCAGGTTAATGACCACAGTGTACATATTATAGAAAAAACTGTCCAGCATCCACCACACAACAGAGTCCCTCACATAGGAACGCAGGCTCAGCATGCAAATGTTTTTTTTTATTTGCATGTGTGAAGTTTTGGGTTTGCTTGATCGCTCTTGAGTTTGTGAGACCCTTAGTAAAACACAATGACATTTTTTTTTGCACGCATACATTTCAGCTGCTACACACAACATGATACGAGACATGATGTGCACAGCGAGGACATCAGGGTTAAAGTGATCTGAATGATATTAATTCATTAACCAACATCACGTTTATCCATGTACATAAATAGGAATTCAACAGGATTTAATGAAGATCAGTTCTATGTGTGAGTGATTAGAAAAGAGTAGAGGAGCAGAGTCACTTGTCGGGATGTGCCTCAATGCTGTATCGCTACCAAGAGTGGTGCTACTAAAGGCCGAATTATAATACTGCAACTGCAACTTTGGCTGGCCATGCAGTTGCATTGACAAACTCGTTTTGGTTTATAATTCCCCAAGGGTTGCGCATGTTAATTCCCCACCAGAACACTAGGTGTGTTTTGTCAAAGAAGAGACGTCTTCTTATTCGTTGACTGTTTATTTACATTGCCACTGCGGCGCCTCATAGCCTTTTTCTGACGGACAAATCCACCAGTCCACCATTTGTTCTTATGTACAAATGTTTTTTCTTATGCACAAAGCAAACCTGCTCGTTCAATCATCCTGTGCCACTGCACTTTACTTGTAACATTTCATACAAACCACAACAGTGAAAAGATGTATATTATATACATACTCAGCATTTTTTTATATCGTATTTTTTATTCTGTTGCCTTTTTGTATTTCTTTATTCTCTTCTCGACCTCATTTTGAGGTGCCTGCCGCTGTAACAACTGACTTTTGTGTGTGAATTAATCCAATTTAATTTGATCTTGTCTTAAATCAGCTCCACTGCGCTGAGGCGCATTACTCCACTGGTCCAAAAATTACTCTGCTCCTCTGATGTTTTCTAATCACACACTTATTATAAAAACCTGCATATTTATGTACCTGGATAAACGGGGTGTCACTTATTTTGCAACAATGAAGTTAAAACACTGTTACATCGTATCTGCGGAAGGGACCTTTAATGAGCGTCTGTCCTGAAGCAGTGATGTTATAATTATTCAGCAGTGGGAAACCCGCTAAAAACATTTAACATGAATCATAATGTTCAGTAACTGCATCGATGCAGAGTCGTCCACCTCTATGCAGGAGCCCAAACAGTAACACGTGTGCTGCTACTCCTACACTCTGTGCTTCACCCTAACCCGATGTGAGTGGAACTCTATTTCAGCCACATGATTGGTTCGGCGCAGCGCTATTCTCACTGGCTGTTTAATTATCTATATCGTTTTATCACCCAGCCCTTATCTAGAATCAGTGTAAATGGTTTGCAACTTTGTACTTTTCCACAATGCAAGTTTTTCTAAGGGCATATAACACTAGAGAGGTACCAGAAGGGAACACTTGTGCTTCCAACCCTTCTTAATCAGTTATTCAAGTGTAGCCATCAAGATGCTTTGTGTCAGACGGTCTGCTTACTGAACCGTCCACCAACAGAATCAGAGCAGCATTTGATATTGGTGTCTGCAACAAGTTGGGTCTCTGGTTTTCAATAACCACTACACCGTCATGTTCATCATCCTCATCCTTTATAGAAAATAGAGTGTCTGGGTTTAGAAATAGTGAGCACTTAAATTTTAGGTGGGGGCTTAAGAATGATCATTTAATAGCCAGAGCGACAAGCTGCTGTCATGTGCTGAACAGCAGAGTTAACGTGAACTACATAATCATGATCCAAAAGAATGGTTGGAATCTTTATTTTTTTTGTTCTCGTTTATATTTTGTTTATTTTAATTTAAATTTAATTAATTTAAACATTTTTCTTATCTTTAGCAACAGCGGCTCAGCCCTGAGACAGCCGATCATGCCAAGAGCAGGAGAGAAGCATGACCAGTTGTATGCAACAGGACACAGGGCTCAAGATTAACTTTTTTTACGAGGCGCACTGTAGCCCCTTTCTGATTATTTCCGGATCCCAAATTTAGGGGCACACCTTAAATCGAGCTGCGAAGCAATCACTCCAATTTTCATGAACAATCAAACTTAACATTAAGTGACTTGCTTTGCAGCCTAATCCGGCTTCTCTCCAGTGTCTCAGTCTCTCCAGTCTCCGAGGGCGCCCCAAGAGAGCGAAGACACTGCCTTTTAAGTGTGAGGACCAATCAGCTAACGGCTCTCCCAGCCCCCTCACCTCCAAATACCCCCAGCACAAATTTCAGGCCAAGTTTTTATCTGGCCTGACCTACTCCCCAGCCTCGGTGCAGGGACACGTCGGCATGGCGGAGAGCCCACGGATAGCCCTTGGCTGTGATTGGTCAGCTAACGCCAGCCTTTCCAAACGACATCATTTCCGGACCTCAAATTTCCTGTTTCATTTCCTATATCACAATAAACCCAAACACAACTACGATTCTACAATTAATGTGACAAGTGTGTTAAGCCAGCGGAGTTGTCCGGCTGACGGTGGCTGGTTAGAGCCCTGACGGCATGTGTGTATGGTCACATACGGTTATAACAAACTATAACGGCGCTAGCGTCTTAGCCACCATGCTAACTGCGGTGGTAACAGTTCAAAAACCCGCTGTCCCGACTTTATGTCCATGGATGTCATGACACTGTTTCTCAAACACCGTCAGGTTAGAAGCAAACACTTGGTAGTAGTTAGTATCGGGAGTACCTGCTGACTGTGTGTGGAATCTGGGGGGAAGCTAGCTGCTTCCGTGTAGCTTGAAGCCGTGGAATTAGCAACGCAGTTCGGAAACAAGACCGGGGAGCCGCTGCGCTAAGAAACGATAACATAAGCATTATGACCCGCAGGGTGTCACTTTATTTAATTAAAGGGGACATATTATGAAAATTCCACTTTTTTATCCTTCTACACATTAATATGGGTATCAGGCATGTCTATCGTCCTAAAAACTCTTGAAAAATTCCACTTCCACGATTTGTTGTGGTTCCTCTATGTCAGAAACTATGTGCTATAGTGCTTCCAATGGTATTACGACCGTTTCAGACGTCATAAACGAACCATACCAATGTAGTAACCTCCTCCATAGCTCTATGCAGTCCCCCACCACCACTCGACCCACCCCTAGATGGACCCACCCCCTTTAAATACAGTCCATCGGTGTCCGGCAGCCATTTCATTCTTGCAAGCCTTGGAAACACTTGGATAAGCTAACTAGCAGATGCTCTGTGGTCGGCTGCACAAATCAGCACAAATGTCTTCATGTGACTCGAATGAAGACAGAAGACACAAGATTGAGATGGATTGAGTTCATTTATGATGGCAACGTTCCTGCAACAGTTGGCAAATATCTGTTGGTGTGCGCTAACCACTTTGAATCGGACTGTTTTTTCAACCTGGGCCAATATAACGCCGGATTCTCGAAAAGGTTGTTATTGAAAGAGGGGTCTGTGCCATCTCTCTGTCGCAATACTGAAGACGAGGGAAATGTAAGTATTTTTTTTAAATAATTCTGGTTTTTGCTTGTTTTAGACATTTTGTGTGGAGGCTAGTGACGTTAGCATGTTGTGGTGTGTGTGAGGGGGTGGGGGGATAGCATGTAGTGGTTGGGGACAGGGATGATACTTTACAGGAGTTTTCATGTTCGACTTTTAATAACGTTATTGAACAATTAATCGAGGACGACTGGCGAGTCTTAGCGAGAAGACCGCGTCGGAGTCCACGGTGAACGGTGTCGCACGGCAGGTCCGTGAGTGTTCTGCTCTCCACCCTCACACGGCAGCACTTGGCTGGAGGTTATCTGCTGCTCCGGTAGCAGCTGCTGGTAGTTCGTCCATCCCCCCTCCGATCGCGTGTCCTCCCCTGAGTACTGTGCCGCTGATTTTTTACACGGCAGCACTGGGCTGCAAGTTAGATGGCTATGGCTGCTAAAGCTACGGCTAACTTCCAGCACAGTACTCACGGGAGGACACTCACAAACCTGCTGTGCTACAGCTCGGGGGATTTAGCACCCGTCTGCTGTAGGAAGTCGCGCTCGCGCCAGATAAGTTATTGTCATAATGTGCGGGACTAGAACGATATATCCTTTTATCTTTGTATGCATCCTTGTATGCATGACAGTAGTACAAACATGAATAACATTGCTGCTTCTGTTGTTTAGGCAAGCACATCTGTTCACGGTGCTAGGCTACATCACGTAGCATGCCAGGCGGACCCACCAGAGATGCGCACATATGGCACGCAGCTTTCAATGAAAACACTGCGACCTAACTACAAAAGTACAGGTTTGTTTACCCTCAGTTACTTCGTCATGTCATTGATTGTGTCTCTGTGTTAAAGTTGTAACAGCATCTCATTTGTTGTGACTCCATGGATACTGAATGTCTGTTTTATCATAGGCACACAGAAAACTGTGCCCTGCACTGATATCGGTGTTGGGACCTCAGCTTTAAGAGACCTGGCTTGGAGAGGAAAACTCAAGTTGTTCAAGTATGGACTTGGGAGATCCACAGGATGCTACCTATGATCCTGATGACTCGGTAACAGTCTTGACTGAGTCAGCAGATGTGACATGAGTGACTCAATACTTAATCTAAACATTTGAATAATCAGATGGATTACCATCCTACACTTACTTTAGCTGTTGCAGCCTTTTGGTGAAATCTTTGTCTTTCTAATAGAATGTAATCTTCCAACCCTGTTCATAAGACACCCACATATATTGTCTATGAAAACTGCCTCCTGGAGCTGTTTGAGGTGTGTCCTGTGTGTCATAATAAACTCCAATGTGTAAACTAAACTAAGTTATTGAAAATGTGTCATATTTCCATGGCAAATTTCAGATGGAAAAGCAGTCTTGATTCAAGAGTATGCAGGGAACTCATTACAACTGGTGATGATAGTCTGTTTATTCAGAACTGTCAACTTGAGAAAGTCTCAGTAGGTTAGGTCATGCAGCAGAAAGTGCATAGCAATATTGCTTCAACAAGATGTTTTTGAAAATGTACAACACAGCACTAGCTTACAGATCCTATAACTACTTACAGGGCTGGAGAATTAATGCATCTAAACAATGACATAAAGGATTATCAACAGGGGTCTGTCTGTAGAGTCAGAAGTGAGTCGTTAGATGTGTAATCAGCCTAAGCCCTCTCCAGACAGAGGCAGAGTCATTGGCTGAGAACTTGTGTTGGAGTTTGTTCATTATCAAAGTCATGGAGCACATCAATAATTAGCATAAACTGGTGATTTCCTTATTCTAAAACCAGAGCAGAAAGTTCAACTAATTGGCAATTTTGTAATTAATTCATTCACTCACACAATACATTGAAGGCATGCCCTGTTTGGAACATTATTTAGACCTTATATGGGGATTAATTTTGTTTTTAATATATAATATAATATATATTTTAATACTTTATTTATTACATTACATTACATGTCATTTAGCTGACGCTTTTATCCAAAGCGACTTACATTTTTAGAACACTCATCATTTTTATGAGGGGCCATTTAGGGGTTCAGTATCTTGCCAAGGACACTTAGGCATGCAGATGGGATAGAGTGGGATTCGAACCGGCAACCTTCTTGTTGCCGAGCACCCGCTCTATCCCCTAGTCCACGCTCTCTCTAATTTATGAGTTTATTTTGTCTATTTTGTTATGGTTTGTTTATTTATTGTTCATCTGTATTATATACCCTCAATCAGGGCATTGCTGCAAAAGAGCCCTGTGCTCAGTCAATTCTCCCTGAATAAATAATGATGATGATGATAATGTGTCTGTACATTTTATTTTTTGTAAATTTTATTTTTATTTTTTGGACTGTCCAAGAAACTGGAGAAGATTTCCCAGGACAAAGAATGTGTGAAACTGAAGAAGTGGTTTCGCAGCATAAAAAACCACGGCTACTGGACACATTCGCTATGACAACATCAGGGCCAGAGAGAGTGGCAAAGTGGATGGGAAATTTGGGATCCGGAAATGGTTGACAGCAGGTATGTTCACGAAATTTGCATTGCAAATGTAAAGCTTGTGTTAATAAATATATATATATAGATATATATATATATATCTATATATGTATATAGATATATATAAAACAAACCAAATAACAAATGCCATAATCACTTTAAATCTATAGTTATGTTTCCCCCTTTTTTTTACAGGGACACCAGCCTTCTGCAGATTAGAGAAGGTGTTGACTAACAAGAGGGTTCTGAAAGATGTGGGGAAGCTGAGCCCTCACTACCAGACCTCGTCGTTGGAGTCTTTCCATAGCGTCATTCTGCTTTTTTCGCCCAAAAACGTTGTCTTTCCTTTTCTTGGAATGTTATGCAGGTAAAAGTACGATTTATTTTTTCAAAGAAATGTATACCTATTATTTATTATACAAACTATTATACACGCATATACACATGCTCTTATTAATATTATTTTCTCCCCAAAGACTCTACCTGGAAGCCCTGCATTTCAATGAAACTGCTGGCCGTCCCCAAGCAACAAGTTCAGCTGGTGAGCCGCTCTTTAGAGTGAGCTTCCCAAAATACACCGCGTTCCACATTATTATGCAAATTACACTTTGCTCAGATTTTCCTAAATAATAATGCACAGCCAGTCAGTGTAATTTTCAAGTCATCAACTGTTAGAGTATAATTCAAATTGTATAGAACAAACCTCCCAGTGATAACAGTATTTTTTTCAAAAATAAAAAACTCAAAATGCAGTGTTCCAAATTATTATGCAGAGTTTCTGAGTTTCAGAGTTTCAAGATATTTTATATGTTTTAAAGAACAAAAAATTGTCATTTGTTGAATTTGCAGCATTAAGAGGTCATATTTACTGAAATCAAAAAAAGTTTTAATCAAAAACATCTTAACAGGTCAAGTTACATGTTAACATAGGACCCCTTCTTTGATATCACTTCACAATTCTTGCATCCATTGAACTTGTGAGTTCTTTGATAGTTTCTGCTTTAATATCTTTGCAGGATGCCATAATAGCCTCCCAGAGCACCTGCTTGGATGTGAACTGCCTTCCACCCACATAGATATTTTGCTTGATGATGCTCCAAAAGTTCTCAATAGGGTTAAGGTCAGGGGAAGATGGGGGCCACACCATGAGTTTCTCTCCTTTTATGCCCATAGCAGCCAATGCCCCAGAGGTATTCTTTGCAGCATGAGATGGTGCATTCTCATGCATGAATATGATTTTGCTTCGGAAGGCACGGTTCTTCTTTTTGTACCACGGAAGAAAGTGGTCAGTCAGAAACTCTGCATACTTTGCCGTGGTCATTTTCTCACCGTCAGGGACCCTGAAGGGGCCTACCAGCTCTCCCCCCCATGATTCCGGCCCAAAACATGTCTCCGCCGCCTCCTTGTTGACGTCTCAGCCTTGTTGGGACATGGTGGCCATTCACCAACCATCCTCTACTCCATCCATCAGGACCATCAAGGGTTACACGGCACTCATCCGTAAACAAAACAGTTTGGAAGTTAGTCTTCATGTAGTCCTGAGCCCACTGCAAACTTTTTTGCTTGTGAGCTTGGTTTAGGGGTGGCCGAATAACAGGTTTAAGGAAACTTGCAAACCTCTTGAGCATCCTACATCTTGAAGTTCGCGAGACTCCAGAGGCCCCAGCTGCTTCAAACACCTGTTTGCTTCTATTCAATGGCATTTTAGTGGCTGCTCTCTTAACCCTACGCATTTGTTTGGCAGAAATCTTCCTTATTTTGCCTTTGTCTGAACGAACCCGCTTGTGCTGTGAATCAGTGACAAATTTCTTCTCCTTCCGATGATCACGCGCAATTCTTTTGGAAATATCCAATATTATGATACCTTGACCAAGGTATTGCACTATTAGCTGCTTTTCAGCAGCAGAGAGATCCTTTTTCTTCCCCATTTTGCCTGAAACATGTAGATTGCTTAATAATGTGGAACATCCTTCTTAAGAAGTTTTCATTTGATTGGGCTCACCTGGCAAACTAATTATCACAGGTGTCTGAGATTGATTTCAATCATCCAAATAGCCCTGAGACACAATACCATCCATGAGTTTAATTCAAAAACAAAAAAATGAATGTTTATGACCCTTAAATCCAATTTGCATAATAATGTGGAACGCGGTGTATAAGAAGGGCGAGTGCACAGAAAAGCCGGTGAAAGCGGATGCAACCTTCCGTGAGTCCCACAGGCTTTATTTTAAAATTCCACAAAGTCAAACAATTTACAAACAGTATGTGAAACATATATAACATATCAATTAACTGCTGTCTTTAAATGATCTTCACGATAAATAGAATAATATAATTACAAAATAATTATAAAATGAAAATAATAAATACAAAAAAGTGCAAAACGTACAACTTTTTTTCCCGATTTGTATTACAGATTACGTGGATAACCTGTTGGACCTCATCTTTCACGAGGTTTTTCAGGACCCGGCCCCATATTTGAATGAGGTGCTAAAGATCTCAATACCCGAGGATCTCTCTGCCAAGTATGTCAAACCTGACAAGCAGGAAGTTATAGCCAGCTATGTGTCAAGGTTCAATCAAGGGCAGGTCTGAACCCCTTATAACTTCCCTGGGCATCAGGGAACACTCTGCGTATCTGGAGCACCACGAAGGAGGGCAGGACCACTCTGATTCTCCGGCCCAGATAGCCCAAACATCAGCTAACAAAGCTTCTGTACGCCAAATACCTGTAACGGCTGAGCAAAGTTTACATTGTATTTATAGAATAAAAGGTGACACACAAATATAAAGTGTTCCTTTGTTTACAGTATGGCTACTGATGGCACAAAGTGTATTTTTATAATCAATGTTTTTATTATACTTTGTATTTTTTGTATTTATTACCTCTGTCACAGCCAGTACATTTAATAACTATGTTTAAAAAGCTCTGTTGCATTCTTTCTAGCAATGTTTCTGACAATAAACGTGTATAGAAACAGTTCTGTGCTTTTAGTGTTTGATATGTAACATGTCAACAATTGACATGTGTAAGATGAGCAGTGTGCAAAGTAATACAGAGGGAAGAGTCATTTATAGTATTTTATTCCTCCGTAATATTTGTATTGCAGAAATTACTGATATCTCATGCATAAAAAAAAACTTACTGCTCTATTCCTCTTATATGTAAAGGCCCATAATCTGCCCTATAGATGTTGAATGCATTCTGTAGTGACAACACATTCAAACACACAGGCTAATTAATGGAGGTAAAAACGTTAAGTCCTACACCTCCATGAGAGGGGGGAGGAGTGAGAAGGGGGAGGGGTGAGAGGGGGTGGGCTAATATTGGGGTGGGGTGAGAGGGGGCGGGGCCCTCAAAACAGGTCAAACTGATGAGGGCTGTTTTAGACAGGGTAAAAAGGGTGCTGTTTTAAATTATCCTTGTGGTATACATATCAACTGAAGTGAAATGGGCATAATATGTCACCTTTAAGTTGCCATCGTACACTGTTTGTGTGAAAAGCCGGGAGCAGGTAAATAATGAACGTGGACTTCTTCTGAGAACTCATGAGGTAGGCTTCTCTAAGCTTGTCTTCCGTTGCGCCACCTACTGTTCTGGCGCCCAATTGTTTTCAGCACCGGAGAACTATAAATCGTTTTGTATTCACTTGAAAAGTTCAGTTTTTCTGAAATAACTTTCATGGAAAAAGTTGAGGCAAAATCAAAGAATAACTTTAAATTTGCAGCTTACCCTGTAGCAGAAACGACAAAACTAAAACAGAAAAAATGTGTGGCCCTTTACTCCTCAACAAGAAAAGGAGGGGTAAGGGAGATCATAAGTTGGACACACCTGTGAGCGAAACAACACATTTTTGCCTTTTAGCAACAGCCGTTCGTCTTTACGCAGTGACTTCCTCGCTGTCCCTTTAACTTTACACCATGTCGCCTCAGATCTTTTGGCTATGTACCAAGACCGTTTTGAGGGAATAATATCGATCTGTGGATTTACTTGATGCTTCTTAAGTGAGTGACGTCGCCTTAGTTATTGTTTCGTTTTTGTTGAGGGAGACGTTGATTGTACCGGCTGTGGTGATCGGATCTTGAAATGGTTAGCTGAAAAGCTTAGCTTTCCAAAGATATGTTGCATCTGTACAACGCAGTTCTGTAAATAACAATGTTTGACGCTTATCGGTAAAGCAGCCAACCTGTGGAAAGCCTGTGGGACGGTGCAGCACAAGAGTTAAATTCTTTGTTGTTCTCTTGTCTCTCTGCTGCTGTAACAACTTAATTTCCTGAAATGTGATCAATAAAGTCTTATTTTAATACTAACATATGTGATGAGATACAACTGCAAAACTTTTAACAGCAATTATTTTATACCACAGGAGTTTTCCTCAAAATATCTTCTTCTAAATATCGTAATTTTTCCAAATGTAAGAAAATACAGGCATATATACAAAAATATATTGGAAAGCACGTTTTTATTAGAAACTGTCTTATTCTATTCCCAGACACCTCTGAAACCTCGCCTTCCACAGATTTTCAACAGGTGCTGGGGGTATTTGTGGCGCTCACATGGCTCCCTGGGTTTCTATCCCTGATTTAGTGGTGCTGTCACCGGCCTGTGTGCCCTAATCAAATTTATGTTTATTTATTGCAAGTCATATCATCGCAATATTTACAATCGCATATTGTATGTTTTCCGTATATTGTGCAGCCCTAGTATGGAATGTTATTAAGAATCATCAATCTGGTTTCATTCTACAGAGTTTCATTGTAAAGTGACACTACAGTCGATTGAAGTTAACAAACACGTTGCACAATAACATAAGCAAACTACGTTTGCTGAATTAGCTGAGGGCTAATCGCATTGCAAAGGTTAATTTACAGATTTTAAACTCATAAATCCCCCTCCTCGCTGCTCAATAGTCTGACATCAATCTCCATATTTCCCCACAAGATCATGCTAAAGTGGACTTACAGCTGATTAAAGTTAGCAACTAGGGCCGCGAAGCAGCACTGAGTAGGCCAGGGTACTTTTTAACTTGGAACCTGATGCGATGAGCAAAGAAAACAACAACAATGAAGTTCGAGGGAATTGAACAAAGTAAACTGAAGTTACACCAATTTTGTGTATCATTGCGACACGTTGAAATTCGAAGCCACGCCTCGAACACAGTGTTGAATGAAAAACTCACAGTTTCGATATGACCGTATCATCAATGCCTTGAGACCCTTCTGACAAAGTTTGACATTGTTTGGGTCATGGACGAGGAGGGGTACATGAACGAGCACTATGAAAGTTACAGGGGCCACACTTTCAGTTATATTCCATGGAAAGGTCTTTAGTCTGGTTTCTAAGCAAATTTTTACACCTGGCCAACCACTTGCAACATGGTTATGTGGGCAGGTGAGCTGTGAGGAGAGGCGGTTACATGAGCTAACTTCACCAGTTGAACCAGGATTCCTTTTACTATTTTCATGAGGAAAATTTAATTAAGAGTGACATCAGTCACCATGGAAATATTCCACCAGAGTCATTCGACCTGATCAGTGTGAGTTTTCTCATGAACCAATGTTAATTGTGTTTCCAGCTGCAGTATCCTGTCTACTGGGATCTCATGGAGTTCTGTGATGGCTTCAGGAGGCTTCTGGATCACCTGCAACTTGATAAAGTAAGAGTGCCTTTCTCTTTGTAAGACAGAATTTATGTTTGTTTAGGTATATACATTAGCAGGTAAATTATACAATAAACCACATTCTCTACACAGGAACATTTCATGATTCTAATAAATTGTCAACTCAAACTCATCAACCAATACACAATTATTCACACACATGTTGAAAACAGAAATTTGCAAATTCAAGGGCTTCACTGTCATAACACAGGTGCAGCGCGATAAACAAAATAAATGGAAAACACAGATGACATTTCTCTATCACCCTAGAAGAGAAAACTATGGTGGCTCTGAGGGTCACAACAATTATTGAGATTGTTCTGATTATTTGGGCGGGTGCAGCAACAGCTGTGACGACCCTTTTAGTATTGCTCTGATAAGGGCCCGAGCAACGAATGGTTAGAGGCCCTATTGAAATTGAAATAATTGTTATTATTAGGGCCCGAGCAGCGAATGGAGAGAGACCCTATTGAAATTGTAATGATTTTTTATTATTATTATTATTATTATTATTATTATAAGGGCCCGAGCACCGTATGGTGAGAGGCCCTATTGACATTTTAAGGATTTTTATTATTATTATTATTACTATTATTATAAGGGCCCGAGCACCGAATGGTGAGAGGCCCTATTGAAATACTGTGACCGTGGAGTGGCGTCAAAGTTTGATTAAACGCCATCAAAACACTTGGTTCTGTATCTCAGACATATTTGGTCGAATCGAGTCCAAACTAGACATGTAAGACAAGAGTCCCGGCCTGATGACATCTACACAGAAATTATGACTTGAAATCCCAGTGCCCCCTGGTGGCTACAGGAAGAGACATGTTTTATTCTTTGATGAACTGCTCCTGGCTGCTTTACCACATACAGGTCAAAAGAACTCAGTCAAGTCATTGGATGATGGTCAGAATTGTGACAGTTCCTCAAACCGTGTAAACATTGAAGTGCTGCAAAGGATCAACCTTCGCCAAAGGACACCATGTTGTCATTACTCCACTGTGCATTCTCCTATCAGTACCAAACTTCTGTCATATGATCAGAGAATTAAGGCCTGCGCATGTTTCTGCGTTTTCAGGGACATGCAAGTGCAAGAGCCCTTGCATGCCCCTTGCTTGCTTGCGTACACCTTCTTGCGTGCTTTGCCCAATTTTTCTATCTATAGGACAAAGCTACGCAAGCCTCACACAGCCCGAAAGGCTGTGATTGGTCTGCTAACTACAAGCCGAACAATGGTTCAGTTTAAACTCGACTAAGTTCACCTATTTACGTTGGACTAAATTTTGTTGTGTTGGTCTGGACCATAATCCAATTCTATTTTGGGTTGGAGTAAAATGAAAAGTCTGAGGCTCTGAACGAAACAAGGTTGGTATGAAAATCCCTGTGCTCCACACTGGCTGTGGAAGGGCTGCGTAACTGTTTGCTTATCCTGGCAAATTTGTTATTTCACCCCAGAATACAAAGTGAAATGAACTTTCACAACAGTTTCAATTTTTGTCTTTGGAATATATCACAAACATAAATGTTTGCAACACTTCCTGTAGGCTACCCGTTTCAAAATAAAAGCACTCCAGCATTTCTATTGACTGAATCCATCCACTCATGGTCTCTATCTTGCTATATCTATCACCCACTCTCTCACACACTTCACCACTTATAGCTCAAACAACCTCAGGTAATTTGGAGGTAAACTGTCTTAAAGAAAAGTAGCACAAATAAATAATAAAGGCTGACAAAAATATGTGATGGGTAACATTAAACAGTTACATTAAACATTATCTTCTTTTGTGCCAATAGTGGAATTTAATTAAAAACAATGCACATAGAGATTCACAATCCATCACGTGTAGGGTGACACGTGATGGGCCCAACCCTGCGAGTAAGTCTTCTAAATATTGAGCCGTAAATTCTGTGGGTCACTGTCTTGAACATTTTTTATTAAAGAAACACAAAGTCATACAGTTGTCTTTCAGTAAGTCCAATTCTACATCTGCAGATGGATTCAAAGTACAATCATCAGAAGGACATTATACAAAGAGCAAAGAATACTCCTGAGTGTTGTCTTCTTATAACGCATAGCCCCCTCCCACAGAGGAGCAGAAGATAATCATGACCTTCTTTGTTCTTCTATTAGGGTGGGGCACATCCTGGCCCTATTTACAATACAAAGGACCCTGGACCCATCTGCTAAGACCTCTTGAGTGATCCTGCAGTGAACCATTTGCCCAGAGACACTCAAGGTTTCAGGAAGCCATAAACATATAGGTTCATTGAGAGACACTTGTAAACCTTAAGTTAACTCACAGCAACTCATCTATTCATCCATTCTTCTACATACATGTCTGTTCTTCCATTAATCATTACCCACGATCAGAATTGCCAAACTCTCACATCCAGGCTTCACCTGGAATGTGTTTACAAACCTTCATGCATTTGCCCAAAGATTTCACTGTAGCAGAAAGCACATCATAAGCTTGAGGGCTAGTTAGCTGATCGTAATGCTCCTTAACCAAGTGCTTCACTCCGACCTTGACTCTTTCAAATAATGATAAATGTCTGTTTGGTGATGATAACAACCCTCTCTTGTCATTGAACTTCAAGGTCCATCTTTTCGGGGCGTCATTAGGAGGATTCTTGGCTCAGAAGTTTACAGAGTGTACACACAAGTCTCCCCGAGTACACTCACTGATCCTGTGTAATTCATTCAGCGACACCTCCATCTTTAACCAGATGTGGACAGCTAACAGGTGGTGCTTGATGACTACTTCACACAGAGGACTTCTACATGTTTAGATTCGTCATTAATGTTTTATATCCACATTCCTCCTCAGCTTTTGGTTGATGCCAGCTTTCATGTTGAAGAAGATTGTGCTGGGGAATTTTGCTAAAGGACCTGTGGATCCTAAAATGGCAGATGCAATTGACTTCATGGTTGACAGGGTAAGTGGAAATTAATGCCGTCTTAAACTACTGTGTTGCTACAGTTTACAGAAACACGCTTAAGGCCTTTGGACATTCAATAAATTTGGTTATCATTAAGCTATTAAATGGCCGGTTTGGGGCGCCCGCCATTTGCCTAAGAGGTGTGAAGACGGACAGTTTCCCTATCAAACTAAAAAAGGACAAAAAGTCAAATATATGAAAAAACTTAACGAGAACAATCTTTTACATTTAAGCAGTTTGTATATATTTAAACAAACTAGTTTTGCTCAAGCACTTAATGCTCTCTTCTTCTTTTAGCAACTTTCTCACTAATCCCACAGTTGTTTACACTCTTCAGATCTAAGAGTTACTTAGCAGTTAGCAATTGCTTCTCTCTGTAGGTTAGCTCTTACCGTAATTTTGGGATTGTGCGCCCGTCTTTTCCGCTCTGACTCTTCCTCCCTGGGCCCGCGGCTCTACTTTCCAACGCATTCATCCTCTCCTCCATGCAAGCAGTGTTCTGAAGACTTTTTTACACCAAAAACAGAGTCATTCATCAAACCAGGCAAAACACAAGCCGGTAGTTTCTTGTTTGTGGGACAAGCCCTCTAATGTGATGATGTAAACGACTGACGTGGCATCTTCAGAAATTGACGTATTCACAAGCTGAGTGTGACGTTTTCAGAGTAAAACTTAACAAATTACCTTTTCACTTTTATAGCAGCGGATATAAGAGTTTTTAAATTGTACTTTTCATTTACATGAGATGAGTGTGTGACTGAGGACTAGTTTATTCTCCCTGGTGTTAAGTTAATGTACTTACATGATTCTTGTTGTTCTGTGTTTGTACCCTCATAGTTGAATGCATGGAATACTGGGAAAATACAATTGTAGGGTTTACAAATTATGAGGGAATTTCCGCAGAGTCAACAGCTTAGTATGCCATGGACATGTGAATATGGTGCAGAGTTTTTCCCCAGTAGTCTGGGAGGACAAATGTTTCAGGAGTTTGTCACGCGATGACACAGCTGATATGCTTTATGTGAAGCACAGTGTTTTGGTGTCAGCAGAAAGACATCTCTTAGATGTATCAGTAGATTCCTTGTTTGTACAACTTACTTGGCCAATTAAACCTGATGTACCCTGAAAATTGTATCACTGATTACACTCATTATAGCATACTAACTTATATATTGCAAATCTATTCAAGCTACAATTTATGATTCTATAATTATAGTAAACCTAATGTATTTATAGGAGAGATTTTCTTAAAAGGGAGTTAGCACCTTTGAAACAAATGTGTAACCTCTGCACCACTGAGTGAAACTATCCTGATTTGCATTTGTAAAGATCACAGTTTTTTCTCATAAATGTGAAAGCCATCCCATAGATCTAGGAGCAGGGGGATCAACTGCCAAGCCTCTCAGGCTTGTAACACTCCCCAAAACTGGAGCCATCAATTCCCGGCCGTTCCTGGACGTTTTCGGTGCTGCCTGCAGATTCGTTAACCTGAAATTCCACCGAAATTTGGAGGGGCACTAAATGACACAAATTCTTCTTTTCATGTAGTGTGAGGGACGGAGGTTCATGTAGCTCTTGGGTATCAAACGGTGCTGGCTCCATGATGATTACTCAGATTCGTCTCGTAAGACCAGTTGTTAGGAAGGGGACCTTGGGGACACACTGTTCTGAGATGGAAAACTACGGAGTAGAGGATTCTGGCCATAGAATCAATTCCACCAATAGTGGCTGTGGCATCTATTTTATGGCTAAAACATTCATTTTTAGAGATTTCCTTCCAATTAAAAATACCCACTGTAGTGACTATCGACTCGATGTTCCAACATAGTCACTTGCATAGGTGAAAAAGAATGTTGTTGACGTGTATTCAGTGAGTGAATGTCCAAACAATTCCATAACTTTGGGTGATGTTCCCGTTTATTGCAGACTGATGGTTACAGACCAAAATAATTACGTAGATGAGATTAATGCGAAGTGATCCAGCTGCTTTGTTATTTTAACCGAGTTACTAGATTTTTTCCATTGCATTTGCTGGTTTCAATTACGTTTACGGTAAGAACTGTATGTTCCCGCCACATTTGCTCATATCTTCCTGTTCAACTATGACCTTTTAACACATGAACATCACCTGACACGTGTCAACTCAGAATCAGCTTTATTAGCCATTTATTTCTACACATACCTAGCCTGGATGCCAGACAAACTTAGCCCCGCCCACAACATTTGATGTCGGGAAGATCGGTCTGGAGTTACTCCGTTGGGGAGAAACTATGCCCGAACAGAAGCTTTTCGGACCAATCAAATTGTCAGGGCGGGCTTTATACGATGATGAACAGATGATCAACAGTAACGTAATCAATCACGTCACCAAAGAGCGCTTGGGTTGAATTCGTTTTCAACAAACATGCCTGCCGCTTGAGACCTGAGATGAGTAGATGCTGCCATTGAGTCTGTTTAGAAGACATCAACAGCGCATTCATTTTGACAGAGGAGCAGAGAAACGCGATCAAGGCATTTGCAGATCGAAAATATGTTTTTCCTGTGCTATGATTTGCTCTAAAGCCCGATTGAAAGTCCTCATAAATATTAATTTCCTGGAGAAACTTACACAGCTGATTGGCTATGACTTTTTCAAGGATTTTAGACAGGAAGGGGAGGTTAGATATCGGTCTGTAATTGGCTAAAACCTCTGGGTCTAGGATGTGTCTTTTGAGAAGGGGTTTTATTACAGCTAGTTTAAACCAGGGGTTCCCAAACTTTTCAGCCCGCGACCCCCAAAATAACAGTGCCAGAGACTGGCGAACCCACCAACATAATTTCCATTTCCTAAACTCACTAATGACATGGGTGGGCAATATGCATGGAGAAGAGCAAGTCCATTCTGGCCTTTATTTTGGAGACGGCGAATAATTTTTCCACGTTTAGCTGGGCTTTTTATTTAGTCTTTAAGTATTTCAGGGCTGAGAAAGTCTTTTAGCACAAGTGTGCCAGCCTTGTTAACAAGTCAGGGTCAGTGAGGGGGTCAGCGAGCTTGGATCCATGCTCCATCAGAAATATGTGCACCTTGTCCCATAGCTCATACAGGCAGCTCAGCATATTTCCCCGCAAGAGCAAGTCCGATATTGAGTGGACGTGTTTTTATGTAGTTAAACATTTTTTATCGCAATGTCAAGATTTTGTTTAAGCCCTGGCTCTGTGATTAACACAGTGTGTGGAAGTTATGTGCGGCGCCACTTGAAAGACTCTCGCTTTCAGTCCTGCCTTTTTCCCCATTATCACTCCAGCCCTGTCCCTACACAAACCAATACAGTTTTCCGAAGATAGTCCCTCTTCTTTTAGTTTTGTAAAAATGTCGTCACCTGTGAACGTCCACTCCAGTTTTCTGGATACTTGTTTTAACTCATGTGTCTTTTTTATTAGTGGCATATATGCTGATAATTATCACCGTATGATAATACGAGGTCAAGTGTGTGGGTACAACAATGAGTAGGTTGGTGTACATACTGACTGAAACCAATTGGGTCTACTATCGAAATAAATGCTTCGCTAAGGCTATCGTTGTCAAAATGAATATTAAAGTCAAACAATAATAATTTTATCGGTCTTTAGGACTAGGTTTGATAAAAACTCAGGAAATCCCTTCAATTCAGAATAAGCAGGAGCACAGTAAACTAGGGCTACGTTGTAGCACTTGCGGGCCCGAGCACCCGCACGTTGAAGTCTGTTGCCGTCGGTGGAGAGAGCGATCGATGACCAAGCGCACATCTCCACGTTGCATGCGTTTTTGCACATTGCGGCAAGGATAAACGCTTCAGCTCCTGCGTCAGTCACGCGACGTTAATCCTTGCCTGATAACTGCTCATTACGGTCCACTGTATCAAAGAGTGAAAATTTTATGTATATCGAATGATAGTTTTAAACAAAGCTTACTTCCTGTTGCCAGTAGGTGGCGCCATCACTATTATTACGCACAGACATATAGATCTGTTCATGTAGGCGCTCTGATGTAGCGTGAGCAATTTTGTGTCAATTGGACAATGTAAACACAACTTAATTTTCACACTGATCAGTAGGTGGCGCTATGACCCTGAACGATTATTTATATACGGAGCTGTTCAGATCAGGATTGTGATCATAGGTCAGTAGTTTGGAGCCTGTTGCATAATGTAGAGTGGATTAACAAAGTACTTCCTCTTTCCTGGCGAATCAGTAGGGGGCGCTATGACACTGAGGAAATATTGACACATAGAGCTGTTCAGGCTTGTACTCTTATCATGTGACAGAAGTTTGGTAGTGATAGGACAATGCAGAGTGGAGTTATGACAACATCGTGTCCTTTGGCGAAGGAATATCCTTCGCCGCACATCAATGTTCACACGGTTTGAGGAAATGTCACAATTCTGACATTGATCCAATGATTTGACTGAGCTCATTTGAGCTGTATATTGTAAAGCAGCCAGGAGCAGTTCATCAAAGTATAAAACATGTCACTTCATGTTGCCACCAGGGGGCGCTGTGATTTCAAGTCATAATTTCTGTGTAGATGTCATCAGGCCGGAACTCTTGTCTTACATGTCTAGTTTGGAATTGATTGGACCATGTATGTTCGAGATACAGAACCTCGTGTTTGATGGTGTTTAATCAAACTTTGGCGCCATGCCACGGTCACACGGTGTGATGAAAAAAAAATCCCTAAATCATTTTTTTTCTCCATCTTGTTGTGATGACACTCATCTGAATTTGAAGTGGATATGATGAAAGCTCTAGGACAAGTATATCTAAGTAAAAATCCAAAATGGCGGGCTTCCTGTTTGGTCTATCATATCTATCCAAGAGACTTATTTGTTTGTTATGAAAGGACACATGCCCAAATCGATTTTCGTACATTTCGGCCAATAGTAGTGCCGGGGCTGCCCGTTAGGGGGCGCTAGTCAGTTGTTTTGCCACGCCCATTCCTTAAAACCATATGAATATCTTCAGGGGGGGGATGTTGTTACACACATGTATTTTGAGTGAGATAGAACCATGAACACTGAAGTTACAGCAATTTCGTGTTTCATGGCGAGTTGATGAACTTTGATGCAACGCCATTAATATGGCGTTTGACGAAAAGTCACAGTTATCTTATGCCTTCATTATCAATGTCTTGAGACCCATTTGATACAGTTTGACATGGTTGAGGTCAATGGATGAGGAGAAATACATCAAAGTGTAAGACATGCAAAAGAAAAGACATTTCCTGTTGCCACCAGGGGGCGCTGTGATTTCAAGTCATGATTTCTGTGTTGTTGTCATCAGGCCGGGACTCTTGTCTTACATGTCTAGTTTGGACTTGATTGGACCATGTATGTCCGAGATACAGATGCTCGTGTTTTGATGGCGTGTAACCAAACTTTGACGGCACGCCACGGTCACACGGTGTGATAAAAAAAAATCCCTTGGTCAGTTTTTTTCTCAATCTTGTTGTGATGACACTCAACTAAATTTTTAGTTGATATGATGAAAACTGTACGACAAGTATATTAAAGTAAAAATGTGGAATTTGGCCAAAATGGCCACTAAATCCAAAATGGCGGGCTTCCTGTTGCTTTTTTCATAATGCTCCTTGAGACTTTTTTTCATGACTGGTCATGATACAACTTTCGCCCGATTTTGGTGAAGATCGGTCAAGGGGAAACCTAGGGGCTGGTTCCAGGGGGCGCTGTTGAGCCGTTTTGCCACGGCCAATTAAAATTACATTTTGAGCATGTCTAGACCCTGAAAAAGCCCCCCAAAGGGAAATAATAATAATAATAATAATAATAATAATAATAATAAAAATCCTTACAGATTCAATAGGGCCTCTCACCATTCGGTGCTCGGGCCCTAATAAAAATCCTTACAGATTCAATAGGGCCTCTCACCATTCGGTGCTCGGGCCCTAACTATAGCAAATATGATTGGCCGTTGTTATTTCTTGGATTGGTGTGGAAGACTTATAACAAGACATTCAAATGAGTTGTAGCTTAGTTTAGGTTGAGGATTAATTGATAGACTGGAGATAAAAATGGCAGCAACTCCACCTCCTCGAGCGAATTCTCTGGGAATGTGTGAATTTATATGTCTGGGCGGAGTAGAGAGCGCTGGCTCACTAGCTTTTAAAGGAACAAGTACTCAAAACAGGTAAATCTGAGGAGGGCTGTTTTAGACAGGGTAAAAAGGGTGCTGTTTTAAATGATCCTAGTGGTATTTTGACCAAAATATGTTACAGACATTTCATTTAGACCCCAAGGAACGATATCAACTTGTGGTAAAATGGGCATAATATGTCCCATTTAAACTAACATAAATGCACTTGGTTATGGTAAATGGTTTTGTATTTATATAGTGCTTTTCTAGTCTTGATGACCACTCAAAGCGCTTTACAGTACAGTTTTACATTCACCCTTTCACACACACATTCATAGGAGAGGCGGTGGACTAGCAGCAGGAACTTGGACTATGGGCAGAAAAGGTCTCTGGTTCGACTCTGGTTCAACTCGACGGAGTGAAAACAAGAGACGAACCTGGATTGATCTGTCCAAAAATCCAAGAGGATTCTCCCTACCCTGTCTAGTGCCCCTGAGCAAGGCACCTTAGTCACTCAACATCGGCTCCCCGGGCGCTGTACATGGCTGCTCACTGCTCTGTGTGTCCTGCACCAGATGGGTTAAAAGCAGAGGCTAAATTTCCAAAAACTGCATGAGTGTGTCTTTGCATGTCTGTGCATGTGTTTGGGATAAATAAATGGATCTAGGATCTTAGCTAGTTAGCAAGATTGTACTGCTTACTAACTAATGTTGATAAACCCAGGTTTACCACACAGTTAAAACACAGCTACTTACATTTGAGGATAAACTTGCATAAGAAGTGTCACTGTTGATGGCAAGGCTCCAGTGTTGGCTGGGAAATGCATGTATTTTACCCTTCTATTGAGATCGCGAGTAACGTTTCTCGGTTATTATTCTCTTAAGTCCACCTATCCGAAACTATACTTTTAAAGTCCATATCACCAGGTTGCCTGCATCAAATTCCAACATCTAATATACCAGATAGGATGCCAAGAGCATGCTCTACAACATGGGATCATCCATTTATATCTACAGTAAAAGCTGTTCACATGTAATGGGTTTTTATAAACTCATCTTAATTCTTTGCTCAATAGTTTCATTCTATTACTATTTTACACATCATAACATTTCCCAGGACAACTGTTTCACTTTCCATGTTAGTGTTCACTTTTGCTCATTTTCCATGACTTTTCCAAACCTGGAAAATGAAAAAATTAATTCCATGTTTTCCATGGTTTCCAGGTACCGTGGGAACCCTGCATTTGTAGCTCTTCGGTACATATACTTTTTGTATGAATCCTAAGCACTGTTTTATAAATGACGCACCAGTTCAGGCAATTTGAGTGCAACAAACATTTCACATACGGCAAGGTGTATGTATTAATCATCCACAACTTCTGATCATCAAATACGAGTGAATGAACAGAATTTTGCTTTTAATGTACATTAGATTGTCTAACTATTTCATAGATTATATTGAGGTGAAAGGATGTAGCAACTTCTTTTAGTGAGTTGGAGGACACAGACATCATCAGCTGGCTGCACCTGAGTGGGTTCACTTTTACAGTGAAAAACAAAAAAAGCTATGAAGTCATGACTTAGTACGCTGAATTGGCTTATACTTACAGGATGACATATACTTACATAAAAACATGTTTGACAGTTGCATTTAGATTATTTTTCAGGACTTCTGTCTTTCTCTCTGTCTCTGTGTGTTGTAGTTGGAGAGTCTGAACCAAAGTGAGTTAGCATCACGGCTAACACTCAACTGTCAAAACTCTTATGTGGAGCCTCACAAAATAAAAGAAGTTGCCGTCACCATTATAGATGTAAGTAAAATGAAGTACAAGTGCATGTCTGTTTCTAAAACTATAACCTGATACGTTTTCTTTGTGAATGTTGTTCAGGTGTTTGATCAGAGCGCTCTGTCTCTCGAGGCCAAGGAGGAGATGTATAAACTGTATCCTAATGCCAGACGAGCTCATCTGAAAACAGGAGGAAACTTCCCGTACCTGTGTAGAAGCGCCGAGGTCAACCTTTATATACAGGTCGAGTCAATTCCCCTTCAAAGAGTTAAGACAGTACCTCTCTACATATATTTCCTTTATCAGTATGCTTGGTGTTTTATTTAAAGAATTAAAGGGCACATATTATGAAAATGCCACTTTTGTAGTGCTTCTACACACCCCGGTAGGCCCCGGGCTCCCCCCACGGCTACGACTGTCAGAGGGTTGCTTTGACCTAATGAGCCTCGGCTCATTAGCTTTTAAAGGAACAGACACTCAAAACAGGTCAATCTGAGGAGGGCTGTTTTAGACAGGATAAAAAGGGTGCTGTTTTAAATTATCCTTGTGGTATTTTGACCAAAATATGTTACAGACATTTCATTCAGACCCCAAGGAACCATATCAACTTGAGGGTAAAATGGGCATAATATGTCCCCTTTAAAGAAATACATGTGAATGCAGCCCTTTTTCAGCAGTAGTCGATTCAGCATGGTGATATTTTTTTTTCCCTATTAAATCCCATGTTTAGATCCAAAGTAACAGTGAATGCACTTATTAATCAGAACTGTGTGTCTACATAGCCTCATTCTGGTTTGATGCCTGAAGAGCCAGAACCCTATTGATTTTGATGCAGTTTATTTTTCCTATTATTTGGGGTCTGCAACCTCGGCACAAATTCCCATGAGATGGAATGAGCTAGAAAACTTGGCACAATAAGTGAAATGTGTGTTCATCAACTTTCTGTGAAACATTAGCTCAATCGGTCTTCATGGTGGCGCTGTAATTAGGCCTCAAAAATACAATTTTTTTCAAGCCACGTGCCTCGAACCCTAAGTTCCTTTTGATATTTAATCTTATCAACACCAAACTTAGTAGACAGAATTGTGAGATTAACTTTCACATTTCAATTACACATGTGCAGGATTGGTAAAGAATATGAATGCTATTTACCAAAAACTTTTCTTAAAGGGCATAGCTTAACAGGACATTGACTCATCAACATTTTGTCCAATCCTCATTTGGTCCAGTTCAATGTCTTCTTAAAAGATTGGTCTTGAAGCCTAACTGTACCAGGTGATGGATTTTAGATAATTTGCATAAATTCAGTATAAAGCATTGTGAGACTAAAATACCCACTTCTATTATACTTGATCAGGAATAGTCAAAAAACAAGGCCGTTATCAACCATAAACTTTTCGCAAGGGCGGGGCTTAACGGAAATTGGCCATTACTCTTGAAATATTTGTGTAATTAATTTGTATATCTTTATATCGTATTGTAGAATAGTATGTGTAAGTATTTTGAGTTTCACTCATACGGAGCACCAAAAATACCAAAAAAGTTGCTATTCAGCTGCTTCCTCTATTTGAGCTGCTTCTTCTTATTGAGCTGCTTACTGTCATTGAGCAGCTTGCTGTTGTCGGCTGTGGCTGAGGGGGAAGAGGGATAGTCCTCCGTCCAGAACGTCAGTTGCTCAACCCAGCCCATGCCAGCCCATTCATTTTCATGAACACACTTTTAGTGTGCTTAGTTATGGTATGAAAGGCAGAAGTTGAGCTGACCCGAGAGTATGAACTGGAAAAACCTTTTGATTTGAAAAGTGAACTGCACTCATTTGAACTACCTGTGGGTAACAATAATAATGAAATGACCAAAATATTCTTCACCAGTTTGAGCATCTGTGTTCAGTAGAAATGGTAAATTTTCTGCATTTATATAGCTCCATTCTAGACTTGATTCCCACTCTAAGAGCTTTACAGTGCAGTTTTGCCAGACGCACACTTATTTATATAGTGCATCTATGTGCAGCACTTTCTCTGTCTCATATCACACACTAGTGGCACTGCTGTTAGGGAAAGGTTGATGTTCAGTCTCATGCTAAAAAAGGTTTAGGCATACTGAATGGACACTGAAACAGCCACCCTTTTGGTTTGTGGATTCAATTCAATTTATTTGTATAGCGCCAAATCATAATATACTATATCTAAAGGCTCTTTACATAGAAGGTCAATACCTTATATGTATAGAGAAACAAAACAGTTGCCACAATGAGCAGCACTTCCACAACTGTGGAGAGAAAAAACACCTCTTGGAGAAGCAGACTCAATTATTATCTGCCTCGACCAGTTGGGGTGATCAGGGAAAATGGGGAGGAGAGGAGAGATGGTTGTAAAAGAGAGGAGAGAAGTAAGAGAGATAGAGGGAATGGGGGGAGAGAGAGAAGAGAGATGGACTGGGAACACTTGTGCACAATCAGGCTTCCTCTCTGACTAATAATAATGAAAACAATATGAGTGTAAAGATGTTATTAATGATAGCAGCAACAATTCATATAATATTTAATTAATAATTAGTATTATTGTTAATAATAAAAATAATGATGATATTTGTTGTTATCCTACAGCTCTGGGTACTAGTTATTAGAAATTAAATATTTCTAATAACTCTTGTCCTGATCACAGATGAGTGGAAGTTTTTTAAAGTAATGTGACATAGTTTGTTAAAAAAAACCCACAGATAATGATGGTAAAAAGATCATATAGAAAAAAAGTAACTACTTGCACCCATCCCTAGCACATGTATGCTGCAGGCTTGTCAGGTGCTGCCGTGAGCTCTGACAAACTGTTGCTAGATTATTTCCAACAAATATTAACTCTTTGAATCACTGAATTATAAGAATCCTGACTCTTAAGGTTTTTTTTCTTCCTCAAATATTCAGATTTAACCTTCCTGACTCATTGACACTGTAGCACTTTCGGTCTTGTATGAGATATTGTTTTAACTTTTTAAATGACATCACTTGTTTATGTTCAGATTCACCTTCGTCAGTTCCACGGGACAAGATATGCTGCTATCAGTCCTGAAATGGTGAGCGCTGAGGAGCTGGAGGTGCAGGAGAGTCACCTGAGCAGTAACCAGGACTCTGAAGATGTCCAATGAGACGTTGACCTGATACCTTTTTCATTATAAATATTTTCAGCAATTTCTGTCTCTATTCACAGATGTTCTCCAGATTTTCTACAGAACTCAATATATAACCATCAAGTCAAATGAGAATATTATTATTTGACAGATGAAGCATATTTTGATAATGAGTACTTGCCTTATGTTGACTTACACCTGTATTCATATATTGCCTGAACTGGTTTGTGTGTTAAACACATACTGTGGTTAACATTGCCAGCAGTAAAACGGTTTAACAGATAAATGAACATTTAAAATGCAGATATGTATATCTGAAAGTCTGTTTAAATTCAGTGATATTATTTTTTTCATTTTGCACCTTAACAGTAAAAATCTGAATTTCACATGTTGTGCACTTGTAAATTTCACAGAGATGAGCTGATTTATGTTTGTCAAACTGTTTGTTATTCTGAAAATAAATAATGTAGTACAAATGTAATGTTATTGATGATAGCAGCACCAGTTGGTGTAAGTTGTTTGTAAAGATGAACTTAACAACACTTTGAAGTGGAAAATATGGAAGCTCTAGGACAGGGGTAGGCAACCTTTACTATCGAAAGAGCCATTTTGCCCCCTCTTCCCCCAAATTAAATCTGTCTGGATCCGCAAAATATATTGGATGACACAGGTTATAAAGTTATATATATATATAGTTATACAATATATATAAAAACTATAGTTTGTTGCATTTATTAAATTATAGAACGATAATAAAATAACTGTTGACATTTAACAGCTATTTTTACCTGTTACAAAAAAAGAAAACACCAAACTCTTATGAAGAGGAGAACAAATACATGTGCTTGCTCTGGAAATGTCTTTAAACATGAAAAAAAAATTGTTTGCGAATTCCTCGTCACATATTAAGCATACAGGTAAGCCAACTTCGTTGGCAGTGAAAGAAAATGAATCTGTCCACGCAGAATTAAACTCTCTATTTTCCTACCAGACTTTTCTTTTTGGGGATTTATCCCTGTTTAGTTTACCGAGGCCGGGCGTCTGAAACTGTAGATTGGCGTCCTGCAGGGACGGTCGGGCCTAGGTGGTAGAGCGGTGGTTCTCCAACACGAAGGTTGCCGGTTCAAATCCCACTCTTCCCCATCTGCATGCCGAAGTGTCCTTGGCAAGATACTGAACCCCTAAATGGCCCCTCATAAATGCTGAGTGTACTAAAAATGTAAGTCGCTTTGGAAAAAAGCGTCAGCTAAATGACATGTAATGTAATGTAAGAGCGCCGGGCCGGAAACCTAATGGGATGTGACGTGTCTTTTAGTTGACAAAATATTAAAACAAGAATTCAGGCGAGGAGGTGGAGTTGCTGCTATTTGTAACTCCAGACTATCAATTAATCCTAAACCTAAAATCAGCCACAAGTCCATTTAAATGTCTTGTTCTTAGTCTTCCACACAAATAAAGAAACACCAACAGCAACTCATACTTGCTGTAGTTTAACGTGCTCCTGGGGCTTATACAATAATAAAGATAGCCTTAGTGTAGCATTTATTTCGATACTAGACTCAATTGGTTTCAGTCAGTGTGTACACCAACCTACTCATTGTTGTAACCACACTTGACCTTGTATTATCATACGGTGTCAAAATGTAACATCTAATAGTACTTCCGCGCAATCCAATTCTATCAGACCATAATTTAATAACCTTCGATGTTTCATTATCTGAATATATGCCACTATTAAAAAAACTAATTTTCTAGACGTCTACCTGATAGTGCTGTAGCTAAATTTAAGGAAATATCATATTTTAAACCAGTATCATCCGTCGATATAAACAACAAATTCATTAAAAACCCTAGCTCCACAAAGATGGACCATCTCGTCGAAAGCTCTGCAGACTCATTACGATACAAATTTGACTCAATATTGCCTCTAAAAAAGAAACGTGTAAAAAATAGTAAATGTCTCAAAAATTTTGTAATATCTCAAAAATCAGACATGTCCTTTCACAAAAAAGATGCAGAAAGACGAGTCAATGCCTTTGTTACATCCAGACTGGACTAATGTAATACATTATTATCAGGCTCCAGCAGTAAGTCGTTAAAGACTCTGCAGCTTGTCCAAAATGCAGCATCATGTGTCCTGACGAGAACCAAGAAAAGATCCCCAGTATTAGCTTCGCTACACTGGCTTCCGGTTAAATCTAAAATATAATTTAAAATTCTCCTCCTAACCTTCAAGGCCCTTAATAATATGGCGCCATTTTACGTTAGAGAGCCGTTAATACTTATCAACCAACTAGAGCACTCCGCTCCCAGAATTCAAGCTTAATTGTCGTCCCTAAAGTCTCTAAAAGTAGAGTAGGAGCCAGAGCTTTCAGCCATCAAGCCCCTCTCCTGTGGAATATCTCTCCCTTTCAGTTTGGGAAGCAGACACCATTTGTATGTTTAAGAGAAGGGTTAAACCGTTCCTTTTGGATAAAAAATATAGTTAGAGCTGGCCCAGGCTTGTCCTAGACCTGCTCTTAGTTATGCTGCTATAGGTCTACTCTAGAAGGTCGATAACATCAATTTTTGGTATGCATTAATTAGCAGAACGTTACTTGTCCTATGTTCTAAAATGGGAAGCGTTTAGTTGAAAAAGGCATAGAGATGTCTGATCTACTGAGTGGGCCACATGGCTTTCATAGTACTGCCATACAAACCAGTAACCAGTCAGATTTACTTTGAGCCTAAGTGTACCCTCAAGTTAGGCCTGTATCATTGATTACAAGGCAAAAACACCTGATGACGCTGAGGTGCAAAGGGAATTTATTATACATGACACACGGAGCTTCTCTTTCCAGCTTCTCCTTCCTCTTCTCAAATCATTATCTTATCAAAGTAATTCATATCTCATCAATACATGTTTCTGACTTGACTCAAAACTCAAATTTGCTATTACTTTACTTGTTTTTTACCCAAGCGAGTGTGGTCATGGGATTTCAATTGGGCTGATGCTGTCTGAGTGGCGTGGGCCCTTGGGTAGCTTCAGTCTGCTCATTGACGTCATGGAAGGTAGGCTAGTTTCCCTGTTCCAATCCCTGTTTTTTTCAATAGGCACGTGTTCGGGTGACTTTCACCAGACGTTAATGATAGAGGGTAAAATATTTGTTGAATATAATAAGTTTAAGATAAGTTAAGATGCCAAAATAAGTTTAAGATGCCAATTTTACGATTTTTATATAAATGGTATTCACTTAATTCATGCAGGCTGGAATAAAACAGCTTAAGGTTACTGGGATATCACCCACTTACCCAGTCATTTGTAAAACTTGCAACACTTCATTCGTTGTATATCATTATTAGCTCACCTCTCGGAAATATACTCTGTAAGGAATAACTGCTTATCAGCTAAAGCTCTGGGCACAGACAGGATTTTTTTAAGTCGCTGGATAATTGAATTTTGTCTGCCATGACAATTAAGAAGAAACATTGAAATAACTGATAATATATCATGCTGACAGTAGAAATTAACAACACAAGACTTTGGCAAATTGTGAATTCATCCCTTTCTCTGCCTTCTGCTTAAAAGACTTGGAATCCAGCTGTAGATTAACACCATCTTCCTCTCCCAAAACTTACAGTGTAATTGCAAAATAAACAGTTGACAATCACAAATTAAATATCTTTGCTTGAAATTCTTGTTTATGTGTGTTAAGCAGTTGTGTTACATTACTGAAAAACGAATACAGTTAAATTAATCGATTTCAACATTATAATGTGTATTTGTATCACATTCCATTGTTCAGCATCATTTGACAACCTTGGAATCTTTGTGGAAAAAACAACACCGAAATGGAACCTTCATATCATTAAATAAAGTGAAATGTTCTCTAATGTTTTAGAAAGGTTGGATCTAATCCTCTGTGTTACCACATATATATATATTTTATTCGAGATAACTATCCCACTTTGCAGGTTTCTTTCTAAATCCTAAAATATTGGTTTTAAATTCAGATGTTAAGGTTCTACCAGCCTCAAATCGCGGCAACTGCCTTTACAACCCACTTGCAGTTTCTGTGGCGACCGGAAGTGCCTCTAGGAGCTGCCGCTCCCAAGATTTGATCTTGCACTTACTGCATCATCAACACACAACATTATTCTGATTGGTTTGACGCAGGACTTGTCTTGTTTTACCCGTGCTCAACACCTATCTCATTGGTTCACACGTCTTTAACTGTCATCAGGGGCGGAACTTCCGGTGGATTTTGTGTTGTGATTGGTTTCGGTTGTGCAGACCGGGAATATTTTGAAACGAATAGGGAGTGTGCCTTTCCGTTTAAGTTAATTTGTTAAACCGAGTCGCCACAGGCAATGTCTCAGGCATTCAGTCCATAATGATAAAACAATAATATAGTACTCGATACCAAGTAGCTCCTAAACTCTTCACAGAGCAAGAATCACGGGAAACGCGTTCTTTGTTAAGGATGGAACCCGTAAACACGATGTCGGACGCGCTGGGGGCAGATTTTTCGTCTTTCGTTCACGTTGAAATAGACGACGTGGATAACAATAACGATTCTGGAGATCTGCATTGTGTGTCGGCCTCAACTCCAGGTTTGTGTCAGCAATAATCTGTTGAACTTTTAAAATATGTCAAACGGGGCGGTTAATGTAATGTGTTCATTAGCTTGGTTATATTTACCGTAAGCCTCCAAAATTTGTCGGCAACTGTCAATAATATCTGAGCCACCAGATCATTTTAATCATGAGATTTTTGTTTCTTTCACAATATCCAACTGAAACAAAATTAAGGAATCGTAAGTGCCAATCTCCATCATGGCAGCAACATCACTAGAATCACTTCCTCTTAATTTGTTTGCAAAGTAAAAGCACAGCGTTTGTTTTTACTTGAGTGCTTTGTTAAGAGCTGTGATGTATGGATTTATATAATGCTTTTCCAGTCCTATGGACCACTCAAAGAACTTTACAGTAAAGGTTCTGAGTAATAATTAAAACACATTACGGTTTGTTGAATAATTTCTTGAATTTTGCAAGGAGGCGACCACCTCGCAATTGTCTATGCAGGAAAAAAACTGTGGCGAATTGTCAGGGTGTATCATATAGAAAGAAATTATTTAGAAATTGACAGTGTTCACCAGATTGTTTGAGTTTACTCTGTAGTGTAACTTTGTCTGGATAGCTATCCTATTGAAAACAAAAAGTTACATTTTATTTAACAAATGAAGAAATATATCTGGCCTAGACTAAATCTTATCTAATCCCTAAGTCCTTTGCATCTTTTCTATCATATCCCCCCCTTGTTATTTGGATTATTGTTTTGGTAGTTTTTTCTCACTTTTGTTGAGACACACTGTGACTTGTACAAATAGGCTGTACAAATATAATTGGATTGATTGATTTTTTTATTTCCCACAACAGCTCTCTTTCAGAATGATGAGGATGGTGAAGATGAGCGTGATACTGATGACAGTTGCACAGACAACTCTAACGTTGAAAAGTCAGGCACTACGCTGCAGAGACGCGAACGTCATGGAGGAGGGACTTTAAGTTTGCCCGACACCTTTCAGACAAGCCACCTGCTCTTCTATGAGAGATTTAAGGCATATCAGGACTACATGCTTGGTAACAGCACATACATATCATCATGTCTGACTTAAATACCAAATTATAATTCTACTCTGTAAGGTTCATAAGAATGCTGCTCTTAGTTTTTGAATTTATATTTGTGTGCAGGGGACTGTAAGCCCTCTGAGGTAAAGGTCTTCACAGCAGACTACCTAGAGAAGGTCGTGGAACCATGTGATTGGTTGGCTGTGTGGTCAACTGATGTCTTTGATGTTCTTTTGGAGGTGAGGCTCACTTGCACCATACATGTTACAACATCAGTCCTGAGATATTCGTTCATACCATAATTGTATATGCAGATGAATAATGCATAAGGATCAAATTGTGGATGTTTTCCTGATTTCCAGAAAAAACTGAAATGTTGTTGTACAGTTTCAGTCTTTAATTACTGTGAATAGGATTTAGGGCAAAACAAATGATCAAGAAAAAAATGGCACATCAGTCGATATTGATAATTATCACAATTCCTTTCTAGAATAAAGACTGCAGGGGCTTTCCACAATCAAATTGAGTTGCAAGTGGGAAAAGTAGCTGACTTAGGGGTCCGGGAGCATTCATAGTTTTGTGTAGGTGTGTGTGTGTGAGTCGCGCAGAAATTACACCGCGGAAACGCTAGCGGCGGTAGAGGTTCTATGGTGATCAACTTATTGACAAATTCTCTTCTGTCTCTGTTTACTTCAGAACAATGGCAAGTGTTACTAAGTTGATTGTGTTGGAGCTGATAGATATTGAAGAGCAATTACGTTTAGGTTGATCCGCTTTCGATCCTTCAACTCAATTCAAATATGGTGTTGGGTCTTCAAGAACAGCTCTTGCGATCCGCGTCGCATCGATTTGTAGTTACATTTTTGGGGAGGTGCATGTCAGGGTAGGGCGCAGGCCTCTGAATTTGGTACGCATCTATGCATAAGGTACAGCCTAGCTTCGACGCAGAAGCATGATTTGGGTTTAAGGGGTAAACAATTTAATATGGTGTAGCAAAGATTTGTTCTCACAAGTTTGGGAACACTTTACATTAAAGCCTTAAAAGACTGTTCGATCCAAACGGTGTAAAGCTGATTTCACATGGAACAGCAGCACAAATTGAATGTGGTCTGAACGTGAAGAGAAAACGCCTCTCCTTCTTAACCTAGGTTCTTTCTATCTCTGAAAAATTAAGCAGGTGACGCCGTTTTTAACCATAGTTACACAAGTGTGATTATCCAGAATTTACTTCACAGATATCAGTAATGTAATTTTGACTAGTCGTACTTTCGTTGTGACTAGTAAAAATTTGTTTAATAAATGTGTATATGAAACATCATTCTGACTATCAAAACAATATTATTCATTTTGTTTTAACTACCAAAACTCAAATTTTCAACATCTGTTAAACATAGTAACATTTAGACTACATTTGCCATTTGTATGTTCAGTTTCTGATAACTAATATCTACATGTTATTTTATAATCCTACATACAGTTTCAGATATCTGCAATTTAATTCTGACTCGTCATAATTCAAGTTGATGATATCTACAACACCACACTGCACTGATTCTTGAGACATAGGACAAAACTCGTCCCGCAGTTAAAACTGATATTTGGTTTAAAAATTAAAATATTTTCAGTCGTAGACGTTATGAGAGATTAATAAGAGAATATATTCAACAGAATTATCCCTTTCAATTTAATGCAACAATTATTATATAAAATCTATGATACTTACTATCTTCCCACTACAATCTAAAACAGAAATGTAACCAGAGAAAGGTTAGGTCATTAAAGTGCAATAAAAAGGATATCAATATTTTTTTTATGATTTAAAAAGAGCTTGTTATTAATATCTCATATTTATCTTCAGATTTTCAATGACCCATGCATATAACATAAGGTTTCAAAATTGTGGACCCACTTTTTACCAACACATTCATACATTCAAATAAAATCCTGCAATATTAGGGGCATCACAGTGATTTTAAGCTTGTCGCACATGAACATGGTAAAAACGGCTTTTGATTAGATCAGATTCAACTTTATTGTCATTGCACAGTACAAGTAGATATACAACGAAATACGGTTTAGCATCTAACCAGAAGTGCAAAAAAAAAGCAGTTAAGGTAACAGGCATAAAGAACTATCCTTCGCATCATAGCATCTACAAAGGTTCTGTGGTAAGACTAGCACACAGAATCCTAAATGACCCCTCAAATGTTCTTTTCTCTGATTTGACCAGTTCAGGCGGACGTTACAGAGCGTAGAAAGTGTAAGATAATAATTTAGTGTTTCATATTCGTAAGTGTTTTTAGGGCGGGTGCAATAGTTACCCTCACTTTTATTCTGCATCATTATTCTGAGTCATACATGATATTAGGGCTGCACGATTATGCCCAAAATTATAATCACGATTATTTTTGATCAATATTGTGATCACGATTATTTATCACTATTATTCATTAATTTTAGGGATTTTTTTTATTGCACTTTCATGTTTAAATGAACAAGAACACTGCTTTCCATTTTTGTGCTACATTCTGGCTAATGTACAAATCTTTGCATCAGATTCGTCCTTATCACAGTGCATCTCGTAGAAGGAAAATATACATAAAATAGTATCAACTCTTTTTACCAAAAATTAAATCAACACAGAACTGCTTTCACCTACATGTTGTGCTACATTCCAGCTAATGTACACGTCTTTGCCTCAAAATAAAACTTATATTGTTCTTATTCGACTGAAGCAAAGTATAAATACGAATTTTACCCCAAATAAAGGGCTCACTTAAAATAAATATGCCATCAAAGAATGCAACCGAATGAAAACAATTCAGGCTATTTCCCCCTGATGTTTTTCATATAGTGCAGGTAATGCCTTTTTGGAGAAATAATTGTGCGAGGGGATCACGTATCTCTTGTCTAGTGTCTTGACCATTTTTCTGAAGCCTTCATTGCACACTGTATTTATTGGACACATGTCTTTTGCCTTAATGCATTCGTCGTACTGTGGTTTGTGGTGATTTTTCAGGTGGTTGAACAAGTTAGTTGTATTGCTATGCGGCGCAGACACAACTCTAATTCACTCGGTGCATATTTGTTTCTGGTTAACATCGCTTGCCGTAAATCCCAAAAACTTCCAGACAACGGATGATGATCCTTTTCGAGGGACTAGCTCCTCGTCTTCTGCTCCTGACATTACCTTTCACACTTGAACCCTGACCGTCTGCTCTCTGTTCTCTCTCCTCTCCTACTAATACCGGAGTCGACTGCAGACGGAACTTTTTTTGAGTCTGCCGCTGCAGAGTGCGCGCATGACACCGCCCCTCTTGGTGTCCCCCTGGTGGTTGGCTGACTGTTAGTTGAGGAAGCGCTTGATTTGATATGAAGCAGAGCACGCATTTTAAACGTCAATATCGCTGACGATCATGCTCATTTAATTGTGGCAGCCAAAATTGTGATCGCAATTAAAATTCAATTAATTGTGCAGCCCTACATGATATGTACTTTTTTATGTTCTTTGTTACACAATGTACTATTCTGCAGCTGCTGTAGCACTTTGGCCAAGAGAAACTTCCCCATGGGTACAATACAGTATATTGGATTTGATTTGAGCTTGTGGCCACAACTTCTTAAGTTGTGGGTCACGAGATTTGAATATGTTATTTACTTACAAGAACTGGAGAACTGAACTGAAACGTTTCAATTAATCGCATTATGTATTCTCTTTAATAGCTAAATGGTAAATGTATTTGTATTTATATAACGCTTCTTCACACCTCGCTCCGCCTCCTCCGACTAAATTCTACTGTGGAAATTTCTAGTGATCACGTTTGTCCCGAGTTAAATTCATCACTTTGAGCGGTTGATTATATTAAATAATTATTAAGCTTATTTATTTAATGACTGAGTGATCGGGCACATGTATAAACTCAGTCTGGGTAAAAACAACAGATTTTATAAACTTGGAGGAGGTGGCGGGAAACGCTCCGTTTGGTTTGACGCAGTCGGCGCAGTGCACAGCACAAATGGTGGAGACACAAAGGAGCAAAAAAATTACTGCCAGAGGCCCTAAAAACTTTGAAAAAAATTACTTTTCACGTTCCAAACATGTGTGACCCAAATTAATACTGTAAGGGGACTTAGTGGAGCTGTGCATGGCTTCCTGTTGTCAGCCACGGACTTGCTGGCGCTCTGACCTGGCTGGATTTCAGGTGAGAGTTCTGAAGATCTGTTGATGATTTCAGGTGCATGATGTGGTCCTTAAGGATCTGAAGGCATGTGTTAAGCTGGTGCTGCCTCTGCAGTGTGACACCAGAGGATGTGAACTCAGCGAAGAAGCCATGCATTCTCTACTAGAGGCCACCCAGCACAAAATCCCACTGCAGGAGCTGCATGTCGTCTACGAAGAGTCAGGGGACTTTGATCAGACTGCCCTTGCAATGGAGCATCTCAGGTGAGACTGCTGTACTCGTGCTATACCTGGAGTTCACTTGTTTGTCCGCATATTTTAAATTAACTGCCCACATATGCCATTTCATAAAGCCAACAGTGTCTCTTTGGCCTCAAAACTCAGAATTAAAGGCAGATGAGACATCGTTTATCACCCTGATTCTTTGCACACTTATGTTATAGTTACAGTTCAACAAATTAATTTGGTACCGACCTCACAATTCAGCTATCTAGAACCAGTATATTCAAATACTCCTCTATACCACCTACCATTTCCCTCCTGAACCCCTTTGAGGTAGTTATTTGCATAGTTATAATTAGTTATTTTTCTCTTGGTATTATTATTGTGTGTTTTCTATTATGTTGTCGTTCTATTGTCTTGTGTTGTATATGTGCTAACTCTATGCATCCCACGGCTGCATAACCAAATGCCCCTTCAGGTTTTTCTATAACCACGTCTGGAGGCAGTGGGATGAGGAAGATGAAGATGATGACTTTGACTATTTTGTTCGTTGTGTGGAGCCCCGTCTCAGGCTGTGAGTAGACAATGTGGTTCCGTGATTTATGTCCTTGTAATCAGTGTTTTGTGTTTGTTCATTCCTATGAATCTTGCTTGAAATGTGTCTTGTGTCAGGTACTACGATATCTTAGAGGATAGAGTCCCAGCAGGCCTGGTGGCAGAATACCAGTCCTTACTGGAGAAATGCTCCCTGTGCTTCCAGCAATTCTCTATTCTGCGCAGTGTCCTTAGCCCCGACTCGGACTCTGAGCTTGACAGTGTGTCAATGGTGGAGGGTCTGAAGCTCTACGACGAACTGGAGAAGTTCAAACGTAAACTGCACATAATTGAGAACCCTTTGTTGAGGTAGATCTGTGTCTCCACACTACATCGCACAATTACACTCCCACATCACCCTCTACTTTCTCTTTGTCTCTCTCATCCAGCCTTTTTTTTACTTTTGCACATATCACCTCTTGTTTAGGTACGTGTTGGGCTATAAAGGTAATCCGAGGCAGCATTGTGTGCAGAGTCGCGGACCCAGAGCATCCGGTGTAAAGGTGATCCATGTTGTCACAGCCTCCTGCAGCACCGTCCAGCTCCAGTCCCTCCTCACTGCCAGACTGCTGCCCCTGTGCTCCTGTGGGGACACTGAGATCCAGGTCAAAGCAAATTATTTCTCGCAGATACTCTCCCATATTGCGTTTCTTTCAGTTGTATTAGTATTTCTTTGTTGTAGCTCATCAACATGTTTATCTTCCACTACAACTTCCAATTCCATGGCATTAAATTTTGCTTTGCGCTTCTGTTCACTCTGCTCTCTCTATTGCTCCAAGGCAGAAACCAGTAACTTACGCAAAACACTCATTTAAATAATACCCCCTGTACCATGTTTGCACCTGTTATCATTTGCGTGATTATTTTTAGTAGATCACGAGCAAAACACCCACCATCCAAATTAGGAATCTATTATAATGCACATGCAATTTAGCACTCTTTATTATTCATCCATAGTACTAAGCTGTACTGTATATATGACAGTGGGTAAGTTCTTGTTGTACAGCTTTCCTTACCTCTGAATTATGTGTTTAGTTCCACAGAGAGCCAGTATCAGCGCTGGACTCATGTCATCAGGGTGATGTGGTCATTGTTCTCCCAGGGATCTACAATGTCAATAAATCCATGTTCATACCAGACTCCATAACTCTAGAAGGTTGGAAAAATACTACTTACAAAAATCATATTTCCAATGAGATCATATAATCTTGTTTATTCTTTTATTTTGTCAGTTCTCATTTGTTACTTTCTCACACAGTTAGGGTTGTCAGGAACATGTGGACTAATGCCAAATATATTTTTCTTACATATAAATGTATTCTAACCCAAAAATAAAATAGCAGCAATTATCATTTTTTTTGTTTATGTTTGATGTGCTCAATAGAAGGTAGCAGTTTAATTAAAATATGGCCAAACAAAGTCACTTTACCTAGCTTTAATTCTGTTTTAAGAAGGAGTGAGATGAAGATGAAACATCATCCCAAATCCTGCAACATAAAAATAATTATAGACCAAAAGTTATTCCGCCTGTTGTCAGATTTGAATGTATGCATGTATGCTCAGGTAATTGTGCAGAAAAGTTTAATCAGGAAGCTCTACAGCATTTTGAGTTATGAGGAAATATGTAATATGCCTTGCCCAATGCATACAGCAACTAAGATTTTGGTTAAACTCATGGGAACCTGGAGTGGTCATAAAGGAAACAAATTATATTGAAGCCACAATTATATTGTGTGTATCAGAGCAGTATGACAATTGTGAAGACAAAATTTGCATCGTAGTCCTAAGTTCACGGTGAAGAAAAGCAAAGTTTTGTCAATCGAAGAATGTTTAGTTATTCTGTTCAGGTACACACTCTGTCAGTGCCTTGTGACAGTGTTGTACAAATTACTTACAGTTACATTGTTTCAACTTGACAAATATGTTTCGCTCATTGTTCAAGAAACATCAGTAAATGACAGAAAATATGTGGATATACCAACCTTTGCCATATACTGACCGATTTCTTTGTTCCTGTGTTGAATGTGTGTGCCAGGCTTTGGTTTTCCTGACGATGTGGTTATTGAGAAGAAAAACAAGGGCGACTCATTTGTCGAGACCTCAGGAGCGGATGTCAGACTGTCCAACATTAAGTTTATCCAACATGATGCTATCGAGGGCATTCTTTGTGAGTATATATGAAAGTAAACGCACATCCATCACTACGATGGCACCTCACTGAAAACCTGTGTAGAACACTGATTCAATAGTCTGATCAAAACCCCAGTGTAATCTGAAGCATTACATGGAAGTGACTACTAATACTTGAAAAGGCGCATTCTAAAGTCACTCCTAGGGAGCAGACACCTTATCTCAGCATTGAAGAGATAAGTCCAGTGAATTGTTTTTTTCCCTGTGACGTTTCCCTGGAGCTGCCGGCCAGAGTGGAAGGCTGATGCCATATGCCATATCTGTCTGACTGACTGACTGACCGTCAACGGTACCATGAGTGCCCTGTACATACAGTATATTGTATATAAGAAAGCTTTAACTGCAACACAAGGGATTTTATTTCTGTTGAATATCCTTATCTGTTGTTTTTTTAAGATCCATGGTAAGATCCGGAGCTGACTTTTGTTGTTTGTTTTGTCTTGATTATGAACCGCATTGGTTGCAGCAAGTCTTAACTGTTGTTAATGACCCCAGTCATGCAAACAATAGATCCCCTGCATGATAATTTGTTGAAATTGTCTCTGGGTACTTAATTTCCCTTCGGGGATGAATAAAGTAATCTATCTATCTACAAATTCAATGTCACAGGAAATGGTGACAGTGAAACAAACACTGAACATATCTGCACTTCTAACTATCCCTGTTCAGGCTGCCCCAAAGTTTGACAATCTGGGGCTGGCTCAGAGGCAGTGCCTTCAATCTACAGTAATTGTGGATATGGCAGCTGTGTTACAGTCCCCCCAGGATCCTCCTGTTCTTCCCTAAGGCAGAAGACGGTTGATACAAGAATGCACTGTCATCCTGGGCCACCCAAACTTCAATGCTCATTTTGATATCTATACTGACACCAGTGAGATGGGGCTTAGTCATTGCTTTTGCCAGACCAAACCTAAATACAGCTGAGAGAAACTTAGTAGCCACTGAGTTGGAATGTTTGACAGTGTAGTGTGTAAGAGTGGAGGACCTTTCTGGATTGTTGACTTTTCTCTATGGTGCACGATCATGCTTCTCTTCGGTGGGTGTTTAAGACCACCAAATCCAGCATTTGGCTCATCAGCTGGGCGCTCAGGCTTCAGGAGTTCACTTTCTATGTCAAGTACAGTAAAGGAATGTAACCTCAGCAATTCATTTTCTAAAGATTTTTTTTTACTCTTGTTGGGTGAAACTGTTCCCCTTGATAAATGCCATTGCAAAACCACAAAATTTGTCTCTCCGGTCTTCGAAACAATGTGCTGAACCTGAAAGGTGGGTCACAAATTGACATGCGCCCATCACCCCCAGATTAACCTCACAGAAGCAGTTTTCAGACATGACCTATGGGTAAAATACAGAGAACTGGCTACGGAGTTTACCGGTAGTCGGGACGTGCAGAGGGGGACTCAAGTGTGAAAAAGGTCACTTCTCATAACTGACCTCAACATCTCTGATATACTTAACGATTTGTTTTATTACCCTCATACTAGGGATGGGCATTCGATTGAATTGAATTAACGATCGATTTTCGATTAATCATTAATGTCTTTATATTATGCACCAATTACCAGAGCAAATTCCTTGTAGGTGTAAACCTACTTGGCAATAAAATACTTCTGATTCTTCTGATTCGGATTAAAACTCACTATTTATAGGCTATATTAAAATGCAGTGAAAGTAGAAAAAACACAGCGCGTTTCCTCATTGAAGTCTTTATTACAAGATGAATAACTCTTGTGGCAGTTAAACGGGTTCCGTTCAATGGCACTTGAAAATATGCGCTGCTGTGCTCTCAGCTAGCCGCTGAGAGCTAGCTCAATTTGACAGTTCTCGACCTCTCAGTCCGGTTGTTGTCACGCCCTCACTCTCGGAGCCCCTCACCCAGACCCGGGTCTGTCCGGGTTCCTTCCCCGTGGACTGAGGGTCCGTGTGCGGACATGAAGCCGACCAGCGGAGGCTTAAGGCCTGCGACTGCAACCGCGGAAGGCCACGCAGCTGCATCGACGGACTCGTTTTGGTTTATACTTCTCTAACGTGCTGCGCGTGTTGCAACGCAATTCACCGCCAGAACACTGGGCGGAATAACGTTCTTTTGTCGAAGACAAAACACACAAAGAAGAGACGACTTCTTCTTCGTCGACTCTTTATTTACATCGCCACTCCGGCTCCTCATATTCTATTTCTGGCGGACAAATTGGCCAGCCAATGACGGGTTATACAAGTGGTCATACTTTCAGATCTCTTCTGTCAAGTGCTCATCTATTTGTTCCATATTCGGTCTTCTAAATCTTCCGTGATTTCCGCGTATTATGGGGCATGAAACCGGAAGCTAGACTCCGGACGGGAAGTAGTAAGCAGACCAATCACAAGCCTTGCGGGCTCCGTGAGGCTCGCGTCGTTTTGTCGTATAGTTAGAAAAATTGGCTGACGCACGCAAGACGCCAGAGGGCATGAAAGGGGCGTGTTGCGTGTCTTGCGTGCGTGCGTGCGTACGTACAACATGACTATAAATCGGCCTTTAGCTCCGGGCTGCTTCCTCCAACTGCTAACATCCTCGCTGTGCTGCGTTCAGGTTAACTCGGATATTCTGGCTTCCCGACACATGGCGAGCATGCAACAGTTTTCATTGAATAAAAAAACAATGTCCTTAATTCTTAATGATCAATTAATCGATCGTCGATTAATTATGCCCATCCCTACCTCATACTCACGCAATTGTCAAATACTCAACAGTTCACACAGAGACCATGGTCTTCTTTAGTATTCACAGAGGAAACACCGATGCAACTCGATTTATTTCAATGTATCACATCCACAATTTCCTATAATACTGCACATGGCTGCTTTTTGCATCAGTTAATATCAGTTAAAAAAATCTGTCGGACAGATATGAAGTGTGCCCACTTTTTTCAATTCCTTAATCAGACTACAACAGTAAGTGTATGACAGTGGTCAGTGTTCTCAACACTGATTTGATATTCATTCAGTTTCGACTTGTGTGCAGAAAAGGACAAATTCTGATTATAGCCTTTACTGTATCAAGTTGGCCCGCACAAGCCCCCTTTAGCAGTGCCACTGCACTGAGGCTCATAACTTTGCAGGTCAACAATTGACTCTGCTCTTCTGTTGTTTTCTAATCATCAAACTAAGAACTGATCTTTATAAAAACATGCTGAACTCATATTTATGTTCCTGGATAAACGGGGTGTCGCTTCTTCTGCAACAAAGAAGTTAAAACTCTGCACTGCGCCTTAACCCTGATGTCCTGACTGTGAGCGTCACATTATGTCTTGTTGCTGTGTAGCAGCTTTTAACATGTGTCTCATAAGCTCTAGAGATGTACAAACAAACACAGAGTAGATGTCAGTGCTGTAGGTGTCCTAATAACTTGTGATTAGTGAGGAGGAGAGAGACTCGGACAGAGACTCTGACACAGGACTGCTGGACCTTTAATGAGCATCTGTTGTGAAGCAGCTTGTCTAATTATTCAGAGTCTGCGTTGTGATGCATCTAAGAATCAAACAATTTCCTCAACTCTAGTGCTCACAGATGTGCAAGAGACGTGGAGGGAGGGTAGAGACTAACTGTAATCTCCCAACCTGATATTTAGATTTTTTATTTAATCAATATATTAGTTGACAGGGAAGCTGTGCACAAACAGATATATAATATTAATTTGTTACAAATAAAAAATAAAGAAGCACTCTAACCCTATCGAGTAAGAAGATATTCTGGTGCTCAAACCCCCTTTGATGTATATATGTGCACGTATATGCACGTAGCCTTTCAAATCTGCACAACACAGCGGAAAGTTCTTTGCACAGACCCGTTCATATCAGCATCAAATCCTCTGCATTTTTTAGGCAGGAGTTGGAGCAGACAGGTGCTTCAGAAAGAGACAGGAAGCGAAGTGTTCATTACCATTATCTTGCATTATTGTTAAAGTAAAGATCACATGTCCCTAAAGTTAACTATGTTAAACAAGCATATTTTTGTATATTCTCTATATTTATTAAATGTATTATGTGTAGAATATTACAGCAAGTTATTTTACAGTTATTCTATTTCCTTAACTATTTATAAAAGGCTGAAATCATACTTTGTTAGATTAAATGTTTTAATATATTCATTCAGATCAAACGATTGAGACAAGTTTATAGATTTGATTAATACCTTTTGGTCTGACCCAGCAACAGACTCATAATTTTGATGAATTGCAGTTGGAAAAAGTGTCTGTTAAACTGAGTTCAAAGTTTCAACAGCATTTATTATTTCAAGTTTCAATTTCAAGCAACACAATAGCATCAATGGCATGGACAACTCAATCGACTCAAAGTTACACGGTGAAATCACAGAACAGACTTTCCAGTCTTTATCAACACAGTAGTCAAGTCATTACAATAAACACAAACATCTATCCTGTCTCTGCTTAGACAAAAGTGTTCATCTGGCAGTTATTCTATAAATCTAAATATAAATTGTGTTATAATAAACAACACTCATCACAAGCTATCAGGACCTGATCAGTACATGAGTTTACTTTGTGTTTGTTTTTTTGGCTCCAGAGTTTGTGAGGCTGCATTTAATCATTTTGTGCGCACTCAGTATGCAGGATCCCAAAACGGATAATCTGTTGATGATATTGTCTTGAACACACTCTAGGCATGATCGACATCACTTGGAATGATGAGTCCCAGCCCAGAGATTGTTCATATTTGAAATGTAGTCAAAACAAAATTAGAAAAGGGGAAACTCAATCTAATTTTTTTTTAAATTAAGCACTTTATTTAAAGATGCCTTTTTCAAAAGCTCGTTATTTAGTTTTTAAATGCAAACCTTATTGTACTTAAAACAAGAAAATAACATTTTATTATTTTATTATTAGAGTCGATACTTGAATTGAACTTTCTTTATTATTTTTTGACTTCATACAGACATTGATACAACTACTAGGCTACCGGTACTTCAAATGGCATTAAGTCATAAATAATTTAGACATGATGTATCAGACCTTTGCTTGAGGAAATTCTCTCTAACTGGACCTCTTTTAATTTTAATTGATTACCTCTGATTTAAAGTGTGGGAGGTTTAAGTCAGAGACGGGTTTTCATTTTCTATTCGTTGTTGGACAGCTTAATCTAGAGATCAATGTATTCATTTTATTTAATGGAAAAATGTCTTGCACTCATTTTGTATAGAACTGTAAAATGCAGACTAGAAGTTCAGACTGGACTATCTTTTTGTGGAATAATGCCTTGCAGTGCATACTTGCTGTTCATTTGTGTGGCTTATACAACTGAAAGCTTTTAAAGTGGTCTGTTAAGAAATCCAGGCGATCGTGAAAAAACCATGTTCACAACCTTTCAATACAAAAGCTCTGTAATTTAGCTAAATTAAAAGCATTGCAACATCCTTGAGCAACTTACAATAGACATGCCAAGTGTGAAGCAATTTAGAAAAACGATTAATTTAATATGCGTTTGATAGGGACGGGAATCGTCAGGGACCTCCCGATACGATACTATCACGATACTTGGGTGGCAATACGATATGTATTGCAATTCTGTAAGTATTGCGATTCGATATTACGATTTCTTGCGATTTCTTTTGGTTATTTTTTTTTAATACTGGACCATGGAAAACAGTTTTCAACAAAACAGTTGAGTCATACAACACAGTCAAATTCACTTAGAGCTTTACAAGTTTTATTTCAAATATTAACATTAACTTAATGACTGCAGGGCAGCCAATAGAAAATATTAATAAAAATGTGCCCTATTATTGTATAGTCCATGTCAACTGCACACAAACTGACAGATTAAGAAATATATACCATTTATGCTACTTTTAAACAATAAATAAAAGGTAAATTAAATAGAATGAATGAAAATTTACTTAATGGCTATGCTTTCACTGTTGTTTGCATGTAGGCTATGCAAAGCTATTGATTGGGTATGTTTAGATTCTTGTGCAAAAACAAGAGCTGGTCAACATGCTCTGGGGTGAGGTTACTCCTCCCCCCAATATATCCCCCCATATGAAACCAATAAATATATGTTTAAAAAAAAAGATTTGGGAGGCAGCATGGTGATTTAATATCGTCATTCAAAAGAATCGCGATTTGTAAGAATCGATTTTTTCCCCCCATCCCTAGTGTTTGACATACAGACAGACGTTTGTTGAATTAATAGGTCGATATGTTTCCTTTAGTCAGTGACTAGTACAGTGCCCATTCAGATCAGCCTGAACGAATGTGCTGGCAGATCCCTGATTGCAGGGCCTGAAAGCTTGGCCTGTGTTAACTCATCCTGCACAGGACACTGCGCATTTGATACAGCAGGAGTTGGCTACTACACTCCGCTCAGACAGTGTCTGAGTGACTCCATAGAAAGTGCACTCATTACAATGTTCCACGTGTCTAAAATCTGCCATGAGCCGCCATTGAAACCCTTTGCTTTCCACAAGTGCCCTAACATGTAATGATTTTCATTAGAAACACTCATCCAACACTGCAAAAACTCAAAATCTTGCCAAGAATATTTTTCTAATTTCTAGTCAAAATATCTAATCACACTTAAAATGAGACTAAATCACCTAAACAGTAAGATCTAAGCAAGATAAAGGAGCTTGTTTTTAGACAGTGCATCTTGTATCTTGTATCTTACCAAGAGAATTTTGTCTTGTTCCATTGGCAGATTTTTTGACTTATTACAAGCTTATTTTTGCTTGTAATAAGTCAAAAAATCTCATTTTAAGTGTGATTAGATATTTTGACTAGAAATTAGAAAAATATTCTTGGCAAGATTTTGAGTTTTTGCAGTGAAAAAACGGTGTCAATCCTCTTGCTTTTGTGTTCAGCAATACTCCTGATAAGTTCTAAGGTGGCTCAAATGAGTAATTATTGAGTTAAAATATGGACGATTCCTCCATTGGTAAATCATGAATCCATGGTTAATTAATGTAATGTCATATAATACAAAGATCTGTATCCACCAGGAATTTTAATCTTCCCAACATTAACTTTTGAAAATTAAGGTACTCTGTTCGATATTGACTGTATGACTATGGAAATAAATCTGTCTCATAAACTTTTGATTTTGCAAAGGAGGAGTTAAACTCAGAATAGCTGCCAGCAAACAGGTTATATTCCCAGTAAGTTACCATAGTAACTCCCATTATAGCTGAGTTTAAGTATTCCCAGTGTCCCACTTTTCATGTTTGGCACATTTAACCTGTATAAAGTCACTTTGGAACAGGCATTAGATAAGTGTTTAGAAAGTGGATAAATTTCACACAGCTTACCTTCGTCTTTGTACTGCGATCAACACAAACATTTTCTTACAAGTGATACAGCAGGCACTACCTTGCAGTTATGTTTCTGTATATTACAGTTTAAATAAGCAGTTAAACAGTATCCTATTTGGTTAATAAACTTGTTTTTGTTTTATAACTGCCAGGTGTCCGACAGGGATCTCTGAACATGGAAAACTGTGTGCTGCAGTGTGAGACTACTGGAGTTACTGTCCGAACATCAGCCCATCTAAACATGAACATGTGTGACCTGTATGGATCCAAGGTATAATTCTGATACAAGTACAAACTTGTGTGAGGTTCAACCTAACTGTCTTTTAACATCTTATAACTAATTTTGTAACTGTTCAGACCATGATTTCACTGTTCTAGTTAAGTCACCAGCAGGGTTCCTGTGGCACCTTAAAAAGTCTTAAATTAAAATCAACGAAATCACCATGAATTGTCTTTAATTTACCATAAGTTGGCTGCAAAGTATTAAATTAGCAGGTGGTGTATTTAAGACTGACAGGAGTGTCTTACGACAAAAATGTCTCGGTCATAAAACTGCCAGTTTCATGTTTTACTAGCATAACACCGGTGGGTGTTGATTTCTTCTACACATGAATATTTAGTGTCTATGTGGGCAGAGCTGGACACAGTGCCACTTAGATTCTTAGATCTACAATTCTTAGATTTGCAAATCAGTTGTCAGCTATGGAACTACAATGAGCCCTTTAATGCCTGACAGTTATGTCTCTAGATGTTATTTGTAGTGTGTACCATTTAACTGTATAGTTTCTTAACACAATCAAACATCTGCAAATTTAGGAAAGAAGCAAGGTTAACCAGTAAGAAACAGGGATGTAATAAAATTGAAGATTTTAATATAGACTTAATGCATCAAGGCGACCCGAAGATGAAACAACGTAGGACCCCAATAGAGTAACATGAGGAATTGTGGCCCCCAAGTCTGAAGATGTCTGCCACAGCATCCCCATATATCCCAGTGTTTCCCCTACCATTATATTAGCCCCGCCCCCCCCTGGAAGGTCAAGTTATCTTTTGAATTTTTTTTAATATATGCGCCAGATCTCAACAAAAGTAATTTAAGGTTACCTTTCCTATAAAACAGGTCTATAGCTTTCTCTTTTATTAGACAACCTAAATGGCCTAATGTTATTTATCTTATTTACACAACGGCTTGTCATTTGTGTCTCTAAATGGTCGCGCGTTAAGATTTCTGCTCTGCTCTCTGTATCGCTCACTGGGTAGTTTGCTCCCGATGAACACGCAAACACAGACACGTGCGCGCACACACAGGTGAGCACACTCCCACCAGCGGACAGAGAGCATCTGCCGCCGCCGTCAATTTATTGATGTCTTAAAAACATTCAATTCGACTCTTTTAATGGTAACCATGACCCGTCAAAGTGTTGTTTTTAACTGTAACACCTGATTTCAGAGAAACAGCTTTGCAAAACCGGTAGACATAGTTTAAAACAGCTGTTAAACAGCGTGAGGCAATTAGAGTGGAGTTCAGAAACGGCTAAAATGGAATAAACACTGGATTCATCAGGTTAACACAAAAACCCATTCCAGGTTAATGGTCATGTTTTATTTGTATCTGCTGGATTTGGAAATAAGCTTCTGTTTGATGTTCGATCTATCAATTAACAGTTAGACTTGTCAAGCCTTTGTTTCATATATCATATCAGGGTGGCTTAGTTGTGCATTGGTAAGAACTGTTGCCTCACGGCAAGAAGCCTCTGGGTTTGAACTTGCCTGCTTGCTTGGGCCATTTTGTTTAGTTTGGCAAGTTTATGCGCCTGTGTGGAACCATAAAGGTTGTCTGTGGTTTCCTCCACAGGCCAAAGACACGTAGGTTAATTAGCTAACCGGCCTGACTGACACTTCACCTGCCTAATCCCATTTCACCACTTGGCCCTACCCCTTAGCCCTTCCCCTTCGCTTTGCACATTCACTTGTAGGGGTAGGCTGTCCCAATACCTGTTAGGTCAAAGGGTAGGGGCCAAGGGATGGGTATTTATGGCCTCAAAACAGAGATTTTTCCAACCCTCACTTCAAACCCAGGGGTACCCAGAATGCCTTGCGCATCACCAGCAAGCTGGGAAAGAGACCAACCAATGTAGCAATTTCGCTATTAATCGCGTTAGCATGCTAGTGATCTTTTTTTTTGCATAACTTCATGCTATGTGAAAACATGAATTATTCACAAAGTTTTCATGAATTTTCACATAACTTCACGTTATGTGAAAACCCCTTGTAACTCCATTTCTAGGGGCAAGAAAACAAGGGGTAGGGGGAGAGCCAAGGGGTGAAATGGGATTGGGCCTTACTGGCTATCATTTACAATGATTCTTTGATTGTTGTTAGTTATGCTGCTGTGTGTTCTGTACAGGGGGCTGGTGTGGAGATTTACCCTGGCAGTGTTTGCAGTCTGATAAGTAATGGCATCCATCACTGCAAAGACGGAATCCTCATAAAGGTGAGAAGAGACTTAAAACTGAATTTAACAATGTTCTCAGTGTTTATAAAAGCTTCTATTTTAAACACAGTTGATAAGATAGGATAATCCTTTATTACACCCACATCGGGGAAATTGTCTGTATTACATCAGCAAATAATAAGAAACACAAGACCAAATGAGGCGCTGAACATGATAAAACCTGTATCAAACAAAATTAGTATTCATTGCCTCCCAGACAGTGAATGTAAACTTTAATGCTAATACATTTAAATATATAATTGATTATAATACAATTACTGGCCACTTGAGATCTCTCATGATTTATAATAAAATATTTATGTTTTAAAACAATAGTTTTTAAATTGAATAAATAAATAAGCAACTTCAAAATGGTGATGTGTTAGTCCTTTAGAAGAGTACTGTTGAAGGACATCTGGGGATGATGACAAACAATACAGTTGTTGTGAGTGACATGGCTACTGAGGCAAAATGTGCTGTTATATTTTCACCAAGATTCGTTGGTATAAGCAGGTTTTTAAAACACTGGTAAACCTGCTAGACTGAAGCCAGATGTAAGTTTTTTTTAAGTGGTTTTTTTTTGTCCTGATGGGTCTTTACGTTGAACCCTTCTGTAACAGAATCTAGGAGCTGATTTATCAGTTTAGCCAACACTGTGAGTAGATGTGAAAACCTGGCGGCATTTATGTATCACATGCTAAATACACTTAGAAATTAGACTAAAGGCAGCACTTAAAAGCAACTTCAGTGGAGTCCTATTCCTTATATCTGAAGAACGAGTGTCATTAATCATTGTCTTTTAAAAATTTAAAATGGTTGCACACAGGATTTTGCTGATGAGCTTGATGTGATGCCAACCATCACCATGGAGAACAATGTAATCCACAACAATGAAGGCTATGGAGTTATTGTCGTGAAGCCCAACACAGGGGGTCAACAAAGCATTCCTCGGAAAAGAAATGAAGGTAAGCAGTGTTCCGTATACAGTCACAATGTATTCTTAAATAAATGAGACATAAGAAAGCAGAGGGAATGTTAAGTGGTCTGTATTAATGTAAAATTTTGCCATTCACCCATTCAAAATATACATTTGCATTCAGTGCATCTATGTGCTGCACTTTCACATATTATTCACACACAGCCTGAACAGCCATCATGCGCAATTTGGGGTTCAGTGTGTAGGAGACTGAGATCCAATCCCCGACCTTCTGGTCAGTGGTTGACTCTATTTCCTGATCCAAAGCCAGCAGGTATGTTCAGAAAATAAATGAAAACAGAATCAGTTTAACTGACGCTTTGTTCCCAGACGACCATGTAAAAGATGCTGCTGGAGAGACAGCTGAAGATGGACAGCAGGCAGGAGTTTCAGATTCTCTACTTGCCTCAATATCCTTAGCAAGCCCAACCTCCAGCAGTTCAGCAGCTCAGCCCAAGTCAAAAGAGAACAACAGCACAGATGGTGACGTAGCCTCTTTCTCAGGCAGGAGATGGCAATTTAGTAGCAGAAACAAGGAGACTTGCAGTCGAGCAGTCCAGGATTTGATGGACCACCAGATTTTCATCTCCATTCAAGGAAACCAGTTTAGACGTAACGGCATGGGAGACTTTGGTACCTTTTTTTACTGACAAATATTTTTGGCAACGTGTTTTTCTCATCCATAGCAATAATTTGACTTCATATTTTATCTTAATTCCTTTGTAAATTAAGCTGATTCACATTAAGTAGAGATTATATGACGAACTGTGATCAGTTGCAAGCTGCCTGTGTATGTTTTCAGCTGCACTTTAACCTTGAAGGTTCACCCAAAAAATTAAAATTAACTCATTATCTACTAACCATTATGCCGATGGAAGGGTGGGTGAAGTGTTTGAGTCCACAAAACATGTTTGGAGTTTCAGGGCTAAACAGCTTTGCAGCCAATTGCAACACAATTGACGAAAATGGTGACCAACTCTTCAAACATAAAAAAACAATAGAAAATGCCTCCACACTATTCCTGTGGTGTCATCCAAGTGTCCGTAACCCACAGCATTTAAATTTCACTTGAAACAAGGTCCTTTTACAGCATGTTTTTAGCCTAAATGTCCGCTATAATCCTTGCTTGAAACAGGCTCAATTGGAAGATATCAGAGGACATTTAGGCTAAAAACATGGCGGAAATACTGATGTTTTGAGACAAATTTAAATGTTGGGACACAGGAACAGTATGTTTTTTTCACGTTTCAAGAATCAGTTAGCTTTTAATTTTCTTCAATTTTATTAGAATTGGCTGCAACACTTTTTACCCTTGAAACTCCAAAAGTGTCATGTGTAATCAAACGCTTCATCCACCCCTTCATCAGCATAGAGTAGTGAGTAGATAATGTGTACATTTTCATTTTTGGGTGAACTGTCCCTTTAAAATTCAGTAACGGTGAGTGGATCTACAAGTGAACTTTTATCTTATTTATTCATCTTGTCTACTGAAGCTAAATGATTTACATTTTTTAACATACTATTAGTTTGAAATCCACTAGTTTTCGTTTTGCGATGTCGGATCTAATGAATACTAAATTGAAGGTGGGTGGCTTTTTGAAAGTTGAGCACCAATGTTGAATTTATGTTGTGATTTCTCACACGGTGCATCTGTTTTGTTTTCTGTGCGTTTAGTTTTTTAAGGTTTATTTATGCGTTTTATGAAATAAAGAATTTATAAAGTCTCTGAGTAGCAGTGTGTAAGGTGTCTAAGGTTTTCTAATGCTCTCTTTGCAAGAAAACTGGATATAATCCTCATATCTAAGTTATATTAACTCTGTAGTGAGCCTTAAATAAAAACCTAGCGTTTTTATATCAATAAAATAAGCCCTATAAATTCGTAATATCTCTATTGTACTGTGACGGCTTAACATTACTTGATATGTATTTTGTCTTTCTAGGGTGCCAGCCAGGGAGTAAAATTACAATAATTTATGCCAACACAAAGGGGGGGTGAACCATAACCCACGTTACTCCCACACAACCAAAAGAAAACCAAAATCCAAAAAACAATTATATCTGTCTTTCAACCATGAACAGGATAAAACACCACAGGAGATGTACAGTTCTGGACCCTGAGTCTCTTTTATAAGGGCCCGAGCACCTCCAGTGGGAGGCCCTATTGAAATTGTAAGGATTATTCTGAGCGTAGTGAATTGGCTTTTTTAAGGGCTTCAACTTGCTCAAAAAGTTTCCAAAGTTTCCATTAAATTAGATATTGGTGAAAATGTACTTAAGTATTTGGAAAGGGGCGCGGTAAAATAGCTCAACAGCGCCACCTACGGAAAAGCCCCTCATTTAGCATTTAGTGATCCTCACGAAAATGAGGACAGCTGTGTATCATGACCAGATGCACAAAAAAGTCTCTCAGTGCATTATGAAAAACGCAAAAGGAAGCCTGCAATTTTGGATTTAGTGGCCATTTTTGCCATATTCCACATTTTTACTATGATGTACTTGTCGTAGAGCTTTCATCAGATCAAATTAAAATTTAGTTGAGTGTCATCACAACAAGATGGAGATCTAGAGTTATACGAAGATCGATTGTCACACCATGTGACCGTGGCGTGGCTTCAAAGTTTGATTACACGCCATCAAAACACGAGCTTCTGTATCTTGGACGTATTTGGTCAAATCGAGTCCAAACTAAACATGTAAGACCAGAATCGCGACCTGAAGACATCTATACAGAAATCGCGACTTAAAATCACAGCGCCACCTGGTGGCTACAGGAAGTTATTGACATATACCACTGTACATTACACATACCATGTCCTTTGAGCATTTATCACACTCTGTAGCACAGCCAACACTTTACTTTGTAACACACATTCACACTTTTTTTTAAAGTTTCACTTCACACACACAAGACAGAAGACCAACAACAGGGGGAGGTGAGACAAATAATGAGCAGACCTTGGCCAAACCATTTCCCCCACAACACACTCAGGCAGCTGCTTTGAGGCAGGAACATTATGACCTCTGGTAACCACGACAACGGAGTGCACGTACAATATCTTCATCACGCGACATTCCAAGAGGATGAGGCACTGCCCCGTCTAGATGCAGCGGCCTCCATCTAGTTTTGACCAATCCAAGAAGAACCCCTGTCACGCCCAATATATCAATATAAAACCTATGTGCGCACTTTGTCCAAGCGCCATTTTCCTATGCAGCCTGCTGCGTAGAATTAGAGGCCCATGCATGTTCAATTGCTGGACACCGCGTTTTCCTGACCTGTGACCTCTGAATAAACTTGCTTAATTTTAACTTGAGAACGTCGACTCCTCTCCTTTGATTTCCACCCGCAACAAAGTGAAGCATTTATCCTTGCCGCAAAGCGTGCAACGCGGAGACGAACGCTTGGTCATTGTTCGCTCTCACTTCACCGACCGCAAAAGGCTTGAAATCGCCTGTGCTCGGGCCTGTTAGTGCTACAACATAGCCCTAGTTTTATTTTTTAACTGACATAAGGAAGAGACGAAAAAACAGACCCATTCGAGAAAACCAAAACAACCGACTACAAAAAGTATACTTAAGAATATGTCCAAGGAAAAATAGAACTATGGCAAAAAGACAAATAGTCCACTTAAAAAAATGAAAAGAAAAATAAGGATAGCACTGGTCACACCGTCAGTCAGTAAGGGAGTGCAACATCTCGACCGGCAGTTATACCAGCAGTAGCTGACTGACAAGCGCTTACTCCGTTTTTCTTCTGTCTCTCCGAGGTCCGGTCGGGTAGTCCCGAGGGATTTCACTACCCCCACTTTTTGATTACCTAACCGTGGGTCTCGCCGGCTTCTTCTCTCTCCTTCCTTCGCCATACTTCCGCTTTTTCCTCTCTCCTGCGACTCATCCTCACCCAGGGGTGTCAAGCCAAGAGGCCAAGAGGCTTGACACCCCTACGTCACTGTCAGGCGACCGCTATTAAAAAACAAAACAGGGGGGGTCTGTCGATCCGTTACAGTACGGGTCCCACACATGGCACAAACCGGTCTGAGGTGGCGTCTCGTCGTTTCTTCTGGCTTTTTTTCGGCAGTTGGCAAATAATGATTTGGTGCATTACCGCCATCAGCTGGTCTGGAGTGTGGACACTTAGACTGAGTGTACGTTTGTTTACTGAAGAAGTTGATTGAACAACCATGCCCGTAAAAGAAGAAGAAGAAGAAATGGGAACGGATGATTGTTATCATCGGTCTCCAGGAACAACATTAAAGACGGAAAAAACGTATAAATTGACAGTGTTGTGCATGAACGTCTGAACAGGTTCATTTTTATTAGAACGATGAACTGAACGCAACTTAATTACAAATAATGAATTTGAACGGGGAACACATTCAAATTTGTATTGTCCTCGCCTATAGACGACAGGAAACTTCTCTCTTTATGTGTAACTTTATTAAAGTCCAAGGAACACTACACACTTCTTGTTCATAACTCTGACACTCCCCTTCCTAATTCACCCTTGACCTGCCAACTCATCAGCCAATGAGAGCCTGCCATCCCAAACAACCCCACTGCCATTGGTCTAGAACTGTCACGTGCCCCACCCCGACCTGTTCACTGACCCTCAGGACATCTCAATACTTATTTAATATGGTGTACTTAGCTGAAAATAAGTCATAACAAACACAGAGCAGTTAACAGAACATAAACCTAACTACCAGTCCGTTACAATATTATCTGAGGTCTAGCTAAAGCTTTACGGAATGTTTTTCTTCTCCTCAGGAGAGACGCTGTCTAAATCTAATGCTTGCACCATGTCGTTGCGCAGTGCCCGTAAAATGTCTGTGATGTAGCCTAACCTAAACAAACTAAATTGACTTTGCAATACGTTACCCATGATTCATCGCACACAAATGTACACCAAACAAGCAACGTATTTCAACCGAACGAACCGTAGTTGGGAGCTCAGCTCACTGGTTATTTTGGCTCGCTGTCTGGCCAGTAAGCAGCCAACTGGACTTATCCGTGAGTAAGGAGGAGGAGACATTTCTTTATTTGGAATGCTGCCACTTTATTTCTCGGATATACAGCAGGAGCAACACTTTCATCAACTCTAGGTGGTCGTTCACTTCTCGTTATACACACAATTTTAGCAGGCCGTACCTGCAACACGACAACAGCTCTCGTCTCATATAAAAATGGCCAGTGAAAGCAGAGACGCAGACTCAGCGACTACATCCAATGCACCTTATTATATCTGAGGGATTTTTACACACTGTCTGATAAAGATTCCGACAGTAAAGGCAAGGGGGAGTGATGGATAAAGTTTTCTTTAACAAACAAGTTAAGTCTTTCATTCTCACCTTCCACCTTAAAACTATGAAATGAACTGAGCACTGAGCTAGTTCAGAATTTAAATGGTGAACTATGAACGTAAACTATTCATGTTTATTTGTATGAACAGCACTGTGTTGCCTCAAGTATTGAAACCTACTGAGAGTTTCTGATGCTGAAGTTTCAAGTTTTCTGTTGAAACGGTAATTTGCCACATCAAGGAGTAAATCTATAGATTAAATCTATTGTTTAATAGATTCGTTTTATTACTATGCACCATAGATACAATGTGTGTAGTCAGGCTGATGCTGTTATAGTAACATTTACATTGTTACAATAGATTAATATTGTTAACTATTCATGCCAAAGATCATTGTAGTACTTGTTTGAGACATCCTAGGTGTATTTATTGGTTTAGTTAACTTCCCACCAACACAGGATGTAAAATAATATATTACAGGAGAAGACAACTGTGTCATGTATGACTTATTTTCTTACTTTTAGAGTTTACAGTTTCTGACTCTGATACTGATCAACTTCAATGAAAGAAAAACCTTTTTCAGACCCGGCTTTGATTAGCAATGGAGTTTTCATTGGAACACAGGCAAATCAGTGGATTGCAAAAAATTGCAATGTTTATTATCTGATGTTTTAAAAACAAAATGTGTTTATCTTCCATTATTTCCTATTCGCTCTCCTTTCTGATTTTATCCATTTTACCATATCATAAACAATGGAATATATATTATATTAATTGGGTGTTTCCACAGTTTGCATCTGCAATTGATCACTCACATGCACAGTTAATGTTCAAAGTTGTTAACATATGTAGCCGGTCTATCCTTTGTGCCGGTTACCAGCATTGTGTTTCAGTTTGTGAAGTAGAAGACCAAGACTTAAATTGCTGCTGAATGTGCTCTGTTCAGTGTTTTAGCAGAAGAAAAGAAACAGCGTTGGTCATTCGTCTTCAGTACATGCCTCTCTTGGCCAACTCAAGTGCATTCTGAGTACAATTACAAATCTTGCCTATTAAAAAAAAGGGCTATATAAGAAATAATAAATGCATAATACTTAAGGATTTATAAAAATAAATAAAAAAACTATGATTTACAATTGTCTTTGAATGTATCACATTCACTCATACCACAGTCACACATCATGAATAGATTCAAATTTTCCATTTACAACAACAAGAGTCCAAAAAAAAAGATATGTATGGCGCTAGATCAGTCTCAAAAGAAATAAATGCACACAGAAATGAATACGTGCACACAGAAATGAATACGTGCACACAGAAATGAATACGTGCGCAAAAAAGATCCACAAATGTATGTGACTCAAAACACAAATACATTTTCAATGCACACACAAATATGTTTCATTCCATATAAACGTAAAAAAAATTCACATGTAAAACATAAGATTAATAAACATATTTCCGATTCACACACAAATAGAAAAAAAATTCACAGATATATGCATGTAGCGGGTTTTTGCGCTGTTCCCACCGCAGTTAGCATGGTGGCTAGCACCGCTAGCGCCGTTACCACAGGGCTTTATAACCGTATGTGACCGTACACACATGCCGTTAGTGCTCTAACCAGCCACCGTCAGCTTGGCTGGTTGTGTAAAAGATTCACAAGAAATTATTATTTTTCACTAAGTGACCAGATGCCATCTTGCCAAAGTCTCCTGTCTTCTTATTTCTTGCGCCTCAGCAGCGTCTCTTTACATGTCAGGCTGCCTGCGCACGTTTCAATGACGTCGTGTGGAGGCACTCACACGTGATTGGCTGTAAAGGAGTGAGACATCTGATTGGCTACAGACGATCCCCTCTTAGAAAAAAAACTATTTGTGGATCGGAGTCACGTCAGGGGAGTCTCAAAAGTCTCACACACAAATGCAGCGAGGTTTACAAATTAAAAGCACTTTGTAAATGCACGTCCAACAGTTTATATATGAATGTAACAAGCGCCACATATGTATTTGATGAAGATTGCAAATAATGTTACATGCATATATCTGTGAATTTTTTTTCTATTTGTGTGTGCATCGGAAATATGTTTGTGTTTCGAGTCACATACATTTGTGGATCTTTTTTGCGCACGTATTCATTTCTGTGTGCACGTATTCATTTCTGTGTGCACGTATTCATTTCTGTGTGCATTTATTTATTTTGAGACTGATCTAGCTCCATAGATATGGCTCGACTGCTATGATATTATTACAAGCTTCAGAAGACTATACAATTTTTCTTAATGAAAATATGAATTTTTTTAATAAAAGATGATTTTTTTTATTCGTTTTTTTCTTTTTAAATACAAACCCTGCAAGTCATACTCCTTAGCATTGTTTTTGCAAAACTGGATATATAAATTTAAAATATCATATTATTAAGTATTGTAACTGTTTTCAACAGGACCACAAATCCATGCAGCTTTTGATGTGGAATGATACAGATGGGAGGTCGCTTTTCGTCCTTGAAAAGAAAAGCTGAAATATGGTGCCTTTCACACACACCAGGCTGTGTAACATAGTTTATGTATATAATATATATACAAAATCAATACAGCAAATCTATTTAACTTGCCTTTTATTATTGCATTTTCATCAGTGTAAACTCAATTGAACAAATGTTTATTGTATCAAAACAAATATGTGACTATAGTTATGATAGAAAAACAATTAAATTCAGAAGTTACAAAAGAAGTAATAGTTACTCTAATTATATCATTATGCACCTAAATGCAGAGGTGTGAATACTTGTGGTACTGTATGAAAATTCTAGAGGAATAAATACAGCAGCTTGGGATAACAAGACAGGTTCACTGGCCTAAAGAGCCATGTTGCCAATAAATGAAATGCTGATATGCTGCAGTAACAGTGTTGTCATCCCCACGCTCTCTTAAATGGTCAATGCAAAGCACGGCATGAATATTAAATTAAGCTGCTGACCAATGGGATCCACAGTGAGTACTGACGGAGTCCCGGTGTAACAGGCCATAGTATACCCCCAGGCCGGATATACCTGGGGTTAAAGGGGCCTAGGCTAGATTATACCCCGGGTATATTATGGCCTAGGCCAATTTATACCCCGGGATATAAATTGGCCTAGGCCTATTCATACCCCTCAGGCCAGATTATACCCCCATGATATCAGTAGTGTTGAATGACATACACAAAAATTACTAAATTTTTCAACATTTTATTGGGGGTTCAGCTTTGTCAGGTAAATTAAGGGAGACGCTAACTAACTTAAATCTTAAAATTCTAAAACATAGACTTTTATTACTTCAACCAGAAAACTGATAACAAATGCATAGAATATGCAAAATAAACAAACAAATAAATAAATAAATAGTATAAATTAACTTTGTCTCAAGAACTATTTACATTCCACTCCCTAGCATCACACTTCAAGGGTTACAGTGCAATCCTTCTGGCCTTCCTGGCTGCAAAGTCATCAATCAAAACATCGTTTGCAACAGTTTTAATTTAGAAAAACTCTTCTTTGCTGAAGCTACTGTTACTGGTAGCGTTGCTCTGATCCGCAGAGCAATACACAAGTTGGGATATATTTCTGTGAGCTGCTTTGCATTTATGAAAGAGTTGGCATGCTCTTTGATGGCCAGTAAGGTAAAATGTCTAACTCCTGGGCCAGCTTATTTAGTTATTAAGCATTTTGGTGTATTTGGAAAACCTGACATACTTTTTTCATTCCAAGATAGCTGTTGATTAGTTGAATCCGGTCTGATTAAACTGTCTAGCTAGCTACACCAATTCTAACATTGTTATTATAACTCAAATTTCGACTTCATGACACCAGTGTTAATTTTGGTATCTGTTTTAGATTTAGTATAGTCTCTAGACAAAAATGCATATTAGTTTCAGTCATTTTTATCCTTCTTAGTTTTAGTCTAGTTTTTGTTGATGGAAACTCATTAATTTTTGTCTAGTTTAAGTGAAATTTAATAGTCCATCTTATAGCCACATTTAACTCCTTTCCTTTCCTTCTCAGGCCCAGGGACCCCCTGTGTTGTGTCTACAACGGCATAATAGTCTAGCTTGCAGTACTTAAATTGTGGATACAATTAGTCTCTGAGATATATACAGATCTCCTAGTATATGCCTACAGCTGAATTCCAATTAATGCAGTGTAAATTATCATTAAAATATAAGAGAATATCAAGCCTAGATTTTGAAGATTCAAATGCTTTGATAGCCCAATACAACTACAATGCCTACCTGACCTTAGAGCTAAATCAACCACATATCCACCATGTATAGTTTTGCCTTGGACAGTTTATCCCCTGGGGTATACTCTGGCCTGGAGGGGTATAATATGGCCTAGGCTGTTTTACACCCCGGGGTATAGTTTGGCCTAGCCCAGTTTATCCCCCCGCGTATACTTTGGCCCAGGCCAAAGTATACCCGGGTTTAATTTGGGCGGGGGTTAATTTGGCCTGTTACACCTGTATCAAGCAAGAAGATGAAGCTAAACTTTCTGAAACTGACATTGAGATGTTTGTTAGTGAGTTGGAGGTGAAGAACTATTTCATGGGACAGCAGAGATGTCACTAATAAAGAAACAACCCAGTCTCATCAGAAAACGTTTTATGGCAACGTTGGTCCACTTGGAAAAACGTTACCATCTCACAATCTGGCCTCCCAAAGTGTGAAATGGAAATGTTTTTGTCCACCCATTGTTTTGCATTGGCGTGTGCACATGTCACGTGACTCCCAAGTTCCGGTCTGCGGAAAGGAAAACATGGGGGACATTCCTTTGTTTTTCAGATAAGATTTTCATTTTATAATATAGTTTGGGCATTAAAATACATGCTGACACCATTTCTAGCGAGAAATATGCTCTTTGCTTCCACAGTTCATGCTTATGATCTGTATTTTATAAGTTATCACAAATGTTTTTTAGATCTCGCCCGAAAATAGGTATTAATGTCACATATTTATCGTTGCTTTGAAGGTTGCTATGAACGCTGCCATGGCGTTAATCACGTCGTAGCGTGGTGTTTGAATCATCGTCCGTGCGTGTTTCTTTCAGTGATCGTGAATGTTATTCCTATTATTTGATATTAACAACTGATGATAGATTACACTTGTAATTCCATGGATCTAACCATTCTCCATTTAAAAACCTCATTCATACCAAGATGGCTTATTTTTTCCTATGTTATTAAAAATGGTCTCTATTAACTTTTTGTTTACTTTGTATTATGCGGTTTTGTTTGTACGTACTCTTAATACATAAATGTGCTCTGTTATAGCAATGATATAAAATAAAACACACCCAGCATACTGTTGATACACCCATCATACTGTTGATGAGCACGACATGTACAATCAACTTCCTATCTGCTGTCTATTTAAAGTTTTTTTTTAATTAGATTAGATAGAACTTTATTTATCCACACATCGGGGAAATGCACTTGTTACAGCAGCAGGCAGGTGTGCAGAGAATAAATAGAATAAAAAGGAAATTAGAATAAAATAATGAATAAAGAAATTAAAGTTAAAATAAATGCTAGTGAGTATGAAACATTTTGTACATACATGATAATTGTACCTGGTAGGTAAACTTCTGTTGAGATTAAAAAGGTTGCGATAAAAAACAACAGTTGCTTTCTCATTAAAAATAAATAAAAGGACAAAGATAAATAAATTGTATAATAAAAATGAAATTAAAGGTTTCAGCATTTCACACAATCAAAGGATTTGGGGTTCTACATTTTTCTTTAATTATATACAAACAAATAAATGCAAAACAAATGTGACAATAAATTAATTAATTTAAATTAAATTAATGTAAACAACAGTACGCTAAAGCTAAATTCTAAATAGTGTTAATAATATAACTATATATATATATATATATATATAAATGAACAATAAACAGAACACAGAACATTTTATTTTACATTGGAGTGTGTGTGTATGAGTGTGTGTGTTTGTGTAAGTGTGTGTGTATGCATGTCAAGCCCTAGTGTTCTCAAATCAAATCAAAGTTTATTGTCACATGCAGCAATGACCGCGTCATCGGAGCAGTGAAACTCTTATGACATGGCAGGCAAATATCTACGCAGTAGACGACTTTTCAAAATGAAAAAAAAATAACATACTATGTAACATTACATATTACATACGTTCTCCTTAGGGACCCACTGCAAGGGCCATTTCTTCCAACTGTAATTAAACAAGAAGTTGTTGTTTTTCACATTAGCAATGAATGCATTTCAAACTTGATAAGGGAAAAGGGCAGTGAGACACAGCAAGCTATATATGCCATAATCTTTAAATATACATGTACAAAGTGTAGATAACCTGATTATGTAATAGTCTGAATAAGAGGTCTACATGAACTTGTGGTTTTTTAAATATCTTTCAAAATAAATAAGTAGCAGCACATTAGCTTTTGACAATTTAAACAAAATTAAGAACTTTTGACATTTTTGGTAATAACACAATGATAGATAATTTTATGGAAAACAATAAAATTAAGAGAAATTCTACATACCAAATTGAACAGGGCTCCCACTCAACAGACTCTATTAAGTTCCCCTGAAAATCAATAAACATGTTAACCATTACAAGCAAATCTATGGTCAGATGACTCTATACTTTGAAGTTGTGATGAATTTAAATCCAGTTAGTATCTGTAATAATGGTTTATATGTACATTAAAAAATTACATTATTCTCCGTGGTCTCTAAATTTGCAGATAATCCAGCGGCAATATACTGCTGGAGACGATGTGGAATGATTGGCGACCACTCACACATATTTTGGGATTGCCCAATGATGCTTCCTTTTTGGAAGGGGATAAAGAGCGAGATAAATAAAGTTCTGGGAATTAATATACTATTCACCCCAAGTCAATTTCTTTTCGATCTAACTCCTGAGGGCATGTACACAAGAGACCAAGAGCACTTGTTACATATATTCTTGATGACTGCTAGGAAAATGGTGACAATAAAATGGTTGAATCCACAGCCACCTACATTGGCACAGTGGAAACAGAAGCTAAGGGAGGTGTATGGAATGGAGGCTTCAACTGCTCAATTACAATTAAGGTCTGATGTTTTTGTGAGGAGATGGCTACCTATTGCAGGATACCTCTCAAACTGAGGGGAATCCTGTGGTACGATGGAATGTCTTAACTGTCCATTTATTTTTTTATTATTTTTCACTAATCAGTCTTTCATATATAATTTGTGATGTTGTCAAGGAATGTTTGTGTTTCTTCAATAAAAATAAAGTCCTTATAACCCTCACCGGGTAAAATGTTTCTCCTCCAGTGAGTCGAGTTGATGCATGGTTGCATTCTGAAAGAGAAAAACACACTTACTGTCAGTCTGAATGTATTAATATTAGCATTGTTACACAATTTGATATCAATTGTCAGGGAACATCCTAATACTCCTAAACCTAAGCTATGCATTCGGCATATGCGTCATGAAGATCATGGGACCCGACTGGAAACACTACGAAACTGGGTGTGTCAATCAAGGGCTGCAATCATCATCAACTCCAAAAATAAAACAATTATTGTCTGGTCCCACATGGTTCCTTCCCGGAGCTTTTACATAATTCCTCTTGGCTTTATCATCAGCAAACATTAGATGATCATGTCAGCTGCTTGTAAAAAATTAACCACTAGATGGCATCAAAACTGATTTAGCTTAAGAACAGTAAAAAAGCTGATAAGGTTACTGGTTTTAATGCCTAGACAATAGAGCTGCACAATATATCAAAAAGTTAGCATCATCGCGATATCAAGCACAATATACGTATCGCAAAAGACTGCTTGGACTTTGATAAATGGTGTTCAATGTGCCATGTATTTAAGCTTTACATGTCTGAAGATTCAGTTCATTGTGTGCCAGCTCTGTCAATTTCGTTCGGTCTCAACCTCCTGACAAAATTCTAGTACAGTGGTTACTGCAAGTGATCATGTTTTTGGGACTTCCTATGTTTGCTTGGGATCATAACCACAGCATCTCCAAGTTCGCGAAGTTGACGAACTTTGAAAGATTTGAAATATTTTGGGCTTTCCTTCCACTATGAAATATTGAAATGCAAATCTAGGAAAGCAAAATTACCTTCATTCAAATCTTCCCTGTTCTTCAGGTTGGTTCTTTCCTTTGCAGGCTTGTCTGTTGCGAATGAAGTAAATAGAGTACATTTTTTGTGAAGAACTCTTGTACAAATACAGAAGAGTGTATATATATATGTATACACTACCGTTCAAAAGTTTGGGGTCACTTAGAAATTTCCTTATTTTTCAAAGAAAAGCACTGTTTTTTTCAATGAAAATAACATTAAATCGATCAGAAATACACTCTATACATTGTTAATGTGGTAAATTACTATTCTAGGTGGAAACGTCTGGTTTGTAATGAAATATCTATATAGGTGTATAGAGGCCCATTTCCAGCAACTATCACTCCAGTGTTCTAATGGTACATTGTGCTTGCTTATCGCCGTAGAAGACTAATGGATGATTAGAAAGCCCTTGAAAACCCTTGTGCAATTATGCTAGAACAGCTGAAAACTTTTTAGCTGGTGAGAGAAGCTATAAAACTGGCCTTCCTTTGAGCTAGTTAAGTATCTGGAGCATGACATTTGTGGGTTCGATTATAATCTCAAAATGGCCAGAAAAAGAGAACTTTCATGTGAGACTCGCCAGCACATTCTTGTTCTTAAAAATGAAGGCTGTTCCATGCGAGAAATTGCGAAGAAACTGAAAGTTTACTACAACGGTGTGTACTACTCCCTTCAGAGAACAGCACAAACGGGCTCTTACCAGAGTAGAAAGAGAAGTAGGAGGCACAACTCAGCAAGAAGACAAGTATATTAGAGTCTCTAGATGGAGAAATAGACACCTCACAGGTCCTCAACTGGCAGCTTCTTTAAATGGTACCCAAAAAAACGCCAGTGTCAACGTCTACAGTGAAGAAGCGACTCCGGGATGCTGGCCTTCTAGGCAAAGTGGCAAAGAAAATCCATATCTGAGACTGGCCAATAAAAAGAAAAGATTGATATGGGCAAAAGAACACAGACATTGGACAGGAAGATTGGAAAAAAGTGTTATGGACAGACGAATCAAGGTTTGAGGTATTTGGATCACACAGAAGAACATTTGTGAGACGCAGAACAAGTGAAAAATGCTGGAAGAGTCCTGACGCCATCTATCAAGCATGGTACAGCACACCTGCCAGGACAACACCCCGGATCTGGTCCAAAGAGCACTATCCCTACCCCCACTGTCTAAGTGCCCCTGAGCAAGGCACCTTACTCCACCAACATCTGCTCCCCGGGCGCTGTGCACGGCTGCTCACTGCTCTGTGTGTCCTGTGATGTTCACCAGATGGGACAAATGCAGAAGACAAATTTCCTACTCTGCATGTCGTGTGATTGTGCATGTGTTTGGACCAATAAATGTATCTTATCTTAAATAGACAAACATGCTGCAAATAGACAAACGCACTGCAAATAGAGGAGAAAACACAACGGAAGTGTTTCCAGAGGACAGCTAAAGATGATGGACACTGCTGCCACAGGAGACACAAAAACGGCCAATACATCATACAAATTTGGTTCCGCACAGGGGTCGGGAACCCGTGGCTCTGGAACTGAATGCGGCTCCTCAGCGCCTCTGCAGTGGCTGTACAGTACAGTGTTGTGCATATTTTTCGCGGAAGCTGAACTTAAATAATCAATTTTCATATTATTAACGTGAACGTAACGATGAACGTGAGTGAACGTCACGTTTTTGTGTCTCCTGTGGCACCAGTGTCCATCCCTTTTAGCTGTCCTCCGGAAACACTTCTGTTGTGTTTTCTCCTCTATTTGCAGCGCATTTGTCTATTTGCATCACGTTTCTCTATTTGCAGCGCGTTTCTGTAATGTGTTGTATTGTGTTGTGAAATTGATGAATATGTTTTCTTACTTTGCTTGTGTTTTGTCAACTTGCATGTGTGTTGTCAACCTGCATGTGTTTTCTTAAGTTGCTGTTCGTTGAGCTCTCAGGGCCATCGTACCATCCAGAGTTTCCCTTTCACACCTGCACATGAATCAAATACATTTTCCACACATATGCGCTCACAACATAGCTTCCGGAGCATTCAGCTGAGGGGTGGCGCAGCATAAAGAGGCAGAATGTAACAGATTAATTGTGCAGCAGAGATCACATGTTTCTGTTGATAGCCCATAAACACCAGCTTCGGGTCTTAACATAATTTTAGGTTACTTCTACATGTATGGCAACTCTTTTTCATGAGGAGATATGTTTTATTTTTGTTTGTTCTCCGCGTCTGTTGCATGTTGTAAACATCATCACACCCACTTGCTCACAGTGAATCCTTCGGAGAATCTTATGCTATGTTGTCACATCGGCTCGTCCAGACTTTCCGCTGACTTGTCGTACATTATCTCTTGTAAACTGTCAAAACGTAGTCTACTTATTTCAAAAATCTTTCTTGTCTGTCTTTGCCTCACATCTATTGAAGACCTTTATGGCAGAACTATTAAAGCCGTGTGGCCCGCTCAGTAGAACACACACACACGCACACACACACGCTCGCATGTGAGTTGACCAGACAATAGGTTACAAAAGTGAGGCCTGTGGGCCAAGCTGAAGCCAGCTGTAAATTTCCCCACATATCCAGCATGGAGATTGCATCTCCTGGAGGGGGAAAAATCTTTGGGGTTTCCCCAGAAACCCCTGCTCTGCTCCTGGCCGCTGCCACAGAAATTAAGTGATCAGATGGTCATTATCAGAACAATATTTCACATGTAATGTTTTCAAAAGCTAGTGCAGTTTTGTAATCTTCAATGTCATTGTGGCAAAGGACCTTACCACAGGGCTCTCCCACACACAGCCAGGGCCATTTTGGTTGCTTTTAAGAATTCTTTCCCTTCATACACACGTGATGAAACATAAAGTCCAAACCAAACATAAATCTCAACACTTTCTTCTGGCACCTAGGCTTTGCAGCTTTGTCTCGCAGTGTCTCCCCATGAGACTCAGTCCTGAGTGTCTTTTGTGTGTCTCTATGAGGCAGCTCCGCTGCTTCCTTTAAAACCTGAGGATCAATCAGCTAACTGCTCTACCCTGCGCTGATTGATCCTCTGGTACAGGTGAAGGTGCTCTCCCAGCAACCTCCACAGTCACGTTTGAAATTATAGCTCTCATCCCATCAACCTTATTTATTAATTTGGCTCATGTTCATATTTTTCTGATACATTTAATTTGATATGTCATGATGCTTATTAATTTGTGATACTGATTAATTCAATAGTATAGTCTAAACAACTGATAATGGCTAAACATTAAAATGTAATATTTCCATAAATTATGAAAAAAGTAATGTTTCCAAACTTGATATTTCAGTATTACCAGCAGGAGACACTAGATGTCTGACTTGATTTTGGTGAGAATACACAGTATTACAGTGAAGTTATTGAAACCCTTACCCTTTAGTAACATCTGTTTTCGGTGCTGCACTTTGTAGACGGTCCCTGCGCACTCGTCTCACAGCCGGCTGTACAATGAGACCAGTGTGCTGTGTCCAGCTCGGAGGACAGCTCATATTGATGTTAGCTACCTTACTTTAGTGGGAAAGAGTCGGCTTTTGTGTTTTAACAACGTTTCGTTTATGACTTGTGATCCGAATAATCTGACTTTCTGGTCACAGAAATCAAACAAATTAAATATCAAAATCAAGTTCGGCACATGACCCGTTTTTCATTTCCTACTTTTGATCTGAGCATAAAATCCAAACAATCTTTCGTCTCTGTCTTCTAATAATTTTATTTTTTGGTTATACTCAATAGACGATAAATCAAAAAATGCTTTACTTTCGCTCAATTTGACCAGAAAAAGAAGAAAAAATCCAATAACCACATATTTTGGGTTTTAGAATACTCATCCAAATCCAATGACCGAAAGATACACGGCCCACCAGACCCTGGCCAAAAACAGCTGTATTTTCTATCTTTCCCACGGAACATAAACGCATCATCAGATTCCCCCGTCAGCGCTTTACCTGTTCACACAGGTTAGGCACACTGGTACCTGCCCACATGAGTGTAGCGTTCATTAGTAAGTATGCGGAAGCAACTTGTTTTTATGAGATTAATGCTTAATTTGGATATAGGCAGCTTTTGCAGTGAATAGCGGAGGTGTAATGGAGGTCTAACGCTCACGACAGGGACACAGCTGCATGAATTATCCTGTATCACCGAGGTGTTGAAAGACGTTTTCGCCTGTGAAAGAAGTGTGCAACAACCTCCGACATGTTCTTCAAGACTCCCGAGGTAAGCACACTCTATTCATCCCCATTCATTTTACAAGTAAAACATATGACATGTTATTTTGGATGGTGGAGGTTAACAAAAGACCAGCTTACTTTACAAGCTCAGCAGGTTTTATGTGTCTCATAAACTGTAAAGGCAATCAAGAAACATCAGTCCTGTACGTGTCCTAATAACTTGTGATCAGATATTGTAGTAAGTAAGTGTAAAGTGAGCGCAGGTCAGAGGGACTGCGGAGGAAATATAAAAGAGACTCAGACAGATACACAGGACTACCGGACCCTAATGTGCGTTTGTTCTGATCCTGGAGCAGAGGTGATTAATTTGGGGCAGTCTCTTATAACTTCAACTGTTCAGACCACCGCTCTCTTCATGACAAACGGATGTCATTCTATGGTGAAATAGAGCATGGCAGTTTGTTATTTGCAAAGTGCAGACTTAATTTGCCTGTCAATTTAGAATGATTCAAATTAACAAACAGCATGGTGATGGGAAAAAAAATTGCTGGTGCAATTGTGTCATGAATCTGTTGGCGATTTTTGCGTGTGCACTTAGTAAGAACATATCTGCGCATATGTTAGTAAATGTGGCCCAGTGTGTCTTGTTCTATAAACATTCTCAACAATATTCAACAGTAATATTAACAGTAAAACTATATATATTGTAGTTTTTCGCCACATAGCGAACATTCAGTTAAAATGATCATCTACGAAATTCATAATAACCAATTAATCGATCGTCGATGAATTATGCCCATCCCTAACATGCACCAACGAAAGCGTCATCTGAGCATTGAAATTCTTATGACATGGAAGGCAACATCTACGCAGTAGACGACTACAAAATTGAAAACAAATTATGTGTAACATAACTTATAACATAACATCGTAAAATATAACATAGTCAAGTGAAGTTTACAGGGTGAAGGAGTGGGGAATAATAAATTAAGTAATATGAATATATGTATAACATATAACATAGTCAAATAAAAGTCAAATGAAGCAGTAGTTTTCAGGGTGAAGAAGTGGGGAATATTAAATATGATGAGTATATGTGGCATCTATTGCACTTCTGTCCGTCCTGAGAGAGGGATCCCTCACATGTGGCTCTCTCTGAGGTTTTTACGTATTTTTACCCTGTTAAAAGGGTTTTTAGTAGTTTTTCCTTACTCTTGCTGAGGGTTAAGGACAGAGGATATCACACCCTGTTAAAGCCCTATGAGATGAATTGTAATTTGTGAATATGGTAAGTGTATTTGTATGATTCGTGGAGCAGAATGTACATGGTGACTGTTCAGAGGGTAGAAAAATAAAATACTATGTAACATAACATAACATCATAACATATAACATAGTCAAGTGAAGCAGTAGTTTACAGAGTGAAGGAGTGGGGAATATTAAAGTAAATTATATGAATATATGAGTATATGTATATATGTATACATATAACAAAGTCAAGTCAAAGTCAAATGAAGCAGCAGGTTACAGGGAGGAGTGGGTAATATTAAATTAAATAATATGAATATATGTATAACATAGTCCTATCAAAGTCCAAATGAAGCAGCAGTTTACAGGTTGAAGAAGTGGGGAATATTAAATAAAATTAATATATGTGGAGTATGTGTATTTGTATGAGTGGGGGAGCAAAATGTACATGGTGACTGTTCAGGGGGTCAGTGTTGATTGTTCAGAAGCCAAATGGCCTGGGGGAAGAAGCTGTTTGTGAGTCTGGTAGTCCGTGCTCGGATGCTCTGGTAACATCTGCCAGACGGCAGCAGTGTGAGAATTCCACAGCCTGGGTGGCTGTGGTCCTTGATTATCTTCCGTGCTTTTCTCAGGCATCTTGTGCTGAAGATGCCTTGCACGGAAGGGAGATGGCAGCCGATGATGCGCTCCGCTGTCTTTACCACCCTCTGCAGGGCCTTGCGATCAGCAGCGGAGCAGCTCCCAAACCAGGCAGTAAGTGCAGCTTGAGAGCATGCTCTCAATGGTGCACCTGTAAAAGTTTGTTAAAGTTTTTGCAGCCATGCTAAACTTCTTGAGTCTCCTCAGGAAGTATAAACGCTTTTGTGCAGTTTTGACCACAGAGTCCGCTTGTTTGGACCAGGTCAGGTCATCCGTGATGAACACACGAGGAACTTGAATTCGGAGACTCTCTCCACTACAGCTCCATCGATGTGTAACGGACCGTGACCCCCCCCCTCTGCAGTTTCCTGAAATCCACGATCATCTCCTTGGTCTTGCAGACGTTGAGAGATAGGCACCATGTTTCCATTAGTGATGTGTCGGTTGTGAACGATTCGGTCGTTTTGAACGAATCCTTAGAAGGACTCTGGAGTAACGAGTCCTCTCAAAGATTGATTTGTGATTTTCTCGTGGCCGCGCATTCGGGACTGTTGCATAGGCTGATGCAGGTCACGTGAAAAAGGATCCAAAGACTCGTGTCCGGCAGATGAACGAAACATTGATCCGAAGACACGGTCGGGAGGTGAACGATTCGTTCATCTGCCGGTTACGGCAAAACGATCATTTTCCACGTGACCTGCATTGGTTTAGTAGAGGAAACAGTTACCTCATTCCCTTTCGCGTGACCGCTGTTTTAGAAAGACGTGAATGATGTTCGTTCACAAGTCATACTGACTGGTTTTGTTATTTTCACTTTACATTTAAACTTATAGTTTAGTGCAGTGTAATTGTTTGCTGTGATAATTAAATGCCAATGTGATAATAAATGACAATTTAAAACCATACAAACTGTCATGTTTTACTGTACTTAATAGAGGAGTTTATGATCTGCTATACAAAAGCTGTCAGTCATGGCTGTCTCCAAGGGGACCGTGGCCCTTCCCACCCTCCCCCACAGTTTTGCACTAGGTGACTTGTAAGCCATCTAGAAGTTAGTGTGTCGCTTTGAATGAATTTGTAACAAAATATATATATATATAATATATCGGATAGACATAAATAAGGTTAAATAAAAATTAAGTTAAATCATACTTTTCAGCCACAGATGGATAACAATAACAGTAATTAAATCACACTTAAAACCAAAGGAACATTCTGTAACAAAACTGCAGTTTAGGGCCTGCTCTAAGGCAGGTTTGCATTCAAGAAAACAAGCTCATTTCTAAATTGTCATTTATTATCACACTGGCATTTAATTATCACGGGAAACGATTAAATGCCCTAAACTGTAAGTGTAAATGTAAAGTGAAAATAACAAAACCAGTCATTATGACTTGTGAACGAATATCATTCAAGTCTTTATATACTAAAAACAGCGGTCACGCGAAATGTAATAAGGTAACTGTTTCTTCTAATGCAGGTCACGTGAAAAAGGATCCAAAGACTCGTATCCGGCAGATGAACAGAGTCTCCGGATCAATGAGTTAAGCAGTAACCCCTTGAACCTTGCGCCCATCTCGTTACACCAAGTAGCAAACAGCCGGTTTTTTAAGGGCCGGGCTTTTATTAAATTCACTACTTGTATAATGTCCTTTTAGTATCTGATGATAGTAAATTATGACTTCAAGGCCTGCTCAGGAACGCTGGCTTGCTGCTTGAACGTAGCCGACTGCATCACTAGGTGCTCTTCTTTTCTTTTAGAAGTCTACTGATTAGGGGCGGCTGTGGCTGAGGGTAGAGTGGTCGTCCTCCAACCTGAAGGTCGGCGGTTCGATCCCCAGTCTGATCCATCTGCATGCCGAAGTGTCCTTGGGCAAGATGCTGAACCCTGAATGGCCCCCCATAGACTAACAAAGTGCTGGGAATAGATGCACTGTATGAATGTGTTTGTGAATGGGTGAATGTAGAACTGTACTTTAAAGCGCTTTGAGTGGTCATCAAGACTAGAAAAGCGCTATATAAATACAAATCCATTTACCATCAATTTACCATAAGCTTCTGCTGGGTGCTCTTGTTTTAGGTGTCGTTCAAGCTTAGATGGCTTTAAAGGCTGGTTGATGAGTTGGCGAGTCTTGATGCAGAAAACACAATTGGGCATATCACGTCTGTTCTAACTTGCCGTACTTTATGTATGATGGCTCATCCCACCGAGTTTTAGATGCCCATGTGTTATTCCGTGGTTGTGGCTCATTTGCAGCTGAGTCATCTTCAGTCTGGTTGTATGATGGTCTTTTTCTTTTAAACAATGTGTCCATGTTAGCCTTTAGCAGGAGATAGCTAGTTAGTTTTCAGGCGCCCAGCAACATTCTCATGTAGAGGCTGCTCGATTGTGATTGGCTGGAATTGTGTGTTTTTAATTTTTTATAATATTACTGGCATTAGAAAAAAAAATAAGATTGGCATCGAAGGACACATATATTGCGATATACATTGATTAATAACATTAATCAATTAATAACATCTAAAAAATATATATTCAATTCGTATTGTCAAATTGTGCCCTTAAATTATATGTGACCCCCACTTTGAAAAACAGTGCTATGGAGCCACATTCTTCCCCATGTTTTCACTCTGACGGTGCAGTTTAAATTAACTGATGGCATTTGTTTACGTTTCAGCATACAAGAATGAATTACAGATGATCAATTGCAAAAACCTGAATCCTTACCCCTAACCTTTAAACTTTCCACGTATGTTCGGTTTCCTGTGTCACACATGTTCATTTTGGGCAATATGAACTCTAGCAAGAATTAAAGTTATACTCCAAATGCCTTTTCAATGTAGCAATTTTGAATGATGTAGCTCACAGCCAATTAAGGTGCATGACGAGAATAGCAAAACAATGCAACACAACTTCATACACAATCCTTTAAACACAAAATTACTGAATAGAGCGATATAGCATATTTGGATAGTTGACTTGATGTACTACTTTTAAAAAATACTACAAGAGTTGACTGACAGAGGTTCAGTGGATCAAGCTCCCACAAAGCACACACACACTCTTCTGACTGTGGAGCAAAAAAAAATACAAGGTAGTTCAATAATTTAGACGTTGAATAAGTGCTCCGGACGGGCCTATCCATTGTACGTTTGTCATGTTGACAATACATCCGACACAGTCGTTACAATGTCTGCTAACTATAACAAACAATGAGCAGAGTACATGAAAGCTTAATATATCCAAATAAAGAAGGTTCACTTAAGTTAGTCACAAAGATGCATTAGTTTCCATTTTGTTGATGCAAGTGATGTTTTCACATTACCAGTGACATGACATGTGTTTGGTGTATGCATGGTAATGACCACTATGTACACTCTTTAGCATAAAACAAAAAAAGCTGTATGAATGACAATTAATTAAAATAAATTAAAGTATAAAGTAATTAATACATGATTAAATGCAGAAATAACTAATTGAATTCATAGATAAATGAAAAAAATAAATGCATTTTGCAATGAAAAGGGCTCTTTCTGTATTGCTGACGTGTGCAGACTTGCACCAGTGACCCTAACGTGACTCTTAACATCAATCGGTGCGTGCAACGAATAGTCCATCGAGCATAAACATAGCCCAACCAGCCTTTATGATGAAGAAAAGACTTGAAGATACCGGCTTAGCTCATGCTTCATTGCTTTCAACGCGCTCTGGATCCTGATTGTGGTGGTAGCTGATCGTCAACTCTTTTTTTCCCCAATAAGGCTTGATATAAAATATGCCTACCCACATACTCCTCATACTAACATTACTGACAATAACTAATTATAAATATATCATTTAGCTGACGCTTTTATCCAACACGACTTACAATAAGTGCATTTAACCATGAGGGAACAATTACCCAGAACAACAAAATCAAGAAAGTACAATTTTCTTCAAGAAAGTCAAAGGACATTATGTAAGTGCCATATAAGTGCTACTGAAGTCTTTTTTTTAATTTTTTTTTAATCCAAGGTAAAGTCGGAAGAGATGTTTTTAGTCTGCGGTGGCAGATGTGTCGACTTCCTGCTCTTTTGATGTCATTGGGGAGCTCGTTCCACCATTTAGGAGCCAGGACAGCAAACCCTCTTGATTTTGTTGAGCAGTTAGCTCGCAATGAGGTAGCAACAAGCCGATTGGCAGATGCTGAGTGGACAGGCTGGGGCGTAACGTTTGACCATGTCCTGGATGTAGACTGGACCTGATTCGTTTGTAGCACGCTACGCAAGTACTCGTGTTTTGAAATGGATGCCGGCAGCCACTGGTAACCAGTGAAGGGAGCGGAGGAGCAGAGTAGTGTGAGTGAATTTAGGTTAAAGACACATCGAGCTGCTGCATTCTGGCTGAGCTACAGTGGTCGGATGGCACTAGCAGGTAGACCTGCCAGGAGGGAGTTGCAATAGTCCAGGCGTGAGATGACCAGAGCCAGTACAAGAACCTGCACCACCTTCTTAGTGAGAGGGGACATATTCTCCTGAAAATGAGGAGCGTATGTCATCTATCTGTTTTGTAAAGTAGTTGACAAAGTGGCTTGGTACAAGGGTGGAAGGAGGAGGGGGACTGGGGGGGTCAAGGAGGTGGGAAAAGATGGAGAACAGCCATTTGGGGTTTGAAAATTAGGATGAATTCTAGTTTGGTAAAAAGAGCTTCATCAGGGTGTTTAGATTTTCGCCACTTTTTTTCTGATACTCGCATAGTTGCTCTGTCGGCACCAATCGAGTCCGACAACCACAGAGCTGGGGAGGACTTGTCGACCTGTCGTAATGTAAGAGGACAGAGAGAATCGAGAGAGGAGGACACAGTAGAAAGGAGTGTCCTTAGAGATAGGACGCATGAGTGAGAAATAATCAGCTGAAGGGAGGGCTGATAAAACACAGGAGGCCAGGATGGAGGGAGAGAGGGAGTGAATTTTGCGAAGGACAGGTAGAGAGTGTGTCGATGTGGTAGGGTTGTCAGATAGTGGGAGAGAGTGATAATTATAAAAGTGGTAAGAGACATGAAGTGGGGTTACATTGAAGTTAGATGTAGAGCAGTTATGGTGAAAATATAGTAAAGGTGGTTACTGGCTGTGTGAGTAGGAGGGAAAGGACCTCACTGAGAGAGCAAAGGAAGAAATAAAAGAAATACACTACCGTTCAAAAGTTTGGGGTCACACAGACAATTTTGTGTTTTCCATGAAAACTCACACTTTTATTTATCAAATGAGTTGCAAAATGAATAGAAAATGTAGTCAAGACATTGACAAGGTTAGAAATAATGATTTTTCTTTGCTTTCGTCACAGAATGCTCGATTTGCAGCAATCCGAGCATTGCAGACCTTTGACATTCTAGCTGTGAATTTGTTGAGGTAATCTTTAGAAATTTCACCCCATGCTTCCTGAAGCACCTCCCACAAGTTGGATTGGCTTGATGGGCACTTCTTGCGTACCATACGGTCAAGCTGCTCTCACAACAGCTCAATGGGGTTGAGATCTGGTGACAGCATAAAAGCTGCCTGCTTCTTCCCTAAATAGTTCTTGCATAATTTGGAGGTGTGCTTTGGGTCATTGTCCTGGAAATTGGCTCCAATCAAGCGCTGTCCACAGGGTATGGCATGGCGTTGCAAAATGGAGTGATAGCCTTCCTTATTTAAATTCCCTTTTACCTTGTACAAATCTCCCACTTTACCAGCACCAAAGTAGCACCAGACCATCACATGACCTCCTCAATGCTCGACAGATTGCGTCAGGACTCTTCCAGCATCTTTTCACCTGTTCTGCATCTCACAAATATTCTTCTCGATGATCCAAACACCTCAAACTTTGATTCGTCTGTCTATAACACTTTTTTCTAATCTTCCTCTGTCCAATGTCTGTGTTCTTTTGCCCATATCAATCTTTTCTTTTATTGGCCAGTCTCAGATATGGCTTTCTTTTCCACTCTGACTAGAAGGCAAGCATCCTGGAGTGGCCTCTTCACTGTAGACGTTGACACTGGCGTTTTATGGGTACCATTTAAAGAAGCTGCCAGTTGAGGACCTGTGAGGCGTCCATTTCTCAAACTACAGACTCTATATATCGGGGCGGCTGTGGCTGAGGGGTAGAGTGGTCGTCCTCCAACCTGAAGGTCGGTGGTTCGATCCCCAGTCTGGCCATCTGCATGCCGAAGTGTCCTTGGGCAAGATGCTGAATCCTGAATGCTTAGAATAACAAAGTGCTGGGATAGATGCACTGTATGAATGTGTGTGTGAATGTGAAACTGTAATGTAAAGCGCTTTGAGTGGTCATCAACACTAGCAAAGCGCTATATAAATACAAATCCATTACCATCAATATACTTGTAATTTTGCTAAGTTGTGCACCGAGGCCTCCAACTTCTCTATCTAGTCTGGTTCGTGCTGTTCTCTAAAGGGAGTAGTACACATCGTTGTTGGAAACTTTCAGTTTCTTTCAGTTTATTCCTAAGAATAAGAATAGACTGGCGAGTTTCACAGGAAAGTTTCTCTCACCAGATAAACAGTTTTCAGCTGTGCTAACATGATTGCACAAGGGTTTTCAAGGGTGTTTCTAATCATCCATTAGTCTTCTAAGGCGATTAGCAAACACAATGTACCATTAGAACACTGGAATGGTAGTTGCTGGAAATGGGCCTCTATACACCTATGTAGATATTTCATTAAAAACCAGATGTTTCCACCTAGAATAGTCATTTACCACATTAACAATGTATAGAGTGTATTTCTGATTAATTTAATGTTATCTTCATTGAAATAAACAGTGCTTTTCTTTGAAAAATAAGGAAATATCTAAGTGACCCCAAACTTTTGAACGGTAGTGTAGGTCAGATGACTTCTCTGTCTGGTTGTTGAAGTCAGCCAGAATGATAGGGGAGGGCCATTTACTGGGGTGTTTGATGGGAAATAGTATAATTATTCCAAGAAATCTCCCAAAGGACCTGGTAGAGAACAACAATGGTTAATCGTACCGGATGAGTAACTATCAGAGTATGAAATTCAAAAGACATTGAGGGGAGATGAGTAAACCTGTACCATCACCCCTACCAGTGGGTCTGGGTGTGTGGGTGAAAGAGAAGGCAGATGAGAGAGCAGCTGAGGTGGATGTGTTGGCCGATGTGATCCAAGTCTCAGTTAGAGCAAGGAAGTCATGCAATTGCTGGGTAGCAAAGCCAGAAAGTCTGTCTTGCGGGTAGCTGAATGGCAGTTCCAGAGACCCCCTGTGACGAGGTGTTGGGTGTTTGTGGAACGGGTGGGATAGATAAGATGGGAATGTTTATGGTTATGATGTGAACGAGTACAAGGCCTGTAGTATCTATGAGTAGATATGCAAACTCCTCAACTTGCTTGCTTTCGCAATCATCCTCCTCTCTCCCACCACCTCCACTAGGTCTAGCGGTTGTCCCAGGACTGAGCTGGCCCTCCTAATCAGTCTGTCCAGTCTCTTCCTGTCGGCAGTTGAAATGCTGTTGTCCAAGCAAACTACTTCAAAGAAGTGCGGGGCCACCGTACTTCAGACAGCCCTGTCCGACACATGGTCCCTGGTCCTTACATACTGGGGTCTATTGGTCGGATGGTCCAATATCCAGGATGTGAGGTGGAGGTCCATTGCAGCATGCTCCAGCTTTTCTCTCAGAATTGCCAGTTTAATGGTGTTGGAGGCACTGGAGAAATCAAAAAATATGATCCTCACAGTGGTCCCAGGCTTCTCAAGATGAGAAAGAGCTCTGTGTTGTAGGTGTCACTGTCATCCACCCCGATGCCAGGCTGATAGGGAAACTGCAGCTAATGATGGTCTCGCCAGGGGTTTGGAGATATTTAAGTATCAACTGCTCCAGGGTCTTCATCAGGTGGGATATTGGGGCCACCGGCCTGTAGCTGTTGAGGTATTTTAGGTGCAGAGTTTTTGGCACCGGTACCACTCAGGAGGTCTTCCAAAGTTGTGGTACTATCCCCAGTGTCAGGCTCCCATTGAAGCCGACCTCCATAATCCCATACAGCTGGTCAGCGCAGGATTTGAGGAGCCTGGAGTCGATGCCATCAGGACCCGCCAACTCACTGGCCTTGATCTTCCTGATCTCTTTTCTCACCTGGTTTGTTGTGAGGGACAGATTGGAGCAGTGGGTGAGTGTGCTGGATAGAGTGGGGGCTGGACAGGTAGTGATGAGTGACTGAGAGCTGAGTGCTTTGGAAAAGGAGGTGGGGTAGTGTACTTGGGGAGCAGAATTGACAGTTGTGATTTTTTGCATATAGAGCGGTATCACAAGTGGTCACAGTAGACATGTTCAGGAAGAGCTTTAATTCTAGGTGTGAACACATATTACTGTCGTCTTGTGATTGGATATCTCAGAACAGTTGTTAAAACATTACCAGGTCTGACAGGGACCTTTGATCCACTTTACACTGAAAAAGGTCAGTTGGATTTACATGAAAAAAAAATATGTACATTGGTTGCAGATATTAAAATCATGTTTCACCCACTTGATAGAACACAGCTCGTTTTTTATTCACAGGAGCATGTGTAAACAATATTCCCAAAGTGCATAAATGTCTTTAACAGCTGCAACTGAATGCAACACAATCAGTCCTTAAAACAGCTTCCAATAAAAAACATCAATGTCGAAATTACTGAGCGTCTCCCTCAGACATTTGCGTTCACAAATACACCTTTTCCGCAGGAAATACAGAGGATCTGCAGAGTACAGTGCATGTCTGAAAGCAGTTATAGACACAATGAAATGCTTTACCTGTACGGTATGTGTAGTAATAATTTTTACCTTATGTGCATTTCAGGAAAGCTTTGAGCTATGGGACAGACAAAAGGATGGCACTGAGCCTTTACTTTCTTCAATGGTAAGATCTTCGTCTACTGCTTTTCTCTTTCCCCTTCTAATGCATTAACAAGATATCTAATGACTGTCAACACACTAAACACTGACAGTTATAGATTTTGAACTAAGGGCAGACTAAAACCAGTCCCGGATAGAGTGATGGCAGACTAAAGCCACACATTGAACACATTATAAATGGACTGAAGACAGACAATGTGTTAACTGTAGAAGGACTCGGGACAACCTGAAAAAAGTTGTGGATTCTTGTTCACAGACTATGGACCAACTAAAGACAGACAGTGGACAGACTGAGTACCTGGGCCTGTGTTTATGTGCGCTGAATGAGAGCGCACACACATTCGCTGGCTCCTGGTATTTCATGATGGCCTGATACGATGATGATAAAAGAAAATTACACAAAGGTGCCGTTTACTCACGTTCATCATGACGTTCACTCGCGTATGAAAACTGATTTGTAAAGTTCACTGTTCGCGAAAAATATACGCGACATGCACAACACTGTACAAAGAGCTGCATGCAGAGGCTCTGAAGAGCTGCATGCAGCTCCAGAGCCACGGGTTACCAACCCCTAGCATAGGGGGTGAGGAGATTAGCTATTGGGTTACTGGCAGAAAGGGTCGCTTTGTCTTGTAAATTAGCCTTTCCAGGACTTCCTAAATTGCATTCACCTTTTGTCCTCACGCAGACCCTTTGTTCGACTCAATCCACCATCTTTTGTTTTAGTTTACCTTGATGTGATGGGATAAAAGACTATCCTTAATGATAAGTAGATAGAATTGTGTTTCCTTCCTTAGATGCTGTCTCCACTGCACAGTCAAAACATTTTTGAACCAGTGGGGGAGCACCTATCTCTGGCAGTAAACACGGAATCGGCTGAAGCGCCTTATCATCGCTTTCAATGATACGTTCACATAAAGCAACATCACAGCGTGGATCATCAGCATAATGCACACCTAACAGCCAATCTGGCATACCCCAAACTAAGATATCGGAAGCCGAGCTTTGAAGAATTTGGTTAGCAAAATTGGCATTTCGAGGATAGTCTGTATTCTGTGTGAAAGGACGTTTTCTCTGTATTTACTTTAAACAAGTATAAATTGAAGAGACAGAGAGCAATTATAATGTTTTTACCAACACTTAACAATACTGTCCCAACCTGTTGTTGCGGGTGGAAATCAAAGGAGAGGAGTCGTCGTTCTCAAGTTAAAATTAAGCAAGTTTATTCAGAGGTCACAGGTCAGGAAACCGCGGCGTTCAGCAAATGGACATGCATGGGCATCTAATGCTGCGCAGCAGGCTGCACAGGAAAAGAGGCGGTAGACAGAGTGCGCACAGAGGTTTTATATTGATATATTGGGCGTGACAGGGGTTCTTCTTGGATTGGTCAAAACTAGATGGAGGCCGCTGCATCTACACGGGGCAGTGCCTTCCTCCTGCGTGATGAGGATACTGTACGTGCCCGCCGTCTTCGGGGTTACCAGAGGTCATAATGTTCCTGTCTCAGAGCAGCTGCCTTAGTGCGTTGTGTGGGAGAGATTTTAGGCCAAGGTCTGCTCATTATCTGTGTGTGAATTGAAACAGGGAGCTGAGATGTGTGATATAAAGTGTTGACTGTTCTACAGTGTAATAAAAAGGTATAAGGAATGTATGCGGTGTATGTCAATAAGTGTATGTGTTATGTATGTGGTGTATGTCAATACTGTCTAACTTTACTGAGTACTGCTTCCTGAATTGTTTGCAGGTTTTAGAACCGTTTTGTCCTGAAAAATATGTCAGTTCAAACTTGGGCCAATCTGGACATACTGGAGTTACAGGGGAGTCTGGAATTTAACATTTAAAAAATCGAGGATATGGTCATCGATTTCAGAAAACTTGCCCGAACACAAAGACACGTTTATCAAAAGTCAAACTGTGGAATCGTATAAATAGCTTTGGACAATCATGAGTCCAAACTGAACCTTGAAGCAAACAGTGAAGTTTTTGTGCAAAAAGGGTCACCAGCGTTTATACTGTTTAAGGGAAAATGACAAAACTAGGCTGACACTTTTTTATCATGCTTCTATTGAGTCTGTTTGATCTTTTTCTTTGGGGTCGTGGTTTGGTAACCTTTCTTTAAAGGACAGAAACAGACTGAGTCAGATAGTTTAATTGTCCAGTTGGCTGTTTGGTGAGCCTTAGATGAGCCTAGAGTCCCTGTACACCAGACAGCTACAGAGGATAGCCAGGTTCATTACCAATGATGACTCCCATCCTCTATATGGGGAACTTCAACCTCTACCCTCTGATTGAAGGTTCACATTCCCAAGGTGTAAAACAAAAATGCCACAGAAATAGTTTTGTTCCATCTTCAATTTTTCACTTGAACAGGTTATAGCCAATTTGCACTATTATCCCTATCCAGTTTCTATTGATAGCAATGCATTTGAACACTTGTCAACATGGTTTTTGTGGTATTGTCTTCTGTCTATGTGTTTATAATTTTTGTACTCTTTTGGATGGATGCCTTCTCATTTTATTACTGCAAAACAAATATATAGAGATGAGCCAGATACTCGGCTGAAACGAGTATCCGGTACGGATAAAGCACTTTTGCAGAGCACGAGTATTATACGAGTAATAAGAGTCAATATCTGTGCTCGGAATGAATGAAAATCCTCACACAGCGTCACAGCGCTCCTCCCCTTCACACACCGCTCTGCTCACTCACTCACAGAACAGCTCTCTGTCTCTCAGTCACTCAGGTTCGCGGGTCTTTTCCGTTAACGTTTAGGGTGTATTCAGCTTGAAGTTTGTTTTTATTTCAGTTTGAACTTACTTATTAACCAGTAGAGTTCTGTTAAACGTGGGTTCGTTCAGACGTGGTGCTGGGAGAAAGCGACTCGCGTTGCGTCTCTGCCTGTCGGAGATTTTTTTTTGTGGCACGTTCGCGTGACTAGGTTTAGTAAGACGTGAATGATATTCGTTCACAAGTAATAATTACATGTTTCGTTATTTTAACTTTTTTGTACTTTACTTACAGTTCAGTGCAGCGTAATTATTTGCATTGATAATTAAATGCCAGTGTGAAAATAAATGACCATTTAAAATCATCCAAACTGACGGGCATTTATTTGAGTTCTTGTGATAATATCGTCCCGGCTGTTCAGATGTGGCGCCCCCCCCCCGCGGCGATCGGCTCCCCGGAGTCTAAGTGAGGTCAGCATCGCGGGGGTGGGGACGGCTCCCCTTCGCTCCGGTACCGGAGGAGCAGCGGGGGCCCTGCTCAGGGGGTCCTCGTAGCCGCATCAAGACAGGCTCTCTGCTCCGCAGCTCTCTCTCTCTCTCCCTCTCTCTGCAGGTCGTTGGAGTTAAACCGTCAGTTGGCTCTAACCAGTTTTATTTTACTTCACGCACTGAGTGTCTGACACTTTCTAGGTAGTAGTGGTATAAAAAATATTACAAATTAAGCTACACACACACACACACACACTCCCCCTCTCTTTCTCTCTCTCTCATGATCAGTGATACAGAATAATGAGTGATACAGAGAGTATTTCAGCTGACAGTGGGTTAAATCACACCCACTTCCGGGTTAGGCCCCGCCCACTCCGAGTACGGATACGGATACAGATAATTCATATGTTTAACAGATACAGATACAGATAATGCTGTACTCGCTCATCCCTACAAATATACATATGGGTACAAATAAAGTAACTTTAACCTTATCACAACCTGTAAGTATGCTGTATTACATGGGTGATGAACCTTTTTGCCCATCAAGGGCAATTTTAATTATGTGAGCTTTGTGGTCCACACACCACTATGCAATGCATTACACATATTACTATTCTGTATACTGCTTATAATCATTATGTGTGCCTAGTACCACACAGTACCAAACAGGCCGGATTAAACTGTATTGCGGGGGCGAATACGGCCTGGTGGCTCCCCACTCCTGCTTTATTAACTGTTTGATTGATTCATTATTTGTTTCAAGTATATCGATACATTTTATTTGTATGGCACATATTCACAAATCACAATTCGTCTCATAAGGTTTTAACAAGATGTGACATCCTCTGCACTTACCCCTCTACAAGAGTAAGGAACAACAACAAAAAAACATGAAAAGTTTGGTGCATCTTTATGGAGGAAGGGAGTCACAATTTGACAACAGAGGGGTTAATGATTTTGATCAATATCAAAAGGACCGACATACCTATGAGCCAATTTGGTTCTGGGCAGAAGAGCCTCTGTCCAGACCCGGCAACAGGTTGACCTGCATAGAGGGCTTCGCCACATCATCCTCCTGGGGAATCCTCAACGGAGGTGGATAACCCAGAGAAGCCATGAAAGGGGACTCACCTGTGGCCGAACTGGTGAGGGAGCTGTCTTGAGGTCCTGGTTAGCCCGCTCCATCTGACCATTAGTCTGTGGGTGGTATTCGGTAGAGACTTGCCTTGGTCCCCAGCACCCGACAAAAAGCCTTCCGCACTTGAGATGAGAACCCGGTTTGATCTGATGTCCGAGGGGATTCCCTGCAACCAGAAAGTATGGAGGGTGAGGAGATCCACAGTTTCTGTGGCTGAGGGCAGCTTAGGGAGAAGGACAAAATGGACAGCCTTGGAAAAACAGTCAACAATGATTAATATTGTGGTGTTACCTTGTGAAGGTTGCAGACCAATAAAAAAGTTCACAGCTATGTACAGGCAAGTTTGGAAGACTGCCCCCACTGGATGACCCTGGGACCTGGCTGACTAAAGGCCGCTGTATGCTTCTCCGAGTCCGGACGGACGGATCGGATGGACACTTTTTGATTTATAGCTCCACGAGCCTTTTTGTCTCGAAAACAATTCATCGCCAGAACAGTAGTTGGCGCCATGGAAGACAAGCTTAGAGAAGCCTACCTCATGAGGTGTGTAGAAGAAGTCCACGCTGGTTTATTGACGTCCTCCCGGCGTCTCATACACAGCGAACGATGGCAACTAACAGACAAAAGCTGTTGATGGCGCGACAGTTTTTGCTGAAATAAAGTGACACCCTGCGGGTCATAATGTTTATGTTATCGTGTCTTAGCGCAGCGGTTCCCCGGTCTTGTTTCTGAACTGCGTTGCTATTTCCACAGCTTGAAGCTACACGGAGGCAGCTAGCTCCCCCCCAGCTTCCCAACACACAGTCAGCAGGGACTAGTGATACTAACTACTACCAAGTGTTTGCTTCTGACCTGACGGTGTTTGAGAAACAGTGTCATGACAGCCGTTTATTATAATTAAAGTCAGTGGGTTTTTGCACAGTTACCACCGCAGTTAGCATGGTGGCTAGCGCCGCTAGCACCGTTATGAAAGGGCTTTATAACCGTATGTGACCGTACACACATGCCGTTAGTGCACTAACCAGCCACCGTCAGCCGGACATCTCCACTGGCTTAACACACTTGTCACATTAATCGTAGAATCGTAGTTGTGTTTGGGTTTATTGCGCTATAGGGAATGAAACAGGAAGTTTGAGGTCCGGAAATGTCATTAGCTGACCAATCACAGCCAAAGGCTATCCGTAGGCTCTCCGCCATGCCGACGTGTAGTTAGAAAAATCAGAGGTGCACGAAAAGCTCTCCGAGGCGCTTGGAGTGGGCGTTTCTCTGTCCGTGTCCGTCCGTTTTCGACAAAACGGAGAAGCATATATAGGCCTTAAGGCACAAAGAGAGTGTTAGGTTAGCCATTACCTGGGTCATGGTGTGAGCGTTAGGCCTCCCTCACCAGGGTTTCCATCCCCCATGTGGCTGCTCCAACCACACAGGATGGTCTCAGGCTCAATGTTAGACTTCTCCGGGATGGTAAGAGTGTTTAGTGGGCGGCTGTGGCTGAGGGGTAGAGTGGTCGTCCTCCAACCTGAAGGTCGGCGGTTCGATTCCCAGTCTGAACCATCTGCATGCCGAAGTGTCCTTGGGCAAGATGCTGAACCCCGAATGGCCCCCCCCTTAGAATAACAAAGTGCTGGGATAGATGCACTGTATGAATGTGTGTGTGAATGGGTGAATGTGAAACTGTAATGTAAAGCGCTTTGAGTGGTCATCAAGACTAGAAAAGCGCTATATAAATGCAAATCCATTTACCATTTACCATTTAGTTGAAGTGGTCTAGAAATGGGGCCCAGCGAGTGTCTGGCAAGAGTTATGAAGAAATACTGTGAGGGCTCCATTCACTTAGGTGCACCAGCACATACTATACGTGCTACCCAAGGTTTTTCACGGTGCCTTTTGCCCCGCAATAACACACTTGCTATACATTTTCTTGACAGTTCCATATTATTGGTAATTTCTTAACTAGGGCTGGTTATCACCACTGTTTTCCTAAATTGATTTGATTCCAATTTACAAGGTTTCGATTCGATTTCAGATTGGATTCAATAACGATTCAGTTAAGGATATTTTATTGTATATTCCAATTTTGCCTGGATATAAAGAACGGCTTCAAACTGAACAACGAAACCTCTGAACTAGTGCATTATTAAAAATATTCAGGTAGGCCTGACACAATAACGATTTTGTTGGACTATACTTTATTTAGTTATAATTAATAACGATAAATTACATTATCTTCATCATTGTAAAACCATTTTATCATAATCATGCATGTACACCCTTTCTAGTAGAAATAAAGTTGATTTTAAAGAATATTCAGATTTGAATTAGAATTAAAAATATTAAAATATACCTAATAAATAAAACATAAACTGCACACAACCAAAACAATATATAAAACTTACTCTCTGGCTCCGTTAACAAAAATTGCTCTTGAATAACAATTAAACATTGGGCAAAGGTTATATTTTACCAGCTCGCTAAACCGGATGGGATGATTAAGAAGAGCTTTTAGCCTTGTATTGTTTAAGGTTAGCAAGCGTTTCTTATAGGATTTCATGTGTGTACATGGCTGGTGAAACAAAATGGTGGCACTCTGGAGACCAGCTTCATGTGTTGTTCAGTCATAAGTTTAAATTAATCACTGGCAGTGTTTTGTGTTTGAACAGCCCACCCACAGGACATTTGATTACGTACTAGTTGCCCAGAAGGAGGATGATGACACCCATCAAAAAGCTCAGAGACAAAGGGCCTTCATCGAGCAGCTTGAGAAGAAAAGCATCACTGTTACTGTGAGTCTTTTAAAAATACTGTGACTTGACATGCCATTTAATATTATAAATGACTGTAAGAATCATAGATAACCAATTCATGTGTTGTCTGTCTATATCTGTTAGAGGATTGTTCATGATGACAAAGTGTTTTTCGGCTTGCGTGCTCCAAGTGAGATGTTTGAAGACTACCAGTATCTCCTAAAGGTCTCTGACTCTTGCAACTGGTGTGGAGATGTGAGCAGGGCTGTCACCCAGGCTACCAGGTAACAATAGTATATATAAGATATAGATAAATGCTTGATAAGCATTTCATTGGGAACACCACAGTAACACTAGGTGATTCCTGTCTATTCTGGATATTCTGGATACATTCTTTTGAGATTTAACACAACATAATTTCTGTAGATTTGTCAACTGCACATTTAACCTGAACTCATTGTCATTAAACCAGTTTCAGTTCTCAGTTCCTTTGTGACATGGCACATTATCAAGCTGAGAGAAACCATTGGAATATGGTAAATTGTGGCCCAAAATGGCTCATGTCCTCTGTTAACACTTTTCTAAAGTCCTCATAATTCCATTCAGATGCTGGAAATATGGCTCCAGACGAAATGTGTTTAAAAAAAGGTTTTTCCTCAGGCAGCAAGCTTGCATTGTTACACATGAAAAGTGACAAATAATTCTTTTTTTTTATAAAAAAGCAGAATGTATAGAATATAGTGAGCATACAATGCAGGTGAGTCTGACAGTTGAGGCTGTGCATTTTGGCATTGAAAAAGGCTGAGTAAAGAGTATTCAGCACCACATTCTTGGGTTTTGTCTGAAAAGAGCAAAACCATGAGGTTGGAAGGGGAGCAAAGATATAAAGACAAATGTTGGAAAAAAGAATGGAGATGGATATTTTACATTCAGTGGGTTGCTGATGAACTCTTCTTCTTTTTGTGGCTGTGACTTAGCAGGTAGAGTGGTTGAGCGGTGATTCAAGCCCCGCCACCTCTATTTCATGTGCCAAAGTGTCCTGGTACGAGACCCTGAACCTCAAATTGCGTCTGATGGTTGTACCGTCTGAATGTGTGTAGGAATGCTCAGCAAGACTATGCACAACATAAAAACAGACCATTTAACTTTTTAATGTTTCTACAGAATCAGAATTGTCCATTTCATTCTTCACCAGACCTTTATCAACACAGGGGGTGAGTGTGATATAATCTGTGGCTATGTTAACGATATAACAATATTTCATACATGCAGACTTTTAGGTTACCATGAATATTTTTAAATAATGAAGAGATTTGACACACGGCAAGATATATAACATTATTGGCATGCTGTGTTTTATTCTCTCAGAGAACTTGAAGGAGCTGCTGATGAAAGATGTTTTTGAGACTATATTCTGCCTTCACGAGGTGAGTTAGCCTTTAAGAATATTGCTGCTGTCCCAATGTCCCAGCCTGACTCCTTTATTGAGTCAAAACTGTTGCTCAATGCTCGACTACCAAGTATCTGAACATGAGACCAGATAAAGTACAAAACTCATCTTGGTGAAATGTTTGTGCCAAAGATGCTCAGTGTACACCTCAAAGAAAAGCAAGTCTGTCCATAAAATGTGACATGTGGATTAAATAACTAATTAAAAACATTACTAATATTAATATTAAGTGACATAACAGCTAGCATAACAAAAATTAAGATCAGTGTTTAGCATGGTGGTGATGTGAAACTTCTTTGTTCATCATTATATCCTGTAGGCTGTACTTTGATTTTCTTTTCCATTATTCTCAGAGAAAGAAGCAGCAACAACTGAAGAGAGAGTGGGCTCGATGGTCGGGTCTGTTTACAAGACAACCAGTTAACGACGTCAAGTCAGTGAATCAATGGCAATATTATATTTTCTGTTTTGGCAGGTTGGGGCATGCAGTTGACCTGACTTTGATGGGATACCCACATTGTCATAGAGCGAAAACTTCTTGTTTAAATATGTTTCAATCAATCAATCAAATTTTATTTGTATAGCCCATACTCACAAATCAAAATTTGTCTTATAGGGCTTTAACAAGGTGTGACATATATAACCCTAAACAAGATTAAAGAAAACGTTAAAAAAAACTGGGGAAAAAGAGCAGTCCCAATTTCAACCATAAATGATCAATGCAAAGCACGTCATGAATATTTAGTTATGCTGCTGACCAATGGGTTTCCACAGCGACTCATGACAGAGTCACGGCATCAAGCGATGAGAAGAGGAAGCGAAACCTTCTGAAACTGTGTTTGTTAGTGAGGTGGAGGTGAAGGGACATCAGTGATGTCGCTAAGAAATAAAGTACAGTGATATTCTGCTGCTGCTGTGGATAATAAAACGTGTGAGAATGATAGAAAGAATGGAGCCTGAAATAAAAAAAGATCCAATTCAATCAATCAATCAAATTTTATTTGTATAGCCCATATTCACAAATTACATTCATCTCATAGGGCTTTAACAGGGTGTGGCATCCTCTGTCCTTAACCCTCAGCAAGAGTGAGGAAAAACTACTAAAAACCATTTTAACAGGTAAAAATAAGTAGAAACCTCAGAGAGAGCCACATGTGAGGGATCCCTCTCCCAGGACGGACAGAAGTGCAATAGATGCCACATGTAAAAACATTCATCATTAAAGTCTTTAGCGGCATTGATGCAGTCCCGCTGCAATCACAGTCCATGGTCAGCAACCAGCAGGACCACGATCCACCATCCAGACCAGAGGCCACTCCAGTCCTCAGTCACCGTCCACCGCCGCCCACCAGGACCCACCACGAGCCATCGCCGCGGCCCTGGTCCACCTCCTTATATATGTATTATAACCTCTGTTTTGTCTGAGTTTAATAAGAGAAAATTGCGGGTCATCCAGGTTTGTATGTCCTTGAGACATGCTCGAAGTTTAGTTAATTGATTACTTTGTTCAGGTTTTATTGACAAGTATAACTGGGTGTCATCCGCATAGCAGTGGAAATTTACTGAGTGTGTCCTGATAATGTTTCCTAGTGGAAGCATATATAATGAGAATAAAATTGGGCCGAGCACAGAGCCCTGTGGAACACCATGGTTAACTTTGGTGCGCACAGATGTCTCATCATTAATTTGCACGAATTGGGAGCGATCAGAAAAATAAGATTTAAACCAATTAAGGGCAGTTCCATTAATTTTAATTAACTGTTTGAGTCTTTGTAATAAAATTTGATGGTCAATTGTGTCGAATGCTGCACTGAGATCTAACAGAACGAGAACAGACACAAGTCCCTGATCTGAGGCTATTAAAAGGTCGTTAGTGACTTTTGCCAAGGCTGTTTCTGTGCTGTGATTGGCTCTAAACCCCGACTGAAAGTCTTCATATATATTATTTTCCTGGAGAAACTCACACAGCTGATTGGCTACCACTTTTTCTAAGATTTTAGACATGAAGGGGAGATTAGATATTGGTCTGTAATTGGCTAAAACCTCTGGGTCTAGGGTGGGTTTTTTGAGAAGGGGTTTGATTACTGCTATTTTAAAAGACTGTGGTACATAACCTGATGATAATGACAGATTGATTGTGTTAAGTAACGAACTATCAATTAGGGGCAGAATTTCTTTAAGTAATTTTGTAGGAATGGGATCTAAGATACAGGTTGTTGGTTTAGAACCTGAGATTATTTTGGTAAACTGATCACAAGTGATCAGAGAGAAGCTGTCTAAATAATGGTTAGGATTCTCAGCCATTTCTAAGATTTCTGTTATTGGGAGGGTATTAGTGCCAATTGAGGGCAGGAGATTGTTGATTTTATTTCTAATGGTTAGAATTTTATCATTAAAAAAGGTCATAAAGGTATTGCTATTTAGGGATGGAGGAATACTGGGTTCGGTGGAGGTGTGACTCTCTGTCAGCCTGGCTACAGTGCTGAAGAGAAACCTGGGGTTGTTTTTATTCTCTTCTATTAGTTTTGACTAGTAGGCTGCTCTTGCTTTGTGGAGAGCCTTTTTATATTCTTTAACACTATTCTTCCAGTCTATGAGGTTTTCAACATGGTTGCTGGAGCGCCACTTCCTTTCTAGTTTTCTTGATAATTGTTTTAACTCATTTGTCTGGGAATTATACCACGGAGCTAATTTACCATGTTTGACATTTTTCTTTTTTAGAGGCGCTATTGAATCTAATGTTAATCGTAATGAGTCTGCAGAGCTATCGACGAGGTGGTCGATCTCAATGGAGCTCGGGTTTTTAAAGAATTTGTTCTTTATATCTACGGATAATACGGGTTTAAATGTAATTGGAATTATTTCCTTAAATTTAGCTACAGCACTATCAGGTAGACATCTAGAAAATGAGTTTTTTATTGGTGGCATATATTCATTTATTGAAAAATGGAAGGTTATTAAATTATGGTCTGATAGAACTGGATTGTGCGGGAGGACTGTTAAATGTTCAATTCCGACACCGTACGATAATATAAGGTCAAGTGTGTGGTTACAACAATGAGTCGGTTGGTGCACACACTGACTGAAACCAATTGAGTCTAGTATTGAATTAAATGCTACGCTACGGTAATCTTTCTTATTGTCAACATGGATATTAAAGTCACCAACAATAATAATTTTATCGCTCTTTAGGACTAAGTTTGATAAAAACTCAGGGAATTCCGTTAAAAATTCAGTATAAGCCCTGGGAGGATGGTAAACTACAGCAAATATGATTGGCTGTTGGTGTTTCCTGGATTGGCGTGGAAGACTAAGAACCAGACATTCAAATGATTTGTAGCTTAGGTTAAGTTTAGGTTTTGGATTAATTGATAGACTGGAGTTAAAAATAGCAGCAACTCCACCTCTTCGCCCAAATTCTCTGGGAACCTGTGCATTTATATGACTGGGGGGAGTAGATTCATTTAGACTGACATATTCATCAGGATGCAGCCACGTCTCAGTGAGGGACAATACATCTAGGTTGTAGTCAGAGACTAGTTCATTAACTAAAAGAGCCTTAGTTGATAGTGATCTAATGTTTAAAAGACCACATTTAAAAGTCTTAGTTCCCTGTGTTGTTGCAGAGGTTGTTTTAATTTTTATTAGATTTTTGTGTGGAGTTCTCGCTCTGTTATTGTTTAATTTCAATAATTTAATCGGACGGTGGACAGACACAATCTCTATGGGGTTGTGTGACCGATCCAGAGGGAGCGCAGAGAAGTGTTTAGCACTGCAGCTCTGCTTCCTGGTCCCAAATATGGGTTGTCATGTTATAGACTTTGTAATATTCCTAGATAAGAGAGGTGCTCCATCCCAAGTGGGATGAACGCCGTCTCTCATAACAAGACCAGGTTTTCTCAAAAAAGTTAGCCAATTATCTACAAAGCCCACACCGTTTACAGGACACCACGTCGACAGCCAGCGGTTAAAAGACAACATGCGGCTAAACATGTCATCACCTGTTGTATTAGGGAGCGGGCCAGAGAAAACTACTTTGTCTGACATCGTTTTAGCAAAAGCACACAACGACTCAACATTCACTTTAGTGATCTCCGACATACGAAGCCGGGAGTCATTGCTGCCGACGTGAATTACAATTCTATTGTATTTACGTTTAGTTTTAGCCATTAACTTAAGTTTAGATGCGATGTCGCCGGCTCTGGCCCCTGGGATACAGTTAACTATGGTCGCTGGTGTCGCTACCCTGACGTTTCTCAGAACGGAGTCGCCAATAATCAGAGTTTGTTTATCAGCGGGTGCCTCGCTGAGTGGAGAGAATCTAATTCTATTCTAATCCAATTCAAAGGGGGATGCAAAGAAGAAAAACTTTCAGAATATGACGGAGCTTGTTGTATTGTCTGCTCGTATATTAATCATCCAAAACTGCAGGATTATTAACTTCTGAGACAGCTGTGATGTCCTCAATCTATAGAATTTAACAGAATTATAATTAAATACTTGTGTTTGTACTGGGATGGTTTGGTTCCGTTGTTACTTGATTCTGGACTCAGTTCAGCACAAAGATCACAGTTCACAGATCAAAAGAATATATATTACCTGATCAGACATCGCTGAACCGTCGCTTCCTTCTTCTCCTTCCATTCGCGTGCATCCATCACGCAGAATCACACACCAGTGTCACGGCACTATTTATTTAGAGCAACGGGACCGAGTACCTCAGAATAGTGGATCCTAACCCCAAAATCTGGGATATTATTTTGGAAAGTTAATCGTTTTTCTTAATTTCTTGTAAGTGATCTACAGTGCGCTTTGTGCACGTTCAGACACGTTCACTGCAGTGATTTGATGATACACGCAGAGTGTTAGAAGATATTTTTTTCAACGGTTAATGACTCGGCTCTGTAATTCCGCTGTTTAAAGGAATCTGAATGTAATTGGCTGTAAGTTATTTTATATATTTTTAATTAAAAGCTTTGTGTGGAACAGATGAGTCACTCGAGCACAACTAAAGATGTTAGTTTTAATGTAAATGATGAAGTGGATCAATAATCTGGCTTCAGTTCACCACCTCACGTCTGCATCGCAACTTTCCCATCTCCAAAATGTTTGTATGCATGGATCAGAATTTGCGTGCAAGTAAATGGCTTTGTTAAATAGCTTTGTATTTATATAGCGTTTTTCTAGTCTTGATGGCCACTCAAAGCGCTTTACAGTACAGTTCTACATTCACCCATTCACACACACATTCATAGAGTGCATCTATTCGCAGCACTTAGTTATTCTATAGGGTCCATTTGGGGTTCAGCATCTTGCCCAAGGACACTCGATAAATAACACATGACCGTAAGTTTGTCATGTAAATCATCTGAATAATAAATGGAACAAATGAATGTGAACTCGTTCATTTTAGGGTGAACTGGCACAAAATGCATACCTGTGTGCAGAGCCTTTCTCTGTGATGAAGATGATGTAAAAGAACACTACTCTTAAACGTACAGATGGTGTCTGCCTCCCGAACTGAGAGTGGGAGATGATTCCATAGGAGAGGAGCTTGATAGCTGAAAGCTCTGGCTCCTACTCCTACTTTTAGAGACTTTAGGGATGACAAGTAAACCTGAATTCTGGGGGCACAGTGCTCTAGTGGAGTGATATGGTACTGATATGATGTTGCCCTTTTATTAAGGGTCTTGTAGGTGATAAGGAGAATAGCCCAGCTATATCATCTAATAATGCGTCTCTAAGTTGTTTAAGGCCAAGTATTAGAGCCTCTGTTTTATCTGAGTAAAATTTGGCCGAGTTCAGAACCCTGTAGAACACCCTGGTTACCTTGGTGCACAGATGACTCATCATTAATTTGCACAAATTGGAATCGATCTGAAAAATAGGATTGAAACAAGTTACTGCCAGTTCCGTTAATGCCAATTAACATATTGTGTCTGTAATAAAATGTGATCATACATAGTGTTGAATGCTGCACTAAGATCTAACAGGACGAGTACAGACACTCTCATGATTATTCTCCCCTTTGTTTCATACAGGATAAATAGAAGACACAAGTTTAGTGTAAAGAATAGGTCCCTTTCAGTCTTAAGGTGCAAAGGTCACCTGCTGAGTTGTGCATTTAAATAGTCCTTGTTTTGGGGGGAGAACCCCACGCCCTGCAAATTATGTATGTTTCCAAGTTTGTTACCATAATAACTAGTCTACTAATGTTGCACTATTTCATTCATATGAAAAGTAAAAGATTAACTTTGATGTAGAATGAAAAATTATGTTTTTTTTGCTGCCTTTTGTGAGTCATTTCTTGATCACTTGGCCATCTCAGGAAATCTGTGTTCATCTTCATTCTGATAGAAAAAGTGGGAGAGGTTGCTATCCTCAGCTCTTCAGAATTAGGGCAAAAGAGGGGGAAACTTCAACTTTATCAGTGAGTGATGTATCATAGTCTCTGGTCTGAAGTATTTTTTTGTGTGTGTTTTCCCCTCCAGATGTTACTTTGGAGAGAAGGTGGCTCTGTACTACCTGTGGCTAGGCTGGTACACCATGCTGCTGGTTCCAGCTGCTGCACTTGGTGTTGTGGTGTTCCTATATGGACTTGCCTTTTTCAACACAAACCCTCTCATGTGAGTTAGTTATATAGATGTAAGAATATGTGGTTAATGGTCCTGAACTGTAGACAACTGTATTTGGAAAGTTCCTTTTAAACGCGTTTAAAAATGTGTTACTTTAAGTTTGTCTAGTGGTAGTAAGAAAACCTGCCCTATTTAACCCTCTAATCTTGACCTGTGTGTGTCTTCAGTAAGGAAGTGTGTAACTCCAGCATCATCATGTGTCCTCGCTGTGACAACAGGTGTACTGTGTGGCAACTGTCAGACACCTGCGCCTATGCTAAGGTGACTGATCTCTATTCTGACATTCTAGTCTGGTCATCTGTTCTCTTCGATCAGCTGCTCTAAATTCACAGTAGAATGAATGAAGAACCTTTGGGAAGTTTAAAGTAGATCACAAAGCATTAGGAACCAAATACTACATACATATGTACATATCAAGTGTGTGGGTATATGATAAATGGTCTGTTTTTATATAGTGCTTTTCTAGTCTTGATGACCACTCAAAGTGCTTTACAGTACAGTTTGCCATTCACCCATTCACACACAAATCCATAGAGTGCATCTATTCACAGCACTTAGTTATTCTATGGGGTCCATTCGGGGTTCAGCATCTTGCCCAAGGGCACTTCGGCAAGGAAAATGGTAAATTAACAAAATTCAATAATAAAACAAAATTAATAATACAAAGCAAAATAATGTCAATGTACACAAACCAATAATTCGTTTTTAAGACAAATTAATAAAGACTAACTATTTAATAACAGTTTGTGTCGTTTAAGGGTTGGCCATAGAAATCAAAAGGCCACATAAACAGATTTATTAGATGACAATGAAATAAATAGCTAACGTTCTTAAGGATAAACTCATACATAGCACCTTGACACCCTCACAGAGAACCTGAGAGTTAGTCGAGACTATTATGCACATGATTAAAAGGAGAAGCGGCAGAGTGCATTACCTGTACACCAAACAAAGGCTCTGCCATGCTGAAAGAACATTGTGACAAACAAAAGGCTCTTCCACACCAGGCTGCAGCCACCAAGGGATATGAGTGGAAACTGAAGGGATAGACAGACTGACGTTAGGCAACACCTGTATTTAAAATGTCGCATGGCGCCTCCCTGTAATCAGTGTGCTTGGAAAGCATGCACATTGCCTTACAGCGGCAGGGAGGGAGAGGACCTCCAGCAACATGGACAAACTCATGGTCTTCCTGCCCTCACTCGCAGACTCCCTCAAAAGGAAAGTGCTGCCTGTGGGGACCAACGACATGTCTCATCGGGAGTCTGAGGTCTCCAAAAAGGATTCTTATCTCCCTATTAATGTTTTAAAGAACCCTGAAAAGTCTGTTTTTATTTTCCGGGGCTATTCCAACAGTCGGTCAGGGAGTTTACCTTTTGGCCGCATCCTGCACACCTGAATTCAGTCTTCATGCACCACCCACAACATGGATTATATGAATCATTTTAACCTGGGATGGAGTTCATTCCACAAGCAGGGTAGCAAAATGCTGTCCCCTAATATTCAGCACGCCATCCAGTCCTCCACAATCGTGTGTTTCCAAACATCCCCACTGCGACTCTCGCTTTTGGTTTGGTGGGCCTACGGCTACCCAGCCTAAAACCTTTCCATATAATCCCAATGAGTTTAAGACCAGAAAATGTCTTGGAACGATTATTTAAACATCAGAAGTGTACTCCAGCACCAATAACTAGATCAAACATTAGTCCCTCACACAGTGTGTTAGTGTGCTGGCATTTATACCAAACCTTAATTTTCTGTTTCCATTTTACATTCTGTTACTGTGCCTCAACGTTTTGCATTCTTGGGCCTTAATGTACCCAGGGCTATTGATGTAATCAATAAAAATAACCCTTTTTTTTATTATAACAATATAAGTGAAAGAGAAACTTAAGTTTCTCTATTGCACAAATCCTTCAATAGAACGTTTGAAAAACACACTTAACAGAATCAATGCACACAATTCTGAACAACACAGTATAAGATACAACATAAAAGTGGCAAAAATATATACAATCAGATATAGAAAAAAGTTAACAAGAGCAGAGATACAATAGTATAAAATATTAAGAATAATATACAAATAAGAGAAGAAATACATTAATATTAAGAATAATATATAGGTTTTTGATGGCAGGTCAGGGAAGTTCTTAATCTTGTTTTGTTTCTAAGAGTCTTCTTAATTTGTTGGGTCTCATAGAGTTTTCAGACATAAATTACACACTGGTCTCTCCTCATGTCCTATACCACATTGACTGTGAACCAAAGAGCAAGACAGGCCTCATCGTACATTCTTTTCAACTTGGTTTTTGAACACTGTCTCTTGTTTGTTCCAGACCGGCTGATACGAGCTCTGATCTCCTGTGTGTGTCTCGGAGAGCGTGAGCGGGGCGGGGGGCGCAGTTGTTTTGACAGTGTGTGCTGTCCGTACGCTAAAAATATGCGCGACAGGCAACACTGTTCAGGGAGCCACTGCAGAGGGGCGGCTCTTCAGAGCCGCGGGTTGCAGACCCCTGTCTACGGCGAAAGAGCGATTTGTTTACTGCTCCGCCGTTAAAAAAGATAAGGACGTTAAGACGTGGGGCCCGCCACACAGTTTGAGAATCATTTTCTCCCCTCTTCCCCCAAATTAAATCTGTCTGGAGCCGCAAAACATATTTGATAACACAGTTTATAAAGTTATAAATATAGTTATACAATACATATAAAAGCTATAGTTTGTTGCGTTTATTAAATTATAGAACAACAATAAAAAAACTGTTGACATTTAACTGCTATTTTAACCTGTTACAAAAATGGAAAACACCAAACTCTTAAGAAGAGGAGAACAAAATACATGTGTAGGCCTACTTTGAAATAAATGAAATACAAAAATATGCTTTTTTGCTCATCTCCAGCTGGGTACTTTTCAAAAGATTGCTGTGTGCTCGCTCTGGAAATATCTTTCCACATTAGATTTCTTATTGTTTGCTAATTCCTCGCCACATATCAAGCATACAGGTACACTTGCCTCGTTGGCAGTGAAAGCAAATGAATCTGTCCATGCAGAATTATACTCTATTTTCCTCCCAGATTTTTTTTTGGGGGGGATTTTATTACTGGTTAGTTTACCGAGGCGGGGGTCGGACTCTATAGATTAGCGACCTGCAGGGAAGAGCACCGGACTGTAATAGGATGTGACGCATATTTTAGTTGAGGAAATATTAAAACAAAACCTGAGAGCAGGTCAGACTGGAGGCGGACACAGAAACTGAAGCTTGGTACAAACCACTTGGAGCTTCTGCTCTGATCAAGAAGCTGCGGCGCTGATCTCTGAGCAGCTGTGACCAGAGAAAAAACTCTGTGTTTTCACTGTTTCCAATGTTAAGATGCAGCCGTCAGTCACTGAGCGGCACTAGAACGAGCTCTGATCTCACTGTTTCTCTGAGCGAGTGAGCGGGCGCAGGGGGCGGGGCTACGGTGCGTGTGTGTGTGTCCGCTATCAGGGAGCGCGCACCCAGTGGCGGTTTTAGGCACGGGCGAGCATGTCACGTGGGGGGCGGCACGAGCACTTAAAAAAATTAACAAAATAATCTGGCCTGCGAAGCGGTTTTCTATTATCTATCATAACACTGTGTGTGGAATTGGCAAATTGGCTCCCCCTGCAACTGCAGCGCTCCTGTTTGATGCTGTGTGTGAAGGGGGGAGGGGAGGGGGCGTGGGGGACAGTTCACCTCTGGGTCTCCCAAATGGAGCGAACAAGGGGGGGAACGGGGGATCCAATGTGTAGATCAGTGATTCTCAAACTTTGTGGGGCGCCCCACGAGGCATAAACTAATATTACCAATGTTTTAACGTCCGCATCTCTTTAACGGCGGAGCAGTAGACAAATCGCTCTTTCGCCGTAGCAAGGGGTTGGCAACCCGAGGCTGTGAAGCTCCTCTCCAGCGGCTCCCTGAACAGCACACACTCCGTAGCTCCGCCCCCCGCCCCGCTCACTCTCTCAGAGACACACAGGAGATCAGAGCTTGTTCACGTGAAGCAGCCGGTCAGGGACTAACGAGATACGGTGTTCAAAAAACAATTTAAAAAAAAAGTACGATGAAGCCTCGCAAGGGGTCTCGCCCGGGGTGCAATTCCATGTAGAACCGCCACTGCGCGCACCCACACATTCACCCGCTCCTGGTATTTCATGACGGCCTGATACGATGATGATTTAAAAAATGTACGTGAAAGTGACGTTCACCATATGAAAACTGATTAGTTCCGTTCACCTTTCGCGAAAAATATGCGCAACATGCAGAACACTGCACAGGGAGTCGCTGCAGAGGGGCTGAAGAGCCGCAGGTTGCCGACCTCTGCACTAACCAAACACCAAAAAAAAACGTCTGGTCCACAAAGCGGTTTTCTATTATCTATCATATCACTGTGTAGGGAATTGGCAACTGCAGGCGCCCCTGCTTGATGCTGTGTGAGAAGGGGGAAGGAGAGGGGGCGCGGGGGACAGTTCACCTCAGGGTCTCCCAAATGCAGTGATTCCTCCAACTGTGTCGCGCGCCCACAGTTGGGGCGCGCGACCGGAAGGGGAAATGTGAGCCGGAACTTAGGTTTTGAGTCAATGCTTTTGACATCCTCATCTCTTTGACGGGGGAACTGTAAACAAATTGTTCTTTCGCCGTAGCCAGGGGTTGGCAACCCGCGGCTCGAGTGTGTGTGTGTGTGTGTGTGTGTGTGTGCGCTCAGAGACAAAGTGAGATCTGAGCTCCTTCCTGTGAAGCAGCCGGTCAGGGACAAACAAGACACGGTGTTCAAAAACCAAGTTGAAAAGAAAGTACGACGAAGCCTGTGTTGCTCTTGGGTTCCCTGGGCAACTGCCCGACTTGCCCAATGGGACGCGCCGCACCTGCAGTGGATCCCCGTTCCCCCCCTTGTCCGTTCCATTTGGCAGACCCAGAGGTGAACTGTCCCCAGCGACCCCCCCAACCCCTCCCCTTCCCCCTTCTCACACAGCATCAAGCAGGGGCGCTGCAGTTGCAGGAGGTGCCAATTTGCCAATTCCCCACACAGTGATATGATAGATAATAGAAAACCGCTTCGCGGGCCAGATGATTTTTTTTTAGGTGCCCGGGGCTGCCCGGTTCTCCCGTGTCTAAAACCGCCACTGATAATAAAAAATGTATAATCATACCTACTCATTCAAGTCTGCTGATACCTCATACGTGATCCAGGTGACATCTGTGGTGGAGACCCTTGTACGAATACTGACCATACTTTTATTCATTTTAAAATGCATCCTCTTGATATCATGCCTCCTCAGTTAACTTTAAGTCCGCGTGACGATACCTTTTTTCTTTGTCTTTCTGCTCTGTTAATTGCTTAGCAGATAACTCACATTTCCAACTTTTCTCTTTCTACTGGTGTTGTACTTATAGCTTGGAAAAAACAGCGTTCGTGGTCCCTTTTCACAAGGGTGGAGATGGGAATTACAGACATATATCCAAATTTTCTTGCTTAACTAAAATTCTGGAGTCAGGTCTATTCACAGCACAACTTCTTTTACATTACATCGCATTTCATTCCCAATCCCATCAGTCATGAACGACATTGTCATAGCATTATATGTGAAAAAAACATCATTCATTCAGAGATTTTGTCAGTAACAAAGGGTGTACCTCAAATTTCAATTTAAGGACCAGTTCGATTCTATTACCACACATTTATATGTGGATGACACAATATTGTATTGTATAGCAGGTTCAGCTTAGTTAGCTGTGGAGAATCTGCAGCAGTCCTTAAATATTCTGCATATAAAACTTGCTGATCCTAAACTTGTTTTGAATTAACATAAACCTACATTTATGTTATTCTATTGAGGAACAGATTTGTTTAAAAAAGACCTATTCACCTCTACTGTATCAAGCTCAGAATAAAACAAAATCAATATATGCATAGAAGGCAAAGTTACTTCCAAACATCATATTGACAATCTTGTCAACAGGCTACGACAAAAATCGTTTCTTATACAGAAATAGTGCTAACTTTCCTATGTGCTGACGGGAAAGGATGGTTTAAGCTTTGTTTCTTTCTGATTTCTGATTTTGGCGATGTGATTTAAATGCATGTCTCTGCCTGTAAACTCAAGCCTTTGGATGCAGTGTATCGTTCTGCTCTGTTTATCACTGGATATGTTAATAGCACTTATCATGGAAACCCGTAAAAAAGTTAAATGTGACATGGTGAGATGTGATATGCAAATGTTTTATACGTACATGCAACGCACTTTTTAGGAAGTTACCAGCTTCTTTCTCTTAAATGCTACATTGGTCCTTCGGGCAATATCAACCAATTCAAATGAATGGCTTTCATTGCAGACCCCTCGCTTTTGTTCAGAGCTTGGCAGACTGATTTTAGTGTCTTTGTGGCCAGTACTCTCTTAAAAATTATCACCCCCTTTGGGAATTTAAATCCATGGTTTGATAGCCATTTAGTTTTATCTTCATTGTGTTTTACTTGATCCAAACTGCTCTATGGTCTGTATTTTTATGCATTATATTTATATACTCTGTTGATTTATTCACTACATCTGTATTTTGTTTTGTTATACTGTCACTCGACATCATTGAAAATGAAGTCCTCCCTCCCTGATTCTTCAAGCATAAATAAAGGTTAATTTAATAACAAATGCAGAATTATAAGGAATGTTGTTCAGAGTAAGGTGCAGGTGGACATGGATATATAATAATGTAACTAGTTGAACTGGGTTTTATCGTTTTCATTTTGGGTCTATGAGGTAGAGAATGAGTCTTTCAAATGACCTACAACAACCTATAGGTGTGGGGCTCATTAATAAGTCAGATTTGAAAATTGCTGCCTGATTGGGGTATCCACAGCGTGTGCAGGGTATGCATTTCCACTCTGATGCTTTTCATTTATTATGTTTATATCCACACAGGTCAGTCATCTATTTGACAATGACGGCACTGTGGCTTTTGCTATGTTCATGGCAATCTGGGGTAAGTCCTCTGCTCCAATTTGAGTTCTTGATATGTTGTAATGGCATGTCCAATGTTATCAATGGTTATGAACTACACAATACATGGATCTTTTGTTACTCTTCAACTGTTTTATTTGTGTTTTCAGCTACTCTGTTCCTGGAGCTTTGGAAGAGACATAGAGCCAGACATGTTTCTCAGTGGAATGTCTATGACTGGTGTGAAGATGAGGTACTCTATCACTTTTTTCTCACAGATACTGTAGCTTTGTTTAAAGACAAATTTGAATATGAGAAGCGATACTGTTTTGTTATCTGTAGTGTTACCTATGATCTAGGATACCTCAGCCTACAAATATAATGACAGACTTCCAAAATCTGAAACAGTTTTAAAGACGATCGCTGAACCTAAAAGCATACCATCGATTAAAGAAAAACGTTTTGTGAAACTATTACTATAATATCCATAAATTGTCACTGTGGGTTTAATAATCTAGGTAACAGGTATCAATTATCAATTATGAAACATTTATATGATGTGTTTTTGCTTTTTATTTGATTAGCTGAGAGACTAACCACAAAAACATTCAGGTTTAATAAGACAAACACTACTAAAATGAAAACTGTTGGCCATGTAATTCTTATGCTGCTGTAGCAACCGTGTTGTTCAAATCAGTTTACAACGATACCTGACTTGCTTGGTGATACAGTTTGTCTCTGACTTGCAGCCTAGCCTACTACTAGGTCCAGTAGCCTAAATATATATTAACATAGCCTACACTGACATTTTATTCTAATATTAAATACTATTAATTTAATATTTTACTAAGATTGTTGTGTTTTACCAACATAAACATTACAATTCTTTCTGTTGTCAAAGATATCCAGGTGAGGTGATTATTTGAGGAGAGATAGATAGGTATCTTTGGTTTTGATTATATATTTGAATGACTAATTTTGTAAAGTACACAGAAGATTTGTCAGAATGCAGGAGTAAAATCCCAAACCTCCTGACTAGTACTTCATCCAGAGAGCGGGCTTTTGTTTTGCCCTAGTACGCGAGGGAAAACATACAGTTAGATGATTGACTTGGCCATTGCAGAACTTTCTACTTCTTTGCCCTAAAAAAAATCTTTGGTTGCTTTCGCAGTATGCTTCGGGCCATTGTCCATCTGCACTGTGAAGCGCCGTCCAATGACTCCTGAAGTATTCGGCTGAATATGAGCAGATAATATTTTCCAAAACACTTCAGAATTCATCCTACTGATCCTACTGATCCTACTGATCCTACTGATCCTACTGTAGGATCCTACTGCTGCCAATGGAACCAGTTCCATTGGCAGCCATACATGCCCACGCCATAACACTACCTCCACCATGCTTCACTGATGAGGTGGTATCCTTTGGATCATGAGCAGTTCCTTCCCTTCTCCATACTCTTCTCTTCCCATCATTCTGGTACAAGTTGATATTTGTGTCATCTGTCCATAGGATGTTGTTCCAGAACTGTACAGGCTCTTTTTAGATGTTTTTTGGCAAACTCTAATCTGGTCTTCCTGTTTTTGAGGCTCACCAATGGATTACATCTTGTGGTGAACCCTCTGTATTTACTCTGGTGAAGTCTTCTCTTGATTGTTGACTTTGACACAGATACGCCTGCCTCCTGGAGAGTGTTCTTGATTTGGGCAACTGTTGTGAAGGGTTTTTTTCTTCACCAGGGAATAATTCTTCTGTCATCCAAGATAGTGGTTTTTCGTGGTCTTCCGGGTCTTTCGGTGTTGCTGAGCTCACCAGTGCGTTCTTTCTTTTTAAGAATGTACCAACAGTTGATTTGGCCACACCTAATGTTTTTGCTATCTCTCTGATAGGTTGGTTTGGATTTTTCAGCCTAATGATGTCTTGCTTCACTGATAGTGACAGCTCTTCGGACTTCATATTGAGAGTTGACAGCAACAGATTCCAAACACAAATACCACACTTGAAAATAACTCTAGACCTTTTATCTGCTCCTTGTCAACGAAATAACGAGGGCATAACACACACATGGCCATTGAACAGCTGAGCAGCCAGTTGTCCAATTACTCTTGGTCCCTTAAAAAGGGAGGGCCATATGTTGTAATTCCTACAACGTTCACCTGATTTGGATGTAACGACCCTCAAATTAAAGCTGAAAGTCTGCACTTAAAGCACATCTTGTTTCATTGAAGATCCATTGTGGTGGTGTACAGAGCCAAAATGACGAAAATTGTGTCAATTTCCAAATATTTATGGACCTAACTGTATAGTCCAGTTGACTGAACCAAATCTTTTGAAATTTTCTCAACCAGTCAATACATAGTATCCCTATGTAAATTAAAACTATTCTGCTTTCTGATACAGAAAGATGACTGTTGAAAGATCCCAAATTTAGGCTAAGGACAAGCATGACCACATCCATATAAGCTTAATCAGGTCCTGGTCTCATATATCCCCCACTAAACACCATTTATGGATCCATCGCCTTGAGCTATGTGCAGCCCTGTCTTGTGCTAAGCCCAGTTTTGAGCAAACAATTCCACAATCAGCGATTCTCTGTACAGATTACACAACAGTCCTATCATGGCTAGCTTCTAACTTTTGTCGCAACAACACGTTTAATGGCACAAGAACAGCTGAGATTGAAACTCTGACCGACAAGACCTGGAAATTAATTGACTTAAGGAAATCCATTCCATGATTTAACAAAGATCATTCTCAGTACCATTGACAGAGTCAAAGCCCTCCATTCTTCTTGCTAGACACCAACTCCTGACCAGCAAATCATGTGTGCCAGCAAGTTCAGAGCCTGATGAGGAAGACAGAAAGGCCATAATATATTGTGCAGTTATGGCATATTATACGTACTCCCCTGATCCGTGCAAGCACAGTAGCTGATGAAAGAAAAAATAATTTTCTTTATGGGGCACTGGATCACAAGCAAAATATACCTCAATGCTATATAGATTCAGAGAAGCATCTTGTAAAAATGGCCAAATCAGAGTACATCCCTGAGGAATGAAAAATTCTTATAATGCATTATCAACTAGGGATGAGCAAGTACAGCATTATCTGTATCTGTATCTGTATCTGTATCTGTTAACCATATGAATTATCTGTATCCGTATCTGTACTCGGAGTGGGCGGGGCCTAACCCGGAAATGTGGGTGTGATTTAACCCGGAAGTGGGCTGGATTTAACCAGGAAGTAGGCCGGGTTGTCTTGAAACGGGCGGGGCTTTAACCAGTATGTTATTTTAAGCATGCAATTGATATGGGTTGATCAGAAATTGTTATATTTATTGCTGATTAGAAAACTATTACAGGACAGCATCAGCATTGAGCTTCAGATCAATGATTTTGATCACAATAGCAAACAAACTATTTACAGAACAAGTTTTGCAACAATGAATACAACACATGCTGTTGCAATTATGAAGACAGGGTGATGTGCGCCACACGGGGATGTGCGCCGCAGGGTGATGTGCGCCACACGGTGATGTGCACCGCAGGGTGATGTGATGATGTGGGCGATGAATGTGATGTAACCTGAAGGATAATGTGCGCCCCTTGATGATGTGCACCGCACGGTGATGTGCGCCGCTTGATGATGTGCGCCGAAGGATGATGTGCGCTGCACGATGATGTGCGCCCCTTGATGATGTGCGCCGCACGGTGATGTGCGCCACTTGATGATGTGCGCCGCACGGTGATGTGCGCTGCAGGCTGATGTGCGCCGCAGGGTAATGTGCGCCGCAGGCTGATGTGCGCCACGCGGGGATGTGCGCCGCAGGCTGATGTGCGCCACAGGGTGAAGTGCGCCACATGGTGATGTGCACCGCAGGCTGATGTGCGCCACACGGTGATGTGCGCCGCAGGATGATGTGCGCCACATGGGGTTGTGCGCCGCTTGATGATGTGCGCCGCACGGTGATGTGCGCCGCTTGATGATGTGCGCCGCAGGGTGATGTGCGCCACAGGGTGATGTGCGCTGCTTAATGATGTGCGCCACAGGGTGATGTGCGCCATAGGATGATGTGCTCGGCAGGATTATATGCGCTGCAGGGTGATGTGCGCCACGCAGGGATGTGCGCCGCAGGCTGATGTGCGCCACAGGGTGAAGTGCGCCACACGGGGTTGTGCGCCGCTTGATGATGTGCGCCACAGGGTGATGTGCGCCGCAGGGTGATATGCGCCGCAGGCTGATGTGCGCTACAAGGTGATGTGCGCCGCACGGTGATGTGCGCCCCTTGATGATGTGCGCCGCTTGATGATGTGCGCCGCACGGTGATGCAGTATGCGCCACAGGTGATGTGCGCCGCAGGGTGATGTGCGCAGCTGATGTGCGCCACGCGGGTGATGTGCGCCGCAGGCTGATGTGCGCCACAGGGTGAGTGCGCCCATGTGAGTGCACGCAGGCTGATGTGCGCCACGCGGGGATGTGCGCCGCAGGCTGATGTGCGCCACAGGGTGAAGTGCGCCACATGGTGATGTGCACCGCAGGCTGATGTGCGCCACACGGTGATGTGCGCCGCAGGATGATGTGCGCCACATGGGGTTGTGCGCCGCTTGATGATGTGCGCCGCACGGTGATGTGCGCCGCTTGATGATGTGCGCCGCAGGGTGATGTGCGCCACAGGGTGATGTGCGCTGCTTAATGATGTGCGCCACAGGGTGATGTGCGCCATAGGATGATGTGCTCGGCAGGATTATATGCGCCGCAGGGTGATGTGCGCCACGCAGGGATGTGCGCCGCAGGCTGATGTGCGCCACAGGGTGAAGTGCGCCACACGGGGTTGTGCGCCGCTTGATGATGTGCGCCACAGGGTGATGTGCGCCGCAGGGTGATATGCGCCGCAGGCTGATGTGCGCTACAAGGTGATGTGCGCCGCACGGTGATGTGCGCCCCTTGATGATGTGCGCCGCTTGATGATGTGCGCCGCACGGTGATATGCGCCACAGGGTGAAGTGCGCCACACGGTGATGTGCGCCGCAGGGTGATGTGCGCCGCAGGCTGATGTGCGCCACACGGTGATGTGCGCAGGGGCGGCGCGTCCCATTGGGCAAGTTGGGCAGTAATTATAATTATAATAAATCAATCCTCATGTCCTCCATCATTCAATGTGAACCCAAGAGCAACACAGGCTTCATCGTTATTTCTTTCAACTTGGTTTTTGAACACCGTGTCTTGTTTGTCACTGACCGGCTGCTTCACAGGAAGGAGCTCAGATCTCACTTTGTCTCTGAGCGCGCACACACACACACACACACACACACGGTGATATGCGCCGAAGGATGATGTGCGCCGCACGGTGATGTGCGCCCCTTGATGATGTGCGCCGCACGGTGATGTGCGCCGCAGGCTGATGTGCGCCGCAGGGTAATGTGCGCCGCAGGCTGATGTGCGCAACACAGGGTGATGTGCGCCAAAGGGTTAATTAATTGAAATAAGAATTAATTGTTGTCAGTAAAACATCTCAACTTGTTCTTTTACACTGTTATACAAGTGCTGAAAAAAGAGTCATAAAGGCTTCCGGATACAAAAGGCTTCCCAATCTTTGCGTGAGAAGTGGAATAGGTACGTTTCAGGCCCAGTTTTGTGCCTTTACCAAAAGCCTTGCAGTTAATGAAGATTATACATTCATTCATGTGATGCTTAATGTTATATGTTGAACATATTGTACAGAGGAAAAACATGAAAAAGGTATATGTTGAGTCAAAGCTTTATTTACATACAGAGCAAATATTGTACAAACATAATCAGGTGAAGCTTGAAATGTCTCTTTGCCGCGTCTGGGTCTTAAGTTCTTTGTGAGGCTCTATCACAATCTTCTCCAGTGTGTTGACAGCTGTTGTGTAGCTATAAGATCCAGTGTAGCTTCCAGTCTTATTTGAAGTGCGGCACACAGGCCGGTAAGTAGAGACGAGCCGGATACTCGGCTGAAACTAGTATCCGGTATGGATAAAGCACTTTTGCCGAGCACGAGTATTATACGAGTAATAAGAGTCAATATCTGTGCTCGGAATGAATGAAAATCCTCACACAGCGTCACAGCGCTCCTCCCCTTCACACACCGCTCTGCTCACTCACTCACAGAACAGCTCTCTGTCTCTCAGTCACTCAGGTCCGCGGGTCTTTTCCGTTAACGTTTAGGGTTTCTTCAGATTGAAGTTTGTTTTTATTTCAGTTTGTACTTACTTATTAACCAGTAGAGTTCTGTTAAACGTGGGTTCGTTCAGACGTGGTGCTGGTAGGCACGTTCGCGTGACTAGGTTTAGTAAGACGTGAGTGATATTCGTTCACAAGTAATAATGATATGTTTCGTTATTTAAACTTTTTTGTACTCTAGTTACAGTTCAGTGCAGCGTAATTATTTGCATTGATAATTAAATGCCAGTGTGAAAATAAATGACCATTTAATATCATCCAAACTGACGCGCATTTATTTGAGTTCTTGTGATAATATCGCCCCGGCTGCTCAGATGTGGCGCGCGCCCCTGCTCCGGGGGTCCTCGTAACCTCATCAGGACCGGGCGGAGCCGGGTCACTCCGCTTCGGACAGGCTCTCACCGTGTGTCCCTCCTCTCCGCACCCGAAACACTGCTCCGCAGCGCTCACAAGCCCCGTTGTATATATAGTTTTGCTTTCATCATGACATTAAAATAACAGCTGCCTTTGTAAGACTTTACGTGCCTTTTAAAGAATTACAAATTAATAAAAACAATTTAAAGTCCACAAGATACAGTACACTAACATAATTTACTCAGTGTATTCAAACAAAGACTCGTATCCGGCAGATGAACGAAACATTGATCCGAAGACACGGTCGGGGGAGGTGAACGATTCGTTCACCTGCCGGGTATGAGTCTTTGGATCATTTTCCACGTGAGCTGCATAGGCTCAGAAGAGCAAACAGAAAGGATTTGTTTACCTTGTTTACCACGTTCGCGTGACTAGGTTTAGTAAGACGTGAATGATATTCGTTCACAAGTAATAATTACATGTTTGTTTTTTTACCTTTTTTGTACTTTATTTACAGTTCAGTGCAGCGTAATTGTTTGCATTGATAATTAAATGCTAGTGTGAAAATAAATGACCATTTAAAATCATCCAAACTGACGGGCATTTATTTGAGTTCTTGTGATAACATCGCCCCGGCTGCTCAGATGTGGCGCCCCCCCCCCGCGGCGACCGGCTCACCGTCTGTTCTTCTTCCTCCCTTTTGGATTTTTGTTTAGAGAGTTCTAGTTAGTTTGATGAGCCTCCTGTTTAGGTGAGCCTTTTCTTTTGTCCCTTTTTCATAGTAGTTTGGTTTTCCTACACGAGGAGCAGCGGGGGCCCTGCTCAGGGGGTCCTCGTAGCCGCATCAAGACAGGCTCTCACCGTGTGTCCCTCCTCTCCGCACCCGAAACACTTAATGAAATGTCTGTAAAAAAATTTGGTAAAAATACCACAAGGATCATTTAAAACAGAACCCTTTTTACCCTGTCTAAAACAGCCTTCCTCAGTTTGACCTGTTTTGAGGGCCCCGCCCCCCTCTCACCCCGCCCCCATATTAGCCTGTCCCCTTTCACCCCTCCCCCTTCTCACTCCTCCCCCTCTCATGGAGGTGTAGGACTTAATGTTTTTACATCCATCAATTAGCCTGTGTGTTTGAATATGTTCTCACTACAGAATGCCTAGACTGATGGCCAAAAAGCTAAATTTTTGTCTCATCAGACCAAAGAACCTTCTTCCAATTGACCTTTGAGTCTCCCACATGCCCTAAGCTATTTTCAACAGTGGATTTCTCTTAGCCACTCTCCAATACAGCTTCAACTGGTGAAGAACCCGGGCAACAGTTGTTGTATGTACAGATAAGATAAGATAGATACATTTATTAATCCCAAACACACATGCACAGACACACTACATGCAGGTGAGGGAAATTTGTCCTCTGCTTTTGACCCATCTTGTGAACATAGCAGGACACTCAGGTCAGTGGGCAGCCATGCACGGCGCCCGGGGAGCAGATGTTGGGGGAGTAAGGTGCCTTGCTCAGGGGCACTTAGACAGTGGGGGTAGGGAGAGTCCTCTTTGGACTTTAGAACAGATCTAGGTGTCCTAGAGGTATGTATGTCCATCCAGGTATGTTTTTATTGTCACTGCGAGGAGTCAAACCAGTGACCTTCCAGTCTGGTGTCCGTAACTTTCTGCCCATAGTCCAATTTTTCTGCCACTCGTCCACCGCCTCTCCCATCTGAGCCAATGAAGCTTTTAACTCCTTCAGAGTGGTCATAGTTGTCTTGGTGGCCTCCCCCACCAGTCTTCTTCTTGCCCGGTCACCCAGTTTGTGAGGAAGGCCAGCTCTAGGCAAATTTAAACAAAGTGCCATACTCCTTTCATTTCGTAATGATTGATTTAACTGAACTCTGTGGGATGTCCAGTGAGTTGGACATATTTTTGAAGCCATCTCCTGACTTATACTTCACAATGATCTTTTCTCTGAGTTGCTTGGAGTTTTTCTTTTGTCTTCATGTTGCAATTGTAACCAGTGCGCAAGTTATAGGTTCGGTTGGAGCCCAGTGGGTGAATGTCAAGACACAGGAGACACAGGTAGTTTTTAAATATAGTTTGTATTTTCACTGGGAAGAAAACAGTAATTCAAATAGTCAACAAACAAATAAACATTTCAGTTATTTCATATTTTTCACTTCGCTTATATAATTCCAATTCATTAACATGACTTCAATTCATGCACATTAGGTTTGATCATGCATATATTCAGGTTAGTCACATGATTTCAATTCATGCACATTAGGTTTGATCATGCGCATTAATTCAGGTTAAACACAATTCAATTCATGCACATCAGGTTTGATCATGCACATTAATTCAGGTTAAACACATAATTCAATTCATGCACATCAGGTTTGGTCATGCACATTAATTCAGGTTAAACACATAATTCAATTCATGCACATTTGGTTTGTTCAATCACGTGATTAGAGTTCATTGATAGAACGCAAGTTTGTCCAAGAAAAACGTGGGACAAAGGGGGGAGGGAAAAAGGGTTAGGGTGTGTTTTGCTCCTACCGCTCGCAGGGCAAGGAGGCTCGTAGGGGAAGTTTGGTTCTTAGGATTCCATACAGGGATAGCTCGCCATCAATTGTCAGAGGGGGAAAAAAAGAGAAAGGTGGGGGTGTAAGAACCTGACCTGAGCTGATCAGCGCACCGGCAGCTTCCACACGCTGATTTACCGGTAGCTTCGCACTTCGCACTTCGCACTGCTCAGCCAGCAAAGAGCATTTAGGGAAATAAAAGAATAAGTCCAAAAAGGTCAGGATTACATTTAAATCATACAAACCTTTGACTAAGGTTAACTGTTCATTATAAAATAATTGACTTAACAAAGAACAAACAGAGTCACCACACACACACAAGCTAACTAGCACAACGCTATACTACTCCTATACAACACAGAGAACACGACTCACCTTCGCACTGCTCAGCCAGCAAAGAGGAAGTGCACCTCTCGACATATTTATAGTGCCGGAACCGGAAGTAGTTGCACTTCCGGTTTTTGGAAAATATATTTTTTAAATTATTTTTATTATTATTATTAAGTCATGAGACCTGGGTTACACTTTCCCCCCCTGATCTCATGTCCGTCCCGTGACATGGAACTGGCAGGTTATCAATAGAAAATTCTGAAGTGACAGACGGGGGAACTTCAGGCTCTGTTATGTATGCAAAAACAGTTGCCAACCCATGGTAAAGTGATTGGATAGTGTCCAATACTGGGCTTCCAAGTTTGGTATACTGCAACCGATCGGGGGGTTTCCTGGTTCTGGTTGATTGTCGAACAGTGGGTTCATCTTTAGTGGGGGTGTGGGAAGAGTCAGAGGAATTTTCCAAGTCATTTCTGCTGGGAGAATCGACTTCTTCTATCGCCACATCTACTGATGGACTTAATGTAGGTTCTCCATCTCCTGATGACGCAGCCGATTCAGGACTGTCTGATGTTGATGCGTTGGATGGAGTTCTAACTGCATGGGGTGCATCATCAGGGGTGGTAAGTTGCGTCCTTTCTGTGTTCGTAGGAATCATGATAGGATCTATTGGAATGTCAATAATGGTCGTGAATCTTTGAGGGTCCAAGGTAGATGGGCTGTACCAGTCGAATGGAATGCCTTCATCTTCGGACTGACTTCCAGTGTCTGGAAAACTTTCAGTGTCCGGCCTTGCACGAGTTGCTGGTCTGCGGGGTGGTTTTGGAGGCACAGTTTCTTCGTTAGCTACAGGCAAGTATCCACATGCAAGAATAGATAGATAGATAGATTACTTTATTCATCCCCGAAGGGAAATTAAGAAATTAATAAGGTCTCTATGTAACGTTCGCAGAGGGCCGTTTTTATGTTCAGGCCTGACGGTGTAGACAGGCAGAAGACCGGCTCTCTTTACAACAATATAGACACCAGATTCCCATCTGTCAGCTATTTTGTGTTTGCCTCTCAACCGGACATTTCTGATCAGCACACGATCTCCAACGGACAAATCAGCAGCAATGACATGTTTGTCAAATCTGGTTTTGTTTTGTTGCATAACTTTCCCTGCATTGGCTGCTGCTATCTTGTAGCTCTCCTGTAGATGAGACTTTAGATTCAGCACATACTGAGAATAAGATACATCTTGGGCTTTAGCAATAGGCAATCCGAAAGCTAAATCAATAGGTAGTCGTGGTTGTCGTCCAAACATTAATTCATAAGGTGAAAATCCGGTAACATCATTGCGAGTGCAATTATATGCATGTACTAGGGGTTTAACAAAATCCTTCCAGTGGGCTTTGTTCTGTTCCGTTAACGTTCCAAGCATGTTCAATAGCGTGCGATTGAAACGCTCCACTGGGTTTCCTCTTGGATGGTATGGGGTTGTTCTTGTCTTTTGAATTCCAGCCATTGCACATAATTCCTTAATTGTCCTGGACTCAAAGTCTCGTCCTTGGTCACTGTGGAGTTTTTCTGGGATTCCATAGTAAACGAAAAAGTTGTCCCACAAACATTTTGCAACTGTCCTTGCTTTTTGGTTGGGTGTGGGAAAAGCCAATGCATATTTCGTGAAATGGTCCGTGATTACAAGGATGTCTGACTCCGCTTCTGTCTGGCTCTAACGACAAGAAATCCATGCAGACGAGTTCTAGAGGGCGTGTTGTTTGGATGTTCACCAAGGGTGCAGCTTTTTCAGGCATCACTTTTCTTTTTACACATCTTTCACAGGTTTTTATTTTGTGATAAACATCTGCAGACATTTTTGGCCAATAGAACCTTGATCGAACCAGATCAAGTGTTCTCTCAAGTCCCATGTGACCCATGTCATCATGTAAACTGGTTAGGATGGTTTGTCGAAAGTCATGGGGTAATACAAGTTGATATGAGCAATCAGGTCCTATTTGCCTCCTCCGAACAAGAATATCGTTACGAAGCTCTAGTTGATTAAATTCCCGAAGAAGGAGGGGCAATTCTGGAAGTTCATTTCTCAAGGTGGGTGACGGTGTCTGTCCATTCTCCAGTTGAGTTATAACATGCCTTAAGGTCTGGTCTTCTCGTTGTTTCTCAGCCACCTCAACGTCCGTAAGCCAAGGGATGACTGAGGTTCCAGCCAGACTTTCGTTGACAAAACTATCTGGCAGTGCGTCGCTAGACATAGAAAGTGACTGGACAAGGGCAAGATTATGGCTCTGTGAGTCTGGGTGGGTAGAACTGTAAAGGTGATGTCTTTGACAGATGATGAGGTGGTGTGTGAGCAGGAATACTGATGAACCAGAGACTGGACCTCCCAGACACAGCTTTTTTTATACTACAATCACTAGACACACATCAACTGCATTCAGGCACACTCCATTTCACTGATTGTGACACTGCTAGCTCGACCTCTGTTGAATTAGACCAGTCACTTAAAAATCTGTTTTTACTTTGACAGGAAAGAAGCTTTTTTTACAAATTCTTGTCAAACTAGCCAAATTATATTGACCATGTATAAAAGCAACAAAAGGGTGAAACATCCATGAGGGGTGAATATTTTTGATAGGTATTGTATACAGCCACATTGGACCATAAAAGATGTAAGGTTTGAGCCATTTTAGAGTACCATGTAGTTTCTGGGTTTGAATTATCGAGTTGAGGATCTATCACAGAGTTAATAAAAAGGAATAGAGTTGATCCTGCATAATATTTTGCTCAAAACCTAAGGAATGTCCTGCTCTTAGCAGAAATGTTACTTTGAAATCTGGCAGACCTAACCTTTGGCTCCATGAGCCCTAAAAAGGAAGGAGTACCAAGGAACTCTCCAGTCACTGTGTATATTCACTAATGTTAGATCAGAGATGACATTTCTGGAAGGAGTCTTTTCTGCTTTTTCAACCCTGCTGCTACTCGATAGAAACACTAGAACACACAACCACACAACACAACTCTTCTTATCACTTCTTTTTCTCTCTCATTCTCTGTGTCTCTCTCTCTCTCTCTCTCTCTCTCTCTCTCTCTCTCTCTCTCTCTCTCTCTCTCTCTCTCTCTCTCTGCACTGCATGCTGGGAGTTTGTTGGTGGTGAGTGTGGTGAGCGTGTGAGAGTTTGTGGTTATTTTGCAAACTTCTATACTTATATTATAACTGTGTTTTGTATGATTGTGTAGTTGATAATTGTTTTACGTGTGTTTGTCCTCTTGACCGCTGTCCCTTTCTCTGATACACGGAGTGAGGCTGTGCACGCAGCAGGACAGCCTGTCGGAGCAAGTTTTGTTGGCGGTAGGAGAGCAGGTGGGACACAGGAACATCTCCTACTTCTCATGCATGAACAAAGAGGTGGTATTCTCTTTGAAGGAGCAGAAGTTTGTGTCGCAGCTCGTAGCTACAGGAGGAAGTTGGAGGCTATACTCAAGCAGAACAACATGGGGGAGGTCTGGTGTGGAATGAAGATCATCACCGGCTTCAGACCAGCTAGCGGCAGAGGAGCCCCAGCTTTCATACTCTAAAGCAGGGATTCTCAACTGGTGGGTTGCGACCCAGAAGTGGGTCGAGGTTCCGTTTTCAGTGGGTCGGGGGCATTAGCCTGTGCTTTTTGATTTTGAAGGGGATTTTTTATTCAGTGAAAAGTGCTGTCTATTCAAACTCCTTAACAGTACTTGGCTTTGATGCCTTGTAATGCTAATAGACAACCGCCATTTCACAGCATAGAAGAACACACGCAAAGCATTCTCAGCTAAAGCTACATAATTTTAGTCTTTTGAAACTACTTCTCAGTAGTTGAACTTTTTTATTTCAAGTTTTTGCATGGAAGCACTGTTAAGTCTGTTAAAAAAGTTACTGAATTGTTATATATATTGTATTACCTTGTGTCCTTAAGATGCACTTTTGGTTTTAATTAAAATGCAGCTAATTGAGTGTAAAAAGGGAATATTTCCTAGCATCGCCACCTGCTGGTCGTTTTGATTATCATTAAACTTGTTTTATTTGGTTGGCATACTGTGATATTCTGTACTATCTCAGGTTCAAACTGCAACATCTTTTCATAAAAAGATTTGGGTCGCGGCTTGTCATTAAGGAGTGATGTTGGGTCCCAAAGCCAGTCCAGTTAACCACTGCTCTGAAGTATTCTTCATTACATTACATTACATTTAATTTAGCTGACGCTTTTATCCAAGGCGACCTAAAATAAGTGCATTCATCCATGAAGTATCTGGAAAGTACGATTTTATTCAAGAAATCCAAACTACAAAGTACAAAGTTCCATTTAAGGGCTACAACATTTTTAGTTTAAAAAAACATTTAATTTTTATTTATTTTATAGTATAGGTATAGTCAGAAGAGACATGTTTTTAGTTTGCAGCAGAAGTTGTACAGACTTTCTGCTCTCCAGTAAACAGTCATTATTTTGTTTAGCTCGCAGTGAGGGAATAACAAGCCGAGAGGAGTGAACGGGCTTGGGTGTAAGGTTTGACCACTGGTAACCAGTTAAGGGAGCAGAGGAGCGGAGTAGTGCGAGTGAATTTCGGTTGGTTAAAGACCAGTGGAGCTGCTGCATTCTGGATGAGCGGCAGAGGTTGGATGGCACTATTTAGCCTTCAGTTTGGTTTTGGCCTGCTCTGGCCTCTAGCCTGCGATTGGATATGGTCACTGGTTTCGCTAACATCACGTTCTCAAGAGTCGCCAATGACCAGAGTTTGGAGCAAGAGGGAGGGAGAGAAGCCATCGCTAATAGATTAGCCTGTTAGCCTACGAGGGTGAGCTGAAACAGGAAAGTCTTGTGAAACACAGATGGAAAAACACAGACTCGCTAGCGCACCAGAGAGTATGAGTTGGTATGTATGGATGTTTGACTTTAGATTGGCGATTTAGCCGTAGTAATATAGAGAAATATCAGTAAGTGGAGCTCGCAATAGGCAAAAGCTAAGAATGGTGACTCTTGAACACAAATATGGAAGTTCTTCTTACAAGAAACACAAAGTTCACTTGATAAGGAAGTAGAGTGGGGAATGACCTATTTATTTATAAAACAGTGCGTAGGGTTCATACTGTAAGTTTAAGTTCGCTCAAATACGCACACCTGAACGCAATGTTCACTTTATACATCACGGTCATACGTGGAGATGCCTCCAAGTTATTCAACCATAAATGGTCAGGGCTAAGCACCTCATTAACTTTTCCTGCTGACCAATGGGTTCCACGGTGAATCATGGAGTCAAGCGATGATTGATTGATTATTTATTTAAGCCTCGGAAAACACATTGAGGAATAAGACCCTCATTTACAATGGTTCCGAGGGTACAATAAAGAGTAAAACATTGAGAAATAAATAAATAAGAACAAAATAAATAAATATGCATACAGCGATACAAAGTAAAAGGTCACAAATCAACCCTGATGATTCAATAAATACTACAAAATACTATGGTTAAGCTTAACCCAACTAACAGTTACAATCACTGCGGGAGAAGCCAGCCCTACATGAAACAAGACTCGAGAACTCCTTTAATGAAATAAATGAGGCCAATTTTAACGATTTTTGGACCTCATTCCAGATGTAGGGTGCCTTATAGCAGAAAGCTGTCCTCCCCAAGTTAGTGTTAACACGAGGCAGATATTATGCAAGCCAGCTCTAGGAGCAGGTATTGAGATTATTGCAATTCCAGCTGATGAGAGAGGAGAGATATAATGGCAGTAGCCCAGTGATTGTTTTGTAAATATAGATCTTCCAATGATTATCCCTTTTTTCAGACAGGGCTGGCCAGCCAACCTTGTTATAAAGAGTACAGTGGTGTGTGCCATAGCGGTCTCCAGTGATAATACGCAAAGCAGAATGGTATACAGCATCCAGGGATTTCAGTGTGGTTTGGGATGTATTCCCATAAATAACATCACCATAATCTAAAACTGATATAAAAACAGACTCAATTATGCATTTTCTGGCAAGGAAAGTGAAACAGCAGCTATTTCTGTAGAGAAAGCCCAATTTTATTCGTAGCTTTTTTACGAGTTGATTCACATGTGGTTTAAAAAATGAGAAGAGGAAGCGAAACCTGACACCGAGAGCGATTTTATGGTTCAGCAGTGATGTCATTAATAAAGAAAGTATACTGATACACTACTGCTGCTGCTGCTGATAATACAGTGAGTGAGAGAGAGTACGATAGAAAGAACAGTGCCCGAAAACAAAGAAATATCAAATTCAAACATCTAACCAGACTTTGAGGCAACGCCTGTTGGTATTCTTAATCATCCAAAAAAGCAGGATGATTAAATTCAGAGCAGCTGTGATGTCCTCGATATGTATAATTTAACAGAATTATTATTATAATGTTGTGAATTACTGGAATTTGAAATAAAGCACAAAGATCAAAGATCTATAGAATCTATATCAGGTGATCAGTCATCATTGGACACAAACTCCTTCCGATCGCTGAACACTTGTTTCCTCCTCATCCTTCCATTCGTGTGCATCCATCATGAAGTATTTCGCATGAGTCACTACATTTATATATGTAGAACAATCGGACCGATTACTTCACACATCAGTGGACCGTAACCAACCCTTTTTTTTGTGAGTGATCTCCAGTATGCTCTGTGCGCCTAATGCAGTGGTTCTCATACTTTTTCTGTCATGCCCCACTTATGAGCGAGAATATTTGTCATGCCACAACCCGCCCCAACAAAATTATGACAAAATAGGCCAAGTTTGACTTGTGTATTTTAAATAACATACACATTAACTTCACATCACTTTCAGGAATTTCTGATAAGCAATTAAAACTTTGTATGACATTCTTCACTACATTCCGCCATCAGTCCGTACTATTTCTAAAGTAGAGAAAAAAATTATTTAATTATATCACTTTCTTTCCAGGATGATAAAGTTCAACCAAAAATAACAAAGTCACTATGTAAGAACTTAAGTCTTGTCAACTGTATCAGTGGCTGCAATGAGACGGTTTTACACTGCAACAGCAGAAAAGCCCATCTCACAGAGATAGGATGTGGAAGGGAATCAGAATCCTCACAGCCCTCTGCACTATGAGTGGATGCTCCCTCTCCACGCCAATCCAGAATCCCTCAGTGTCTGTGCTGTAAACCTCAGCCTCAGGCTGGGGTCAGATGTCATCTAAATTAACTGGTCCTCTTCAGTATAGCTGAAATCAGCAGGTGGGGATGCATTGAATGGATCTCTCATCGAGTCGTACTGAGCACTGTTGTTTGGGAAGTACTTTTGAAAGAATCCTCTCAGGGAAGAGATGGGCTCCCTCAGACATGGAATCACTGTGGTGGCTCCAGTATCACTGGTGTCAGCAAACTCACTTAGATTATCAAAGGAATCAGTATTTCCCTGATCAAGTCGCCTGCCCCACATCTCAAGCTTTCGGGGGTGAATGCACTGATCTTGTCAGCCAGGTGTGGAAGGTGCTTGTCTCTGCCTTGACGCTGAAGATTTAATTCATTCAGCTTTCCAAATACATCGCTGAGGTAGGCCAGTTTCATCAGAAATAGTCCATCGCTGAACTTGCTTGCAAGTTCATGCATCCTCTACTCCATCAAAAACACACAATTCCCTCTCTGAGCTCAAAGACTCGTGACAACACTTTCCCTCCCGAGAAGCACTACGCTTCACTGTGAAATAGCACTGCTGAAAGATCAGCGCCCATCTCCTCACAAAGTGCAGAGAACAGCCGTGCTTTCAGTGGTCTTGTTTTTATTAGATTGACCACGTTTACAACATCAGCCAAAAGCTTGTTTAGTTCAGGACTAAGCTGCTTTGACGCTAGAGCTTCTCTGTGTATATCACAGTTGGTCCATTGCGCATTTGGCGAGACCTGCTTGATCAGTGCCTGCAATCCCCTCCTTTTCCATGCCATGGTCTGTGCTTCATCCGTGCAAACACCTTCACAGTTTCCCCACTTCAGTCAATGTTCTGTCATGTAACAGTCAAGAAGCTTAAAGAGCTCTTCAGCTGTGGCCCTATTTTGAATGTACTTGCAAAACAGCAAATCCGCACAAAGTGATTCTGATGTGACAATGGAACATAAGCAATTAATAAGCAGTCTTTATCGCTATCAGTAGCCTCGTCCACTTGTAGGGCGAACATTTGTCTTTCATTTTTTCAGTGAGTTGTTCTTCGAGGTCATTTGAAATGTCGCATACTTCTTGCAACTGTGTCATCGGACAGGGGAATAACCTTCAGTTTTGAGGTGCTGGTCTCATCAAGCATCGTTGACACCATATCTAAAGCTGAAGGGAGTATGAGATTCTCTGCTATCGTGTGTGTTTTTTTGCACTGGGCAATTCTATATGCTACTTTGAATGATGCCATGGTTGCTTTGCAGTTCACCGATGTAGCCTTGACAAAGCTTTGTTCCTGCTGACGATATTCCTCACTGCAGGGGTCGCTATTCTATTCTCACAGCGCCTCCATTTAGTAAATGTGTCTGCCTGTAATGTAGAAGAAGGCAGATTCCAAATAGTTCAGGCAACAATTTGAGATACATCTTTTGTTTTCATAAAAGTATATGCTCAAAAACTCTAGTGCTTGTTGTTTGAGTTTGTTTAAAAAACTTGATAACAAAGTTAAGCAGTTCAATAGTAGCTCCATTACATTATTGGGGGATACTGGAACTGCACCATCTGCTGCAGCATACAGAAACTCAGAGCCTCATCCAGCGTCAGTCTCACTTCTCACCAGTGTTTTCCCACAAAATGACCTCACTGATGTTTTGAGAAAACTCAATCCAACATCCAGATATTAACATGGGTTAGAACTGTTCAGGGTTATGTGAGGGCTGCCAGGTTAGATATTACTGATCTAAACAAAACATATAAAAACTGGTTATTTAGATATATCAATCAATAACATTTTATTTGTATAGCCCATATTCACAAATTACAATTCGTCTCATTGGGCTTTAACAGGTTGTGACATCCTCTGTCCTTAACCCTCAGCAAAAGTAAGGAAAAACTACTAAAAACCCTTTTAACAGGGTAAAAATACGTAGAAACCTCAGAGAGAGCCACATGTGAGGGATCCCTCTCCCAGGACGGACAGAAGTGCAATAGATGCCACGTGTAGGAAAACATCATCCAGATTAAAGTTTTTAGCAGCATTGATGAGGGTAAACATCCCGAAGGACAACCCCAACATGACATGCCAAGCAGTCCCGCTGCATCACAGTCCATGGTCAGCAACCAGCAGGAACACGATCCACCATCCAGACCAGACGCCACTCCAGTCCTCAGTCACCGTCCACCTCCACCCACCAGGACCCACCACGAGCCACCGCCGCGGTCCTGGTCCACCGACCGTACCCAATGCCACCAGCACCACGATCAGCCCACACGACACAGAATCCGCCACACTGGGTCCACCACTGCGACCCCCAATGCGCGATCCACAAACAGCAATCCATGGTGCGGCTACAGAGGCACTGGATCTGCGGGTGATAAAGCAAAGGGATTCCGGGGAAGGGGGATAGGGATGGAGAAGAGGAAGGAGAAGCTGGAAAATGAAGCTCCGTGTGTCATGTGTCACAAAATAGAACAAGTTACGTTCTGCCGCACTAATTAGCTCTAACTATAAGCTTTATCAAAAAGGAAGGTTTTGAGCCTACTCTTAAACAAACAGATGGTGTCTGCCTCCCGAATTGAAACTGGTAGATTATTCCACAGCTGAGGGGCTTGATGGCTAAAAGCTCTGGCTCCTACTCTACTTTTAGAGACTTTAGGGACGACAAGTAGGCCTGAATTCTGGGAACGGAGTGCTCTAGTGGGTTTATAAGGTACTAACAGCTCTTTAAGGTAAAAAGGCGCTATATTTTTCTGCATCTTTTTGCGAAAGGACATATTACGCAAGTGGAAAAAGGCGGTCCTAGAGTCACTTAGTTTTAAGTGACTATTAAAGGATAAATCAGGATCGAAGATCACTCCCAAGTTCCTGACTGTTTCTTTGGAAGCAAGGGCAATGTCGTCTAGCGCAGCTATATCATTAGATAATGTTTCTCTAAGGTGTTTGGGGCCAAGTATTATAACCTCTGTTTTGTCTGAGTTTAATAAGAAAAAAATTGCGAGTCATCCAGGTTTTTATGTCCTGGAGACATGCTCAAAGTTTAGTTAATTGATTACTTTGTTCAGGTTTTATTGACAAGTATAGCTGGGTGTCATCCGCATAGCAGTGGAAATTTACCAATTGTGTCCTGATAATGTTTCCTAGTGGAAGCATATATAATGAGAATAAAATTGGGCCGAGCACAGAGCCCTGTGGAACACCATGGTTAACTTTGGTGCGCACAGATGACTCATCATTAATTTGCACGAATTGGGAGCGATCAGAAAAATACGATTTAAACCAGTTAAGGGCGGTTCCATTAATGTTAATTAACTGTTTGAGTCTTTGTTATAAAATTTGATGGTCAATTGTGTTGAATGTTGCACTGAGATCTAACAGAACGAGGACAGACACAAGTCCCTGATCTGAGGCTATTAAAAGATAATTAGTGACTTTTGCCAAGGCTGTCTCTGTGCTGTGATTGGCTCTAAACCCCGACTGAAAGTCTTCATATATATTATTTTCCTGGAGAAACTCACACAGCTGATTGGCTACCACTTTTTCTAAGATTTTAGACATGAAGGGGAGATTAGATATTGGTCTGTAATTGGCTAAAACCTCTGGGTCTAGAGTGGGTTTTTTGAGAAGGGGTTTGATTACTGCTATTTTAAAAGACTGTGGTACATAACCTGATGATAATGACAGATTGATTGTGTTAAGTAAGGAACTATCAATTAGGGGCAGAATTTCTTTAAGTAATTTTGTAGGAATGGGATCTAAAATACAGGTTGTAGGTTTAGAACCTGAGATTATTTTGGTAAACTGATCACAGGTGATCAGAGAGAAGCTGTCTAAGTAAGTAAGTAAGTAAGTAAGTTTTATTTATAGAGCACATTTAAATACAGCATAAACTGACCAAAGTGCTGTACAATGACAATAAAAGGCAAATAATACAATATAACAATACAAATTGACCATAAGTCCTAATATCCAATACAAAGTGCAATAACAGGACACCCCACATAGACAAGAACAGGGGGTGAACAGTTAGGGGGAAAGGAAGGCCAGGGAGTAAAAGTGGGTTTTTAGCCTAGACTTGAAGGCAGAAATGGAGGGGGCGGATCTAATGTCCTGAGGGAGCTGGTTCCACAGACGTGGAGCGGCGACAGCAAAGGCCCTGTCACCTTTCTGCTTGAGCCGTGAGCGTGGCACGTGCAGAAAACCTTTGCTAGAGGATCTGAGGGACCTTTGGACTGACTGGGGCTGTACAAGGTCAGTGATGTAGGCTGGGGCCAGCCCATTGAGTGCCTTAAAAACAAATAATAAAACTTTAAACTGTATCCTAAAATGAATGGGGAGCCAGTGCAAGGAGGCCAGAAGGGGGGTGATGTGCTCACGCCTCTTGGTGCCAGTTAAAAGACGTGCAGCTGCATTTTGAACCAGCTGTAGACGTCTGAGTGAGGATTGGGGGAGGCCGAGGTAGAGGGAATTGCAATAATCCAGCCGTGATGTAATAAAGGCATGAATTACTATCTCCAGGTCTTTATGAGATAGGAAGGTTTTGAGGCGGGAAATCACTCTAAGTTGGTAGAAACTAGTTTTGACCACATTACTAATCTGTTTGTCAAGACAGAGTTCAGTGTCGAGGATGACACCCAGGTTTCTGGCGTAGGGTGTGACAAATGGAGTGAGGTAACCTAAATTATTTAGAGCAGTGCATCTTGCATTGGGGGGGCCAAAAATGATGACTTCTGTCTTGTCACCATTTAACTGGAGGAAGTTGTTGGCCATCCAGTTTCTGATGTCTTCAAGACAGACCAGGAGAGATTGGATGGAGTCCCTAGATTTTAATGGCAGGTACAGCTGTGAATCATCTGCATAGAGGTGAAAAGAGATGTTATGCTTTCTTATAATGTCACCCAGTGGGAGCATATACAGGCTGAATAGCATGGGACCCACTATGGACCCCTGAGGGACCCCATAAGAGACAGGGGCAGATGATGAAGAGAACTGGCCTATAGAGACAGAGAAAGTCCTGTGTTTAAGGTAAGAGCTGAACCAAAGTAATGCAGTCTCCCTGATACCCACCTGCTGGTCCAGGCGGGTGAGGAGGATGTTGTGATCTACAGTGTCGAAAGCAGCACTAAGGTCAAGTAATATCAAGAGGGTTCTAGTATGTGGTGGGTGGTCAGAAAGGGAGTCAACTGTGACAAAACAGCTTTCTCTAAAACTTTAGAAAAAAAAGGAAGCTTAGAGATGGGGCGGTAATTTTTTAGGCATTCAGCATCAAGGTTGTGTTTTTTAAGCAAGGGTTGGACAACCGCATGCTTAAAACATGTAGGGACAGTGCCGGATGTGAGGCATGAGTTTAGAATTACCTGAATAGAGGGCCCAACTGCATCAAAAACATCCTTTATGATAGAAGAGGGAATGGCATCATGGGGGGATGCAGTGGGTTTCATGTGCAATACTAAATCCTGCAGTTCAATGAGAGAAATGGGCTAAAATTGGTTAAAAATAGCTGGTGCACCAGAATAATCTGCTGGAGTGGGTGAAGAGGAGGGGGTAAACAATGATCTAATGTTCTCTATTTTATCAGTGAAAAACGTAAGGAATTTCTCGCAGGTATCAGTAGATACATCAGCAACTGGGGAGTTAAGAGGGTTGATAAAAGAATTAATAGTGCTAAATAAAATGTTGGGTCTATTAGAGTGTTTGCTAATCAGACCAGAGAGGTGTTTTGACCTGGCTTTTTTTGCTGCTGCCTGGAAGGAAGCTAGTGCAGTTTAAAAAATTTCAAAGGAGACAGTTAGGTGATCCTTTTTCCATTTCCTTTCGGCTTTACGGCAGGCCTGTCTGAGAGCGGGTGGCCTCATCCAACCAACATTGAGATTTTTGCTTGGGGCGGCTATATGTGAGAGGAGCTACAGAGTCAAGTATGGAAGAGCAAGAAGAGTGGAAAAGGCTGACTAAATCATCCGGGCTAGAAGAGGATGATGCCGCTGTTGCAATGGTAGATGCAACAGTTTTACTAAGAAAGCTATCAGAAAACTGGGCTGCAGTAAGAGAGTTTATGTGGCGAGAGTCACGACCTTGAGCTCTGGCAGTTCGCAATGGATTGGAGAGGGTAACATCAAACATAATAGGCTTATGGTCAGAGAAAGTGGCATCCTCAATCACAATATTATCTACAGAAAAGCCATAAGATAAAATAAGATCAAGTGTATGTCCCAAAATATGAGTAGCTTTATTTATATGTTGAGTAAGACCAAAGGCATCTATTACACCACTGAATTTGTTAACCATGGGTCTGTCTGGACAGCAGACGTGGATATTAACTTTCTCTTAATTTTCTCTTATTAAACTCAGACAAAACAGAGGTTATAATACTTGGCCCCAAACACCTTAGAGATAAATTATCTAATGATATAGCTGCGCTAGACGACATTGCCCTTGCTTCCAACGAAACAGTCAGGAACTTGGGAGTGATCTTCGATCCTGATTTATCTTTTAATAGTCACTTAAAACAAATTTCTCGGACTGCCTTTTTCCACTTGCGTAATATCTCAAAAATCAGGCATGTCCTTTCGCAAAAAGATGCAGAAAAACTAGTCCACGCCTTCGTTACATCGAGACTGGACTATTGTAACTCATTATTATCAGGCTCCAGCAGTAAGTCGTTAAAGACTCTACAGCTTGTCCAAAATGCCGCAGCACGTGTCCTGACAAGAACAAAGAAAAGAGAGCACATTTCTCCAGTATTAGCTTCGCTACACTAGCTTCCAGTTAAATCTAGAATAGAATTTAAAATTCTCCTCCTCACCTTCAAGGCCCTTAATAATATAGTGCCTTTCTACCTTAAAGAGCTGTTAGTACCTTACAAACCCACTAGAGCACTCCGCTCCCAGAATTCAGGCTTACTTGTCGTCCCTAAAGTCTCTAAAAGTAGAGTAGGATGTTCAGGTTGTTCATCCCACCGCTACGGATCCGCAGTCTCGGACAAGCAGAGCTGACAGGTGTTTGGGGTCGATGCGGAGTGATGGATACATGGCAGGAGTACCTCGGATCCCACGAACGACGAGCCAGGAAGAGATCTTTCCGTCCTAGATGGGCTGCAGGGAGATGACAGGGCCACGGCTGTGCGGGAGAAACACACGCTCTTTTCCTGATCGCCACCCGGACTCCTCCGCGTTTGCCTCGGCGCCTCCGACGCTTCTTCCGGAGAGAGACACAGCAGGGTAGCCGAAGGACACACACCAGGTAGGGGTATACAAACGGAGGGTGACATCTGGTGTAGGGAACAGGAGACCCACTAGTATGGGTCACCAGTGCATTTCTAAGATGTAGCAGAGTCTGATGATCATAGGTCCAGTTAGCGGCAACAGAGCAGTGCCAGCATAGCATAAGTGCCAGCATAAACAAACATAGAACAACTCGGACAGCTAGGAGCTGACGGAGCTGACGGCAGGCCGACAAACACACTGGCGCCATCTTGAAGTAATGGGTAGGATTCTCAGCCGTTTCTGAGATCTCTGTTATTGGGAGGGTATTAGTGCCAATTGAGGGCAGGAGATGGTTGATTTTATTTCTAATAGTTAGAATTTTATCATTTAAAAAGGTCATAAAGATATTGCTATTTAGGGATCGAGGAATACTTGGTTCGATGGAGGTGTGACTCTCTGTCAGCCTGGCTACAGTGCTGAAGAGAAACCTGGGGTTGTTTTTATTCTCTTCTATTAGTTTTGAATAGTAGGCGGCTCTTGCTTTGTGGAGAGCCTTTTTATATTCTTTTACACTATTTAGATCTACTATATTAGTTGTTGGTTTCTCACATGACCATCTGGTAATAATCGATTTTCTCGAATCTGCTATTACAATCTCAGTCCGATCTCAACACTGTCCTTACTAGCATTTTAATGTTAAGTTGATAAAGATTTCTGTCAAGGAAGATTTTGAAAGCTTAGCTGGATGGTGGGAGGTGATAAAAACACAGATTTTTAAATCTGTCATTAGTACACAAAACAAAATATAGCATTACAAAGAACCTGTATAGAATAATTAGAAAGATAAATTAAGTTATTAGAGAATAAAATAATCAGAGGACATGATAGCAATAGTTGGGCTTAGGAAAGTAATAGAAAAGTTCTCGGTTGGTTTTTACAAAAAAAATATCAAAGACTGCTTAAATTAAGACCCAAATTTCGACCATTAAAGACATAGATTGTTCAACTTAGTTTTTCTCTAAGCTTGAGAAAAAAACTAAAGAAAACTAGTATAAGTGGGTCCTCGCCTGGCAACAGCGGGGAAGTGACACTTCCGCGATGAGGCTGCAGCATCCCGGCCAACACATCCACAAGAGCTATAAGCTACAAAGTCTGGAGTTGGCTCTGATAAATTCAGGTCAGCTTCCCTGACTATTTTTTAAGTGGATCAAACGAAACAGCTAGGCGTAGCATGTTGAAGTATAAAACATGATGCTTCCTTTCACAGCTAGGGACCCTGTAACTAATATAGTATAATTATATAAAGATGTGTTCAGGGACACCAAAATGTATACATGACATAAACCAAATGTGAAGTTGATCGGATAAAATCTGTAGGAGTAGGATTTCCCAAGGGTAGCTGGAGGATTTTTTGTGCATCTTGGCATGATAAATATGTATGCTAAATTACATTTACTCGGCGAAAGTAAATGAAGAGAAAGCCTCTCGCTGAAATTCTGTACCTGGCATTATCAAGACATTTTTGGTTGTGCTGTTTCTGAGCACCTGACCTGAGGGGCCTGTGAAATTTGGTGAGTTTGAGTATGTCGAGATTCCCCAAAAATGTGTGTACATTAGTCTGACGTATTCTGTCCCTGAATGCACCAGTATTGACAATTTGTTTTTACTAACAGACATTATTGATATATCTAAGCTCAACATGTTAGACCTTGGCCTTCTTTCTATAGTTCAGGAGATGGCTTTTGATAGGATTGATCACTGTTATTTGTTTAAAACACGTAAATGTTTTGGAAAACACCTTCCACTTTGACTTAAGAGATTAAGTTTAAGTCGCTTTGCCTATTGAGCAGCACTCTGTGGTGGATCAACCAACTATTGGGCAGGTTTTCCAATCTTTAACTATTCATGGAGCGGCAGGAAGAAGACAACAGGTCTCTTTCGTCTTTTAAAAGACCCGTTTTAAAGGACTCCTCGAGAACATCAAGGAAAGACTTGTATGCAGTCGTTGTAAAGGTCCTAAAGAGAACATCATTAACCAGCGTTCAAAAATAAAGGTGGTTGAAGGTCTCTGTACAAATCCCCAATAGAGAAACGCACGGCGGATACATGGGGCTGTGGCTACGAACAGACATATGGCACATATAGACCCTAGGGCAGAGAATCACTGTACAGTGCAGACTTTGTCCTTGGTGAACTTCCCGCTGGCGTAGGCTCTCTCTCAAACCAGCCCCAAGCATCAGGCACACACAACATTTCTTGGGAGGCATGTTGTAGTTCATTCTTCTCTTGATGTAGTTTTTCCACCTGTTTCTCCAAGCTAGCCAGCCTATCACTGTTGGTATGGGCTTCCTCTTTACCAGTGAGACAAGGTTCATATTTGTCAAGTTTTTTGCAAAGCATTTAGAAGGAGATGGCAGTGCAGTAATTCCTAAACTCAGAATGAAGTGTGGAATTAGGCAAGACCCACTCTGTCTCAGTGGCCAGATTGTCCCTGTTGATAGCTAACATGTTAGCTTGAGTCACAGTTTACCCCTTCTTCATAACTGCTTTGTTTTTCTTGGACATCTGGGTCTTTAGCTGTACTTCACTCCAGTTCAAAGTTTTTACTGGTGACAAGGACTGAATTTGAGTGTACGTACAATTCCCTCCTTTCGCATTTGAGGGAGGGCTGTCTGTATCATGTATTGACAAAGATCTATCAGCAAACAACAAACTAGTAGAATGAAAACTGTGTCTAGTGGCAGAAACTTGGACTATGGGCAGAGAAGGTCTCTGGTTCGTCTCTGGTTCGACTGCACGGAGAGACAACAAAAAGACGAACCTGGATTGATCTGCCCAAAAATCCAAGAGTCTCCCTACCCTGTCTAGTGCCCCTGAGCAAGGCACCTTACTCCCCCAACATCTGCTCCCGAGCGCCGTACATGGTCGCTCACTGCTCTGTGTGTCCTGCACACAGATGGGTCAAAAGCAGAAGTTAAATTTCCCTACCTGCATGAGTGTGCCTTTGCTTGTCTGTGCATGTGTTTGGGACAATAAATGGATCTTAATTATTATTTTACAATCAAAATGATGCAGTTACTGTAGCAGGACACTACAAGCTAAACTATTGTTTTTTCATGTACTGTTCAATTTTGAGATGCTGGTCTATTTTGCTTGTAAAATGCATGTTTATTTTATCCTCTGTCTGTTTGTTTCAGTAGATATCTCAAAGATAACAAAATAAACTGCATTTATACATAACAAGGAAAATAGCCATCAAAAGCCATTACTGGGAAAATTCTGTATTACCAATCAGCAACACACAAGCGAAGAAAAAATACCTGCCTGTCTAGAGACACAGTGATGACTGGGTGGTCACCCAGAGATGTGCACCTTGAATAGCCTCACGATTCTGCAGTTAACGATTCGAATGCACAATAATCTCAATGCATTTCAATGTATCGCTTCCACAATCGCCTATATTACTGCACATAGCTGCTTTTTCACAAGTGTATGTCAGTTGATAAAATCTTTCAGATATGAACACATTTTTTATTTAAAAAGTGTTTTTAAAGCTATTATAGACTATTAGTGTTATTAAATGGTAAATGGTTTTGTATTTATATAGCGCTTTCTAATCTTGATGACCCCTCAAAGCGCTTTACAGTACAGTTTTCCATTCACCCATTCACACACACATTCATACAGTGCATCTATTCGCAGCACTTTGTTATTCTATGGGGGGCGATTCGGGTTTCAGCATCTTGCCCAAGGACACTTTGGCATGCAGATGGGTCAGACGAACTGCCGACCTTCAGGTTAGAGGACGACCACTCTACACCTCAGCCACAGCTGCCACCTGTGCTGTTATTTACAAAGTAAGGTTTGAAATTCAAAAATCAGACAACAACAGTAAGTAGATGAGAGTGGTCAGTACTCTCCACATTGATTTGAAACTCATTCAGTTTAGACTTGTGTGCTGGACCTACGGCTTTAAAGGAAGAAATCTGATTATAGCCTTTACTGTTTAAGGTGGCCTAAACCTGGCCCCCGTTGGCTGCACCACTGTACTGTGGTGTGTTACTCCGCTAGTCAACAAGTGACTCTGCTCCTCTACTGTGCAGTAATCATGGAGGGAGTCAGGGTAGAAAGGCATCATAACTCAAAAAAGTCTAATCTACAGATCTGATATTTAGATTTTTTATTCAATCAATATATTTGTTTGACAGGGAAGCTGTGTGCAGACAGAATTTAATTATATATTCATTTATAATGCTGACCTAGTTGATTAGACATTTGCTGTTCACTCTTGATGACTGATTAGTGTCTTATTTTTTATGTTTTAATGACGGTTTTCATCGATGGTTTATACAAGCTCTCAGTTTTCTGAAGATAATGTCATTATGTTTTTAATGTATTTCTTGCTTGAGCCTGTGTTTCTTGTGAGTTTTTTCTTTTTGCCATGCTACAAATCGAATGCAAGGCGATAAAGTTGAAATTCAACCATCATAGAGGTATAAAAGGTGCCTCCATGCACTTACATGACTGTACATTTGTATTGAAGTTTCAGTTTTCTGGTTTTTAAATGCTAAGAAGATTGCAACTATGCATTTATGCTGCTATTTTCTAGGCATAACGACAACTAAAAGCTTTGTATAATATGATTCACATTCACTTAACTGCATATTCACAAAGCGATTCCGTACTTCTGTAATACTTCTTTGTCTTTATTATTTCACGCACAATTAGCTTTGCTGACAGGGTCTGTCCACTCAGCAACATCAACCCCCATGTTTTTTCATTTTTTGAATACTTATTCCTGTTTAACATTTTTAAACATTTAATTATGTAATGTACTATCTAATTATAAAGATACAAAACTGATAAGACATATCAATTTTGACAAGGCAGGAAATGTCAACATCAATATCTTGAGTAAATTGTACATTGCCTGTATGTAGTGCTTTTCCAGTTTTATCAACCACTCAAAGTGCTTTACAGCACAGGCCACATCTACCCATTCACACACACAGCACTTTTATAGACATGGCTTTTTCTGTCATTTCCCAGTCATAAACCGTGTACGTGTGTGTGTGGGTCTGTCTGTGTATTTGTGTTAACAGGAAGAGCTGATTCTGGAAATAGTCAACAATCCAAACTGCACGCCAAAACAGTTCAGACACTCCTACCTGCGCAGCACTCTGGTCCTCATCCTGGTAACTCTAATGGTAAGACACATTTGCACACACAAACTGTGACAGCCATGTGTCTATGCTGTCCAGGATATCTTAATACTACCATAGATTAACTCACTCTACACAAACCTACAGCATTCAATTTACTTCTGTTTTATTGGGCACATCCACTATGAAGAGAGCAATCCAAATAAGAGGTTGCATGGCGAACACACACATCCACTGCCAACAATCACCAATCCTGTTAAATGGACATCAATACCATCAGGTCAAGAGAGGGACTTGATGGACTTGAAACCAACAAACAAAATAATTTAAACATTTTCATTAAAGCTGCAAGTACCACAACTCAAAAGCTTCTTGATTTGTCCTTGGGATATTTTGGGTGTCTTGTCACACCCAGGCCAAACAATCCAATCAGATTCCACATTTTTGGCCTTGGTGTGTACCAAATTTGATTAGTTTTCAAACATACTAGATTCCTCAAAAACAGCTTCCTGTTTATAAGTAACTAATACGTTGACATGGCAAAACGGTTCAATGTTTTTTAAAATGTGTGTATGTTTTACTCTGGAGCATCATCATTGTTTAAGAAGTAATCTGATCAGATTTGAGGCACATCTGTTGAACCTGCTAGGAGAAAATATGCACTTCCTGACCCAAATAGGTGGCTCTCTGACCGAGACTAATATTTGGCCTCTAGATGTCGTCAGGCTTGGAAATAATAATAATTTCAGAAATTAGTATTTCAGAAAGATCTGATGATGTGGAGCCAAGTTGTAACAGTTTCTTTGTACACAAGATGCACAAAAATTTGCAGAAATGCTAAACCCACATCATTAAATCAATACGTGCTTCGCAGTTCTCAAGATCTTAAAAAAATTTCCTACTAGAGAACTAGTGCAAAATAATGGGATAGACCTGTTGTCTTGGAGCACTGTTATTTCCTCCTTCTTACTTTTAAAGTACTGCTGTATAAGCGGTATTATAACCTACGGAAGAGGATTAGGGCCACTGTGGAAAAAACAAGTGAGTTCTGAGTTTAAACTCAGAACTCTGACTTTTTTCTCAGAATTCTGACTTTAAACTCAGAATTCTGACTTTAATCTCAGAATTCTGACTTTTTTCTCAGAATTCTGAGAATTGTTAATGTAACATCACTTTTCACACGTATTCACGCCATACAATGTCTGGTGGGAGAGAGTTCCAGAGGCAGGGGGCAGAGCGGCTGAAGGCTCTAGATCCCATGGTTGACAAACGGGCAGGTTGTACAGTGAGGTGAATGGTAGAAGAAGATCTGAGGGTGCAGGAGGTAGTGTCGATGTGCAGGAATTCAGAAAGGTATGTTTGAGCGAGTTTGTGGATGGCCTTAAGGGTGAGGAGCAGAATCTTAAAAACAAGGCAGTAGTTGACCGGGAACCAGTGAAGCTGCTGAATAGATGAGGATACATGTGTTGAAATCAGTGCTCATAATGTAGAGGACAGTGCTTACTTCACCCACCCCTCCATCGGCATTGTGGTGAGTAGATTTGTAGGTAAACCATTAAGATTAAGATTAAGATACGTTTATTTATACCAAACACATGCACAGACATGCACAGACACACTCATGCAATGGTAGGTAAATTGATCCTCTGCTTTTAACCCATCTGTGTGCAGGACACATAGAGCAGTGAGCAGCCATGTACAGCGCCCGGGGAGCAGATGTTGGGGGAGTAAGGTGCCTTGCTCAGGGGCTGAGCAGCTAGGGGGCGTGTTTCAGATTCCGTTACAGATAGGGTTGGTAATGAATAATCGATATTTGAATATTCGTTCATTAAGAATTATTCGAATAAAAATGCAAGCCTAATGAATATCGTTCTAGTCCCGCACATTATGAGAACAGCATCTCCCGGTATCTTGCGCGAGCGCGACTTCCTACAGCAGATGAGTGTAACGATGCTAAATCACCGTCAGATATCTTAACGGACTATTAGTTCAGGTCAGTGATGTGTACATCTAAAGAAAATATGTATTCACTCTAACCGCCCCATCCTTTCCTGTAAACTCACAGACCAGGGTTCCTAAACTGAAAAATAATCACATTTATTTATTGTATATATGTCTATTTATTTATCATTCAGATAATGGAACATATATTTTCATAGTGAGCCTCTTTAACACAATTAAATTCAAGCAACAAAATCGAACTTCAGTATATATTTCGAATTTAGTATCAGTAAACAGAGGCTAACCAAATATTATTCGCTAAGGTCATGCCTTAGCGAATATTCAATTAATTGTTCAATAACGTTATGAATATTCGAACATGAAATCTCCTGTAAAGTCCCATCCCTAGTTCCAGAGCTTTATGGACAGGAGAACAGTCCCCCAGTTGTGAAAACACTCCACTATCATCCCAAGCCCCCAAAAAACACCAACAAAGCTCTGAACTACTGGTCAATGTTCAACTCATCAGTGAATAAAGTGTTCAGGAGCCATTTGATGTCTTATGCTGAAATATTTATTGAAGCTTGGACAAGGAGAAAATCTGAATCCATCCATACAACATCTTTGCATGATGTCTGTTTTTCTTGTGGTCCCACTTTAAACCCTTACTGATCATTTAAAGTATGGGTCTGCTAGTTCCTAAACAATTAAATGTATTTTCTTGTTCTGGAGACAGTATTGCCAGCCTACGCAGTTTCATATTTATGGTGTCTAAGGATTGACACTGTGGACCTTGGCAAAGCTTTCGCACTTATCCAATAACGATAGCCTTAGAGAGGGTAGACAGCGTCTTCCCAAATTTCCATAGCAGACACGGTAACCAACGTCTGGAGCACCCCAACACCTAAGTCAGGCTCTTATTTACAGACTTCTCCCCTGCATTCTCATAGCCTGGCTGACAAACCTTTCTCCTGCTTCCATCTAGACATTACATTATATTACATACATTACATTTCATTTAGCTGACGCTTTTATCCAAGGCGACTTACAATAAGTGCACTCAACCATGTGGGTACAAACCCAAAACAACAAGAATCAAGAAAGTACAATTTCTTCAAAAAAGCTAAACTACAAAGTGCTATAATCAATCAATCAATCAATCAAATTTTATTTGTATAGCCCATATTCACAAATTACAATTTATCTCATAGGGCTTTAACAAGGTGTGGCATCCTCTGTCCTTAACCCTCAGCAAGAGTAAGGAAAAACTACTAAAAACCCTTTTAACAGGGTAAAAATAAGTAGAAACCTCAGAGAGAGCCACATTCTGGGAGCGGCGTGCTCTATTGGGTTTATAAGGTACTAACAGCTCTTTAAGGTAAAAAGGCGCTATATTATTAAGGGCCTTGAAGGTGAGGAGGAGAATTTTTAATTCTATTCTAGATTTAACTGGAAGCCAGTGTAGCGAAGCTAATACTGGAGAAATGTGCTCTCTTTTCTTTGTTCTTGTCAGGACACGTGCTGAGGCATTTTGGACAAGCTGTAGAGTCTTTAACGACTTACTGCTGGAGCCTGATAATGATGAATTACAATAGTCCAGTCTCGATGTAACAAAGATGTGGACTAGTTTTTCTGCATCTTTTTGCGAAAGGACATGCCTGATTAAATGCATTATTCGAACCGGCAACCTTCTTGTTGCAGAACACCCGCTCTATCCCCTAGGCCACGCTCTCCCTCATCCGCATAGCAGTGGAAATTTACCAATTGTGTCCTGATAATGTTTCCTAGTGGAAGCATATATAATGAGAATAAAATTGGGCCGAGCACAGAGCCCTGTGGAACACCATGGTTAACTTTGGTGCGCACAGATGTCTCATCATTAATTTGCACGAATTGGGAGCGATCAGAAAAAATATGATTTAAACCAGTTAAGGGCGGTTCCATTAATATGAATTAACTGTTTGAGTCTTTGTAATAAAAGTTGATGGTCAATTGTGTCGAATGCTGCACTGAGATCTAACAGAACGAGGACAGAAACAAGTCCCTGATCTGAGGCTATTAAAAGGTCATTAGTGACTTTTGCCAAGGCTGTCTCTGTGCTGTGATTGGCTCTAAACCCCGACTGAAAGTCTTCATATATATTATTTTCCTGGAGAAACTCACACAGCTGATTGGCTACCACTTTTTCTAAGATTTTAGACATGAAGGGGAGATTAGATATTGGTCTGTAATTGGCTAAAACCTCTGGGTCTAGGGATGGTTTTTTGAGAAGGGGTTTGATTACTGCTATTTTAAAAGACTGTGATACATAACCTGATAATAATGACAGATTGATTGTGTTAAGTAACGAACTATCAATTAGGGGCAGAATTTCTTTAAGTAATTTTGTAGGAATGGGATCTAAATTACAGGTTGTAGGTTTAGAACCTGAGATTATTTTGGTAAACTGATCACAAGTGATCAGAGAGAAGCTGTCTAAGTAATGGGTAGGATTCTCAGCCGTTTCTGAGATCTCTGTTATTGGGAAGGTATTAGTGACAATTGAGGGCAGGAGATGGTTGATTTTTATTTCTAATAGTTAAAATGTTATCATTAAAAAAGGTCATAAAGATATTGCTATTTAGGGAATCAAGGAATACTGGGTTCGGTGGAGGTGACTCTCTGTCAACCTGGCTACAGTGCTGAAGAGAAACCTGGGGTTGTTTTTATTCTCTTCTATTAATTGTGAATAGTAGGCGTCTCTTGCTTTGTGGAGAGCCTTTTTATATTCTTTAACATTATTCTTCCAGTCTATGAGGTTTTCAACATGGTTGCTGGAGCGCCACTTCCTTTCTAGTTTTCTTGATAATTGTTTTAACTCATTTGTCTGGGAATTATACCACGGAGCTAATTTACTATGTTTGACATTTTTCTTTTTTAGGGGAGCTATTGAATCTAATGTTAATCGTAATGAGTCTGCAGAGCTATCGACGAGGTGGTTGATCTCAATGGAGCTCAGGTTTTTCTTTTTATTGAACATTTTCAGAAATTATAACAGTCCAGCACAGTACATACAGATTATATGAAATATGTAGTAAATCCAAAATACATCTACAGCAATGATCTCAAAAGTCCTAATTAGGTCTTACATTTCAGGCAGTTGCAGTCTGAGCTCCAAGGTACCTCACAACTTTATCAAACTTAGCTGTAAAAAGGTCATTCTGACCGTTGATACGAAATCTTAGTCTTTCCAGAGAAATATAATCTAACATCAGAGACTTCCATAGATGTATTGAAGGAGGTTCATCTCCTACCCATTTGGTCATAACAGCCTTCCGGCCCAACATAAGCAGAAAATGTACAGTGTTCTTATGTGGTCTTAGTGATTCAGGAATATAACCCAATAAACATAATATTGGATTAGGCTGTATTTTCTGTTTAATTATCTCACCAACCTCATCGCATACAGTTTGCCAAAACCGTTGAATCTTTTCACATTCCCAGAGGCAGTGAAATCTTGTCCCTAAAATAGTTTTACATTTTAGGCAGTTTGGAGAGGCCCCTGCTGTGTATTTACTATACATATAAGGAGATATATAGACATTTTGTAGGATATTATATTGCATTTCTCTGAATCTGTTACATATGGATATTTTCAATGGTAAAAGTAAGATTTCCTCCCATATTTCACTGTCTATCGTTGTTTTCATCTGGGTCTCCCATAGTTTCCGTAGGGATGATAGTCTGTCTGTTTTTAGATATTGCAATTTGGAGTAAAATTTGGAGACATGACCCTGTTTAAGACTATCTAAGAGAGTCTTTTCTAGTGAGTTAAAGTCACCTGGAAGACTGAGAGTATCCATTTTAGTATACACATAGTGTCTGACCTGGAGGTATTTGTAAAATTCTTTTGTTTGTAATTTATATGTAGCCTGTAATGATTCGAATGTTTTAAATTTTCCCCTATCCCAAAGGTCATAAATATGGTAAATTCCTGCTTCATACCAGTTCTGAAAGTTAGGTCCAGTGCCTCCCCTGGTTAATTCAGGGTTATCAGTCAGTGTTGTTAAACAACTCAATTTGTTTAGTCCCAAATAATTTCCGTAAAGAATTCCAAGTACTACACACATTATTAATTAGATAATTGTCTTTCGCCATAATTGGTAATTCACTCCTGCGTTTGTCAAGTAAGTTGACAGGAGAGTACGGTTTGGAGAAGGTTGCTTCAATATCAAACCATGGCGGCTTCGGTTTAGCAGCCGACCATATTGAAATAATTCTGGCTTGCATTGAAGTTGTATAGTATGTAATGTTGGGGAGGCCCCATCCCCCTTGTTCTTTTGGCAATTGTAAAATGTCTAATTTAATTTTAGGCTTCCTGCCAGCCCATATAAAGTCAGAGATAGCTTTATTTATATCTTTAATGTTGTTTCTCTTCAAAGATATGAAGAGCATAGATAGAGGGTACATAATTTTGGGCAGAATTGTCATCTTAATAAGATTGATTCTGCCAAGAAAGGATATAGGAAGCTTCTTCCAGCTCAGCATCTTGTCTTTAATGTGTTTTACCATGGGGTTAACATTTTTAGCATAAAGTTGACAAATTGTTGGTGTTATTTTAACCCCCAGATATGTGAATCCATCTAGTGCCCAGCGAAAGGGTTTTACAAAGTCAGGTTCATGTTCATATGAAATACCAAGAGGCATAATTTCAGATTTTGTAAAATTAATCTTGTATCCAGAAATTCGACCGAACTCTTTCACACATTTGATTAGCGCGGGTATTGAATTTTGTGGGTCTGTCAATGTCAGGAGGATATCATCCGCGTACAGCAGAATTTTGTACTGTGTTGTTCCTATCACCATTCCTTTGATACTGGAGGTTCGCCGGACAGCAATTGCCAATGGCTCTATAGCTAAAGAAAACAACAGAGGTGATAGTGGTGACACCTTGAGCTGTACCTCTGTTAAGTTGAAACTGGCCAGAAATTAGACCATTTGTTAAAACTGAGGCAGTGGGTATTTTATATAGAAGCCGTACCCATCGAACAAAATCTGATTGAAAGCCAAACATGTATTTTCGTTCAAATGCTTTTTCTGCATCCATCGTTACTATAGCACTTGGAGTTTGATGAAAATTAAGATGGTGAATAATATTAATTAAACGTCTTGTGTTGTTCGATGAAATACGGCCTCTCACAAACCCTGTTTGGTCTGCATCAACTATATCAGTCACCACTCTTTCTAGTTGATTAGCTACTATTTTTGAGAGTATTTTTACATCCACCCCAAGTAGGCTAATGGGGCGATAAGAGGCACATAGTTCTGGATCTTTCCCTTTTTTGGGGATAACTATAATATGAGCTAAGTACATAGATTTTGGGAGTTCATCCTCTTCAAAAGATTTGTTGAACACACGTTGTAGTAGTTTGTTAATTTAGCTTTTCATCTTTTTATAAAACTGAACACAAAATCCATCAGCCCCTGGACTTTTATCCGACTGGAGTGAGGAGATTGCATTATCCATTTCTGTTATTGTAACAGGTCCTTCTAGCAGTTTAGCTCGTTCATCTGTTAGCTGAGGTATCTGTAAACCATCTAAGAAATTGCTATCGGCAAGTGTATCATTGTCCAGTTCTGAGGTGTATAGTGTTTTATAAAACCTCTGAAAACATTCATTAATCTTTGTATTATTTGTCTGGCGAATTTGATCCTCATCAGATATTGCAGAAATAAAAGCTTTTTGGGGAGAGTTTCTTGCAAGACGAGCTAAGAACTTATTTGGCTTATTTCCAAATTCAAACATTTTTTGTCTAGCAAACAGAATATCAGACTCAGCCTTCTTTGTTAGTAAATTAGTCAGCAGTATTCTTGTCTCCTTTAACTCTTTAAGCACCCTATCGGATTTGGATCTATGAAAATCTTCCTCTAATTTTTTGATTTTATTCTCAATTCGTGATTGTTCCTGAGTGCGCTCTTTTTTCTTCTTACTAGAGTATGATATAATCATGCCTCTCATATAAGCTTTATAAGCTTCCCACACCAGTCCCGGATCACAGTCATTGCAGTCGTTTACATCTAAATAGAGGTCTGTCTGTGTTTCCAAGAATTTAATAAAATTATCGTCATGAAACAGTGATGAGTTAATTTTCCAAGAGAACGATCGCTCTGTGGGCCTAAGAGGTTGCATTTCCAAAGTGACAGAAGCATGGTCTGAAAGGGCAATGGATCCAATGTCAGACTGTTCTACCAAATGGGCTAGGTGTCCAGATATAAATATATAGTCAATTCGCGAAAATGACAAATGAGGTGGAGAATAAAAAGTGTAATTCTTGTTATTAGGATTCATGTATCTCCAACCATCTAGCAAGTTCAATATCTCAAGATTTGTTTTTAATTCTCTGCCAGATTTTGACTGATCTTTATGGGGGGGGTCTTTGTCTAAAGAGGGGGAAAGATAACAGTTAAAGTCGCCTCCAATTATCATATTTGTACAGTCCATTTCAACAATTTTACTGAGTAGGAAGGCAAAAAAGTCCTTGTCATAGACATTAGGAGCATAAACATTTCCTAACAGTACTGATTCTCCATATAGTTCTCCTTTTACTAGAACTATCCTTCCATCTGTATCTTTGTAGCTATCTTTAGCTGTAAATGGTAACAATCTGTGAACTAATATAATTGCTCCCCTTTTATTTGTAGAATAAGATGTAAAATATACCTGTCCGACCCATTCCCTGAGATATTTTTTGTGCTCCTCCTCATTCAAATGGGTTTCTTGGAGGAATGCAACCTGGACATTTTCCTTTTTAAGATAGTTCAGAACAGCTTTCCTTTTGACAACATTATTTGAGCCCTTAATATTCAAAATAATATATTATATCATGCTGCATAGTCTCATTTACATTATAACATATTTTGGATATGCTTTCAAGCTGAAATCCTGCCTGGACCACAAACAAAAAACACCTGAACAATCCAAGCAAGAACAAACCGAGGCTTGGGTAATACCTACCTAACATGGCTAAAATGGAGCCTAGAAAACAAAAAACAAAAACCTTGTTGTACTCTAGCTATACTGGTACAGCTGAGGGGGCGAGTGAATCAAAGTGAGAGAGAGAAAGAGAGCATGTCGGGTCTCTCCATCTGGATTATGTCCTAACCATAATGCCAGCATGTCAAGGACTATGTAAATAATAGCAATACACATCAACTCAAGTAAACAGATATCCTTGTATAAGTGTGTTTAAATTAAAATTAACAGAAGTTATCTTAATCTTACCTAATACTATCCATTGTGCGAGTCATTTTCTGTTCATTTGTATAAGAAGTCCTTATTTGGCAGATGATGTACTTTCCCTGATTACAGGTGGAATGATAGAGTCACTAGGTCGGGAGTGTCTTCACGTAGTCGTTGATTTCCTTCATTGTGGGAAGGGAGATCGGTTTTCCATTTGGAGGGAGAACCTTAATTATAGCTGGATACGCAAATGCGTATTTGATCACCGCTTCCCGGAGCCTTCTGCGCGCGTCTGCAGATTGTTGCCTCCGCTTAACGATCTCCGCAGAAAAGTCCTGGTAAAAAGACCCTACTTGACCATCCGTGGAAACTCTGCCCTTGTTTCTTGCTGCGTGTAAGATCCTCTGTCTGTCCGTGTAGTCGTGAAGCCTCACCAGGACCGCGCGGGGGCCCTGTCTGCCGATGGATCCCACTGGAGGTCCCACCCGATGAGCTCGTTCAATTTTCATCCATTCCCCTTGCGAGTCCATGTTCAAGACCTCCGGAATCCATTTCTCGAAAAACACGGGTGGATTCTTACCTTCAGTGCCTTCTTTCAGTCCAATAATTCTGACGTTTTGTCGTCGACTCTGGTTCTCATAATTCTCAAGTCTCTCCATCGCTCTTTCCAGTGCTGATTCCATCGATTCAAGCCGTGGCGTATTAGCCGCTGCATTATCCTCCAAGTCCGACACTCGTTGTTCCACCGACCCCAGTCTGTCAACTATTTTGTCTAGCTTTTCTGACATCTCTGTGACTGGTTTCAGGATATTAGCGAGTGTAGTGTCCAGCATCTCCTTAATATTACGCGTCACCTGCTGAACCACTGCGCTGTCGTTAGTGAGGCTGGAGAACTCTTTTCCCGGCTCGGTGCAGGATTCTGGCTCTTCTTCGGTAGCTAGCTCTAGCTCTGATTCGTCATCTGGGTTAGCTAGCGCTTCGTTAGCCGCCGACTTGTTGTTCTATTTCCGAGCTTCTCTCTTTTTGGGCATAGTGAAAAAGTTGTCCAGCGACATGTCCAACGCCTCTATAGGTTTAGTGATAATTCCAGCGCAATTTTAGCAACGGGTAGACTGAGAAATTTTGTTTAAATTAAATCCAGTGAGGAGCCCGACAGCGGCGCGTCTATCCTCCTCGGTGCATCACGTGACCCCCCCGAGCTCAGGTTTTTAAAGAATTTGTTCTTTATATCTACGGATAATACGGGTTTAAATGTAATTGGAATTATTTCCTTAAATTTAGCTACAGCACTATCAGGTAGACATCTAGAAAATTAGTTTTTTATTGGTGGCATATATTCAGTTATTGAAAAATATTAAATTATGGTCTGATAGAACTGGATTGCGCGGGAGGACTGATAAATGTTCAATTCCGACACCGTACAATAATATAAGGTCAAGTGTGTGGTTACAACAATGAGTTGGTTGGTGCACACACTGACTGAAACCAATTGAGTCTAGTATCGAATTAAATGCTAGGCTACGGTAATCTTTCTTATTGTCAACATGAATATTAAAGTCACCAACAATAATAATTTTATCGGTCTTTAGGACTATGTTTGATAACAACTCAGGGAATTCCGTTAAAAATTCAGTATAAGCCCTGGGAGGACGGTAAACTACAGCAAATATGATTGGCTGTTGTTGTTTCCTGGATTGGCGTGGAAGACTAAGAACCAGACATTCAAATGATTTTATAAGTGAGTGCCATTTAAGTGCTATTAAATTGTTAATTACATTTTTATTCAAGGTATAGTCGGAAGAGATGTTTTTAGTTTGCAGCAAAAGACGTGTAAACTTTCTGCTCTCCGGATGTCCATGGGGAGCTCATCCCACCCTTTAGGAGCCGGAGAGCAAACTGTCGTGATTTGGATGATTGTTTAGCTTGCAGTGAGGGAGCAACAAGCCGATTAGCAGAAGCAAAGTGGAGTGAACGGCCGGGGTGGAACGTTTGACCATGTCCTGGATGTAGACTGGACCTTATCCGTTCGCAGCACGGTAAGCAAGTACTAATGTTTTGAAACGGATGCGGGCAGCCACCCGTAGCCAGTGAAGGGAGCGAAGTAGTGTGAGTGAATATAGGTTGGTTAAAGACCAGTCGAGCTACTGCATTCTGGATGAGTTGCAGAGGTCGGATGACACTAGCAGGCTGACCTGTCAGGAGGGAGTTACAATAGTCTAGGAGTGAGATGACCAGAGCCTAGACCAGAACCTGCACTGCCTTCTGAGTGAGAAGGGGGCGTATTCTCCTGATGTATGAGAATTACTGTGTATCACACAGGACCTGTTTTTGCAACAACTGTAGCAGGCATCCACTTTATCCCTTTAGTATAGTCCAGGTCGGGAACCATGTCTCCAGCTTTGAAGCGCCGGAACTTTGCTCTCGCTCGTCTCTCCACTTGAGCTCTCTGTTTTAGGTGCACAAACTCCATTGTCTTTTGAGGTCTCAAGAGATCAAGTTGAGAGCATAGCCACGGCAGGAGACACCTCTGTCGTAGCATGAGGTGCATTTTGGTATGACAACAGGAAAACACTGAGCAGCTATTTGGGGACTTGGTACGATGAGAGGATGTGAGAGCTTGCTTCATGGTCTTTATAAATCTTTCAGTGAGCCCATTGGCAGCTGGGTGATATGATGCAGACTTGAAGTGCTGAATACCGTTCTCTTCCATGAATGTCTTGAACTCTTCAGGCACTCGTTGCAGACCATTATCAGTAACAAGCTGTTGTGGAAGAACAAAACGGCTGAAGATAGACCTTCGCTCTTCAATGGTTTTGTTCTGAGGAGGTGCTCCTCATGACAGCAAACTCAGGCCATTTGCTATGGGCGTCGACTATGTAATAGAAGTTACATAACAAGGACACAGCAATACAATTATCTTTCTGGAGTTTAATTTTACATCTGCGGATGTGGCTCAAAGGTTAAATCACGGTGACAGACTTAACTCAATGGCCCCGAGCCTTGGAGGATCCATACATTTATAATAGATAAGCTCCTCCTTTCACAGGGGCAGAAGATTATCCAATCAGCTCCCTGGATGTCCAGACAGATTGATCAGACATTCTCTCTCTATCTATGTCCAAGGGGTCTTCTTTGGAGCCTACAAGACAATGACCTGTAGATATGCTCAGACGCCTTGTCTCTAGCAAGCCACACCTAAAGCCCCTGCAGCAGACACTTGATGGACCCCTGCAGTTAACCTTTTGTTTAGCGACACCTAGGAGTATAGAAGCAATACACATCTAAGTTCTATTAGCAACTCTCTGTTCACTTAGAAGTGTACAGAAAACACACCTGTTCATACATTCCTCTACATACATGTCTGTTCTTTCATTAAACATATCTAAATACATAAATTCCCATCACAGACTACAACTAAGAATATGCAGTTCTCTAGTGGTCCAGCAAAGTCTATGTGGACTCTGCAATTGTTCTTCAGGCCAGTCCCATGGATGTATTGGAGCCAGCTGTGGGAAGCTTCTTACTTTCTGGCAGGCAGATCATGACTCTGCTTTCTCCTCTATAGTTGCATCCAGGCCTGGCCACCAGAAATAACTGCGTGCGATTTTTTTCATTCGCACCACATCCGTATCCAGAGTAGAGGTCGTCCAGTACTTTTTCTCTTAGTGGCGGTGGAATAATGACACGATAGCCCAATAATAGGCACCCAGATTGGACTGTAAGCTCATTTCTTCTTACCGGGTAAGACTTTAAACTCGGTGTCACTTTCCTTTCCTTCCCGAGCGACTATGTCCACAACCTCAGACATGACCGGGTCAGTGTGTGTGTGCCTCCACACATTAGTCAAGGTTATAGGAGCAGCCGCCACATCCTTGAAATAGATAATCTCAGCCTGTGTTGACTCAGTGTTCACTAAAGGAAGCGGAAGCCTTGAGAGCCCGCCAGCATTCCCATACTGGTCCGACCTCCTATACTTGATGTCATAGTGGTGGGCGACAATGACAAAGCCCAACGCTGCATGCGACTGGATGCAAGCGAGGGAATGCCAGTATGAGGACCAAAGATCGAGGTGAGAGGTCGATGGTCAGCATGAATTTCCTCAATTTGTGTGTAATTGCCTTCTGATGGCTCAGTGTCCTTGATGCAAAGGCAATTGGTCTGTCTTTCCCTGATGGCATAATGTGTGACACTACTGCACCCACACCATGAAGTGAGGCGTCACATGCCAGCTGAATTGGTAATTTGGGGTCAAAGTGGATTAGGGCCTCAGATTGAGATAGAGCTATCTCACTTCTTTAAAAGCTGTCTCACATTAGTCCGTCCACTTCCAATTCTTGGTCTTTATTTAAAAGCTCATGCAGTGGTTCCAGCTTATTTTAAAGGTTAGGCATGAACTTTGCATAGTATATCAGCAAGCCAAGGAATGACCTCAACTGACTCACATTCTTTTGGGATGGAGCATCCACACAGCCCTCACTTTTGATGGTGCCTTGTGGAGTCAAGTGCTGTCGATTAAGTGGCCTAGGTACTCGACATAGACCTCCAGTCTTTGTAGTGTTCCATCCAGGTTCCTTAAGTGCGAGTGCTCATCTTGTCCCGTTATAAGCAGATCAACCAGGTAACACTGGACCCCTGGTAGCCCTATCAGAATCTGGTCCATTGCTCTTTGGAAAAGAGTTGGAGCAGAGGTAATCCCAAAGAGGGACTCCTGTAGGAGACCCGTATCTCCATCATTGACCATGAACACTTCTTGCCAACTCAGTCTGAGTTTACTCAGCCACCTGCTGCCTAGCAGAGCTGGATATTTTCCTGGAATGACATACATTGGAAGAGACTTTTTCTGATTGTGAAGTTCCGCGTTCACATCCACGACTCCTAACACTGGAATAGGCTCATCAGTGTAGGTCCGTAACTTCAACTTAGTACCTCGAAGAGTGAGACTGAAAATACCAAAAACAACGTGAAAACGCCTACTCCTCATCACCAGTTTTGTTGTGTACTCACTCTATAAATGCAAATAATGAATACACGGGAGAACTGCTCATAAACCTGTATTAGTTTGTACACAGAACGGGGAATTGCAACAACGTAAGCACGTTACATAAAGTGAGCATGAAGGGACAAACTTAGGCGTTCAATACACAACGAGTTAGGTGTCATCAGCATAGCTACAGTTGCAATCAGAAATATTCAACCCCCTCACCTCAAAGACATTAAAGTGATGTGGATGACAGATAGTGACAATAAATTACAAAAAACCTCATTAAACAACATTATTATTCAACCCCCAGCTTCAGTACTTTGTGGCGCATCCTCTAGCTTTTATAACTTCTTAAAAAACGTTTTCGATAAGTTCAGACAAGCTTTTTACACCTCTTGATCAGAATCGTTGCCCATTTTTCACATGCAAAAGCCTCTAGCTCAGTGATGTTTGATGACTTCCGTGCTGCAACTGCCTTCTTTAAATCCCACCAAAGATTTTCAATCAGATTTAATTCTGGTGACTGTGAATGCCACTCCAGGACTTTCCAGGATCTTTTACTCAATCAAACTTTGCCTGAAGTGGAGATGGGCTTTGGATCATTGTCACCAAGGTTTAATTTGTCAACAGAAGGCATAACATTCCTCTTTAAAATGGCCTGGTATTTCTGAGAATCCATGATGCCAGGTTCTCAGAAAAAAGGCCGAACATCATCTATGACCCACCATCAGGCTTGACCTCGGGGATGGTATTCTTATGGTCATAAGCCTGGCCTTTCGCATGCCAGACATACGGCTGGTCCATATGTCCAAATAGTTCCAGTTTGGTTTCATCAGTCCATAGAACTGTCACCCAAAACTCAGTCGGCTTATCCAAATTCCTCCCAGCATATTTTAGTCAACTTTTGATGTTCCTTGTGGTCAAGAGCTGAGTGTGTCTTGGAGTCAGGCCATGAAGTCCTTTTTTACTTATTTACAGCAGAAGAAGAGGCAGCATTTCAGTGTGTGTTTATTTGTGTTCCAGCTGATTCTCATCATCGGGCTCGCCCACCTTCTGGTTGTGTTTCGAGTGGTGGCCGCTGCCTTGTTGTCTGAGGGCAGCTGGGAGTTTATCAGGGACCATGCCAACACCATTGCCATGATGCTGGGAGCTGTGCTGCACTATGTCACCATTCAGATCATGACTCGGGTACGTCTTCTATGGAAATATTCAAATCTATGAAAATAATAAATATATCTTAGCCCCGCATTTCAGCCCTATGAGATGAATGTAATTTGTGAATATGGGCTATACAAATAAAATTTGATTGATTGATTGATTGATCTTCTACCCTTCTCAACAAAAAGACTAATCGCTGGTTATGGATTTACTTTAATACAAGGGTTCGATCCTGTTAAATCAACCTAATGAGTTTGAAAAAGATCACAATATGATTTACGGTATACGCAAGTCTTAATAATGTTTTGTTTTGTATTAAATCATCCTGATTATATTCAGGGATCTAGATTGGTAGGCATTTCTGCTATTCAATTCTGGACAGTTTAAGCCAATGAGGGCGCTCTCAAGAGTGTATTTGTGGGTTTGTGAACAACTTCAGAGTCAGTTAATAGTCAGCACTCTGTGCTATGAAAAGCTGTGAAAGCCTGTCTGTTACCCTTCAAATCCTCATTAACCTTGTGAGGGAAAGTTGTGGGACATTAGATTGGTTAAACGTTGTAATTTTCCTAAAATTGTATCAAATATTCATGGTTAGGATTCAGTTTTGTGAACAAAATAGACAACTGCATCAACGTCCTGCAGCTCTGCTTTTGAGCCCCTAAAGCGGTTCGTTCCCAAACTTAAGAATGTCGCGGCCAAATTTGAAAACTGAAAAATTTGTGCGGCCTACACACACCTTTAATCACAACTATATTATCCACACACAGGACTATAATTATCTATTACCAAACATATTATTCATTTTATTGCTAAAATAATTGCATATGCAGTTTAAATCCAATAACATCAACATTTAAGTAACAATTTGCAAAGCAACCAATGTAAAAAAACATGAAGTGCAAATAGTGGATTGTTGAAAATATATCTGTTATAACAAGAATATCAGGGAGAAGAAAAACACATTTGAGGCGTCACCAAATATACTTAAGGAGTTTAAGGCGTTTTACATGATCCCAAGGTCTTGTTAGCTAGCATCTCAGCGCACAGCAAACAGACAGGCTTGGGGGTTGTCCTCTGGGCCATCGACAGGTACTCACTTGAGTCCTTTCTGCAAGTCCTAGTTTGGAATGATTCAGATGGACTTCCCTTCGTCATAAGCAGCTTTCCTGTGCTCCATCTTGCTCGACGCAGCACACATCAAAGTTCTCCCTCACCTATGATTCCCCGCTAATAATTCATTCAATTGTTAAAGTGACGGTCAGCAAAAACAAGGACACCTGCTATATATGTCAGATAAAATAAGAACGTGGATTTTATATATCATGTCTTTATTTCATTAACTGTAATGATAAAACAATCATAATTTTGATTTAATGCTGGATCCTGAATTGCCCCCCTTATAACTACAAATGCTGCTAATAGATGCACTGTATGAATGTGTGTGTGAATGGGTGAATGTAAAACTTTACTGTAAAGAGCTTTGAGTGGTCATCAAGACTAGAAAAGCGCTATATAAATACAAAACCATTACCATTTACCATGTATAAACAAAGTAATTTGACTTAACATGGTTAACAATATATGCTGGTTTGGTGTCGGTGTGTCAGATATATTGCCACTCCTCGAAAGTTACAAGAGCGTAACTGGCAAATGAACTGTAATATAATTTTGAACTTACTCTCCAACACTCCTCTTCTATACAAGCAACCTCAAGGGTACAGGACTGATGCACATAAAACACATCTCTTCATTGTCAAATGTTTTTATAGCTGTTATATGTGAATATAACACCTGGTCTTCTGAAGTGTGACCTACCAATAATGTATTAATTATAAAACATTTAATGTCTTTGTGTGTTTTGTTGCCTCTATCTCACCTTTAGGTAAATCGATGGATTTCTCTCAAACTTTGTGACATGGGTGAGAATGAAGTTAGTTACTTTATTCAATATAATGGGCTGGAAGTAGGCAACTAGTGAGTATTAATAATAATATTAATACATTGCAATGCAAAAATAAAGAAATTATTTGAAAATCCTGTTGTTTTCCCCATACATTTTAAACAATTAGATCTAGAGTATGTGAATACAAATCTGATTTGTTGGATTTAGACCATATAAAATCATTATGCTCACTCATCAGTTACATTATTGTACTTTTCTAGATTATGTGTGTGTGTTTGTGTGTGTGTGCTTGTGTGTTTATTTGTTTATGTGTGTGTTTCAGAGAAGACAAACTCGTTTGCTGCCACAGAGAGGAGCTTCACAGTTAAAATGTTCACTTTCCAGTTCTTCACCCTCTTCTCTTCACTCTTCTATGTGGCCTTCTTCCTGGGCAGGTAGACTACTCAGTCTGTAACTGCTGTTAATGTAGAGTATTATGAATTAACCACAAGGACATGAAAATATAATATACCAAAGAAAAATGTATCTGCCACTTATACACTGTATTCTGTAACCCCTCAGATTGTGTGACCTCTGGTAGTGCAGCAATCATTTGATATTCAGCTTACATTAACTGATTCATCCAGAAAGATTAGCCATTTATCAAATTAATATTATTTCCATCTGTTGTTATTTTTCTCCAGCTATAGCACATCCCTCCACCAGACTAGGTGATATAATCCCTTTGTAGAGTCCATATACCTGAGATGACATGAGTTGGAATAAATGTGCCAACTGAGGGTTTCCAGGAGGGTGTCATAATGTAATAGGATTTTAGCAGATGTTAGCAGACATGAAACCCTCTTCTAAGGCAGGCCCACCACAAGCTGATCAGGCCTGGGTTTGTCCTTAACATTGTGAAGTTGTGATGGAAATTTGACCTGGTGAGACATGAAATAAAGAGATTAGAGAATCATAGTCTTTTAAGTATACCTTAGGAAGGTCAGACAATTATAGAGCATGCGAAGAGCATTCTGCAGAGGGAATGACAAAGGAACAGTTATAGCCGTGTGCCTTTTTATGCAGATGCTGTGAAGCTGTGTGTATGTGTGAAGAGTTGAACTATATGTGTGTTTGTGAGTGTGTGTGTGTGTGTGTGTGTGTGTGTGTGTGTCTGTGTGTATGAACAATGTGTGTGAACTGAGTGAAAAGTAAAATCCCAGTAGATAAGTAACGGACACATGCTGAAGGCCTCCTGGCACAGCCAAAACCAAGACACAGGCCAAAGGCTTCTTCGAGGTCTTAGGCAGTTCGATCCCCAGTCTTCTCCATCTTCTTCTCCACGGCTAACAAAATATGCTGAAGCAGACCTACACAAGGTCTGCTTCTGTTGTCTGCTGTTCTGTTCTTGGAGACTGGTGGATGGGCAGTTGTTCGTGGATGAATATAGGACGGAGTTGAACCGGCTGGGTCTGAAGCCACTTCACATCTCTGAAGAGGGGCACAGTCGAGATTGTGGTCCACTCTGACACACTGAGGCACTGTAGGATACAAAGATATAAGCCCAGTCAGATTTGTGGCTCTGATACCATCTTAACAGATTCACAAGGAGAAATAGTATCCATAAGCAGAGATAATATATACACTGTGTGCACAATTATTAGGCAAGTCAGTATTTTGACCATATGCATATTTTCCAACTCCAAGCTGTATGAGCTTGAATGCCTACTGGATTTAAGCATATCAGTTGATGTGTGTTTGTGTAATGAGGGAGGGTGGCCTAAGGAGATCAACACCCTATATCAAGGTGTGCATAAATATTATTGGCGGACCAGATGGATAGGCCCGTGTCTGGATCAGTAACAGGCACAGAGGTTTTGAAGACACTTTCTTCAAGCAGTGGTACAGGAAAAACTCGGCATCTTTCAAGAAGACCATGATTTATATGCAGGACAATGCTCCATCGCATGCATCAAAGTACTCCACTGCGTGGCTAGCCAGTAAAGGCCTGAACGATGAAAGAATAATGAAATGGCCCCCTTCTTCACCTGACCTAAACCCTAATGAGAACTTATGGTCCCTTCTTAAACAGGAGTTTTACAGTGAAGGAAAACAGTACCCCTCTCTGAACGGTGTCTGGGAGGCTGTGGATGCTGCTGCACAAAATGTTAATAGTCAACAGATCAAGAAACTGACAGAATCCATGAATGGAAGGCTAACTACTGTTATTGAAAAAAAGGGTGGCTAAATTGCTCACAGAAATTTTTTGGGAAATGTCAGAAATGTTTATTTGTAAATTTTGAGTTGTTTGTTTATTATTCTCACTTTAACAGATGAAAATAAACAAGTGAGATGGGAAAATCTGCATTTTTCAATTAGTTGCATCATAATTCTGCACACTCATAGTCTGCTCACATTTACTTTCTTAAATATTCAGGTTTGAGGCTTATTAACATTTTGGATTGACAGAGAGACCTGTAGTTGTTCAATAACAAAATTAATCCTTAAAAATACAACTTGCCTAATAATTGTGCACACAGTGTAGCGTGTTATAATGGTAAACTTTTTCCATTACAAGGTCCAGCTGGGATGTTTCCTCCTGATCCAGAGCCTAATGGTGGATGTTGAAACAAAACCCCTGCAACCAACCTTAAGAGCAGCGCCGGCGCTCCCACAACCCGCCCTACACGCTGTGCGTAGGGCACCAAGTCCTGAGGGGGCACCAAAAAATAGGCAACTGAAAAATCATCATAGTTATAATAATCATGTAGCCGAGCGTTTGGTTGTATCATAGGTCCGGCCTCAGCTCCGTTCATTGTACAACTTCACTCATCACAGAACCCACTTATTTTTAAACCCCCATTCAAAATAAGAGTCTACGAAGATTTTGCACATACCAATACTTGTGTGTATGTATGTTTTGGCTATTCTGTGTACTGAGTTTACAAAGTAGATTTTCCTTTTTCGTTTTAATAAACTGGCATCATGAAGGAGTTATCCTTAGGGCACTAAAATGGCTAGCAGTGGCACTGCTTAAGAGAACAAACTGTTTCTCCCAGCCATGCCTGCCATCTCCTCGCAGGGTACTGTTTATTCTATAAAGTGAATGAAGCACAAGGTGTTGAACCAGAGTACCAGGTGTGGTCTTAGGGTTGCGGTGACATTGTGTGATGGGACTGTAAGCCGGTGGCCTACATCCACCAACATTTCCAAATTGTGGGCTTGCTCCAACTGACCACTCCTGGTCAGAGGACAAGGCCTTCTCTGTCCATGTTCCCCTTCTCGGACAAAAGGTGTCCTTTGTACTGTGTTTGATGTTTTGGAAGGCAAGGCAATCTCTTTGCTTGGATTGTCGATGCCAGGCATTTTAGTACTTGGTTGTGTCTCCACGTTTTCCTACCTTGGGAGAAACTTAGTTTAGAACCAGTGAGAATGTGTCTGAGGGTGGCTGGAGTTCAGCACGGCGGACGGGCTGGATCTTCATCAGTAACCGCTGGAGGTTTTTGTGTTTTGTGTCATCGGCATAGTGGTCAGTAGATAATTATTGAACAATATCAGCATTGATCCCAAAAATAATGATCTATACTTTTCTTATATAAGTAAAATCTTTCTTCATAGAGGTGCATATTCAGTCATTGATGCAACCTGTCCTGACTATGCTCGCCGTTTTCCCTCCTGTCTCTCACACTGACATGCGGACACACACCGACCCATGCACTAACACATGTCAACACATCTGTAAACTCAGCGGGTTAAAAACAAAATAATTTTAAAACTTAGGCAATGTATTGAGAGCTGGAGGAGGTGCACTGCTGATTTGGTCGGCAGTGTGAATTTTGGAGACGCAGGGAGGAGCAGTAAATTACTGACAGAGCCTGTAAAAAATGGAAAAAAACATCAAGCCACTACAGATGGACGATGGCATCATCCATCAGTCCAACCATAATGATAACAGCAAAGCAGAGACTGGACCAGGAGCTGAGGGTTAGGGGTTGTTCAGGGTAGAGTCCATATGTCTAGATAAGTGTTTTATCTAAAGATGAATTCCGGTTAGCAAGAGTGGTACGGAGGCAGGCATGACCTATCTACAGCTGAGTCGACGATCTTGCAGTATGGTGGCGTCCATACAAGCCCAGTATTTGCAACAGCATAACCTGTACTGTAAGCATTGCTCAGTCTTAGGTTTAGAGATTTAAAATTGTATTGTTAATATTGTTAATGTGTAAATGATGTTCTCTCACAGAATAAATGGCCATCCAGGAAATTATGTGCGTATTGCTCGCTGGAGACTGGAGGAGGTAAGGAGATTCATGTGTTATTCAGATGTGTATACAGTTTGTCTGCATCATAATACTAATTCTCAGATGTGATTTGTGTGTCATGTAGTGCCATCCTAGTGGTTGTTTGACAGACCTTTTCATCCAGATGGCTGTAATCATGCTGCTCAAACAGATTCTGAACAACATCTTTGAGTTCACAGTGCCGTGAGTGTGCAGTGTTTTCATTTAAATTGTATCTATTTAAGGCAGACGCTGTTGATGAGTTATTGTCCAGACTAGAGACCGTAAACAAAGTCCGAAATGTTCTGGAGATCAGTTCTGCAATCTTGTGCTGCTGATGTTATTTGAGCTTGAGCAATTGATAGCCATACTCAATTGTCAATTATAATGTTTCTACCTGTTATTTAGCTTAAAAAAATATTTTTGACCAAACTTACTGGAAAAACAAAAACTTGATTATAGATTAGCTTTTAAAAAGTACCTAAAATGAAATAAACCATCTTTGGAAAAAGTTTATTTGAATTGTACTTTGACTTTTCAGTTTGGACCCTTGTCCCATCTGCTAGTATGTTAGTATAATTTTGACAAGCTTTCATCTTGTCCACCTTTATAAAAAGTTTATTTTTTTTGAACAAAGTAGCGTTGCATCACAATGATCTAATTTTGTAGACATGTCATACCACCATTTATGTGTCTTCCAGCTGGCTGAAGAGCTGTCTGAGCAGAAACACAGAAAAGAAGCTGGAGAGGAAATGTGGTCAGTGTTACAGGAAAGCTTGCCATGATGTACAGGGATATGAACCGTGTGACATCTGCAAACTTCGGGACTGGCTGCGTAACTATCATCTGGCCAACACAGACGCCTTTGGCTTGTTCAATGAGTTCCTAGAAATGGGTAGGTCCATGGTATCTGCCCTGACAATTTAACATGATATTCCAGCATCACTAACAGCGTCCTGACAGCACCAAACATTTATTATTGATTATAGTTATCAATACTATACCACAAAGACTAGTTTGGATCTCTTCCATTCCTAACCTTTTTTGTGTTTTGCTGTTTATTCTCCATACACAATGGACACCGTGTAAACCATGTTTGCTGTGGCTTTTCTTCTGTTCACCCTATTTTGCTGTATCCAATCAGTGGTGTCTTGGACAGTGCTAGAAGGAAACACTGCATACCTGTCCTCATGACAGACGTAGGGAATGTGGGATCTCTTCCCAATAAGATTGACGAGTTAGAGCTGTTGATCCATGAGAGGGATAACAAGCAGTCTGGCATCATGCTGTTTAAAGATCCAGTTTTGACTGTGCTGAACGGATTCTAGATGATATGGGCAGACAAGACTGTGGAGAAGTGTATGTGTTGATGATACATTGTGTACATCACTGTTAAATGAGAACACTTGCAAGAACATTGGATCGTTAGCAGTTAGCCTGTCTACTGCAGGAATTTTCACGTTATCCCGATAGCAGTGCATGGTCCTCCGTGGGCTTAAGCTGACGCAGCCTGTGCTGTCTTACACTCTGTGGTGAGCAGGCTATGGACACATCATCTTCAGGCTCTCCTTGTCTCTGGTGATTTCAATCATGCCAGCAGGGGCTGGCTCAAACTGGCTCCAAGAAATCTCTGGCTCCATAGACTGCCATCAAAAAACGCCTCACGTCTCATTCGCTAGATACTCTCCTTATTATCAGAGATTTTGTTGTCCAACTGAAAATAATATCATAATTAAATAGATATTAGTGCCAAAAAGCTGTGTCTGATTGATACACAGATTCTCGGATAATTTTCAGGTAGCAGCTTAGAGAGAGAATCACCGAAGGTAAACTGGAGCTTTATTTACAGCATGTTCACTCATTCTCTGACATCTTATACAATCTTATTCTGTAGGTAGTAGTTGCTGTTTTTACACCAACACGTTTACTGTTAGTTTGTTTTTATTAGGGCCCAAACACTCACAGGGCCAGGACCATGTTACCTTAGCTTTGTTTATTAGATTTAGTTCACCAGGATTAAGGCCTTTTCTTCAGTAACAACAGACGTGGTGCTGATGCCTCCAGTTTGTCCGGTGAGTAAATTCTTGTTTCATCAACATCTTCACATGTTTCCTATGTGCTCCACAAAAGTTACTGTGTGTTTCTGTGTGTTCTGACCAGAGAAGATGAAATTATTAGCATGTTAGATGCCATCCCAGTGTATGTGAATTGCAATGATAACAAAGCTAACTAGTTAGCTGATATCTTGCTATGCTGGGCCTCCCAGTTCCCTCAGGGTTGCTATCCTGTGCCTAACAGGTATTAAAGTTAAGCTTGATAAAAAGATACATTTACCCAACGATTAATATTGATTTTTTTGTTTTTTTGTTTCTGCCACAGCTGACTCAGTTTGAATTATGTCAGCTGCATTAATGTGAGTTTTTAAAAGTCCATGAGGATACCTTGATAGTTCGTAGAGTTTAGATAACTTTAATGTGGTTTAACTGTAGCATTAACGTTCTGTGTTTTGTTGTGAATGCCTGCTGTATGTCTAAATTGAATCAGTTAAAAAGTTGTGTTTGAGTCTTTTTATTTAGGTTGTGAAGTTGTCAGATTATACTGACTGTGTTGGAAAACCAGACTTTTTGGTGCCAGTGTCTTTATTTCTACTTTAATCTGATTAAATATTGTGTTCTGATTCAGCTTGTTAACAACTAATTCATTAATTATTCATATTTATTTTTCTATTTCTCTATGATGACATGATTTTGTATATTTTTTTATCAGCCATGAATCTACCAGAGGATGAAGAACTGAAGCTTTAGATGATGATGATGACGTGAAACAACTGGACCTCATCCAACGATCAAAATGACTGGTTTTAATTTTTTAATGAAATGTGATGAAATTTTCTATATTCTCAGGTTCAGTTTCTTACCTTTTACTGAATTTCTGCTGTTTTAGAGGTGGTAGTAACATTATTTAAGCATAATTAGAAAATGATTATGCTATTAAACTAGTATCAGTAAATGGATCCTCTTCAGCAGTTAAAACCTTCACAGGGAAGTGTTTACCAATGTGACATGAAGACTCTTAAATCGTAAACAGCTGGAACTGTCCAACCTGACGTTCACTGCGAGTAGTTAACTCGCAGTGAGGGAGCAACAAGCCGATTGGCAGATGCAGAGCACAGCGGATGGGTTTCAAACCTCACCATGTTAGAAGACAGCTGAGGAAAATCCACTCAGGCAAGGCTGCCGCCCCCCGATGGTGTCAGCCCCAAGGTGTTCAAAGCCTGTGCCCCCAGCGCTGTGGGGCACAGGCTGAATCAGAGTGTCAGACACTCTGAGTCAACCGACTTTTTTTCCAGAGTTTTTGGGACGGTAGGAATGCCAGATACCCAAATTAACATGTAGAAGCACTACAAAAGTGGAATTTTCAGAATATGTCCCCTTTAAGAGGTTACTTAAGTTCTGATATTAAAATGTTGATGTCAGTTCATGTAATTGAACAATTTGTGTTTCACACAGGTTCACAATATGATTAAACTGTACCGAGTACATTTTCCATTGACTACAGATAACTTGCCTGGTTTTTACACATTTAACCTTTTCCTTATAATAAATCAACCAGGACACTTTGGTGAATCAACGTTTTCATTGGCATAATATTTTGTACTAAGACACATAATGAAAGTATTAACTCATATCTTAATTGTCAATGATTGATTTGATTAAAACCTAAATGTGAAATGCCTTTGATTAATTTCAAATTCCAACAAAACGTTTATCAAAGTGTTCTTGTATGATTACAATACTTTGCATGCTATTGCTGTGACATATTATTCAATCACATTTTTGCTCATATAGCCCATGTTCACAAAACACGATTTGTCTCATACAGCATAACCAGGTGCCCATCCTCTGTCCTTAACCCTCAACAAGAGTGAAGAAAAACTACCAAAAATCCTATTAACAGTGGGACAAATGTAGAAACCTCAGAGAAAGCCACATGAACACGAGTGTGATAGATACCACAAAAAAGGTGCAGTGAATCATCGGATATGGAACAATGGCATTAGGCAGTGGAGTCTGTTGACAGTGCGCCTCAATCGCGTCGGCGGGGGTGTGTGGCGGCGTTCAGAGGGACAGCTGGCAGGTCAGGGGTGAGTTGTGTGCCACCCAGTGTCAAAACTGAGAAGTACAATACAGTGGGCCATAGTCCATTACATTACGATTCATTTAGCTGATGCTTTTATCCAAAGCGATTTACAATAAGTGCATTCAAGGGTAGGGGAAAGCGGGTTAATGTGAGACATCGGGTAATGTGAGACACCCCCTGTATCTAGGCAACGGAACACGTTTGTGGTCATGTGATCATTATGTTTTCGAGCCACTCCCATTCCACCCTTGCCATGAAGGAGAAGTTGGTGCTGGTGCTGTGGTTAGAATGTTTTTCACAAAATCAACTGTTGGGTCAAAACAAATGGATTCCGGTAGAAAAACGTATATCATACATGTTGATGAACCTCCAACATATAAAACCATGTGATTGATGCTAGCTGAAGACCTGCTTAACCTGAATTGCTAAGAGATGTTGTTTTTTCTAAAATGTTGGCTGTGGGGTAAAGTGAGACAAATGCTGTGGGGTAAAGTGAGACATGTAGCACAAGTTAAGTTTAGTCTTAAACATATTTAAGTGTAATATTACATTACATATGTTTTATTTTTAATGCCATAAACATTGTAGAAAAGCATCATGCCAAGAAACTACACCAGGAAGACAACCTGGGGCCAAACACCCCTCGCAGAGATGGAGAGTGCAGCCGCTGAGGTCATGCAAGGAAAGAAGTCCTTAAGAAAATCGGGAAGGGATAGAAATATTGACAAGACAACCCTCAAAAGATTAATAAAGAAAAAAGACAAAGGGGAAGTAAAATCAGTAGCCTGGGGTGCAGTAGCTGAGGTAAAGAGAATATTCAAATATGAGATGGAGGAGGAGCTTGCCAAACACATTGTCTCACAGAGATCAAATGAATCATAATAATCATAAATGTGCTTAATTTACCTATTACAACTTGTGAAGTTATGGTAGTTTTAAAGTGGAAAAAGTAAGTGGATCACTTTACCCACTTGATTTCTCTCGTCAGTCTCACTTTACCCTTAAGCTGGGATAAAGTGAGACACAAGACCACTTTTTTAAAAACAACATATTTTCACTGCCCTTTGTCCTGAAGACATTCTGATAATTTCCATTGCTAGGACACATCTTGAATTAATGGCAAATGTGTACATTTTACTGATATATAATTTTAGCTTGCCCAGAGGGGAGCAAATGTGAAAAATGTCTCACATTACCCCGCTCTCCCATACCCGAGGGTGCAAACCCAGAACAACAAGAATCAAGAAAGTACAAGTAAAAAAAAACTTTTGGAGGCGGGCCAATTTAAAATGGATGGCGGGCCGCAGATGGCCCGCGGGCTGAAGTTTTGACACCCCTGTATTAAAGTATCAATATTCCTTCTTGTGGAGCCTGCAGTCTCAGCTGTTCCACTTCTTATGCAGTGAGGGGAATAGCGGTCAGGTGTTCGATCTCAGCATTGGTTTTCCAGGCAAGATATGTGTATTTCACTGCATGAAAAGAAGAATTTCTGTAACTAAGTGTCGCAGGAAATTTTGGGAGAATTTTTGGTTAACGCCTCTTCACAGGTATCTGCAGGCAGCACAGAAAACTGTGAGGAATTGATGCGGGTTTTGTTTAGGTTTTAGCTCACAGTGAGGGAGCAACAAGCCGATTGGCAGATGCAGAGTGGAGTGAATGGGCTGGGGTGTAAGGTTTGACCATGTCCTGGATGTAGGCTGGACCCGATCTGTTCACAGCACGGAACGCAAGTACTAATGTTTTGAAACGTATGTGAGGAGCCACTGGTAACCAGTTAAGCAAGCAGAGGAGCGGAGTAGTGTGACAGAATTTAGGTAGGTTAAAGACCAGTTGCGCTGCTGCATTCTGGATGAGCTGCAGAGGTTGGATGGCATTAGCAGGCAGACCTGTCAGGAGCCAGGTGCAATAGTCTAACTTGAGATGACCAGAACCCGGACCAGAACCTGCACCGCCATCTGAGTGAGAAGGGGACGTATTATCCTGATGTTGTGCAGCATGTATCTACAGGAACATGTTGTGCACTAACATTTGCTGTAATAGGTATTAGTCAGGTCGTGGGTGGGAGAGCCTTTCCCTGGAAGGAAAAGTTGTTAACTCTAATCAGGGTTAATTTTCAGGTGGTGTGCAGACATCTACGAGATATGTCAGTCAGATAGACAGAGATTTGTGCTGCTACCTGTGTTTCAGATTGGGGAAAAGAGATGATTAGTCTGTCATCACCAGCATAGCTTTGGTAGGAAAAGTCACGTGAGAATGATAGAGCCGATAGAGTTGAGGTGCAGAGAGACTAGGAGGGGACCCAGGACAGAACCTTGAGGGACCTCAGTATTGAGAGGACAAGGATCAGACACAGATCCTCTCAAAGTTACCAGTTAGTGCAGGTTGAGGTAGGATGAGAGCAGGGAGAGAGCAGAGCCTGAGACACCCAGGTCCTGAAGGGAGGAAATAAGGATCTGGTGGTTCAATGTGTCAAATGCAACAGAAAGGTCTAAAAGGACAAGGATAGAGAAGAGAGGCTGCTCTAGCAGTGTGAAGTTGCGCAGAGACAACAAGGAGGACAGTCTCAGTTAAGTGGCATGCTTTGAAACCAGACTGGTGAGAATCAAGAAGGTTTATGCTAATTATAAGATATCCAAGCTCTCTCAATATGCTGGGTATGTGGACCAGTGTGATGATCTACATACCACCTGGTTGTCAGGGTGATGGTTGTATCCGAGGGCAGGGACAATGCTATATGTATGCCACTCATCACTTATAATTGTAGATGCACGCCTGACATGATGGGCAATTAAGGGAACAAGTTGTCTTCTAGACTGTCTTTCCACAGTATTTAGAATAGGCATGGTCTTTTGAGATCTTTGCCCTGTATCAGGCCCTAAACCTAACATCCTGAAGACCCACTTCTTACTTTACCACCCACCAGCTATCCTTCCTCTCTTATACTGATGCAGAAACAAAACAAACACAGATGTAAATAGTATATGTGAACAAACCTTGGTTTACTGTATCTCATACCTAAAATCTCTCTCAGTAATACATTTATTTTGTGTCGAAAATGGCATACATTAATCACAACAAATTTGTTTCTTTCACCAATCTGCTGGCCTGTATGCGTTTTCATCCTCTCATGTGCTATCACACAGTTGTCTCTAATTTGTTTTGACATTCTAGATAGAGTTGCTGAACTGGCTACAGTGCTGTCATCCATCATTTTAGTCTTTCATAAGCACAAAACCTGAGAAAATCTTCAAAACAATGAGATATTTTTATTTTAATGATAATTTTGTTTTTACAATTTTATGCATGCATGTGTAGTTTATGCAGATTGGGGGGGGGAAGTATACCAATGGTATGTATTCAGCTATAAAAGGTTATTAGGCTACTGAAGACCTTTGAATGACTGAAGTTCGACTTTTGCCCTTACACATATGCACTTCTTGTTCCTACAGATCCTATTTAAAAACAATAGTAACATAAGACAAGCCTACTGTTTTCAGCTTATTTAGCCTTGAGAATCTGCCTATTGTTTTTGATACATTTGCTTCAATTTGGTTTAAATAAGACATCCAGCAAAGTTATGATCTTATCCGCATAATAAATAACATTCCCAATTTCATTGCGTCATCAACATGGGACAAGCTAATGAACGTTCACTTAGATCAGCAGTGTGAAAGTTAGTTGTTTTGACTTACGCTTGTGGAGTGTTTGGGACAGAGAATATCACACCTTGTTATTGATTGAAATGGGAAAATGCATTTGGACCCAGGGTAAAAAGAACGTCGACATTCAGATGGAAAAATTGGCATAGAGGCCCATCAGTGGCACTAGGGTTGAGTATGTTTTTTGTTTTGTTTTGTTTGCTGGTAAAATTACTGTCCTGGAACAGGCGCAACCAAACATGTCACCTCAGTAGTAGAGCAAACGTACTACTATGTAATGTTACTTAATGTCTTGAGCTTTCATAGGAAACAAAAAATATTGTTTATAGTATAATAAGCCAGTACACCTGTGAATTATCTGTATTATGACAAAGACAGAGTGAAAATGGCTCTTTTTCTCTCTTTGTGTAGCGTTCGTGAGCGGGGGGGGGGTGTTAGATAGCAAAGCTACCCTGCTCCAAACGCCATTATTGGAAATCGATGGCACTTGTCGTTGCGCTTGTGTTGTGGCACAATAAAGTAAAAAACACATTTTACTTCTGTAAGGTGCACAGCTTGCATACAAAAGGAGATCTCATGAGTTGGAGATGTGGAACCTGAGGACAGAGTGGCAAAATGAGAAGAAACTGAGTTGTCATCAGGTAAGAAACAATGTGTAGTCCAATTATAGTTCAGTTGGTACTTATTAGAATAGTTAGTTTCGGAGGACCGGATCAAGATGGCGGCGTAGCCTGAGACCTCCACACAACCGAACACAAACTTTAGAAAAAACCCACAAATGCACCGATAATTTTCGAGCAAACAGAGCGCCTCTTGATATGTCAGAATCATCCGAATCGAAACCCTACGATATTTTCACCAGAGCACGCAAAGCAAGTATCGTTGAGGCAACAACTTCTCCGGCAACGACGACGGTGGCTAAGGAAGCTAACAGCATGGCTAATATATCTGACGTGCTGGCAGAGCTGAAGTCCCTCCGTTCGGACTTTGGATCAAAACTGGACAACATTGATAACCGTTTGTCGGATGTGGCAAACTCAATTGTGGCGATTGAAGGTAAACTTTCAGATTTGGAACGGGACGTGGCTGCAAATGCAATGCGTATCGGAGAGGTAGAATTATGCGTAGCAACAACAGAAGACAAGCTGCAGCACACTCAAGAGGCACTCGCCTCAGCCACTAAACGAATTGCCTGTCTTGAATCAAAAACAGAAGATCTGGAAAATCGAGGCAGAAGAAAGAACCTGCAGATTTTTGGTCTACGTGAACAAGCTGAAGGAAATAAGCCACTCTTCGACTTTGTCAACGACATGCTACCGCGATGGCTCGGCTGTCCTGATAAAACTTTCACTTAGGGGCGAGTTCATCGCACACTGCCATCGGCCAAACCTAACCAGAACCGAGCAGTTCTTGTCCGCTTTTTGAAGTCTCAGGAGAAGGAATTTGTGTATCGCGAAGCAAAGAAGCGAGAAATCATGCGTGACGACGACAAGCTTTCTTTCTCTCAGGATCTGTCTGCAGACACGGTCCGTATTCGGTGCGAATTTGCCCCGGTTGTGAAGCAGTTTGTGGCCACGGGAAACTTTTGTGGATTTCATCACAATCCTTGTAAATTGAGAGTGCTTCACGATGGAAGAATTCATCTCTTTTCAACACCGCAAGAAGCCGAGAAGTTCCACCAAGGCATGACACGACCTGCATAAACACTGTACAGGTATTATAAACGATATACAGAGACTGATAAAGTCAGTTTTTTTGTGTTAGGGTTACTAAATGTTATACTGAAAAGACAAGGAATGGTTAAAACTTTTACGTGGGGCCAGAAATTCAGATTTCTGGTACAGCATTGTTTAATGCAATCAATCTCCTTTTTTTTTCACCTTTTTTATTTCACGAACAGAGTTGGCTTTAACTGACTACAGAGAAAGGGGTTAATGTTAAAATACGAGACATTAGGGTTGTTTGGACTCATTGCTGTTCTGTCCAGGGTCAAGGTCACGTGGAATAGCTGCTCCTCAGTATTAGTGGATCAGCATCCTCCAGAGCTGGTTTATTAAAGGGGGTGTGGGAAGGCATTTTAGTGGAAATGCCAGGGGGTGGGATTGGATTTTTTTCTCGTTTTGGTTATTACTGTTCTAATTGTTATTGTGTTTTTTCTTTTACCCTCCAATGTGTGTTATATTTGTATGTATGGTTTTGACAGAAACAGCAACATTTATAACCTCACCAGGATATCAGAAGATGTTATCGATGGCAAAAAACTATGTCTGTGAATAATTCCGAAAATTAAGATCACTAGTTGGAATGTTAGGGGGCTTAGAAAATTGACTAAATTGAAACAAGTTATAAATAGGTTGAAACATCTCAGCTCTAAAATTGCCTCTGATATACCTTGTTTGAAAAAAAGATGGCCAGGCCAAGTGATTTTTTCTTCTTATAATAATTATGCTCGAGGTGTTGCTATCCTCGTACACAAGTCAGTTTCATTCCAAATTACTCAAACTATTCAAGATCCAACTGCTAGATATGTGATTGCACAAGGAAACATTATGTCACATAAAGTAAATCTAATTAATATTTACGGTCCTAACGAGGACATGCAGTCTTTTCTGAAAAATTACTGTTGACTGTGTCTACCTTAGACGGTCTCTATATTTTCGGGGGGGACTTTAATTGTACGTTAGACCCAGTTATGGATCGCTTACTGGAACTGATACCTCGCACGTACAGACTAGGAAAAAACTGACTGAATTCATAAATGATTTAAGGCTAGTCGATGTATGGAGACGGAAAAATCCAAACAAAAAATAATTTTCCTGTCACTCTTCTACTTATAAAACGTATTCACTTATTGATTATTTCCTAATATCTGTTGAACTGCTTATTAATGTCACAAACTGCTGGTATGACAGCATAGTGATTAGTGATCATGCAGCTGCCTCAATGGAAATATGCTTAGGCATATTTGCTCAACATTCTCAGAGATTGTTCCAGGTATATTGGTTACAGGATCCGTCCTTTCTTAAATTTATAGGAGCCTGCATAGATAACTATTTCCTACTAAACACGGATGAAACAACCGCCAGTGTAAGGTGGGAAGCATTCAAGGCATATATAAGTGGAGAAATTATTAAATATACAAGCTCAAAGACTAAACAGAACAAAAAGGAATTGCAAACATTGGAAGGACAGATTAAAACACTAGAATTGGATCTTTATGAGAATAATGACGAGGACAAACAGCAACAATTAACAGTAATGAGAGCTGAATACAATAAACTCACAACTGACAAGGTTGTTAAAAACCTCTTATGGACCAAGCAAGCATACTATGATCAGGGTGAAAAGCCAAGCAAACTACTGGCTTGGCGGGTTAAGAAAATGCAAGCCGAAAGAACAATTAACAGTATAAAGACAATGTCAGGCGGTTTAACAACAGACCCAATTGAAATTAATGCTACCTTCAGAAACTTTTATGAACTATGGTACAAATCAGAATATGCAGGAGCTACACAACAACAAGTATTTCTCGATCAGCTACAGTTCCAGAGCTTATCTGAAGATTTGATGATCTTTATGACGCCATGAGCAGTATGAACAGTGGGAAAGCACCTGGTCCCGACGAGATACCTAAAGAATTTTATAAGAAGTTTAAACAGATACTTTTTCAGAATCAGAATCAGAAGTATTTTATTGCCAAGTAAGTTTACACCTACGAGGAATTTGCTCTGGTAATTGGTGCATACAATGAACATAGAAATATAAAAACGCAAAAACATAAAACGCAATAAATACAACATACAGAGGAAAGGCAATAAAAAATAGAAAACCAGTATATATTTACTCACTGTTTACATCTTGTTTACTCACTTTTTTCCAATATTTATACAAAGTAACATTTATTTTGACATAAACCTTTCTGAATAAAAATTTATTAAAGATAAAAGATATAAAAAGTGAAGTAAAATGCAAAACAGTAAACAGTGTCCGATTGCAATATGCAATGTAATGCAGTATAATATAATATGATATGATATAATGTGTTAATTTAACACATCCTAGAGGTGTGGGGGTGGAATAAAAGTCGGAGTCAGGTGGGGGTCCCGGGCCTTGTTGATAAGGCCAACTGCAGACGGGAAGAAGCTGGTCTTGTGGCGGGAGGTTTTGGTCCTGATGGCCCGCAGCCTCCTGCCCGAGGGAAGAATCTCAAAGAGTTTGTGACCCGGGTGGGAAGGATCAGCCACAATCTTACCTGCACGCCTCAGGGACCTAGAGGCAAACAGGTCCTGTAGAGATGCGCAACCTTTATTAGATATGTTTAACGAATCATATAAAACAGGAACTCTTCCACCATCGTTAAGATTAGCTATGATAACTGTGATACTAAAACCTGACAAATCACCAACCAGTTGTTCATCTTTCAGGCCCATTAGTTTAATGGGATGTGATACAAAAATATTATGCAAAGCACTCTCTAAAAGATTAGAACAATATCTTCCTCAATTGGTTGGTGATGATCAGAATGTTTTTGTATTACAACGGCAAGGCTTTCATAACATCAGGAGAATTTTAAATGTACTGTTTGAGAAAAACAATGTCAAAGACACTGCAATGTTGTCATTTGATGCTAGCCAAGCATTAGATAGAATAGAATGGAAATACCTTTTTGATCTGCTGCCTAGATATGGTCTAGGAGAAACATTTCTCAAATGGATTAAATTACTGAATACAAACCCAACAGCAGAAATATTGACTAATAATACAATTTCTAAACCTTTCACTTTACAACGCTCAACTAGGCAATGCTGCCCTTTGTCTACTCTGCTTTTCACTTTAGCAATAGAACCTCTCGTGATCGCAGTAAGGACACGTGGGAATATATCCGGCATCAGGATTTAGGACATAGAGCTTCATCTAGCATTATATGCTGATGATATAATTTTTTTCCTAACGAACCTGAGGAAAAGTAGTCCAAATTTGACTACTTTACTCGAAAACTTTGGCGAGTTTTCTGGATATAGAATAAACAAATCTAAGTCAGTATTGTTATTCCTAAATGAAGAAGAAAGACGCAATCCAAAAATAAATACACCATTTATGGCCACGGAAAATGGATTTAAATATCTGGGTATTAAGATTTCCCCAAAACTTGGCGACATTGTCCCTATAAACTATAATCCTCTCGTAGAGGAAGTGACAGAAAAGTTGGACTGGTGGTCTAAATTGCCGATATCAATGATTGGTCGTATAAATCTTATTAAAATGTCTATTATACCCAAATTTATATATCTTTTCCAAGCACGCCCGCTTCCATACCAAGTAACTTCTATAAAAAAACTGATAGTATATTTAGACAGCTCATTTGGAACAATAAAATGGGTAGAATCCAGCTCAAGTTATTATATTTACCCTATGAAAGGGGAGGACTTCGGGTCCCAAACCTGAAATGGTATTATTTGGCTACTCAATTAAGTTCTCCAATGTACTATTTTTCTTCATCCACACCACCTGCTTGGGTAAATATTGAACAAAAATCTGTGTCAGATTTGCCTATAAAGCAGTATTTATCACTGCATGAAAAAAATAATTTGTGTCTGAACGTGGCAATGAAATTCCGTGCGAATTCTCTGCTACCAGATTCTTGCAGTTTTTCAAGCCTGAGGAGGTTGGGAGGTGACCCCCCCTTCTCCTAAGCCTAGGGGAGGCTTTCACATGCAAATGACAATGCCCTGCGCTTTACAAATGCAAATCAGGAGAGTTTCCCTCAGAGCAGATAACACCTCTATCCAAACTATCTGGCTTTCTTCTTCTCTCCTCCTTCAGTTGAAACACTAACACAGTGCAATTATGTTTTTTATCTCTGGTTCACGTTAACTGTCCAGTTATTTATTCTTCCTCTCGACCTGATTCTTGGACTGAAGCTTCTCCCTCGACTGAAGCAAATGATTTTTTTAATTGTTTTTTAAATGCCAGGATTAAAATAAATAGAAAACCTGAAATTGTGAATTGTTGTTAAGTAAGTAAGTGTGCTATAATTAATTACATTGTATACCACGAGCAAAATCAATGCTATGAAAAAAAAATTAAACAATGCACATTATTTCAGCATTTTATTATTATTCAAAACACAATCCTAAATCTCAACCACTGTACAGAGGGGCATGATTACAGTCACTTTTTCAATTGTGCTGGTTAAATGCACAGTGGATGTGTTAACCACACATCTACCAGCAATCCGCTCAACAGGAAGAAATGATGCTGGATATGATGTGTCTGTTCCCTGTAAGCTCCAAACTTCTACTGGCTTTCCATAAAAATATCTGTCCGGATGGGTATGAAGCCAGGAAACCTGGGCAAGGACATGTTTAATTGCAGTACATTTTCTCATGACATTTAGAACTATGAACTGCTTTATAATACCTGGTCGCTGTTCGGTTAAAGGGTCAAGGATGGGTTCCTCAAAACTGTAAGTGTTTGCACACCACTTAGCATAAACATATGCTGACCTTTCTGATCTAGTTCCATCTATGGAGTATGTAACATTCAAATGTGTTACCCTTTTACATGTCATTGCAAAACGATTAACATCAGTTATACAGTTTTCAGGATACATCTGATGATACATTGATAACATTGCATGCCTGTCAACATCATCCAAGACAATATGTTGAAATGGAGAGAGTGGCGCCACTGTACAGCTTCCTAAAAGAAGTCTTTCTGCTGACACCAAAACACAGTGCTTCACATAAAGCATATCTGTTGTGTCATCGCGTGTCAAAGTTCCAACCCTTTGTCCTCTCAAAATACTAGCAATCTCAGCCCCATATTTACATGTCCATGGCATACTAAGCTGTTGACTCTGCTGAAATTGCCTCATAATTTGAACTTCAATAGTCCTATTGTTGTTGTTAAACTTTCCAAGTATTCCATTAAAACGCTCAACATTTACAAGAACAGTTGTGAACAAAATATGCACATTTGTTGCAGTATTCCAAATATCAGCTTTAAATTAACTTTATACAAAGTACTATAGCTATTTGCAGATAGTCTAATCACCCCATTTGCTGGTTTTCAGTTTTTTTTCTTGTTAAGTGAGAGAAATCTAGTCTGTTTTGGGCTTGAACAAGTGCACTGAAGTCAGGTTGAATATCTGAGGTGGATATGTGAAGGACAGCTGACAGGTGATCATCAGTGAGAGAGGGTCTGTATCTGGATTTGTTAAACTTCATCACAGAAAATGTTTGTTCACCTATGTAAGTAGATCCAAAGAGAACCAACATCTTATGAGCATGCCTCCTCACGAATGGAAAGTTCTCCTCTTTGAGAGAAGAATAAAACTCCAGCAGTGATACTGACTCGTGCTCTGCCAGTAGTGTACCTGCGGAGGTGATCTACTGATGGTGGGGCTTCTTTCAGTGTTGACATGTGGTTGAGAATGTTAGCCCTCCAACTGGCTTGAAATAAACTGCAACTTTCTCATGAAAGCCTTCACCAGGCTGTACATTTCATCTGCAAATAGGCCCTTGCCTTGCAGTTTGGTATTTAGCTGATTCATTAATGCAATGACTTTCGGTCGGCACCAAAGTGTTTCTGGAAGACTATCCGGCACCTCAGGAGGGGGAAACGGGGAACCATCCAAGCTGTGTACAGTAAGGATGGGACTCTGTTGACCTCAACTGAGGAGGTCGTCGGACGTTGGAAGGAACACTTTGAGGAACTCCTGAATCCGAATAACACGCCCTCTATGTTGGAGGCAGAGCTCGAGGTTGATGGTGTTTCGCCGTCAATTTCCCTGGTGGAGGTCACTGAGGTAGTCAAACATCTCCGCAGTGGCAAAGCCCCAGGGATTGATGAGATCCAGCCAGAAATGCTAAAGGCTCTGGGTGTTGAGGGGCTGTCATGGTTGACACGCCTATTCAACATCGCGTGGGAGTCGGGTACAGTGCCAAAGGAGTGGCAAACCGGGGTGGTGGTTCCCCTGTTCAAAAAGGGAGACCAGAGAGTGTGTGCCAATTACCGGGGTATCACACTTCTCAGCCTCCCTGGTAAAGTCTACTCCAAGGTGCTGGAAAGGAGGGTTCGGCCGATCGTCGAACCTCAGATTGAAGAGGAACAATGCGGTTTTCGCCCCGGACGTGGAACTACGGACCAGCTCTTCACTCTCGCAAGGATCCTGGAGGGGGCCTGGGAGTATGCCCATCCGGTCTACATGTGTTTTGTGGATCTGGAGAAGGCGTATGACCGGGTCCCCCGGGAGAAACTGTGGGAGGTGCTGCGGGAGTATGGGGTAAGGGGGTCTATCCTCAGGGCCATCCAATCCCTGTACTCCCAAAGCGAGAGCTGTGTTCGCGTCCTCGGCAGCCAGTCAGTTTCGTTCTCAGTGGGTGCTGGTCTCCGCCAGGGCTGCGCCTTGTCACCAATCCTGTTTGTGATATACATGGACAGGATATCGAGGCGTAGTCGTGGTGGGGAGGGGTTGCAGTTCGGTGGTCTGAGGATCTCGTCACTGCTTTTTGCAGATGATGTGGTCCTCATTGGATCATCGGCCTGTGACCTTCAGCGCTCACTGGATCGGCTGGCGGCCGAGTGTGAAGCGGCTGGGATGAGGATCAGCACCGCTAAGTCTGAGGCCATGACTCTTAGCAGGAAACCGATGGATTGCTTACTCCGGGTAGGAAATGAGTCCTTAGCCCAAGTGAAGGAGTTCAAGTACCTCGGGGTCTTGTTCGCGAGTGAGGGTACTATGGAGCGTGAGATTGGCCGGAGAATCGGAGCAGCGGGGGCGGTATTGCGTTCGCTTTACCGCACCGTTGTAACGAAAAGAGAGCTGAGCCGCAAGGCAAAGCTCTCGATCTACCGGTCGATCTTCGTTCCTATCCTCACCTATGGTCATGAGGGCTGGGTGATGACCGAAAGGACGAGATCGCGGGTACAAGCGGCCGAGATGAGTTTTCTCAGAAGTACAGAGTTCCTCCAAAACATTTTTTCAAATATTTGCAATTAAGAAGTTTTATAGAATCAAAATCTGAGACATTCATGCCCCGCTATCGATTATTGAGGAAACGGTGATTAATAATTTGAATGGTAAAAAACATACATCTAGATTCTATAACCTTATAGCGGAGTACTCAAACAGAATCAGCACCAGATAAATTAAATGCGTGGAGAACAGACACACAAGAAAATATTAGTGAAGAAGACTGGGGAAGAGCATGTTTAAAAGCGCAAAAGAATTAAATTAACACAAGGTTAAAATTGATTCAGTTTAAGTGGTTAATGAGGGTTTATATAACTCCTGCAAAACTCCACCATATCTCCCCTAACATCCCAGATGTTTGTGTTAAATGTCTGACTGAAAAGGGAACTTTGATTCACTGCCTATGGGAATGCTCTAAGACTTTGGTATTTTGGGAAAATGCAGTTAAATGTTTATCACGGATGGTTGAGTGTAACATTCCTTTGACGTCAATAATCTGTATACTTGGAATATACCCCACAGACTCCATCAGAACAACGAAACAATCGAAGATGGTTGACTTTGGACTTCTCCATGCAAGGAGTGATTGCACTATATTGGAAAAATGTAGAACCACCATCACTGGAAATATGGAAGGAGTTGATAACTTGTCTTGGACTGGAGAGATTGACATACATTTTTAAATAAATAGTAAATTAAGCAGATGCATTTTATCTATCCCAAACACATGCACAGACATGCAAAGGCACACTCATGCAGGTAGGGAAATTTAATCTCTGCTTTTGACCCATCTGTGTGCAGGACACACAGAGCAGTGAGCGACTATGTACAGCGCTCGGGGAGCAGATGTTGGGGGAGTAAGGTGCCTTGCTCAGGGGCACTAGACAGGGTCTAGACAGACTCTTGGATTTTTGGGCGGATCAATCCAGGTTCGTCTTTTTGTTGTCTTTCCGTGGAATTGAACCAGAGACGAACCAGAGACCTTCTCTGCCCAAAGTCCAAGTTTCTGCCACTAGACCACCGCCTCTCTAAAGGTAAACAAGAGGAGTTTGCTTGTATTTGGGAATCATTTATGTCATTTAATTCTCCAATCGCGGATGTGTTTCGTTGCTACACCTGGCTAGTATAAGTCAGGTGAAACTCAGTTACTTGGCCACACAGCGCACCGCGGCAGCTCAGGAAAACCGAGAAATAGAGGAAAGAATAACTGCCTATAAGCTGTCTGGAAAGATGCTGCCCCTAAAAAAATACAACTGTCATGCTGGGTTAGGAGAGTTAACCTAACCCTGTATATTTCAATTTGAATGTTCAGTCGTACAGTTGTGTTTTCTGAGTGAGGCTGTTTTTTGGAGTTTCATTGCAATAAATAATTTAACATTCTATATTACTTTGGTGGGTCAGGTGTTGAGTGTATGTACTTTTTCTGTTTCAAACATTGCTTTTTGCAATAAATAGTTGTAGGTTCTGTATCACTTTGTATTGTGTCTGTTTCCTTTTTCACCAGAAGAAACTGGGACTTTTTTGAGTCACAAGGTACTGCTGGCCTTTCAATCTCATTCATTTGACCTTCCATGTAAAGTACCTTGAGATAATGTATATTATGATTTGATTTAATTAACTCACTAACCATCGGTGCATATGCAACTCAATGTATAAATGCTCCATGTATTTTCCCTTTCTAAATGATCTTATTAACTATTTACAATTCCTAAATAACTGATTTGTATTTTATATAATATTTGATTTAGAAAAGGCTAGTAAATCATCTACAAAGTATGAAAATTTAATTATTTTATCTTATTTTAGATGAACTTATTAATCAAGAATAAATATGTACTGCAGTGTTTATAAATTACTTATTCATGTCTACTAATGTAGGAACAGTACTCTATACATTATGAATTCACGAGTTACTAATGCTTCATACTGTGTATTACATTACATAGTTATTATGAAGTGGTACTTAGACATCTTCTTGTGTTACATTCATCTTTTGACTTAAAACTCAAATTTCTCTGCACTACAGTTCTCCAATTCAGTTTCACCACCATATTTGTGGCTGCATTTCCCCTGGCCCCGCTCCTGGCACTAATCAACAACATATTTGAGATCCGACTAGACGCCATCAAGATGGTACGCCTTGAACGCCGGCTGGTTCCCAGGAAGACGAATGACATTGGTGAGCTAGATATCTGTTTATATTGGTGAAAAAGGTATTTGTGGACAAGACTGATTCAATTTTATACATCACTGAATCATTTCAATGGCTGTCAAAAGTCTGTTTACCATTTAAATGGCCTCACAATGTATTTGTCATTCACCTATTTTCCTAAACTGAAATATTTTATCAAATATATGTGTTCATATATTATATGATGTTGTCTGAGAATGTAGGTGTACCAGATTTTTAAGAGGTAGTAAATAATTGTAAAGTATAATCAAAGATTAGAACAAAGTACTTTGTTTCAGTTACACCAGAATAAAGTGACACGCTACACCATTCATGTAAACAATGATTAGAATGTATTATGTGGAGAAACATATTAATAATTATATGATAAATTTGTTATGTTATTGCAGGATGTTGCATTACATAATGTTCTATTCATAAAACATGATTTGGACTATCTGACCTTTTCTAAGTTCTGTTTGTTGATGAGCAACAGTAATGTTCACAACAGCAAAGTTACTATGACCTAGAAAATCAATAATTTTCCTATGTTCTTTTATCTCCTGTATATTTAATTTATATGCACAAACTCTTAAATTATTGTCATCATTTAAGTTTGACTGTCAGAGGTCCCGAGCCTATAGTTATTTAGTTTTTACATGTACATATGTTTTTACAGTAGAATCCTTTTTCCATGACTTTTCAATGAAAGTTGAAGTATGTCATGCATAATGTTTGCTTTGCCTACCTCAGCGTCATGAAACATAATAAATAATCAGAGCACTGTATGCCTGTAACAATACTGTCTTCTTAATGTAATAGCACTTTCTATTGTGTGAAGGTTTATTTGTTTTACAGTACTTTCCTGTGTCTGCAGGTGTTTGGACGAAGGTGTTGGAGGCTATCGGTGTGATGGCGGTGATTGCTAATGGCCTTGTCATTGGAGTAACATCAGACTTTATTCCACGACTTGTATATCATTACCACTATGGCCCATGTGCTAATGGAAGCTCTCCCACACAGTTAGTTATGTTTCAGCTTAACACTTGATCACACATCTGCAAAGTTGTTTCTATGTTGTGACTTTTGTTTTGTTTTTCTTGTTACAGCTGCATGCAGGGCTACATTAATGACACTCTGTCCACGGCTTCTCTCAGTCACTTTGCAGTTCGAAAGGACTTTGTTGATACTCAGATGAGGACAGATATCGGCTTTAATGTTACACAGTGCAGGTAAAATGACCTTGCTCTTAATCTGCTCTGATCTAACTTACAGAGGAGGAAATAAAAGGTGTGATTAACAGGAAAAACTGTCTCATGTGTGCAGCTATAGAGACTACAGAAGTGATGAGGACTACACACTGACTTCTCAGTTCTGGTTAGTCTTGGCAGTGCGTCTTGCCTTTGTCATCCTATTCGAGGTTTGTACTCCAGATTTGGGTGAGGCAAAGTTGTTCATCTTAATCAGTGAAGCCAGTTTAATCGTCTTGTGTTTTTTTTGCAGCATGTTGTGGTGGTGTGTAAGTTTGTTGCAGCCTGGTTTGTTCCAAACAGTCCCATGCAGGTAAAAAATGATCGTCTACATGACAAACTGGCTCGGCTAAAGGATGAAATCCGGTAGGTGAATAGTACCACAAAAGTCGTAATTAAGCTAAAGCTGAAAAACATGGTCAAAACATCTCATATAGCTGTTCAAAGTAACCAGCAGCTTACAGATATCATAGCGAATGCACTGTGAACAAAGATGAATGGGGTGATAGAATATTAGAGCCACACAATTTTTATTCAACTGTATTTTGCGCATGTCTTTTTGTTTTATTTCAGAGAATTGAAACGTAGAAGATCGACTGATGTCTGACCCTTCCACAGATGTAACCAAATCTTCTGTAGCAGACTGGTCTGGTCCAAAAGTGAAATAAAATGATGAATTATTGTTATTATTATGAATGACAAATTTAGTTTGGAAAAGCATTAAATTGACATTTGTACTTTCACATTTGTACTTTCACATAGCATAACGACTATCTAAAAAACACTTTTATTAAATTTGCATGACGGTTTGGGTCCTCCAAAGTTTTTCTTTTATAACATTAACTTAATATTCACAAATGAACATTGGAAGCTTTCACCTGAAGTTAAACAGAGGGGTTTTAATCATTTATTTTGTTACATTAAACAAAGTCTGACCTAACCGGTTTAATGTATTAAGTCAACAAATCTTTCTGTTTGGACTTTGAGGGAGAATGAAAACTTTTCCATGATTATTTCATGTTATTTCTGTCCATTAATCAATAGTGGGGGGGCTCTGAATTTAGCCAGTTCCCAGTGAAAGCCTTTTGCTTACAGCCAGAAGTATTTTTTTACCATTGGTACGTCTCTCAAATGGGATGTCACAATTAATACAATATCTGAAAGGAATGTCAATTCTAAATACTATATTAATATGTCTATAGATTTCCTGCCAATAAGGCACAATAATCTGGCAACTCATGAAAATATGGTTGGCCTCATTTATCCCACATAGTCTCCAACATTTAAAATCAGCCCCCATTGGCATTTTTGCATGGCTGTTATGAAAAGACTTCAATATTTTTCCAACCAAATTCTCGCCATGTATTTGAACTAGTTGAGATCCATTATATTTGACATTTTTCTGACATAAGTTTCTCTCCTTCTCCCATTTATTTTGAATACATACTGTATTCTCTGAAAATGCTGCATAATGCCATTGTACAATTTGGAGATTTCCATATTGAGGATTTGGATGTCAACTAAAATCTTTTTATAATTCTAGTCTCTGTTAATTCTAAAGCTATGTCCAGGTTCTGATTGAAATGGTGCCAAAAATGTAAATGTATTTTTAAAAAATCTTAAAAATTGCATGTTGCAGCTGAATATCCTTCATATCAAACTCCCTTTGGAAACATCAAAGAGATCCTGTTGTAGTCTTCAGTTGTCTTAAAACTTCATAAGCTGTTTAGTTTGTCCAGTCTGGGCTACTGTAGAAAAACATGGCATCCTCTGTAGAGAGGACCAGCTACAGATAAGGTCCCTTTCAAGGGAAAGGAAAACAACAACTAGTACAATTTAGATGAAACACACTAGTTAAAACATCACTAGTATTATTTTATATTCAATTTCGGCCAATAGATCCAGGGGCCGCTAACCAACAGGGAGTGATAAGGCGCCACCCTCCCAAAGAAAAATAGGAAAAAATATGACAGCAATACATTTTATTAATTATTATTATAATGGTCATTATTATTTTTATAATGTATCAAATAATACAAATTCTCAAGAAAGTTGGTCCATCCTACTGCCTATGAATAGACTTTCATTGTAAAACGCTTTTCTTCAGACTGCAGGCAAATCAATGCAATCTCTATAACTTCCGGTAGGGCACTCACTAACGTGATCACATCATGTGTAATTGCACTTGCACCTTGGTGGTCCAATCAGGCCATGCTTATCATTTCACCACTTGGGAGAAGCAGTGTTGTGTATTAAGACTATTGATATACATTTTGAACTGAAAGAATCAGTATCTCAGGGGTAAACTTTGTAAGAGCAGGATCCAATACAATTGAAGTTGAAAGAAAAAAATAACTGCCTCCGAACTGGTCTTGTGATGTCATATAAGTGTTCGCAAGCCCAGACATTCATATTCGATATGAAACAAGGTCATTTACACCAAGTTTTAAGCCTAAATGTCCGCTGATATCTTCAGACGAGGTGCATTTTGGGACCGTCAGAAATGCTAAGTGCCTGCTAGCTTAGCCACTACTGGTGGACTTTTGGGCTTAAAACACAGTGGAAATTACCTCCTTTCAAATTGAAAATGAATGTCGGGGCTTGCGGACACTTGGATTACACCACACAAGCAGTATTGAGGCATGTTATGGTATTTCTGTTGTTTTATTACGTCTAAATATAGGTCACTAATGTCTTTAACTGAAACTATATGGATGCCATAACAAAAAAAGAAGCCGACTTTTTCGTAGTTTTGTTAAAATTTCTCCTATACCAAAAAATTGACATACAGATAATGGAGATCATCCTGGACCACAGATTTTTCACCTCTTAATAATTGTTTAAATGATATTGAATAGGAGGAAGTTATGGGCGCTCTATTAAAAAGTAGCTGACTATCTCTAACAAGAGTAATGGTAAAATTCTTCATCATCTCTCAAGGATTTTTTTCAATAATATTTAATAGGAGAGAGTTATGAGTGCCATTATAAAATAGTACCTGACTTTCCCTGTAATTTTCTTTAAATGTCTAGTAAAATGAGTATTAACATACAGATAGAGAGGGTCAACATGAGCAAGAGTGAAAATTCTTTGTCGCCTCTCAATTTATTTTATAACATTTAATAGGAGCAGGTTGTGAGTGCAAGTTATTTGAACCCTGACTTATTTCACCATTTGAAGAATTGTCCTGCATTCGGAGCGACTCAATGATTAGGAAACTCAACATCTTAACCATTCGGTGACTAATGACTGATGGAAAGCAGGTGCGTCTGGGGGTGGGGCAGGTAACGGGATCTGTGGGAAGAGTTGATGCAGAGCAGGGGGGAGTGGCTGAAATCTGAAATGACATGAGAATTAGTACATGAAAAATAAGATAACAGAAAATGAAAATGTTATGAGCTGATTGAAGTTGTGACATGTGTTCATTATGACTGATTCAGTGATTAAGTAACTCAACATGTTAACCATTGTTGCAAATTTTGCTTAATTTCACCATTTAAAGTGTTTTCCAAAATTATCATTAACTCTGTGAAAATATATTTTCACTTTCTAAAGAGATAACCTTTTATAGGTCCAGTGTGTATGATTTAGGTGTAAGGGATCTATTCATAGAAAATGAATAAGAAATAATCCAAATAATGTTTTCACATAGCGTTTCATCTAAATGATATCAGTTATCTTTAGAAAGGGCCCTTTTTATTTAAAGATTTTTCATCAGAGGGGCTCTATGGAGGCCGCCATGTGTTTGACAGTAGACCAAACTGGACAAACTAAACACCTTTTGAGTTTTAATGACAAATGAAGGCTACCACAGGTTCTCTTTCATGTTTGGAAGCAGAGGGTGAGGGGAGGGTATTCAGCTGCAACATGCAACTTCACCACTAGATATCACTATGGATGCTTCTGCTTAGGAACTTGTCCCATTGTCAGGACACTCTCCGAAAAGAGCATTTGCAGAGAGAGAGCGAGCTGGCAATTCCGGGGGCCTGACAACATTGCACAGCTGCTTTCAAAGGAGGCAGGAAGCGCTCTTCTTTGTCACATCTATCCATGTGATGGTCTCTCTGACCTAATTTATTGTAATTATTTTATATGCTTAATAAAACATGTCACATTTTTGATAGAAATATTTGACTTTGCTGCATAAAGAGTGGCAACAAAGCTGAAAAGAAGGGAATAACTTGCTCCCACTTGGTGAATTTGCACTCAACCTATCTTCGTAAATGTGAATCGCTTGGATACCCAGTACTACAATCATTAGCGAGCACTTTATATCGGCCTCTGAGTCGATGCAGTTCTCCGTAATGGTGTCAACTCAGAGACTGTCATTTGGAATTCATGTTGAAGTTATAAACAAGCAGTGACACACCTGACCCACAAACTATCTTTAGCACAAGCTCTGATCCCCTTGATCGACCTTATATCACCTTTGTGTTGCATGATGGGAACTTATGCAAATAAGCCAAACAACGAGGCAGCCCGATTGGTTCGCTGAACGCCTAGGAACAATATGCTCAGATCATACTTCTCTGGAATTAGTTAATAGATAAAAAGATTGGTAAAATATTAATTGTTAAATGGACCAAGTACTGTATGTAAAATGTGTTGTTAAATCCTGTATGTTGTATGTTGCCTTTAAGTAAAACCTTGTTTCACCTGTCATCTTTATCTGCTTATTTTTGGTATGTATTAATAGGCCAAATAGGGTGTAAATTCACTCTTGAATGCATCACTGTGATAGTTCTGATTAATTGTCAGGGTTAGCTAAATGACAGACGTGAACCAAAAAGCACGACACCTGAGCAGGTTTAGGGAATAACAAGAGTTCTGGTTTATTTTGTATTATTTGAACGATCGGGGGGTCAAAAGCCAGGCAGACAGTATGGTAGCAAACAAATCCGACAGGGAGCAGGCAGGCTGGAATCCAGGGTCCAGAAGTCCAGAAGGTTAAGATGGCGCTACGAACGGCTACACTTCTGTGTTTGTTTTTAATATTTAATTCTGTTAATTGCGACCCAACTCAGATTACTTTCACGATGGACGAGCTTCTTAACATCAGGGACACATCACCATCTGATTTATGTCCCAACTTTCTCGCCTCTTCCGTGGATTTAGTGGATTTACTGATCAAATGTGCAGTGTTCCTCTGCCACGCAGCGAGACTGAGGCTCAGACGGAGAGGTAAGCGAGCTGGGGCTCTGGTGCGCTTCAGGGAGAGAGGATTATGCTCACCTCTCCGGAGCATTCTCCCCTCAAATGTTCGCTCGCTGTGCAATAAGATGGACGAATTGCGCCTTCTCATCCGGACAAATAGAGACTTTTCCCTGTCTTCTGTATTGTGTTTTACGGAATCGTGGCTGACCGAAGCCAGACCGGACTCCGCCGCACAGCTGACCGGCTTTCAACTGCTACGCACGGACCGTTACCCGATCCTCTCACGCAAGGCAAAAGGCGGAGGGATTTGTTTTTATATAAACCATGCACGACGTGAAAGTAATTTTACAGTCCTGTTCTCCGGACCTGGAAACTTTTTTCATCACCTGCAGACCGTTCTACTCTCCCCGTGAATTCACCTCTTTAATCCTGGCTGGAGTCTACATCCCCCCCCCGCAAGCTGACGTGTGCGAGGCTCAACGTCAATTCGCTGAGCAGATACTGGGAGTGGAGAGACGGAGAGAGAACACGTATTCCCCCGTTATTGTCCTTGTGGACTTTAATAAGGGGAACTTATCTCAGGAGCTCCCAAAATACAAACAGTTAATTAAATGCCCGACCAGGGGGGAGAAGACCCTGGACCACTGCTACAGCACCATCAGCAAGGCGTATCATGCAGTTTCCCACGCTGCCCTGGGTCTATCTGACCATGCTCTCATTCACCTGGTCCCGGCTTACAGACAGAAAGTCAAACTTTCTAAACCTGCTGTGCTGAGATCAAAGAACTGGAGCAGTGGAGGAGCTGCGTGACTGCCTTGAAAACACTGACTGAGACATTTTTAAAACTGCTTCTAACAGCCTGGACGAATACACAGATGCTGTGACGTCCTACATCAGCCTCTGTGAAGACAGATGTATTCCGACACGCACTAGGGTGTGTAATAACAACGACAAGCCTTGGTTCACAGCAAAGCTCAAACAGCTTCGTTTGGAGAAAGATGTGGCCTTCAAGAGTGGGGACATGGATAGGTTCAGACTGATTAAATACTCGTTTGGCAAGGAGATTAAGGAGGCCAAACGACAGTATTCAAAGAAGCTGGAACAACAGTTTGCAGCCAACGACTCATCGTCAGTCTGGAAAGGCCTACGTGTGATCACCGGTTGCAAAACCAAATCCCCCCACTCTGTGGAAGACTTGAGACTTGCAAACGAACTGAATGACGTTTACTGTAGATTCGAAAGACACTCTCAACCCCAGTAATAGTACTGATGATATGATGGTAATGTTATTGTTATTGTTAGACAGTATATCAAAATAGTACAGTATATATAGTATATAATATAACATAATATATATTTATATATGATAGTAATTATACCAATATAATAGCAGTATATATTAATAATGGCAGCAACAGTATATATAATAATAGTAAATATAATAATAATAATAATATCTACAAATGTATAAATATGTGTATATAGACTTAAGCATACAGTGAATATACAAATAGTATGATATATAGTAGAGGGGGTATAAATATAAGTATTTAACTATACAATAGATAATATAATATACTATGAGTGTAACAGAGTGTGCAAAAGACAGTATTATTGTATAAAATGATATATAGTATCAATATGGTTTATATTAACACATATCACAAAGAGACAGGTATTTAGTTCAGTTCTGTGATGGTGGCTCTGACAGAGGTAGATGAGTTGTACAGTCTTATTGCAGTTGGGAGGAATGATTTCCTGTAGCGTTCCTTAGACCGCTGGGTTGAATGAATCTGTGGCTGAAGCTGCTCCTCAGCTTGTCCAGTGTTGTGTGGAGGGGGTGAGAGGGATTGTCCATGATTGCCAGCAGTTTTGCCAGCATCCTGTCCTCCACCACCTCCTCCAGGGTGACAAGCTTAGAGCCAACCACAGACTCTGCTTTTCTAATGAGTTTTTTCAGTCTGCTGGGAGTCTTTTGCCCTGATGCCCGCACCCCAGGACACCACAGCAAAGAAGATGGTGCTCGCCACAACAGAATTGTAGAATATCTGCAGCATCTTGTTGCAGACATTGAAGGACCTGAGCCTCCTCAGGAAATAAAGCCGGCTAAGGCCCTTCTTGTAGACGGCCTCTGTGTTGGTGGACCAGTCCAGTTTATTGTCTAGTGTGACACCCAGGTACTTGTAAGCAGGGACCACCTCCACTTCCGTCCCACCGATGCAGACAGGAGAGGGCAGAGGCTTGTTCCTCCTGAAATCCACCACCATCTCCCTCGTCTTCTTCACGTTGAGCTGCATGCGGTTCTCCCCACACCACTTCACAAAGCGGTCAACAAGGTCCCTGTACTCAGCCTCCCTCCCGCCCTCAACACACCCCACAATGGCCGTGTCATCAGAGAACTTCTGCAGATGACACGTCTCAGTGCAGTACTTAAATTCAGCAGTGTATGTGGTGAAGAGGAAGGGGGACAGCACAGTTCCCTGGGGGGCCCCGATGTTACTGATCAGACGATCAGACACACAGTTCTGTAATCTCACAAACTGCGGTCTGCCCGTCAGATAGTCATCGACCCAGTTGATGAGGGGAGCACTCACCTGCGTGCCCTCCAGCTTGGCCTTCAGCAGTCGGGGCTGGATGGTGTTGAAGGCGCTGGAGAAGTTGAAGAACATGATCCGGACTGAGGTGTTGGGTCTGTCCAGGGAGGAGTAAGCCTTCTGCAGCAGGTAGATGATCGCATCATCAACCCCAACATGGGGCTGATATGCAAACTGCAGGGGGTCTTGTGATGGGCACACCAGCGGTCTGAGGTGGGCCAGGACCAGTCTTTCCATGACCTTCATGATGTGAGAGGTCAGTGCCACCGGCCTGTCGTCCTCCAGTGCAGCAGGACGTCCTTTTTTGGGCACTGGGACCAGGCAGGATGTTTTCCAGGGCACTGGCACTCTCTGAAGGTGTAGGCTCAGGTTGAAGAGGTGCTGGAGAACTCCACAGAGCTGGCTGGAACATGCCTTCAGCACACGAGGGCTGATGCGGTCCGGTCCCGCAGCTTTCCTCGGTTTGAGCTTCTCCAGCTCTCTCCTCACCTGGCTTGCTGTGATGTGGAGTCCAGGCTGGGGGGTGGGGGGTGTCAGTGGTGGGTTTGAGGGTGGAGGTGATGAGGCTGGTGCAGAGATGTGTGTGTTGCAGGAGGTTGTGGGGGGCTGTGGTTGTCCTGGGGGTGGGAGATGTGAAAAGGCCTGTGGTGAAAGCCAGCGGGGAGGTGGAGGGCAGGGGGTGATGGAGGGAGGTGGGGGGTTGTTGCTCGGAGAAGCAGTGGGGGCAGTGGAGGGTCCGCTGGGGGTAGGGGGGATGGAGTTGAACCTATTGAAGAACGTGTTCAGCTCGTTCGCACGTTGTTCATTCCCAGCTGCTCCCCCATCTCTCCTCTGGAAGCCGGTGATCTCCTTCATCCCCCTCCAGACGTCCCTGCTGTTGTTGTCCTCCAGTTTGTGCTCCAGTTTTCTTTTGAAGTTGTCCTTGCTCTCCCTGATGCTGCGCTTGAGCTCCCTTTGTACCCGTTTGAGTTCTGCTCTGTCCCGTGATCTAAAGGCCCTCTTCTTCTCGTTGAGAAGGGCTTTCAGGTCGCTTGTTACCCACGGCTTGTTATTTGGGTAGCAGCGGACCTCTTTAGTGGGATGGTGTTGTCTATGCAGAACCCAATGTACTCAGAGACACAGTCAGTCATGCCATCAATGTCCTCCCCATGTGGCTCATACAGAGCATCCCAGTCTGTGGCCTCCAGCGCTCCACGCAGTGTTTCCATGGCCTCATGAGACCATTTCCTCTCTGTCCTCACTGTGACTGGGTGCTGCTGAACCAAAGGCTTATATGATGGGGAGAGCAGGACTAGGTTGTGGTCTGACCTGCCCAATGGTGGCAGGGCAGTGCAGCTGTATGCATCCTTAACATTTGCATACAGCAGGTCCAAAGTCTTGTTTTCCCGAGAGGCACATTTCACAAACTGGAAGAAGGTTGGGGGTGTGGATGAGAGGGAAGCATGATTAAAGTCACCTGTGATGATGATGAAGGCTCCGGGGTGTTTTGTCTGTCACACGCTGCTTCCGTAAACTCCCTCGGCAAATAATACGGACGAAGTCCGACGGCGACGAGCTCGATGTCCGGGCTGCAGACACGCTGTTTAACCGTGACGTGCCCGGGGTGACACCACCTGTTGTTCACGAGCACGGCGAGTCCCCCTCCTTTCTTCTTGCCGCTCGCGGTGGTGTCTCTGTCGGCTCGAACCGTCTGGAAGCCGGGAATGGTGGCGTTGGAGTCCGGTATCTGCTCATGCAGCCACGTTTCCGTCAGACACACAATACTGGACTCCCTTTACTCCCTCTGTGTCCTGATGAGCGCTTCCAGTTCGTCCACTTTATTTGCCAGGGACCTCACGTTTCCAGTGATGACTGCAGGAATGAAGGGCTTAAACTTCCTCTTCTCCATCCTCCGTTTCAGCCCCGCTCTGCAACGGCGGCGTCTCCTCTTTAGCTCCTCCGGGACGGTGGGTCTCTCTCCGGCCAAGAGGGTGTTGTGCCTCAGGGCCATCAGCTGGTCGCGGGTGTAAACAATGCCGGCGTGTGTTGCAGGCATGCTCCCAGTGATCCGAGGAGACCGAAGTGCGGTTAAAAGTAATAAAAAAGTGTCCGATAAATAACAAAAGCATCTCGTAACTGTGCGTTACGAGGATGCACAGGGCAGTGCAAAAATAAATTAATAATAAAAACACAAAAAACCGACAGTAGTACCAGGAGCTGCTACGACAGGCACCCGTTAGTACGGCGCCATTTTAGGATGATATTGGCAACTAAAGAGCATGAGCCGTTTGAGCCAGATATTAGGCCTTCATACAGCATCAGGATCCTCGAAAGTACACCAAGTGGACATTGTTTGAAAATAGCAGGAACATCATATTCCTTTCTCCAATGGCCCACATGGCATCAGCGGTGTCAAGGCCTTTCATGAAGAGAACATTTTGCTTAGCAACTATCAGAGTAGTAGGAGTGTCATGGAGAGCGGCTTCTTGTTACTTCCTGCATTCCAGTGCCAAGAGGCGTGGACATGCCTGCGCACCAACAAGGGAGAACCAAAGTGATTTGCAGTGACTCTCCTCCCATATTTTAAACCAATCACATTATAATTATATCAAACCCCTTCTGTTCGGGGCCATTATTGACTTCCTATTGCTAACTTATTTAGCTTAGGCTGGGATAATTGGCTGGGATAATTGTCCATGATCATGTGGTTCATTGCATCTCAATAAATACTTGAATTGGATCAGTCCGGCTCTTCTCATATTTAGGATAAACCAACACGCTTAACAATTTGGTGACCCCCTGACGTGATCCTAAGAGAAGTTTCGACCGACGAGATCCTGAAAATAAGTCTTTTGACCAGAAAGACCGGAGACCCCAAGGTCCGAGGCTGCTCCTATCGATTCTCCACATACTCAATCCAAAAGGTAAGCAGAAAACAAATTCTGTTTAGTTATGGATTCTGAGTGTGCGGGGAGGAGAAGGAGGTAAAATAATAATGTTTTTAGGAGGCTATGAAAGGTCAGCAAAGCAATGGGCATCCAATACACTACCCCAGAACTCTAGCAGCCCTGGGGAAGCCTTGAGTCGCATCAGACACAAGACCCAGCAGAACGCATCAGCACATCAGAACGCATCAAACAGCCGGCGTCTGTAAGATTTTATAACAGTCGGTCTTGGTTCTTCCTCCTTGAAAGTGCGCATGCGTAGTCCCTCCTCTTGGCATTTGGAATAAGGAAGTGAACAGGAGACACTCTCAAGGCCTTGAAACATCTGATGCCATGAGGGCCAAACTGTTGTTGGGGAAAAGGTATTATTATGTTCCTGCTATATCGGCTGAAAAGTTCTGTTTGTACAGACATTCAAAACAACTTAGCCAAAACAACGAAACAGAACTGTGAGCCACATACATTCTAATTTCAAGATTACACAGTAGGAAGGAAAAGGTTATTTATTAATAATTTGTATAGAAGGCATTATATCTGGCTCAAACTGCTCATACTTTCACCCCCCCCTTTAGTTGCAAATAGTTTCAGTCAGACCCCCACTATATAGAATTATTCCACCCTGACAACACCAACAACTGCACCTCCAGCCATCCCTCTGTCAAACTTCTGAAGTTTGCTGATGACACAACCCTTATCGGATTAATTTCTAATGGGGACGAGGCTCCCTACAGAGAGGAAGTTAACAGCTTGGCTTCCTGGTGCAGTCAGAACCACCTGGAGCTGAACGCTTTAAAAACTGTAGAGATGGTAGCAGACTTCAGGAGGAGCCCTGCCCCAGCTGAGAAGGTCACCTGATGTGACCTGCCGGCTCTCCTAGACCTGTTCCACTCCAGGACCAGTAGGAGAGCAGGCAAGATCATTGCTGATCCTTCCCATGCCGGTCACCACCTCTTCCAGAGACTCCCATCCGTAAAAAGGTTCTGGGCTATCAGGACTAAAACCTTGCATCACCTGAACAGTTTTTTCCCTATGGCAGTGGGGCTCACATGCAAGCCCCCTGCATCACACTGACTCTGCATCACATTGACTCTGGTACTGTTTTTTATATTGTTGTTTGTACAGTGCACCAACCACACCAAGGCAATTTCCTGTATGTGCAAATATACATGGCAATAAAAATAATTCTGATTCTGATTCTGAGAAGGCAGGTCAGAGTCGAGATCAGGCAGGAAAAATAATCAAGGGATAACGCTGGAAAGCTAGACACAAACACACTAGACGATCTGGCAGAGAACAGAGGAAAGGAGATGTTATACTGAGTGACTAATGATTGATGGAAAGCAGGTGAGTCTAGGGGTGGGGCAGGTAATTGGATCCATGAGACGAGGTGATCCAGAGCAGGGGGGAGTGGTTGAATTCTGAACAATGCAAAAAGTAGAAATACTAATATTACATACTATACTTCTTCCACGTGATTTTGTGGTAGAGTGAAATGATGTTGAGTTAAAAAATGTTGCAATCTTAATACTGTGAATTACAACTATTTGACGCCGGATCCAGTTGGTGGACTAGTGGCAGAAAGTTGGACTATGGGCAGAAAATCCAGCAGTGGTCTCTGGTTCGAATCCTCGAAGGACAACAAAAACAACATACCTGGACGGACAACACCTGGATCTGTTCCACACTATCAAAGTGCCTACGCCACCCCACTGTCTAAGTGCCCCTGAGCCACGCACCTTACTCCCCTAACACCTGCTCCCCGGGGCGCCATGCATGGCTGCCCACTGCTCTGTGTGTCCTCCTGTGTACACCAGATGGGTCATAGCAGAAAACAAAATTCCCCCCTTGCATGTCGTGTGTGTGTGCATGTGTGCATTTGTGTCTTAAATCTTAGGAATCATTTATGGAAATTATAGGTCATATTTAGGGACAGTTAAAAATAATTCAATATTTATAAAACCACAGAGGAAAAGATTTCCCTATCTGCGCTTACCCTGGTTACAGGGCCGTAGTGATAGAAATCAAAGCAGAGTGTGAGGGGTATGTGTGAGACCTGTTGTCCAGTTTCACAACCAGGCAGGAGTTCATCCCTGATGGCACCCCCACCATACATTCCCGTGCTCTGACTGTGTCACTGTCCTGTCTCTGATTGGTCGATATGTCATGGGTCCAAATTAATACTCTGCAGTTGATGTGGAGGAAAGAAAGATGGCTCAAAGTCAGAATTTTAAGTGAAAAAACGCTTTTGTTTGTAACCTGTAAAAGGGCTTGAGACAGGACTAAAATAATACAAATTATTTCCATGAATGCCGACCATTTTCCATTTCAGTTCATTTCAAATGAAGCAGTGTCACATGTATTGGCTTGTATTTAATTTATTATTACAAATATCAAAGACTTATTTATATTATAATATCATATTTGTAATTTTGATGATAGTAAGTTTGTGATTATGTCATTTTTACTCAGCTAATACACCATCATGATCTTTTATACAACTACAAACATACTGTAAAGTCCCCGCCTCACAGACGTCACGGAACTTCTTCTCTGTGTAATTACTTTATTACAGTTAACACAAACATGTCATTCTTGTCGTTCCTACTCCGTCACTCCACACATCAACAACCTCCTCGTCACTTCACTTCCTCATTTACCCCTGACCCCCAACAAAACCAGCCAATCAGAGCCTGACATCACACAACCCTACCCCATCGGCCAGATAGTGACTCTTCTTCCTTCGCAGGCTGAGGAGGCTCTACAGGTGCACCATAGAGAGCATCCTGACTGGCTGCATCACCGCCTGGTATGGCAGCTGCACCGCCCTGAACCGTAAGGCTCTACAGAGGGTGGTGAAGTCCGCCCAGCACATCACCAGGACGGCGCTACCATCCATGGAAGACATCTACACCCAGCGGTGCAGGAAGAAGAGCAGCCGAATTATTAAAGACACCTTTCATCCCGGCCATAAACATTTTTGCCAGCTGCCGACTGGCTGACGGTACCGCAGCACCAGGCTCAGAGACAGTTTCATCCCCAAGGCCATAAGACTTTTAAACTCCTCTGAACTGCAATAACTCCACCAAACAAGCACCATGAAATATTTGCATATTTGCACAATTGCACAATTGCTGTTTAATTTTCTCTTCAGCTGTTTATATAAATTAAGTAGATGCAGATGCATTTTATTTATCCCACACACATGCACAGACATGCAAACGCACACTCATGCAGGTAGGGAAATGTAACCTCTGCTTTTGACCCATCTGTGTGCGGGACACACAGAGCAGTGAGCGACTATGTACAGCGCTCGGGGAGCAGATGTTGGAGGAGTAAGGTGCCTTGCTCAGGGGCACTAGACAGGGTCTAGAGAGACTCTTGGATTTTTGGCAGATCAATCCAGGTTCGTCTTTTTGTTGTCTTTCCGTGGAATCGAACCAGAGACGAACCAGAGACCTTCTCTGCCCATAGTCCAAGTTTCTGCCACTAGACCACCGCCTCTCCTTTTAAATAATATAAATATATATAATATATATTTAGATATATATACTTTATTTTCTATTTTAAATTTTGAAATTATATTGTATTCTATTTTATTTGTTAGGTTGTAATTACGTGAGCATTGTTAGAAGAGAGCCTGTGACTCAAGCATTTCACTGACAGTGACTGCTTAATGTTATTGTTGTGCATTTGATAATAAAATCTTGAATCTTGAATCATCGGTCCAGAATAGTCACATGTCCCACCCCGACCCGTTCAATGACCCTCAGGACATCTCAACACTCCTTCAGAACGGTGTCATACTGAACATACGTCATAACAAAACAGAAACAGAAACCAAGTCAGTTACAACTAGGCGGCACAATGCTTGTGAGTAACAAGTATTTGTTTGAGCAGAGAGCTAGAGTGTGGAAATATATCTGCTCAATAGAAAACAATGATTATTCTCGGAGAAGATTTATGAAATGAGAAGAAAGTTTCTAAACTGCTCGTACAGCCTCATTTTTGACTCTAAACAATAATATATATATGTACTTGTTCGGCTAAACCTTCTGATTCTCACTGTGTTTTCATTTCACGGACAGCAGTTATAGATTTTGAATTAGACCATTTTGTTCGGGACGTTCTCCAGACGGCTTATGTCTCCCTCTCTGTCTGTCAGACATGCCGTAATAAGAGAGTCACACACGCAGAGGTAGGGGGGCCAAAGGGGGAAAAGGGGACAATGAGATCTATTTTTAGACTACTTCACAGGTGTTAATCAACACTACAGGTAGTGCAGTCAGAGGAGCAGAGGGACAGTAACTCAAAAGGGTGTGTTCAAGTCCGAGTGTGGGTAAGATACAAACATTGACATTTTTTCTTTGTCTTTCAGGGGGGAACTGTTGAATTCTTTAAATAATCAACTGTCAATGATATCTAAAGTCAATGTGTTCACTTTCCAGATAGGACTTATAGTAAAAAGTATTTGTTTGGAGGAGAATTATGAAATGAGAACTACGTTTCTAAACTGCTCACACGGCCTCATTTTTTGGCTCGAAACTTTAATATAGATATGTGTTTGTTCGTCCAAGCCTTGTAATTCCCACGGTGTTTTCATTTCACGGATAGGAGTTATAGATTTTCAATTAAAGCATTTTGTTCGGGACGTTCTCATGAGGTCTGATGTCTCCCTCTCATTCCCGCCCACCTGCGGTAATCAGTGAGTCACACACACACACACACACACGCAGAGAGAGGGGGGCCAGAGGGGGAAAGGAGACAGTGGAATCTTAAATTTACACTTCACAGGCATTAATCAACAGTGTAGGTAGTACAGCGGGTAGAACAGAGGGACAGTGGCTAATAGGTGGAGGGTTCAAGTCCCAGTGTGGGCGGGATTTAAACATTGTGTTATTTTTTCTTTGTCTTTCAGTGGGGAACTGTTGAACTCTTTAAATAAACAACTGTCAATGATCTGGAAAGACAATTTGATTGGCTCCTCATCAGATTCCTGTATAAGTGTGTATGAAGAGATAGTGATAGCGCCACCTAGTGGTCGGTGTGAAAATTAAGTTTGAGCAATCGCCCCCAAACTCCTGTCACATGATCAAAGCCCTGACCTGATCAAGTCAATACTATAACTGCATACACACTTATAGTGCTAGCGCCACCTAGTGGTCGGTGTGAAAATGAAGTTTGAGCAATCGGTCCCAAATTGCACAGACTTCTTCACATTGCAGACCTGAACAGATATATTAGTGTGTATTCATGATGGTGACAGCGCCACCTAGTGGTCAGGGCGATAATGAAGTTTGAGCAATCGGCCCCAAAATCCTGTCACATGATCAGAGTCAACACCTGATCAAGTCAAGACCATCACAGCATACACACTTATAGTGATAGCGCCACCTAGTGGTCAGGCTGAAAATTAAGTATGAGCAATGGGTCCTAAATTGACTCACTTCATCAGATTACTGACCTGAACAGATATATAAGTGTGTATTTATTGATAGTGATAGCGCCACCTAGTGGTCAGTGTGAAAGTTAAGTTTGAGCAATCTGCCCCAAAATTCTGTCACATGTTCAGAGCCCTGACCTGAAGAGACCTTTAAGTGTTGCATTGTTAGTGATAGCACCACCTACTGATCAAGTCTCTCTCTCTTTCTTAAACCAGTCTCTCTCTCTCTCTCTCTAACAACAATTACGAAAGAAAAGAAAAGAAAAAAATAAAGGAAAAAGCCAAACTTTACAGAGATAACTACAGCATTACAGCCTACTCTACTCAATCATTCAGTACAAATAAAGAATATGGTGAGGAATAGCCCGGATGGTTATCACGCAAAATTTGGAGTGTCATTCAGGGCAGTTAAGGAGCCCAATAATTGGGGACCAGGTGCTCGTAAAAATGTTCATCAGAACATTTTGTGTTGCTCCGAAGCCTCTCAAGATGTAGCCCGTAAACTAGTTCCATTAATTATCTGGAGAAACAAGGAGCACTGTTAGCTTTCCATTCACTGTGTAGTATTCTCTTTTTTATTCTCTCTTTTTTTTAAAGTGTTTGCTGTACAGTTTGTGGCAGTGCATGATAAGCTACAGAGCAGCCAAACGGGGAGCCAGTGTATCAGGTTCAATGTGTAGATCATTAATTTTAAAATACCTTTTAGAAATATTCTGCCAGAAGGGGACAATCTTAGGTCAAGCAAAAAGGTGTGGGCCAGAATGCCTTTCAGAGAATTACATTATATTAATATTTTCTTTAGAATAATGTGATCTTTGCATGACTTTAAATTGAATCAACTGCAACTTGGCATTAATTGAGCTCAAATGGATCCTCTCCATCCCCTCCCTCCATATCTCAATGGTCAACTCCAGACCAAGATCTGCCTCCCAGGCAGAATTTATATGTTCTGTTAATAGTCTTATTAGCACAGCACTGACGCAAATGTCAGATGACTGGTACAGAGAACAAGACAACAAAATGCTATGTGGAACAGTCCTTCTGGATTTTACAGCAGCATTTGATCTCCTTTCTGGAAAAACTGGTGTGCTATGGCTTTAAACTTTCTGTAGCTACCTGGATGGGAAGTTACCTATTAAATAGATCACAGAGAGTCTTCTTTAATGGAAGTAACTCGGACAGTGTGCTGGTAGAAAGTGGAATTCCACAGGGAAGCTGTCTATACCCACTAATGTACTCTATCTTCACTAATGATTTACCTCAATTATTAAGAATTGCAAATCTAAGTATGTACGCAGACAACACTACTGTATATGCATCAGCAAAAACAGCAGAAGAACTGACAGTCATCCTAAACAGGGAGCTATGTTCCATTGGAAAGTGGGTCCTTGAAAACAAGATGTTTCTCAACTTCAATCATTCTCTTAGAGCAGAGCCAGAGCTTAGACTGTGCATAGATGGAACATCCATCAAACAAATAAAAGGTAACCAAGCTATTTGGAGTCACCCTACATCAGTGGCCCCCAACCTTTTTTGCACTACGGACCGGTTGGATGTCAGACAATATTTCAACGAACCGGCCGTTAAGGTGTGGCTATGGCGCCTCACATGGTCAGGGCTCTGAACATGTGACAGAATTTTGGGGCAGATTGCTCAAACTTAACTTTCACACTGACCACTAGGTGGCGCTATCACTATCAATAAATACACACTTATATATCTGTTCAGGTCAGTAATACGTACCAGAAGCCTCTTGAGAGGCTTCTGGTACGGCCTCTGGTGACATCGGTAGATTTTTTTTTATTGAACGAAATTAACGAATTGTTAATACGCGGCCTCAAATTATTTATTGCGTGGTAAGTTACCAGCAAGACGGAGACGACCGGATACCAAAGCTCCATTATGCACACGCTGTGCTTCTGTGCGCTTTGGAGAGTGTTTTTTGTTATTTAAAATAAAAAATGTATTCGTTAATTAAAAAAAAATTCAATAAAGATATGATGCTGGAAATGGCAAGAGTTTTTAGTGCTGTTGTGGTGATCTCAGCCGTGACTCTAATCCAGGACACCGGCAGAGTTGTTTTCTTAAACATACTTTTAAGGCCGCCGTCATTTGCGCTCTTCAGCAGCTGAACTTCTTCTTAAACAGACATGCTGGATTCACCTGGTTTGTTGACAAATGGTTCCGACAAATACCGTGTTGGTTTGTGTTCAGCGAAAAAAGTGACATGACCAAGACAAGCATCTTGACATGTGTAAAGCATCAGTCATAACGGAGAGGATCCGGTAATTTTTCTGACTGGATAATAGATAAAACAGAAAACATTTCTGTGCGGCCCGGTACCAAATAACCAACGGCCCAGTACCGGGCCACGGCCCGGGGGTTGGGGACCACTGCCCTAGATGATAAACTGTCCTGGGCAAAGCATAGTCGTAGCTTTAGTCAGACGATGCAGCAATCATCTTACACCTGATTTAAGTCTACTGGTAGTTAGCTCTCTTGTTCTGTCACAGCTGGATTATTGCCAGATAATCAGAATCAGAATCAGGTTTATTGGCCAAGTAAGTTTGCACAAACAGGGAATTTGACTTGGTAAAGTGGCTCTCAGTTGCTTACACAAAATACACATCACAAGACCAACAAAACAAAACAATACAATACAAACAGTCCGAACAGTGCGACGATCTAAGAAAAGAAGTGCAGGTGTGCCTATTTCAATTATACAGTGAGGGTGAAATAGTAAACATTATTAAATATAATTATAATATATATTATATATAATATAATATAATTCCGGGAGTAACTGTACAGTGTTTATCATATAATAATAACAAATTATAAAGGTCATAAAGGTCCAGAGTTATTGCACAGTGCCACAGTGGGTTGGCTGTTCAGGAGTGAGACTGCGAGGGGGAAGAAACTGTTTTTGTGTCTGGTGGTTTTTGTTAACAGAGCTCTGTAGCGCCTACCAGAGGGGAGAAGATTGAAAAGATGGTGTCCAGGGTGTGAGGGGTCTGCAGTGATCTTTCCTGCCCTTTTCCTGACTCTGGATGTGTACAGTTCCTGGATGGTGGACAGGTTGGCACCGATGATCTTTCCTGCAGACCTGACTGTCCGTTTATTTTTATCCAACTCGGTGGCCGATCCAAACCAGACAGTTATGGATGAGCAGAGAACAGACTCGATGACTGCAGTGTAAAACAGGATCAGCAGCTCCTGAGGCAGGTTGTGCTTCCTAAGCTGGCGCAGGAAGTACAACCTCTGCTGGGCCTTCTTGAGGATTGTGTTTATGTTGGGTCCCCACCTCAGGTCCTGGGAGATTGTGGATCCCAGAAACCTGAACGATTCCACAGCCAACACAGTACTGTTAAATATGGTGAGGGGGTGCAGTGCTGGGGGGCTCCTCCTGTAATCCACTGTCATCTCCACGGTTTTAAGCGTGTTCAGCTCTAGGTTGTTACGACCGCACCACAGGACCAGCTGTTCGACCTCCCGCCTATATGCAGACTCATCATTATCCTGGATGAGGCCGATGACTGATGTGTGTCGTCTGCAAATTTTAGGATTTTAACAGATGGGTCTCCTGAGGTGCAGTCGTTTGTGTAGAGGGAGAAGAGCAGAGGGGAGAGCACGCATCCCTGAGGTGCACCAGTGCTGACTGACCGGGTGCTGGATGTTATTTCACCCAGCCTCACCTGCTGCTTCCTGTCTATCAGGAAGTTTGTGATCCACTGACGGGTGGAGGCAGGCACAGTGAGCTGGATGAGTTTGGTGAGGAGGACTTCTGGGATGATGGTGTTAAACGCCGAGCTGAAGTCCACAAACAGCATCCTTGCATAGGTCCCTGGGGAGTCGAGGTGTTGCAGGATGTGGTGCAGCCCCATGCATCATCCACCGACCTGTTAGCCCGGTAGGCAAACTGCAGGGGGTCCAGCAGGGGGCCTGTGATGTCCTTCAGATGGGTCAACACCAGTCTCTCGAAGGAATGCCACCAAGAAAGACCTGAATAGATTACAGCTAGTACAGAAAAAGGCTGCACTCTTTGCTCTACAGTTGTCAGGGTTGTGAGAAGTTAGATGGACCCAGATGCAGAGATAGTTTAACAAAAATAATATTTAATATAAATGAGGCTTTAACTACGCAAAAACAGAACAAACACTAAAGAAATTGAAACACTGAAAAGACATGAACAAGAACAAAAAGACAAAAACACAAGGAAGCTTACACATTAGGAGTGTAACGATTCATCCACTAAATCGATGAATCGATTTATATTCCTGCGATCCAACTGAATCGATCTGTGCTCAGCAAAACGGCAATCCAGACATATATCAATTAAAAATCGTTTGAAATGCTACATAATCGATTTGTATCGATACCTGGAAACTGTACATTGGATTTAAGCACAAAAACTGTATGGATGTGTGTTTGTTTGTTTTTTAGCACTTTAGACACGTTAAACGTTACTCGATTCAGCCTACCTGTCTGTGATGTCATCGGTACGCACCGGCAGCCGCGCGAAACTCAGAACAACAACAAAACACAGCATGGCGGATGGCGGAGGAGACGGCGAGCAAGACATTTACAAGCCAGCTTATCGATCCAGTGTGTGGAAACATTTTGGCTTTTGCAAACACGGACTGTGTTCTAAATAAGTCGGTCGCTGTTTGTATAATATGTAGAAGCCAAATAAAATACCACGGAAACACGACGAATCTTTCCAACCATCTACTACTGCGCCATGGGATTAAACAAAACGCCGACGGTCCAGGCACCTCTAGCAGCGTTACCGCTGCAGCAGCAGCAGAAGGTAACACCAGCTCTGCAGAAACCTCAGGCTTCGCCAACATGTTTTGTCAGAAACTTGGCCGAAACTCAGCGCGGGCGAAAAACATCACAGTAACAATTGCCAAGTTTATCTGTAAAGACATGCGGTATGGACAGTGTGGTTGAAAATCCGGGGTTCTGTGAATTGATCCAAACATTGGAGCCACGGTACCAGATACCGAGCCGACCACACTTCTCTGAAAAGATCATCCCTGAACTGTATGAGATTACTAAGAATGATGTGAAGATGTCGCTTTCTCAAGCTGAACGTGTGGCGATGACGACGGATGGCTGGACGTCATGCTCAAATCAAGGGTATGTGACAATAACCTCCCATCACATTGATCCGGAGTGGAATATGATGACATTTGTTCTGCAAACCAGAGTTTTAAACGAAGCACTACAAATATCGGCGCGTTACTGCGTGAAGCCTGTACAGAGTGGAAAATCTCAGACAATAATCCTGCCATCGTCACTGATAACGCCAGGAACATGATTGTGGCCGGTGCAGAAGCCCAGTTCAGTCCGCACATTACCTGCTTCGCACATACGCTCAACCTGGCTTCACAGAAGGGTTTGGGGGTGGACCGTGCTTCCAGGTTGTTGGGGAAGGTGCGAAAAATAGTTGGATATTTTCACCGCAGCCCTATTGCATGTCACGTCCTACGGGAAAAACAAAAGCTGATGGATTTACCCCTCCATAAGCTGACTCAAGACATCATAACCAGATGGAACAGTTCATTCGATATGCTTCAACGATTTTTGGAACAACAGACCGCTATAATGGCAACTCTGATGTCCAAGGATCTGCGAAAAGGGGGCACAGATGTAGGCACGCTGAGTGAGACTGATATTGCCAACATGGAGGACATTGTTCAGTTGATGGGTCCTGTCAAAATGGCAACCACTGTGATGTGTGAAGAAGAACAGCCAACTCTCTCTGTAATTGCTCCTCTTCGAGCAAAACTGCTGAAACACCTACAGCCATGCGAAGACGACTCAACTCTGGTTGCAGAGATTAAGAGGGTGATGGCCAATGACCTCTCCACACGCTACAAAGGCACCCGAGATGCTCTCAACATAGGTAATTAATTTGTATTCTTAATTAAAATCAACCTTGGTTATAAGACTGTATTAATTTGTAAAATGCCAAACCTTTGAGTTTTAAGTTGAGTTTTTTTTTCATATGGAAAGGAAAACAAGATATCTGCAATACAATTCTTAGTTCATGGTGACTTTACCTCATTGCTGTGCCATTAAAAAAATAAACATACTAAAGTTTAATCTCTTGATTATTTTGTGTATTTGCAGGTGGTCTTGCAATGTCAGTTCAACTTAATTTAATAATGCAATGCAATACTCCTGTTCTTTAAACAGCATCAGCGTTGGACCCGCGATTCAAAGAACTGCCCTACCTGGAAAAAGAGGACAGAGAACAGGTCTATGCAAAACTGGCTCTCTCCGCTAAATTTCTGTGTGCAATCTTACAGAGCAGAAATTTTAACAGTTCACACATTCTTTCTTCCATAGATACCAGCAATGGGAAATGAGGAGGAAGGTGAGGGAGGCTCAAGCCCAAAGCTGTCAGGATCCCAGGAAGAGACCACAGGTGTGTTTCATGTAATGCCAACAAAATATTGTTGTTGTTTAATGAGAATGAAAAACATGACTATATTTTGAAATACATTTCTTATCATATTGCAGCTTCAAATGAGTCGCCTCCATGTAAGAAGAAGGCCTTAGATGCACTGTTTGGCGATTCCTTCACCCAAAGAGAAAGAAAATCCACAACTGAGACAGCCAGAGTAGAGGTGATAAGGTACCGAGCAAAAGATGCATTGCCTTTGACTGAAAATGCCATGAAGTGGTGGAGATCACAGGAGAAAGAGCTACCACTACTTTCAAAACTTGCTAAACGGTACCTCTGTATCCCAGGCACCAGTGTGCCAGCAGAGCGAGTTTTTAGTACTGCTGGGGATATAGTTAACGCACAGAGAAGTGTTCTGCGACCAGATCATGTGGATCAGCTGATATTTTTGAAAAAAAAATCTGTAGAGTCATTGCAGAATAGTTGGTTACACCTGATCTTTTGTTAAATATTAGTGCACTGCTGTTTGTTTATTAAAGTATTAGCAGGTTCAACCACTGCTCATTTAACTTGAAAAGAAGTAGCAGGTAAACCCACTGTTAATTCAACCTGAAGAATGTTGGTTGCACTTTATTTTTGAGACTGTTTTATTTTTATGTTGGAACAGCAGAAGTAGCAGGTTTTTGCACTTTATTGTGTAATGTTTACATGGAATATGTTTGCACCTGATTCAAATAAAATGTTAATACATTTGCCATTAATTGTTGTTTGCTTGTTTATAATATCCAGAATTAATTTAAACCTGATTTCCTTACAAGAAACAACAGGGATCTCGGACACTTTGCCTGCACTGTACAGTAAAGTTACTGAATCGATTTCAAGTCACTGAATCGAATCGTTCTAAATTAACCAAGATCGTCCTTGAATTGAATCGGCAACCATGAATCGTGATTCAAATCGAATCGTTGTTAAAATGAATCGTTACACCCCTATTACACATGGATCAGAAGATCAGGACAGGGCTGGACAGGAACGCAGAACAGAACAGCAACATGGAACATAAATCACCAGAATGACCAGAGGAACAAGAATTCTCCCCTCCCTACCCTGTCTAGTGCCCCTGAGCAAGGCTCCTTACTCCCTCAACATCTGCTCCCCGGGCGCTGTACATGGCTGCTCACTACTCTGTGTGTCCTGCACCAGATGGGTTAAAAGCAGAGGCTAAATTTCCTAAAACTGCATGAGCGTGTCTGTGCATGTCTGTGCATGTGTTTGGGATAAATAAATGGATCTTAATCTTAAATAGCAGTCACTGTTTCTGCATCAAACCCATCTGGACCTAGCCTGGATGCCAGACGAACTTAGCCCCGCCCACAACATTTGAGATCGGGAAGTTCGGTCTGGAGTCGCTCCGTTGGGGAGAAATTATGCCCGAACAGAAGCTGTTCGGACCAATCAAATTGTCAGGGCGGGCTTTATACGATGATGGACAGATGATCAACATTAACGTAATCAACCACGTCATAAAATTGGCTTGGGTTGAATTCCTTTTCAACGAACATGCCTGCCGCTGGAGAGCTGAGATGTGTAGATGCTGCCATTGAGTCTGTTTTAGAAGACATCGACAGCACATTCATTTTGAAAGAGGAACAGAGAAACGCGACCAAGGCATTTGTAGATCGAAAAGATGTTTTTTTCCGTCCTTCCTACGGGATTTGGAAAAAGTTTAATCAATCTACTGGCCCCGATGGTCGCGAAGAGGATAGGACACGGGAATGCAGCGTTCCAACCGTGTTTACACGTAGCAACTCCCCTCGCATAAATACCTGCATTTTAAGGAGTGGACCATGTTAATAGACGCACCAGATACCTTGCTTGCAGACCAGTGCAATAAGACACCCGTCGTACAACGCCGGACGCCGGATGTGCGGCATTTCTCAAAAACTATAGTTTAACACCCCTCGCCAGAACGAGGTAAGGAAGCTGGTCCCATTTACTTTGCTGCAGGTAGTGCGGAACGGTAGTCGCTATGTCACGTAAACGCATCAGACTTGTCTCGTGGTGATTTGTTTGTTTATTGTATTTTAATATTGTATACTTAATGTCATTCCAGTTTTACGGTGTATTTACGGCTATGATGAAGTGAACAATAAAGAGCCGTGTGACATCAGTAAAGAAAATCTGCATCATGTTTGGGGAAGCGGGGGGGGGGCTGTTACATTTACTGTTTCTCTCAAAAAAGCTGATCGTGTCGTCTTCTTCTACTTCTTCCAGCGTGCGTGCAGTTGAGGGTTGTTGACAACAACTATGAGTCGCTTAATATACTTCACATACTAAGTTTCTCTGATTGGTTGTAGGTCTATCCAATTGAGCGAAGAGGCATTTTTTTCCTGGTTCGTTTGAAACAAGCCCCATAATCACAGCCCAATGGTACGCTATCAGACTCACATTCTGACTAGAATTATGAGTATGACAACGTCAGGCTAATCTGGACCTGCAGCCTTACCAATTGTTAATTATTTAATGCCTCTTTAATTTAACGAACAGTGAAATGAGAATCAAGATAAAGCAGAGCAGAGTCAGTTATTTTAGGTAATTTAACAGAGTCCAGACATTTTTAGATATCCTTATCAGATGCATTACAGCTAGAAGTGTATAAGTTTGTATATAGCTCTCTAAAAAAGTAATTCATATCGCAAGGATTAAGTAAAGTTTCCCCACGTGAAGACTCAAGTTTAAGAATGGATCCACGGTTCATGCCTGGCCAATAATTTGCCTGGCTTGTCATTCAATTCAAATTGTTTTTGTCTCAGTTTAAGTATTTGCTTGTTAACCTGATCACTCAAAAATAATGTTATTTCCTATGGAGGACCATACATGACTTAAGTATAAATAAATAAATGTTTAAATAAAGGAATAAATAAATAAAGGAATAAATAAATAAAAAAGGAAATAAATAAATTAATACAGAAATAAATAAATAAATACGTTAATAACAACAGAAATGTCTAAATAAATGTCTTAAATATATTTGCACATTTATTTTTTCCCTGCTTCATTTCCTTTTCATTTTCACTGTCCTTATGCTAATGAGAAAGGCGAGCCTAACCGCAGTCTCATGCAGGATTGGTCAAAAGAGTGTAATGATCCAGCCCTGCTACTTCTGCCTCTCAAACATCTACTGGTGTCCAGTAGCTGTTTGCAGCGTCAAGCCAGTTGACACTTAAAATGAACTAGTTCAAGTTCAGAGGGTTAGTTAAGGTTATTTTTTATTGGGATGATTTAGGTGTCAGTAGTCCTGACTGTGAGCATCACGTCTCGTGTTCTACTGAGCACAGGGAGCGAGCCGAGAGGAGGAGGAGGAGGAAACAGAAACTCCAGCTCGGAACAAACCACCTGCAGCTTCTGCTCTGATCATGAAGCAGCTGATCTCTGAGCAGATGAGACCAGAGAAACTCTGTGTTTCCACTGTTTCCACTGTTCTACAAAGTCACTGAGCGGCTGTTTCACGGTGACGATCTCAAAACTCAGTCACTGCTTGTGTCTCTGAGCAAGTGTGTGGCGATGTGGGGGGCGGGGCCTGTGGGTGCGTGTGTGTGTGGGGGGCAGCGCAGGGGCCTGTGTGTGTGTGTAGCTCAGTTGACAAATCCTGCTCGAGACTGAGGTTAGGCCCGCCTATCTCATTAGCATAAGGACACTGAAATGTGGAAATAAATAAATGTGGAAATGAATAAAAGTTGGAATAAATGTGGAAATATATAAATAAAGGTGGAATAAGTTTGAGACATTGATTCATTTAATTCTGCATTTATTTCCACACTTTCCACACTGGTGCTGGAGAATTTTTTCTCCCATATATTGTATTTTCCCTAAGAAAACGGGTGGGACATTTCTAGGCATTTTTCAGCACTCAGGGTTGGGCTTTAGAGTGGGTCCCCGGGCTTGGCTGGTGAGGGAGATTTTTTTTCTCCCATGTATTGTATTTTCCCCAACAAATTGTGTGGGACATTTGCATTTTGCTATACTGTAAATAAATGTCCCATGTATTTTTTTAAATAACACAAAGGGTGAGACATTTCTAGGCATTTTTCAGCACTCAGGGTTGGGCTTTAGAGTTGGTCCCTGGGCTTGGCTGGTGGTGGAGAATTTTTTCTCCCATGTTTTGTATTTTTCCCTAACAAAACGTATGGGACATTTCTAGGCATTTTGCTATAATGTAAAGTGCCTAGAAGTGTCCCATGTATTTTTTTACATAACACAAAGCATTAGACATTTCTACGATTTTTTCAGCACTCAGGCTGGGGCTGGTCGCCAGGCTTGGCTGGTACTTGAGATTTTTTTCTCCCATGTATTGTATTTTTCCCTAACAAAATGTGTGGGACATTTCTAGGCATTTTGCTGTAATGTCAAGTGTCTACAAGTGTCCCATGTATTTTTTTTACCTAACACAAAGAGTGAAACTTATCTTGGCATTTTCAGCACTCAGGGTTGGGCTTTAGAGTGGGTCCCCGGGCTTGGCTGGTGAGGGAGAATTTTTTCTCCCATGTATTGTATTTTTACCCTAACAAAACGTATGGGACATTTATAGGCATTTTGCTATAATGTACAGTGCCTACAAGTGTCCCATGTATTTTTTAAACCCAACACAAAGAGTGAGACATTTCTAGGCATTTTTCAGCACTCAGGGTGGGGCTTTAGAGTTGGTCCCTGGGCTTGGCTGGTGATGGAGAATTTTTTCTCCCATGTTTTGTATTTTTCCCTAATAAAACGTATGGGACATTTCTAGGCATTTTGCTATAATGTAAAGTGCCTACAAGTGGCCCATGTATTTTTTAACCTAACACAAAGAGTGAGACTTTTCTTGGCACTTTTCAGCACTCAGGGTGGGGCTTTAGAGTTGGTCCCCAGGCTTGGCTGGTGCTGGAGATTTTTTTCTCCCATGTATTGTATTTTTCCCCTGACAGAATGTGTGGGACATTTCTAGGCATTTTTCTATAATGTAAAGTGCCTACAAGTGTCCCATGTATTTTTTTTACCTAACACAAAGAGTGAGACATTTCTAGGCATTTTTCAGCACTCAGGGTGGGGCTTTAGAGTTGGTCCCTGGGCTTGGCTGGTGATGGAGAATTTTTTCTCCCATGTTTTGTATTTTTCCCTAACAAAACGTATGGGACATTTCTAGGCATTTTGCTATAATGTAAAGTGCCTACAAGTGTCCCATGTATTTTCAATTTTTCAAAGTAAATTCCAACATTTTCACTGTTTTCAAATTTTTTATAGGAAATTCCAACATTTTCACTGTTTTCAATTTTTCAATTTTTAACCCTTGTGTTGTCCCAGGGTCTGTTTGACCCAGCATGTGTTTGTGTGCGTGTGAAAGTCTCCCGACTATGCGCGTGGCATGTGGAGCAATACAAATTATTTTTAAAAAAAGAGTAAACCGGGTGCCACTGCATTTTCTTCTTCTCGCTGCCTCTTCTTCTCTCTATAATTATTATAATAATTTTTATAATCACTGAGCAAGAACCGCTTGCTCAGTGATGTCGCGAGTCTCAGGGTCTCGGTGACCCCGGCCGACAAGAGACGGGCCCTAATAAAAATGAGTTTCCCTCTTCTTCTTCTTCTTCTTCTTCTTCTTCTTCTTCTTCTTCTGCGTCTTCTCTTCTACGCAACACTGAGCAAAAACAGGCTCGAGTAGGCAACGCGGGCGGCCGTGCTGGCCCGACGTCGCGAGTCTCAGGGTCACGGGGACCCCGAACGACAAGAGACGGGCCAAACGTCTTCGCGTGTGTCTCGTGCAGCTATAAAAATAATAGAAATGAGTTTCCTTCTTCCTCTTCTTCTTCTGGTTCGCATCACCGAGCAAGAACAGGCTTGAGTATGCAAAGCGGGCGGCCGGCGGGCCCGACGTCGCGAGTCTCAGGGTCACGGTGACCCCGAACGACAAGAGACGGGCCAAACGTCTTCGCGTGTGTCTTGTGCAGCTATAAAAATAATAGAAATGAGTTTCCTTCTCTCTCTTCTTCTTCTGCGTCTTCTCTTCTTCGGGTTCACATCACCGAGCAAGAACAGGCTCGAGTAGGCAACGCTGGCGGCCGGGCGGGCCCGACGTCGCGAGTCTCAGGGTCACGGGGACCCTGAACGACAAGAGACGGGCCAAACGTCTTTGCGTGTGTCTCGTGCAGCTATAAAAATAATAGAAATGAGTTTCCTTCTTCCTCTTCTTCTTCTGGTTCGCATCACCGAGCAAGAACAGGCTCGAGTACGCAAAGCGGGCGGCCGGGCGGGCCCGACGTCGCGAGTCTCAGGGTCACGGTGACCCCGAACGACAAGAGACGGGCCAAACGTCTTCGAGTGTGTCGTGTGCAGCTATAAAAATAATAGAAATTAGTTTCCTTCTTCCTCTTCTTCTTCTGGTTCGCATCACCGAGCAAGAACAGGCTCGAGTACGCAAAGCGGGCGGCCGGGCGGGCCCGACGTCGCAAGTCTCAGGGTCACGGTGACCCCGAACGACAAGATAGGGGCCAAACGTCTTCGAGTGTGTTGTGTGCAGCTATAAAATTAATAAAAATGAGTTTCCTTCTTCCTCTTGTTTGTCTTGTTCGTCTTGTTCTTCTTCTTCGCAGCACTGAGCAAAAACAAGCTCGAGTACGTAACGCAGGCGGGCAGGCGGGCCCGACGTCGCGAGTCTCAGGGTCACGGGGACCCGGCCGACATGCGACGGACCCTACGTCTTCTTGCGTGGCATGTGTGTCAAGTTCGCTGAATTATGCACGTGAGACAAACTGTGTAGCGGTGTAGACCATGTTTATTCAGATGCCCACTTCCGTATTCAGCCCCCGCACCCCACATTCACTCCCTCATCCCATTGGTCCCCAGCACCTCAACATAGAGCTCCCCCATTGGTCAAACCCACATGACAATAAACTCTTGCGAGTAACATTGAACAACACCACATCTTCCCTTTTAAGATAACAAAGAGTAAACTGTTGTTTTGAACCCTGTAAGGAAAACAATGTTAGGCACTTTAATGAGCATTGGAACTTATGTGAAACAAGTGCATTAATTAAACAACTGCTGTTCTCAGAATTATCACATTGTAAAATAAAGTGCTTTCACTACAGTTATTAGCTTCAACTAAGCTTTCACATAACCATGACACCATAACACAGCCATAACTCAACATATTTTTCAGAGATCTCTTTCACTTCATTCCAGTTCACAAGTTAAGCCTAGTGGGCTCAATGACGGCTCTCCCAGACCTAGTTCTGATATTGGGAGTCTCTGCAGGTGAGGCTGGAGGTGTCACGGCAGGCGACATGGGAGCCTGCTCTGACATGAGCTGCATTGGTGGTCTCCTCTCTTGTGTAGGTGTCTGTAAAGGTATTAGATGCAGGCGATTGCGTCTCACCACCCCCTGAGGTAAATCCACCAAATAGGACCTTGAGGTAGAATGTTTCTGGATCACAGTTCCAGACGTCTTGGCGTCGGTGAACCATACAGGTACTCCTGGTGTCAAGTCACTGAGCGTTTTTGCACGGTGACGCCTGTTGTAGTGTGCAGCATCTGACATCCTCTTCTCCTTTTCCTCCTGAGCCAGAGCGCTGCTGTCAGGCAGTGTAGGGACCAGATGAGAGGGAACAGTCGGCACTGTGGTGCGTAAACATCGGCCCATGAGAAGCTGAGCCGGGCTGTATCCATTCTGAAGAGGAGTGGCTCTATAAGCGAGTAGAGCCAGGTAGGGGTCATCTGCCTTCTTTATAGTGGTGGGGGGAAAAATCGATTCTGTTAAGTATCGCGATACTTTGCGCACGCGATTATATCGATACAGTAGCACAAAGTATTGCAATATTTTATTTATTTATTTTTTTAGCCGTGACTGATGTTTCACGGCTCTTTATTTAAACATCGCATCGTAGGAACACCGTAAAACAATTACAACATAATCATTTAGTAAAAGATAAATACATCCGTTAAAATAGTAGTAGACGGACAATTCAATAGACGCACATCCGGGATCCTACATCGTTACGGTAAGCGTGCTGCGTCATTTCCTGTTTACCTGCCGCGGGTGGTGGTCGCTCTGTGAATTAGCTTCTCTGCTAACAGCTGTTTCTCTGTAACACTACGGCTAAATTCACCGGTCTGTAGTTAAACACCCACACATAGACAACCCCTGCTCTCTGGTGCTTCGTGACTCTGTGTTCTGTTTGAGCCACGCCTCGTAGTCTAACAGGCTGATACAGCAGCGATGTGTTCTCTCTCTCCCTGTTGCTCCTCTGCTCTCTCTTGCTCCGAGTGTCTCATGTTTACTGACTCCTCTGCCTCCCTTAACAGTAGTGGTACATGTAATAAATGCAGTGTGTTGGTAGCAATGGAGGCGAGACATAACGACTTAGAAGCTCGGCTCCGCAGCTTAGAACCTCCGTTAGCTGTAGTTAGCCGGCTCCTGCTAGCCGCGGAGCCAAGCGAGAGATTAGGTGTTTTTATTATATCTGTCCGCTCAATGAGCGCAACAGGCATTTACGCGAGGTGAGTGGCTACGCTTCAACTCAATGAAAATGGTAATATAATAATAATAATGGTAATGCTAAAATATACCTCAGCATTCCAGGCGCTAGTGTGTCTGCTGAAAGGGTTTTCTCCACTGCAGGAGATATAGTAACGGCCCAGAGGAGCACATTGACCAACTCCTTTTTCTGAGCAAAAATGCCAAAATTCCCAAATGAAGCCAACATTTAGGTTCATGACCCTGCAGCCGACTGACCTCTAGCACTGAGCAAAAACAGGCTCGAGTACGTAACGCAGGCGGCCGTGCTGGTCCGACGTCGCGAATCTCAGGGTCACGGTGACCCCGGACGACAAGAGACGGGCCAAACGTCTTCGCGGGTGTCTTGTTCAGCTACGTTACACCGTGAATTTCTTTTTTTATTATTATCCCTGATCAAGACTCTTCTTCTTCTTCTTCTTCTTCTTCTTCGTTGGTGGAGATGTAGTTGTGAAGAGAGGAGGTGAAGGAAAGCGCGTGCAAACTTTTTCAGGTTTATATATGTTTATTGTATGTTCATTGTTTTGTAGTGTTTGTGTACGTGTAGTTTAGTTTTCTGTGTGTTTGTGCGTGTCTTGTGGCGGGGATGGCATCCGCAGGGACGCCGCCGATGTCCCTGAGACATGGCGTCAGGCTGGTGCCTCAGCTCAGCTTCACAGTGGAGCAGGTGCTGTTGGCCGTGGGGGAGCAGGTAGGGCACGGGAACATCACCTACGCTTCCCGGATGAACAAGGCGCTGGTGATCTTTTTCAAAGACCCAGCATCCGTCACTAAGCTAATTGAAAGCGGTGTTACAGTAGAGGAGGAGTTCATTCAGGTGTCTCCGTTAGCGGTAGCCTCCACCCGGATCACCGTGTCCGGGGTCCCTCCGTTCATCCCCAATGAGGCGCTGGAGCGAGAGCTGTGGCGCTTCGGGAAGTTCGCGAGCGGGTTCCGCGCGGTGGGTCTGGGGTGCAAAGACATGAAGCTGAAGCACGTCCAGTCTCTGCGGAGGCAAGCCTTCATGTTTTTAGAAAATGAGTCTCACACACTGGACGTGTCTTTCCGGGTTCGCCATGAAGAAAGTTTCTATATGGTGTACGCGAGCTTGGGAAGCATGAAATGTTTTCAGTGTAGAGAAGTGGGACATAAGAAAGTGACGTGTCCGCACGGGAGACGGGCGGCGGGGTCCGCTGGAGCGAAGGGAGGGGAGGGCAGCGCCGGGGTGACTAAGCCTGCGTGGGGACGGGCGGCCGGTGCTGCTGCGTCCTCTGCGGCTGAGGGTTCTGCTGCAGCGGTTCCGGCCGCGAGAGTGCCGGTGGCTGCCGCGCCCGGTTTGGCTGCGGTGGTGCCGGTGGCGGCGGTGTTTCCGGTGGATGGCGGGCCGGGTGCGGTTGGTCCGGTGGGTCCCGGGCCGGCTGAGGGGGGGGTTTCGGCAGCGGTGGTTCCGGCAGCAGCCGAGCCGGCTGCGCCGGCTCCAGCTGCTGGAGGTCCAGCTGTTGTGAGGGGCGCAGAGGTTCCCTCTGCTGCGCCTGCTTCTGAGTTATTGTCGAAGCAGGAGATGATAAGTGAGAAACAGGTCGTAATAGGAGAGGTGTTGGTTGCCAACCCGGAGCAGGGGATGCAGTGTGGTTCTGCACAGCAGGCAGAACCGATACAGGCTGAAGTAGACTGCAGTCAGGTTAGTGAGATGGACGTGGAGGAAGGTTATGATTCTGACAATGTGTCTTTAGCTGAGAGCGGCTCAATTAGCACAGATTTATATTCATTAAAGGAGGTCAATGAGTTTTTAGATGAATCATTTGGCAAAGCAGTGGACGTGGCGGAGTACTTCCCAGATATTAAAAAATTCATACAGACAGTCAGTTCCCTCCAGAAAGAGGTAGGGACGGATGTCCTGGATGAGAAACGCAGATATAGGCTCAGGAAGCATGTGACTGCAGCAAAAAAAGGTCTTCCATGTAATATACGGTCAAAGAGGAGGAAAAACTGTAAATAAAGACTATGACCATTCATCACTGGGTGTTTTCATTCTGCTGTGTTTACCTGTTTGTCCTTTTTACGCTTTATTTTTGTTATCCTCCCATGGCATTAAAAATAGCCTCATTAAACATGAACGGGGGTAGAAGTGCGCAGAAAAGGTTTTTAGTTTCAGAACTTTTTAAAGTAAAAAAGCTGGATGTCCTTTTTTTACAGGAGACTCACAGTGATTGCCTGAATGAGACAGACTGGGGAGTATGGTGGGGGGGGCAACACGTACTCAGCCATGGCTCTAACCTGAGCACTGGAGTCGCTGTTTTATTCTCTCCCTCAATAAACATGACATTTCTATCCAGCACAGAGATCGTGGCAGGCAGAGCTCTGAGTGTAAGGGTGGAAATACACAGCATTATTTTTAATTTTATCAACGTGTATGCACAAAACCACGGTCCTGAACGGGTTACTCTTTTTAAATTATTAAAAAACAAGTTGGACAGTGTTGGTCAAGGGGAGTGTATAGTAATGGGGTGGATTGGAACTGCTGCACAGACGTCACTTTGGACCGAACAGGACAAGAGCTCCATCCTCAGTCCTCCTCTGTTCTGGGCCAGACAGTCAAGGAGGTGGATCTAGTGGATGTGTGGAGCAGGAAACATCCGTCCACCAGGCAGTATACCTGGATCAAGATAACAGATGGCAGGGTCAGTGGGGCCCGGCTGGACAGATTTTACATATCCGCTCATTTTATCACCAGTGTGACAAACTGTCAAATCCACCCGGTTGGTTTCACAGACCATCATTTGGTTTTAGTAGAGCTACTTTTATCGCCTGCTAGAAAGCCTGAGTCCTTCTGGCATTTTAATGTTAAGCTTTTAAATGATTTAAATTTCTGTGAGAATTTTAAACTGTTTTGGGCCAACTGGTGTTCAAAGAAAGTCCTGTTTCCCTCCCTGGGTCAGTGGTGGGAGGTCGGCAAGGGTCAGATTAAGGTCTTCTGCCAGCAGTACACTGCATACTCTACCAGGAACATTAAAAGAGCAATGGAGCAGTTAGAGGAAGACATTAAGGAGATGGAGAGCGTACCTACCAACACGGAGACATTAAAGGATAAAAGACAACAACTGAACTCCTTTCTCCAGGAGAGGGCCAAAGGAGCTCTGGTTCGAGCTCGGTTCCAGAAAATTAAAAGACATAGATGCACCTACCACTTTCTTCTTTAACCTGGAGAGATCCGTGGCCCAGGGGAAGCAGATGGTGTGTCTCCGGCTGCCGGATGGGAGGATAACATCGGAACCAGCCGAGATGAGGAGACACGCGGTGGAGTTCTATACCGACCTGTTTGGGGCAGAGGAGGAGTGTGACGGGGAAGCTGTGGCCGAGCTGCTGCAGGACCTCCCACAGCTGAGTCCAGGTGAGCGAGACACCCTGAGTGCTGACATCACGCTGGAGGAGCTGACCACTGCTGTATCACAGATGGCTGCAGGCAAGTCACCAGGGTTGGATGGATTACCAGCAGATTTTTTAAAACATTTCTGGAACCTTATGGGACATGATCTGCTGGATGTCCTGAAGGAGGCATTTGGTAAAGGGCTTCTTCCAGCCTCCTGCAGACGGGCGGTAATATCACTGCTACCGAAGAAAAGGAGATCTAACACTGCTAAAGAACTGGAGACCCGTCTCTCTTTTATGTAGCGACTATAAGGTTTTATCTAAGGTTTTAGCAAATAGACTCAAGGTTTTTATGGAAGTATTTATTAGTGCTGACCAATCATATTGTGTACCAGGAAGGTCAATCCAGGACAATTTGTTTTTAAATGAGAGACATTTTTGATTTGTGTAAAATATATGACATTAATATTGGCATTATTTCCATCGACCAAGAAAAAGCCTTTGATCGTGTCGATCGGTGCATTCCTGTTTGCCACACTGCAGGCTTTTGGTGTCGGGGAGCACTTTCTGTCCTGGGTAAAATTATTGTATAATGATACTTGTTGTGTGGTGAAGGTGGGGGGAGGGCTGAGCGGACCAGTACCAGTCCAAAGAGGGATCAGGCAGGGCTGTCCAATCTCAGGCCAGCTCTACAGCGTGGCCATCGAACCTCTCCTGTGTCGCCTCAGAACTCGCTGAAAGGCTGCGTCTGCCTGAGCTGCCTCAAAGTCCCCCGATCATAATATCAGCTTATGCTGATGACGTTACATTCTTGTCCGGGATCAGGGGGACATACAGGAATTAGAGGGCAGTCTGGCAATGTATGCAAAGGCTACGACAGCCAAGGTGAACTGGGAAAAGAGCGAGGCATGTGTGATTGGTCAGTGGGATGCAGGGAGAGTACCCCGTCTCCCTGGGAACCTGACATGGGGGAGTTAAAGGGTTAAAAGTCCTCGGTTTGTTTTTAGGCAGTGAGGAGATAGAGAGGCAGAACTGGGAGGGAGTGCTGGGGAAGGTGCAGCTCAAGTTGTCTAAATGGAAATGGTTGCTACCCCAGCTGTCCTACAGGGGAAGAACTCTGATCGTCAATAACCTGGTTGCATCATCCCTGTGGCACAGACTCCAGGTGATTACTCCTCCACCGGGACTCCTGGAACAACTGCAGAAGCTGTGGTGGACTTCTTCTGGTCGGGCCATCACTGGGTGCGGGCGTCTGTGCTGTACCTCCCTGTGGCAGAGGGGGGCCATGGACTGACACACATCATCTCCAGGACTGCGGCTTTCAGACTGCAGGCAGCCCAGAGGCTGCTGTATGGCTCCACACGGTGCTGGTCGGCTGTGGCCCGCCTGCTGATCTGGAGAGCCGGGGGCCTCGGGTACGACAAACAACTGTTCCTGTTAAACTCTCCTCTACACAGACTGACTGGGCTCAGTCTTTTCTACACATCTGTGATAGAGGCCTGGAGGACTCTCAACTTCACGAGGCCTCCTGACCCCACGCCTGGGATGTGGCTCTTTGAGGAGCCACTGTTCAACAACGGTTTCCTGGTCCCTAACGTCTACATCCTCATCATCTACAGTTCAAAACAAGTTCAGGGAGGCAGGGATAGGGAAGCTGGGCCACCTGACACAGACATCACTGGAGAGGCTGGCGGGGGTGACGGGGATAAGATCTACCAGAATGCTGCGGAGCCTCGTGGACGAGGTGTGGCAGTCACTGCCCAGCCTCTTCGCCGACCTTCGCCAGAGCCAAAGCCAGGCGGTACCAGTGGATCAAGTACACGTAACTCAACATTTTCACTGTATTCAATTTTTCAAAGTAATTCCACAATTGCCACATGTTTTGTATTTTTCATAGACACAACGGCAGACATCGGACCAAAGTCAGACTTTTTATTTCTGACATACCTTTAGTTTCTTTCAAAGTAAATTCCAACATTTCAATTTTTTTATTTTTACATTTTTCAAAGTACAAATTACATAATTTTCACTGTTTCAACTTTTCAAAGTAAGAGTAAGACATTTTCACCTCCTGTGTATATTTTCAAAGATTATTCCATCATTTTCACTGTTTTCAATTTTCCAAAGCTAATTCCAACATTTTTTGGCGTTTCAATTCTTCAATAGTAATTTCCATAATTCTCTCATGTTTTCAATTTCAAAGTATATTCCATACATTTACACTGTTTTGAATTTTTCATGTATTTCAACATTTTCATGTTTTCAATTTTTCAAATGTAAATTCCAACATTTTCACTGTTTTCAATTTTTTCAAAGTAAATTCCAACATTTTCACTGTTTTCAATTTTTCAAAGTAAATTCCAACATTTTCACTGTTTTCAATTTTTCAAAGTAAATTCCAACATTTTCACTGTTTTCAATTTTTCAAAGTAAATTCCAACATTTTATTTTCAATTTTTCAAAGTAAATTCCAACATTTTCACTGTTTTCAATTTTTAAAGTAAATTCCAACATTTTCACTGTTTCAATTTTTAAAGTAAATTCCAACATTTTCACTGTTTTCAATTTTTCAAAGTAAATTCCAACATTTTCACTGTTTTCAATTTTTCTAAAGTAGTCCAACATTTTCATCTTTCAAATTTTTCAAAGTAAATTCCAACATTTTCACTGTTTTCAATTTTTCAAAGTAAATTCCAACATTTTCACTGTTTTCAAATTTTCAAAGTAAATTCCAACATTTTCACTGTTTTCAATTTTTCAAAGTAAATTCCAACATTTTCACTGTTTTCAATTTTTCAAAGTAAATTCCAACATTTTCACTGTTTTCAATTTTTTCATAGTAAATTCCAACATTTTCACTGTTTTCAATTTTTTCAAAGTAAATTCCAACATTTTCACTGTTTTCAATTTTCAAAGTAAATTCCAACATTTTCACTGTTTTCAATTTTTCAAAGTAAATTCAACATTTTCACTGTTTTCAATTTTTCAAAGTAAATTCCAACATTTTCACTGTTTTCAATTTTTCAAAGTAAATTCCAACATTTTCACTGTTTTCAATTTTTTCAAAGTCAACATTTTCACTGATTTCAATTTTTCAAAGTAAATTCCAACATTTTCACTGTTTTCAATTTTTCAAAGTAAATTCCAACATTTTCACTGTTTTCAATTTTTCAAAGTAAATTCCAACATTTTCACTGTTTTCAATTTTTCAAAGTAAATTCCAACATTTTCACTGTTTTCAATTTTTCAAAGTAAATTCCAACATTTTCACTGTTTTCAATTTTTCAAAGTAAATTCCAACATTTTCACTGTTTTCAATTTTTCAAAGTAAATTCCAACATTTTCACTGTTTTCAATTTTTCTGACAAAGTCAGACATTTTTTTTTCTGATCAATTTTTCAAAGTAAATTCCAACATTTTCACTGTTTTCAATTTTTCAAAGTAAATTCCAACATTTTCACTGTTTTCAATTTTTCAAAGTAAATTCCAACATTTTCACTGTTTTCAATTTTTCTGACAAAGTCAGACATTTTTTTTTCTCAATTTTTCAAAGTAAATTCCAACATTTTCACTGTTTTCAATTTTTCAAAGTAAATTCCAACATTTTCACTGTTTTCAATTTTTCAAAGTAAATTCCAACATTTTCACTGTTTTCAATTTTTCATAGTAAATTCCAACATTTTCACTGTTTTCAATTTTTCAAAGTAAATTCCAACATTTTCACTGTTTTCAATTTTTCAAAGTAAATTCCAACATTTTCACTGTTTTCAATTTTTCAAAGTAAATTCCAACATTTTCACTGTTTTCAATTTTTCAAAGTAAATTCCAACATTTTCACTGTTTTCAATTTTTCAAAGTAAATTCCAACATTTTCAATTTTTCAAAGTAAATTCCAACATTTTCACTGTTTTCAATTTTCAAAGTAAATTCCAACATTTTCAATTTTTCAAAGTAAATTCCAACATTTTCACTGTTTTCAATTTTTCTGACAAAGTCAGACATTTTTTTTTCTGAATCTAATTTTTCAAAGTAAATTCCAACATTTTCACTGTTTTCAATTTTTCAAAGTAAATTCCAACATTTTCACTGTTTTCAATTTTTCAAAGTAAATTCCAACATTTTCACTGTTTTCAATTTTTCTGACAAAGTCAGACATTTTTTTTCTTGACTCCAATTTTTCAAATGTAAATTCCAACATTTTCACTGTTTTCAATTTTTCAAAGTAAATTCCAACATTTTCACTGTTTTCAATTTTTCAAAGTAAATTCCAACATTTTCACTGTTTTCAATTTTTCAAAGTAAATTCCAACATTTTCACTGTTTTCAATTTTTCATAGAAATTCCAACATTTTCACTGTTTTCAATTTTTCAAAGTAAATTCCAACATTTTCACTGTTTTCAATTTTTCAAAGTAAATTCCAACATTTTCACTGTTTTCAAGTTTTTTATAGGAAATTCCAACATTTTCACTGTTTTCAATTTTTCATAGTAAATTCCAACATTTTCAATTTTTCAAATGTAAATTCACATTTTCATTTTTCAAAGTAAATTCCAACATTTTCACTGTTTTCAATTTTTCAAAGTAAATTCCAACATTTTCACTGTTTTCAATTTTTCTGACAAAGTCAGACATTTTTTTTCTGACTCAATTTTTCAAAGTAAATTCCAACATTTTCACTGTTTTCAATTTTTCTGACAAAGTCAGACATTTTTTTTTGACTCAATTTTTCAAAGTAAATTCCAACATTTTCACTGTTTTCAATTTTTCTAAAGTAAATTCCAACATTTTCACTGTTTTCAATTTTTCAAATGTAAATTCCAACATTTTCACTGTTTTCAATTTTTCAAAGTAAATTCCAACATTTTCACTGTTTTCAATTTTTCAAAGTAAATTCCAACATTTTCACTGTTTTCAATTTTTCAAAGTAAATTCCAACATTTTCACTGTTTTCAATTTTTCAAAGTAAATTCCAACATTTTCACTGTTTTCAATTTTTCAAAGTAAATTCCAACATTTTCACTGTTTTCAATTTTTCAAAGTAAATTCCAACATTTTCACTGTTTTCAATTTTTCAAAGTAAATTCCAACATTTTCACTGTTTTCAATTTTTCAAAGTAAATTCCAACATTTTTCTGTTTTCAATTTTTCAAAGTAAATTCCAACATTTTCACTGTTTTCAATTTTTCAAAGTAAATTCCAACATTTTCACTGTTTTCAATTTTTCAAAGTAAATTCCAACATTTTCACTGTTTTCAATTTTTCTGACAAAGTCAGACATTTTTTTTTCTGATCTAATTTTTCAAAGTAAATTCCAACATTTTCACTGTTTTCAATTTTTCAAAGTAAATTCCAACATTTTCACTGTTTTCAATTTTTTATAGTAAATTCCAACATTTTCACTGTTTTCAATTTTTTCAAAGTAAATTCCAACATTTTCACTGTTTTCAATTTTTCAAAGTAAATTCCAACATTTTCACTGTTTTCAATTTTTCTAAAGTAAATTCAACATTTTCATTTTTCAATTTTTCAAAGTAAATTCCAACATTTTCACTGTTTTCAATTTTTCAAAGTAAATTCCAACATTTTCACTGTTTTCAATTTTTCAAAGTAAATTCCAACATTTTCACTGTTTTCAATTTTTCAAAGTAAATTCCAACATTTTCACTGTTTTCAATTTTTTCAAAGTAAATTCCAACATTTTCAATTTTTCAAAGTAAATTCCAACATTTTCACTGTTTGAATTTTCCAAATTAAATTCCAACATTTTCACTGTTTTCAATTTTTCAAAGTAAATTCCAACATTTTCACTGTTTTCAATTTTTTCATAGTAAATTCCAACATTTTCACTGTTTTCAATTTTTCAAAGTAAATTCCAACATTTTCAATTTTTCAAAGTAAATTCCAACATTTTCACTGTTTTCAATTTTTCAAAGTAAATTCCAACATTTTCACTGTTTTCAATTTTTCAAAGTAAATTCCAACATTTTCACTGTTTTCAATTTTTCAAAGTAAATTCCAACATTTTCACTGTTTTCAATTTTTCAAAGTAAATTCCAACATTTTCACTGTTTTCAATTTTTCAAAGAAATTCCAACATTTTCATTTTTTGACTCAATTTTTCAAAGTAAATTCCAACATTTTCACTGTTTTCAATTTTTCAAAGTAAATTCCAACATTTTCACTGTTTTCAAGTTTTTTCATAGGAAATTCCAACATTTTCACTGTTTTCAATTTTTCAAAGTAAATTCCAACATTTTCAATTTTTCAAAGTAAATTCCAACATTTTCACTGGTTTGAATTTTCCAAATTAAATTCCAACATTTTCACTGTTTTCAATTTTTCAAAGTAAATTCCAACATTTTCACTGTTTTCAATTTTTCAAAGTAAATTCCAACATTTTCACTGTTTTCAATTTTTCAAAGTAAATTCCAACATTTTCACTGTTTTCAATTTTTCAAAGTAAATTCCAACATTTTCACTGTTTTCAATTTTTCTGACAAAGTCAGACATTTTTTTTTCTGATCAATTTTTCAAAGTAAATTCCAACATTTTCACTGTTTTCAATTTTTCAAAGTAAATTCCAACATTTTCACTGTTTTCAAGTTTTTTATAGTAAATTCCAACATTTTCACTGTTTTCAATTTTTCAAAGTAAATTCCAACATTTTCACTGTTTTCAATTTTTTCAAAGTAAATTCCAACATTTTCACTGTTTTCAATTTTTTCAAAGTAAATTCCAACATTTTCAATTTTTCAAAGTAAATTCCAACATTTTCACTGTTTTCAATTTTTCAAAGTAAATTCCAACATTTTCACTGTTTTCAATTTTTCAAAGTAAATTCCAACATTTTCACTGTTTTCAATTTTTCTGACAAAGTCAACATTCTCAATTTTTCAAATGTAAATTCCAACATTTTCACTGTTTTCAATTTTTCAAAGTAAATTCCAACATTTTCACTGTTTTCAATTTTTCAAAGTCAACATTTTTCTGTTTTCAATTTTTCAAAGTAAATTCCAACATTTTCACTGTTTTCAATTTTTCTGACAAATTCAGACATTTTTTTCTGACTCCAATTTTTCAAAGTAAATTCCAACATTTTCACTGTTTTCAATTTTTCAAAGTAAATTCCAACATTTTCACTGTTTTCAATTTTTCAAAGTAAATTCCAACATTTTCACTGTTTTCAATTTTTTCAAAGTAAATTCCAACATTTTCACTGTTTTCAATTTTTCAAAGTAAATTCCAACATTTTCACTGTTTTCAATTTTTCAAAGTAAATTCCAACATTTTCACTGTTTTCAATTTTTCAAAGTAAATTCCAACATTTTCACTGTTTTCAATTTTTCAAAGTAAATTCCAACATTTTCACTGTTTTCAATTTTTCTGACAAAGTCAGACATTTTTTTTCTGACTCAATTTTTCAAAGTAAATTCCAACATTTTCACTGTTTTCAATTTTTCAAAGTAAATTCCAACATTTTCACTGTTTTCAATTTTTCATAGTAAATTCCAACATTTTCACTGTTTTCAATTTTTCTAAAGTAAATTCCAACATTTTCACTGTTTTCAATTTTTTCAAAGTAAATTCCAACATTTTCACTGTTTTCAATTTTTCAAAGTAAATTCCAACATTTTCACTGTTTTCAATTTTTCAAAGTAAATTCCAACATTTTCACTGTTTTCAATTTTTCAAAGTAAATTCCAACATTTTCACTGTTTTCAATTTTTCAAAGTAAATTCCAACATTTTCACTGTTTTCAATTTTTTCAAAGTAAATTCCAACATTTTCATTTTCACTGTTTTCAATTTTTCAAAGTAAATTCCAACATTTTCACTGTTTTCAATTTTTCTGACAAAGTCAGACATTTTTTTTTGACTCCAATTTTTCAAAGTAAATTCCAACATTTTCACTGTTTTCAATTTTTCAAAGTAAATTCCAACATTTTCACTGTTTTCAATTTTTCAAAGTCAACATTTTTCACTGTTTTCAATTTTTCAAAGTAAATTCCAACATTTTCACTGTTTTCAATTTTTCTACAAATTCCAACATTTTTCTGTTTTCAATTTTTCAAAGTAAATTCCAACATTTTCACTGTTTTCAATTTTTCAAAGTAAATTCCAACATTTTCACTGTTTTCAATTTTTCAAAGTAAATTCCAACATTTTCACTGTTTTCAATTTTCAAAGTAAATTCCAACATTTTCACTGTTTTCAATTTTTCAAAGTAAATTCCAACATTTTCACTGTTTTCAATTTTTCTGACAAAGTCAGACATTTTTTTTCTGATCAATTTTTCAAAGTAAATTCCAACATTTTCACTGTTTTCAATTTTTCAAAGTAAATTCCAACATTTTCACTGTTTTCAATTTTTTCATAGTAAATTCCAACATTTTCACTGTTTTCAATTTTTCAAAGTAAATTCCAACATTTTCACTGTTTTCAATTTTTCAAAGTAAATTCCAACATTTTCACTGTTTTCAATTTTTCAAAGTAAATTCCAACATTTTCACTGTTTTCAATTTTTCTGACAAAGTCAGACATTTTTTTTCTTGACTCCAATTTTTCAAATGTAAATTCCAACATTTTCACTGTTTTCAATTTTTCTGACAAAGTCAACATTTTTTCTTTTTCAATTTTTCAAATGTAAATTCCAACATTTTCACTGTTTTCAATTTTTCAAAGTAAATTCCAACATTTTCACTGTTTTCAAGTTTTTTATAGGAAATTCCAACATTTTCACTGTTTAATTTTTCAAGTAAATTCCAACATTTCAATTTTTCAAAGTAAATTCCAACATTTTCACTGTTTTCAATTTTTCAAAGTAAATTCCAACATTTTCAATTTTTCAAAGTAAATTCCAACATTTTCACTGTTTTCAATTTTCAAATTAAATTCCAACATTTTCACTGTTTTCAATTTTTCAAAGTAAATTCCAACATTTTCACTGTTTTCAATTTTTCAAAGTAAATTCCAACATTTTCACTGTTTTCAATTTTTCAAAGTAAATTCCAACATTTTCACTGTTTTCAATTTTTCTGACAAAGTCAGACATTTTTATTTTTCTGACTCAATTTTTCAAAGTAAATTCCAACATTTTCACTGTTTTTCAATTTTTCAAAGTAAATTCCAACATTTTCACTGTTTTCAATTTTTCAAAGTAAATTCCAACATTTTCACTGTTTTCAATTTTTCAAAGTAAATTCCAACATTTTCACTGTTTTCAATTTTTCTGACAAAGTCAGACATTTTTTTTTGACTCAATTTTTCAAAGTAAATTCCAACATTTTCACTGTTTTCAATTTTTCTGACAAAGTCAGACATTTTTTTTTCTGACTCCAATTTTTCAAAGTAAATTCCAACATTTTCACTGTTTTCAATTTTTCAAAGTAAATTCCAACATTTTCACTGTTTTCAATTTTTCAAAGTAAATTCCAACATTTTCACTGTTTTCAATTTTTCAAAGTAAATTCCAACATTTTCACTGTTTTCAATTTTTCAAAGTAAATTCCAACATTTTCACTGTTTTCAATTTTTCAAAGTAAATTCCAACATTTTCACTGTTTTCAAAGTAAATTCCAACATTTTCACTGTTTATTTTCAAAGTAAATTCCAACATTTTCACTGTTTTCAATTTTTCTGACAAAGTCAGACATTTTTTTTTCTGATCAATTTTTCAAAGTAAATTCCAACATTTTCACTGTTTTCAATTTTTCAAAGTAAATTCCAACATTTTCACTGTTTTCAATTTTTCAAAGTAAATTCCAACATTTTCACTGTTTTCAATTTTTCAAAGTAAATTCCAACATTTTCACTGTTTTCAATTTTTCTGACAAAGTCCAACATTTTTTTTTGACTCAATTTTTCAAAGTAAATTCCAACATTTTCACTGTTTTCAATTTTTCAAAGTAAATTCCAACATTTTCACTGTTTTCAATTTTTCATAGTAAATTCCAACATTTTCACTGTTTTCAATTTTTCAAAGTAAATTCCAACATTTTCAATTTTTCAAAGTAAATTCCAACATTTTCACTGGTTTGAGTTTCCAAATTAAATTCCAACATTTTCACTGTTTTCAATTTTTCATAGTAAATTCCAACATTTTCACTGTTTTCAATTTTTCTAAGTAAATTCCAACATTTTCACTGTTTTCAATTTTTCAAAGTAAATTCCAACATTTTCACTGTTTTCAATTTTTCAAAGTAAATTCCAACATTTTCACTGTTTTCAATTTTTCAAAGTAAATTCCAACATTTTCACTGTTTTCAATTTTTCTGACAAAGTCAGACATTTTTTTTTCTGACTCCAATTTTTCAAAGTAAATTCCAACATTTTCACTGTTTTTCAATTTTTCAAAGTAAATTCCAACATTTTCACTGTTTTCAAGTTTTTTATAGGAAATTCCAACATTTTCACTGTTTTCAATTTTTCAAGTAAATTCCAACATATTCAATTTTTCAAAGTAAATTCCAACATTTTCACTGGTTTGAGTTTTCAAATTAAATTCCAACATTTTCACTGTTTTCAATTTTTCAAAGTAAATTCCAACATTTTCACTGTTTTCAATTTTTCAAAGTAAATTCCAACATTTTCACTGTTTTCAATTTTTCAAAGTAAATTCCAACATTTTCACTGTTTTCAATTTTTCAAAGTAAATTCCAACATTTTCACTGTTTTCAATTTTTCAAAGTAAATTCCAACATTTTCACTGTTTTCAATTTTTCGACAAAGTCAACATTTTTCAATTTTTCAAAGTAAATTCCAACATTTTCACTGTTTTCAATTTTTCTGACAAAGTCAGACATTTTTTTTTCTGACTCAATTTTTCAAAGTAAATTCCAACATTTTCACTGTTTTTCAATTTTTCAAAGTAAATTCCAACATTTTCACTGTTTTCAATTTTTCAAAGTAAATTCCAACATTTTCAATTTTTCAAAGTAAATTCCAACATTTTCACTGTTTTCAATTTTTCTGACAAAGTCAGACATTTTTTTTCTTGACTCCAATTTTTCAATGTAAATTCCAACATTTTCACTGTTTTCAATTTTTCTGACAAAGTCAGACATTTTTTTTTCTGACTCCAATTTTTCAAAGTAAATTCCAACATTTTCACTGTTTTCAATTTTTCAAAGTAAATTCCAACATTTTCACTGTTTTCAATTTTTCAAAGTAAATTCCAACATTTTCACTGTTTTCAATTTTTCTGACAAAGTCAGACATTTTTTTTCTTGACTCCAATTTTTCAAAGTAAATTCCAACATTTTCACTGTTTTCAATTTTTCTGACAAAGTCAGACATTTTTTTTTCTGATCAATTTTTCAAAGTAAATTCCAACATTTTCACTGTTTTCAATTTTTCAAAGTAAATTCCAACATTTTCACTGTTTTCAATTTTTCATAGAAATTCCAACATTTTCACTGTTTTCAATTTTTCAAAGTAAATTCCAACATTTTCATGTTTTCAATTTTTCAAAGTAAATTCCAACATTTTCACTGTTTTCAATTTTTCAAAGTAAATTCCAACATTTTCACTGTTTTCAATTTTTCAAAGTAAATTCCAACATTTTCACTGTTTTCAATTTTTCAAAGTAAATTCCAACATTTTCACTGTTTTCAATTTTTCAAAGTAAATTCCAACATTTTCACTGTTTTCAATTTTTCAAAGTAAATTCCAACATTTTCACTGTTTTCAATTTTTCAAAGTAAATTCCAACATTTTCACTGTTTTCAATTTTTCTGACAAAGTCAGACATTTTTTTTTCTGACTCCAATTTTTCAAAGTAAATTCCAACATTTTCACTGTTTTCAATTTTTCAAAGTAAATTCCAACATTTTCACTGTTTTCAATTTTTCAAAGTAAATTCCAACATTTTCACTGTTTTCAATTTTTCATAGTAAATTCCAACATTTTCACTGTTTTCAATTTTTCTGACAAAGTCAGACATTTTTCTTTTCTTGACTCAATTTTTCAAATGTAAATTCCAACATTTTCACTGTTTTCAATTTTTCTGACAAAGTCAGACATTTTTTTTTCTGACTCCAATTTTTCAAAGTAAATTCCAACATTTTCACTGTTTTCAATTTTTCAAAGTAAATTCCAACATTTTCACTGTTTTCAATTTTTCAAAGTAAATTCCAACATTTTCACTGTTTTCAATTTTTCATAGTAAATTCCAACATTTTCACTGTTTTCAATTTTTCAAAGTAAATTCCAACATTTTCACTGTTTTCAATTTTTCAAAGTAAATTCCAACATTTTCACTGTTTTCAATTTTTCAAAGTAAATTCCAACATTTTCACTGTTTTCAATTTTTCAAAGTAAATTCCAACATTTTCACTGTTTTCAATTTTTCTGACAAAGTCCAACATTTTTTTTTCTGATCAATTTTTCAAAGTAAATTCCAACATTTTCACTGTTTTCAATTTTTCAAAGTAAATTCCAACATTTTCACTGTTTTCAATTTTTCAAAGTAAATTCCAACATTTTCACTGTTTTCAATTTTTCAAAGTAAATTCCAACATTTTCACTGTTTTCAATTTTTCAAATCACTTCTCAATTTTTCAAAGTAAATTCCAACATTTTCACTGTTTTCAATTTTTCAAAGTAAATTCCAACATTTTCACTGTTTTCAAGTTTTTTCATAGTAAATTCCAACATTTTCACTGTTTTCAATTTTTCAAAGTAAATTCCAACATTTTCAAATTTTTCAAAGTAAATTCCAACATTTTCACTGGTTTGAGTTTTCCAAATTAAATTCCAACATTTTCACTGTTTTCAATTTTTCATAGAAATTCCAACATTTTCACTGTTTCAATTTTTTCAAAGTAAATTCCAACATTTTCACTGTTTTCAATTTTTCAAAGTAAATTCCAACATTTTCACTGTTTTCAATTTTTCAAAGTAAATTCCAACATTTTCACTGTTTTCAATTTTTCAAAGTAAATTCCAACATTTTCACTGTTTTCAATTTTTCAAAGTAAATTCCAACATTTTCACTGTTTTCAATTTTTCAAAGTAAATTCCAACATTTTCACTGTTTTCAATTTTTCAAAGTAAATTCCAACATTTTCACTGTTTTCAATTTTTCTGACAAAGTCAGACATTTTATTTTTTTGACTCCAATTTTTCAAAGTAAATTCCAACATTTTCACTGTTTTCAATTTTTCAAAGTAAATTCCAACATTTTCACTGTTTTCAATTTTTCAAAGTAAATTCCAACATTTTCACTGTTTTCAATTTTTCAAAGTAAATTCCAACATTTTCACTGTTTTCAATTTTTCAAAGTAAATTCCAACATTTTCACTGTTTTCAATTTTTCAAAGTAAATTCCAACATTTTCACTGTTTTCAATTTTTCAAAGTAAATTCCAACATTTTCACTGTTTTCAATTTTTCAAAGTAAATTCCAACATTTTCACTGTTTTCAATTTTTCAAAGTAAATTCCAACATTTTCACTGTTTTCAATTTTTCAAAGTAAATTCCAACATTTTCACTGTTTTCAATTTTTCAAAGTAAATTCCAACATTTTCACTGTTTTCAATTTTTCTGACAATTCAGACATTTTCTTTCTTGACTCAATTTTTCAATGTAAATTCCAACATTTTCACTGTTTTCAATTTTTCTGACAAAGTCAGACATTTTTTTTCTGACTCCAATTTTTCAAAGTAAATTCCAACATTTTCACTGTTTTTCAATTTTTCAAAGTAAATTCCAACATTTTCACTGTTTTCAAGTTTTTCATCAAGTAAATTCCAACATTTTCACTGTTTTCAATTTTTCTGACAAAGTCAGACATTTTTTTCTTGACTCCAATTTTTCAATGTAAATTCCAACATTTTCACTGTTTTCAATTTTTCATGTCAAAGTCCAGACATTTTTCTATACTCAATTTTTCTGACAAAGTCAGACATTTTTTTCTTGTACTTCAATTTTTCAAAGTAAATTCCAACATTTTCACTGTTTTCAATTTTTTAAGAAATTCCAACATTTCATGTTTTCAATTTTTCAGTAAATTCTTACTTTTTCAATTTTTCAAGTAAATTCCATACATTTTCACTGTTTTCAATTTTTCTCAAAGTCAAATTTCCATTTTTCAATTTTTCAATGTAAATTCCAACAGTTTCACTGTTTTATTTTCAAATTAAATTCAACATTTTCATGTTTTCAATTTTTTGAGTAAATTCCAACATTTTACTGTTTTCAATTTTTCAAAGTAAATTCCAACTTTTTCACTGTTTTCAATTTTTCAAAGTAAATTCCAAACATTTTCACTGTTTTCAATTTTTCTGACAAAGTCAGACATGACTCAATTTTTCTAGTAAATTCCAACATTTTCAGTCAATTTTTCAAAGTAAATTCCAACATTTTCACTGTTTTCAAGTTTTTTATAGGATATTCCAACATTTTCATGTTTCATATTTTTCAAGTAAATTCCAACATATTTCAATTTTTCAAAGTAAATTCCAACATTTTTCACTGGTTTGAGTTTCAAATTAATTCCAACATTTTCACTGTTTTTCAAATTTTTCAAAGTAAAATTCCAACATTTTCACTGTTTTCAATTTTTCAAAGTAAATTCCAACATTTTCACTGTTTTCAATTTTTTCAAAGTAAATTCCAACATTTTCTACTGGTTTTCAATTTTTCAAAGTAAATTCCAACATTTTCACTGTTTTCAAGTTTTTTATAGTAAATTCCAACATTTTCACTGTTTTCAATTTTTCTGACAAAGTCAGACATTTTTTTTCTTGACTCCAATTTTTCAATGTAAATTCCAACATTTTCACTGTTTTTCAATTTTTCCTGAAAAGTCTGCAAATTTCGACAATTTTTCAAGTAATTCCAACATTTTCACTTTTTTCAATTTTTCAAAGTAAATTCCAACATTTTCACTGTTTTCAAGTTTTTTTTTAGGATATTCAACATTTTACTGTTTTTTAATTTTTCATAGTATAATTCCATAAATCTATCACTGGTGGTTTCGAGTTTATCCAAACTTAATTCCAAGTTTTATGTTTTCAATTTATTCAAAGGTAAATTCAATATATTATGTTTTCAATTTTTCAAAGTAAATTCCCAACATTTTTACTGTTTTCATTTTTCAAAGTAAATTCAAATTTTAATGGTTTGAATTTTTAAGTAAATTCAAATTTTTTTTGTTTTTTTTTCCCCCATGGTTTTGAATTTCAAATTAAATTTTCCAACTATCATGTTGTCAATTTTTAAAAGTAAATTCAACTTTTACTGTTTTAATTTTTTGAAAGTCAGAATTTTTTTT